>JALMGJ010000001.1:114545366-115745366 GCA_023362775.1 Charina bottae
GTGTGAAGAACTGGAAATTCCAGAATCTGGCAACAGTTACTGTCTTTTCTCCAGAGAACTTGGTTCTTTTCAAAATGGTAATAACAGTTTAATGTTAGTATCTATCATCCAGATTATTTAATGAGAACTGACAATGGGCTACTCTTGATAAATGATGGAATATCTGAAATTCTGACGATAGCAATGTGATTTGCATAACCCTGCAGTATTGGCAGCAGTTGAGTAAAAGTGAGCCTCCTGTTTCCCTACTGGCATCAGGACCATTATTTATATAGAACATATAAATTGTTTGCCAGATGTGTAGAGCAGAAATCCCAGTGTGTACACAATGTAACTTAGGCTAATAAAATCCAGGTTTGTCTTGATTGGTTTATACTTGCTTCTAATTCATTATCTTATTGTATGCTCCTGTGAGTTTGTAACAGTTTGTCTATATGAATTTCTATCACTATCCTGTTCTGAATCAATCAATAAATAACAATGAATAGAAATGTCAAAATTATAACCCATAGAAGGTCTGATTTGAAACAAGGTAAGGAAAGCTTGTAGGGCATGGCTTCTGGAATTTTTCCAATACTTTTACCAGCAATGGCCATATGCTTGTGTATGTATGTGCACAAGGAAGTACTGCATGCATGCACTCAGCACCGGGTACCTGATGGCACTGGGGGGGGGGGGGCTTAGAATGGAGCAGCCTTCAACATTCTGAGCCACTCCCTGACTGCCTCTCTTGTAGGAACACACTTCGAATTTTTTTGAGAATCTTTTTCTCCATAGCCCCCTGTCTGATCTGGCCCATTTTGAAACTTCAACTTTCTTTTGCTGGCTTCTTTGGCCTCAACAAAATTCACTCTTGTTGTATTCTGTTTTCAGAGAATTGTCCTGCTGAAGATGGACAGACATCTAGGCAGTTTCAGGCCTTTTACGTAATTTCTTTTCAACATTACAAAAATATGTTTATAGCCTGTGATTGGAAGGCTTCAAAACACTTGCAGCTACATCAGTTTTTGGCAGAATAGGATGGAAATGGTAGGGTTGGAAGTCTTTATGGAAACCTTGCCTAGTTTCGGCTGAATGGATCCAAGGTTTCATATAATAAATTTTTGAAATATCTTACCTGTACCTCTTTTAAGCAGAGATAGTAAGCTTGAGGAAAAGACAGCACAGCAGTCTTCAAATTGCCCTTGCTGCCTTGGACAATATGGTATTCTGTAATGTGAGGAGAGTGGTAAGTTTAACCTCTCCTAGGAAGGACCTCACTGGTGTTGGTGGGTGCCAGGCTAGGCTAGACATACGGGTTAAGCTTGAACTAATCTGGGCAGAACTCAGAAGAATGACCGTTGACTTGCCTTAATGGGGTACTGCAGCTTTTGGTCTTGGTAACAATAGGGTTGGCATAGCTAGTTGAGAAGTTTGTTTCTTCCTGTGGACCCCTCATCAATGTCAGGACTCGTAATGTCAAAGTTGTGGCTTGTTGGCAATAATCTGTGGACGTTAATCAACAGAAACAGGCGGGCATATTGAGGTATAATGTCACAGATATAGGAAGAGAACAAGTTGCATTGATAACCTTGCCACTCCTATTGTTAAAAGCAGTAACTGTGTAGGCCAACATCTGTAAGTCTTGGCACCCATTCATCATTGCTGAGCATTTTAAATCTGTCATGCTGAATTGGAAAGTAAGGTTTGACTGAAGAATGCATACTGGACTGTTCAGCCTTGAGCCCATATTAACAATGCTGAGGGATGAGTTGAATTAAAATCCAACTCAGCTCTCACCACTCTGGTGTTGACAGGACCAGCACAAACATTAAAACTTGTTGGAGGCCACACTGAAGAGGTTGAGAGCTGAAAAAGGGAATGGATCCCAAACCTGTGTTTGCCTTGCCACCCCAAAAGAGGTGTTATAGCTCAGTTGCTAGTTATTCCCATCAGTGTCATAGAGGCTGCCACATCACTCAATCTTTCTCCTTATTATCTTTATATAGAAGTGATGTTGCAATGATAGCAACCACAGAAGCAGCAAGCAACTCTCCGCCCCCCCAATCCATTGGATCTGGGAAGTGCATTGAAATGCTATGAAGCATTTCAAAATGCTGTGAAGCACTTCAAAGCCACTTGTTTTGGTTTGCTACTTCGAAGCAGATCCCTGCTTTGGTTTGCAAATCTGTTTTGATGGGATGATTGAACTGAAGATTTGTTGAATGGAAGTATTACTTTGTATAGCCCTAGTCCAAAGCCACCTATGTAGTAAAAGCCTGCTTTTAACTACAGTCACACGGTTACAAATATTGTCAAAGATATTTAGTGGTGGGTTTTAGAAATCAACTCTGAAACAGAGGAAATTCCAGAATCCTGCAGCAGAAGCCATGGGCACAGTATTCTTGAAAGTGTTCTGGACATCATCAAAATTTAACTATTCTATTCTAGTTAGTTCAACCAATCACAAATGGTTGGGAATGTTCTTTCATCCTCAAGTATTCACACAACTCTTACATATATCTTCTCTTTCCACCTTTTTTCTATCACCGTCCTCACCCATCTGTCTCAGTGTTTCTTTGTGTTTGCCTTTCCCAGCTTGACCAGTCTTCTCTTCAGTAATTGTTATTTGTCCCTGCAGACTAAGATCCTAAACAACTAAAAGTTGGTATACTTAATCTTAGATTTATTCCTGTCTTTCAGATCTGTTTGTTTTATCTTTGCCCATCTCATTTTTCCAGGTTCTTATGAACCATCCTGATTCTTATGAACTGTAACCCTAGTAAGTAGACATCTATGGCAAGTGTTCATTTATTCTTCTCTGTACTTAAAAAAAACTAATTAAAAAGTCATTGAGTTTGTAGGGATTCTCCATGAGAAGAGGAAGCTGTGTAACAGGCTTCCTATTCCTATGATGGAAATGTTATTGCTTGGCTCCTTCCAGACTGACTACCTTGTGAGTTGGCTGATGAACACAGCTAACATGCAGGTTGCTATCTCATGGATAGCGGTAATTACACAGATGTTGGTTAGTGTTGGAAGAAAACCCTCCAGTGTTTTTCATAAGTTACAGAAGTGTTTGCCAATCTCAGCCACTTTAAGATGTGAGGACTACAACATGCTGGCTGGGGAATTCTGGGAGTTGAAGTCCACACATCTTAAAGTGGCTGAGGTTGAGAAACACTGAGTTACAATTTGTACTGGGCCACTGTAAGAACTTTGTGGGATTTGGATTATAAAAATTATCTAGTTTTTCTGAAATGTTATATAACCTTTTCTAGTGTGAGGCATTATTGTCTATTAAGGATGGTCTGAAGGTCTGCAGAAATTTTACTGGGTACAAAGGCAATTGTATTGTCGAAGGCTTTCACGGCCGGAGTTCAATGGCTGTTGTGGGTCTTCCGGGCTGTGTGGCCGTGTTCTGGAAGTTGTGGTTCCTAACGTTTCGCCAGCATCTGTGGCCAGCATCTTCAGAGGGCAGGAGCACAGATAGAAGACAGAGATTTTGCTTCTATCTGTGCTCCTGCCCTCTGAAGATGCTGGCCACAGATGCTGGCGAAACGTTAGGAACCACAACTTCCAGAACACGGCCACACAGCCCGGAAGACCCACAACAGCCAACAAAGGCAATTGTTTATATTTCGCTGAATGTTAAGAGTACAGTACCTTGAAGCAGTATGTCAGTAACATTTGTTTTTCTTTAAGGTTTCCTCAGCAGTTGTATTTGTTCAGTATTAGAAAATTGTCAGGTTACTTAATTTCTGAGTTCAAATGAAATGCTATAGCAGTTGTCCTGTAATCATTATTTATAGAATACAAAGCACTGAACTCAATTGCTTGGGAAATAGATTCAAATGATTTTGGTGTGCCTTTGTTCCAATTAAATGTTCTCAAGACTGCAGTTGGAGGTTTGTTGTTTATTCGTTCAGTCGCTTCCGACTCTTCGTGACTTCATGGACCAGCCCACGCCAGAGCTTCCTGTCGTCCGTCACCATCCCCAGCTCCCCCATGGTTGAGTCTGTCACCTCCAGAATATCGTCCATCCATCTTGCCCTTGGTCGGCCCCTCTTCCTTTTGCCTTCCACTTTCCCCAGCATCAGCATCTTCTCCAGGGTATCCTGACTTCTCATTATGTGGCCAAAGTACTTCAGTTTTGCCTTTAATATCATTCCCTCAAGTGAGCAGTCTGGCTTTATTTCCTGGAGTATGGACTGGTTTGATCTTCTTGCAGTCCAAGGCACTCTCAGAATTTTCCTCCAACACCACAGTTCAAAAGCATCTATCTTCCTTGACTAATTGTCAAGCCTCGCTGATACCTGGACAGAGGGACTACTTAGGGGTAAGTATTATTATAAGTAAGTAAGGCTGCAGATTTACTGCCTTCAGAAGATTTTGGTGCCAAACTCTGATATCTTATTATGCTGGTACTGTAAGTTTGCCAAATAAAATTTTATAGCATTAGAAATTTATCTTAGTAATACTTTGAATTTTAAAAATTCAAAATTGTTATAGTACTCTAATGCTTACTGGAAACATCCTCATATTGCTTGTAAGTGATCAGAAAGTCCGTTTTTTAAATTTTTTTCAATTCTTGTGTAGTGATCATGAATAACCAGTGATATGTACTGATTGTTGTTGTTCAGTCATTTAGTCGTGTCTGACTCTTCGTAGCACGCCAGGCCTTCCTGTCCTCCACTGTCTCCCGGAGTTTACTCAAATTCATGTTCGTTACATCGGTGATGCTATCTAACCATCTCATCCTCTGCCGTCCCCTTCTCCTTTTGCCTTCAGTCTTTCCCAGCATCAGGGTCTTTTCCAGTGAGTCCTCTCTTCGCATTAGGTGGCCGAAGTATTTGAGCTTCAGCTTCAGTATCTGTCCTTCCAATGAGCAGTCAGGGTTGATTTCCTTTAGGATTGACTGACTTGACCTCCTTGCAGTCCAAGGGACTCTTAAGAGTCTTCTCCAGCACCACAGTTCGAAAGCATCAATTCTTCGGCGCTCAGCCTTCCTTATGGTCCAACTCTCACAGCCATACATTACTACTGGGAAAACCATAGCTTTAACTATACGGACCTTTGTCGGCAAGGTGATGTCTCTGCTTTTTAATATGCTGTCTAGGTTTGCCATAGCTTTCCTCCCAAGGAGCAAGCGTCTTTTAATTTCATGGCTGCAGTCACCGTCTGCGGTGATCTTGGAGCCCAAGAAAATAAAATCTGTCATTGCTTCCATTTCTTCCCCTTCTATTTGCCAGGAAGTGATGGGGCCAGATGCCATGATCTGAGTTTTTTAATGTTGAGTTTCAAGCCAGCTTTTGCACTCTCCTCTTTCACCCTCATCAAGAGGCTCTTTAGTTCCTCTTCACTTTCTGCCGTTAGGGTGGTATCGTATGCATATCTGAGGTTGTTGATATTTCCCCCGGCAATCTTAACTCCGGCTTGTGATTCCAGCCCGGCATTTCACATGACGTACTCTGCATATAAGTTAAATAAGCAGGGTGATAATATACAGCCTTGTCGTACTCCTTTCCCAATTTTGAACCAATCGGTTGTTCCATGTCCGGTTCTAACTGTTGCTTCTTGACCCACATACAGGTTTCTCAGGAGACAGGTAAGGTGGTCTGGTACTCCCATCTCTTTAAGAATTTGCCACAGTTTGTTGTGATCCACACAATCAAAGGTTTTAGCGTAGTCAATGAAGCAGAAGTAGATGTTTTTCTGGAACTCTCTTGCTTTTTCCATGATCCAGCGAATGTTGGCAATCTGATCTCTAGTTCCTCTGCCTCTTCGAAACCCAGCTTGCACTTCTGGTAGTTCTCGGTTCACATACTGCTGAAGCCTAGCTTGTAGGATTTTGAGCATAACCTTGCTAGCATGTGAAATGAGCACAATTGTACGGTAGTTTGAACATTCTTTGGCATTGCCCTTCTTTGGAATTGGAACGTAAACTGACCTTTTCCAATCCTGTGGCCACTGTTGAGTTTTCCAAATTTGTTGGCATATTAAGTGCAGCACTTCAACAGCATCATCTTTTAGGATTTTAAATAACTCAGCTGGGATACTGTCTTCTCTGCTAGCTTTGTTGTTAGTAATGCTTCCTAAGGCCCACTTGACTTCACTCTCTAGGATGTCCGGCTCAAGGTCAGTGACCACATCATCGTATTTATCAGGGACATTAAGATCTTTCTTGTATAGTTCTTCTGTGTATTCTTGTATATTCTGTGTATATACTGATATACTTGTATATTCTGTGTATATACTGATATACTTGTATATTCTGTGTAATATACTTGTATATGTATATGTATATGTGTAATATACTTGTATATTCTGTGTATATACTGATATCCAGTAGCAAATAATTGCATCCTTTATGGGAGGTATGCTAGTTTGTCTCATAACTCCCCTATATCCAGAAGCTGTAAAGTATTCTAGAGTGAATGGGACTGAAGTTAGGTAGAGATAGCTAGAATAAAAACAAGTTGCTGGCTTTCCCTGTCTCTTTCAGCACAGGATAGAACTAACATCAGAGAAGTTCATCACTGCACAAGTTCCTGGTTGTATGTTGCAGTCTCTTTCATGGGGAGGGCAAATGAAGATATGTATATCATGACATCATCATGCAAGTACATAAGTCATATCATTTGCATTAGCCATAATCATGCAAGTGACACAAATGACATAATTTCATCAGTTGTACAGTGTCATGATGCACATGTCAATTTGATGTCATTGTGGTTTGTTATAGATGGCTATGCTCTCTGAAACTCCTGGGCCACTGGAACTGGGTTGTTGATTCAACAGTGGTCTTATAGGTTTATTTATTTATGTTTTGAATTCCTGCTTAATGGCACTGTTTATTTTAGCAAATACTGATGTTTCCCTGTTTATGGATGAAGCTTAGATCCATGCTGTTGGTAAACCCATTATATTTATTTTTTCATATCCTTTGGTTTAAAGAAAATCCAATATTTAAGCCAGGGTTCTTTTGCCAAAGTGTATTTCTAAGAGATTATTGCATGCTGAAGGTGCACTGAAAAGCTCAGTCCAACATTTCTTTAGGTGTTAAAGAGTCTCTTTCAAGTTACATTATCTAGGAAGACTAATTTTATACAAAAAGAACATTTTTATAAAAGTGGAAGTAAAATGCTCCCTTTTGCGGGGGGGGGGGGGCTTTTTCATGAACTTATTATTGGAAAAGCCTTTACAGTTTGTGAAGATACAGCTTCAGGGGAGATGTCCAGATATAATATTAGACAAAAGAGTTAATGCTGCATTGATCACACAGCCATAATTTAATGCTGACTTCTGCCCTGTTAAGAACTCCCAACCCCTATCCCCTATCTGTTTGGTTTTGGGGACTTCATGTATCAACATATATCAACAAGGTTGGTGTGTTTGTGTGTGTCTGTGTGTGCATGTGTATTTATTATAGCTGCAACTGAGTCAATATAATCAAGACAATAAGGAGACACAAACTCTAACTCTTTTAATCCCAGAAGGGAGAATAAGCTTTGCTGATTGATTCAAGTTCTGCCTTTAATGTGTTCCTATCACCAGAAGCATGGCCAACATTTTCACAGCTGAATGCTTGATTCAAGGGGAAGTTGAAGTGGTTAGCATCTCTGAATAATCCATCTGGCTCTTCTGTTTTGATGATTAAATGTGTATTTCAGTTCTGGAGACACCCAACATGAACATTTTGCGTGCAATTTCCAGAATGTCAGTCAGAAGGCATACTGTGGCTTTGTTTATCACAATGGCATGTGGGATTATTTCTGTATTGTTCATGTAATCTAAAATTCACCTACCTGGGACATTAGAAATGGGGAAGAAATTTGCTGATAAAATATTCTGCTTTATTTGTCTTAAGGGTTGATTTGTGTAATTCTGTAACTAAAACTGGATTTTGTAAACATATTACATCTAAGTCATGCTGTGCTTGGTTTACCATGTTGTATTAATCCAGCTACTGTAGTTTATAAACCATGGTTTATGTCTTAGTTCAGTGTGTGGATTCAGCCTTTGTAATGTATTCATTACAACATTAACATGTATGAATTAAAATCAGTTTAGATCAGCATAATTTCTTTCATGCCAGTTGGTTGTTTTGTACAGTTAAATTTCCAGTTTATAATATGCTAAACTGTATTGTTATTTGACTTACATCCGAACCCATTTCATGGGTCATAAGGAGTGCCTTAACCACAACCAATAATCATAACTTGTTTTAGGTTATCTGTAGGTTGAGTCATGGCAACTGGATTTCTTTCTTTCGGTTGAAACATTTCGCTGCTTGTCCAAGTAGCTTCTTCAGTCTGGGCAAAGGTTGGTGAGGGGACCCCATATATGTCTTCCAGGGTGGCTGTATTGACCTTACACCTGATTGGCTTGTTAATTGGGCAATTGAGGTATAGATAGTCTTTAGGATGTCTTACTCCTAAAACCTTTATTCTTCATCCCCAAGTGGATCATTAAATGTGGCCTTGCTGGTGAACTTGTGAAGTGGTCTTGATCTTCCTGGGGATTAATGAAATAGCAGCATGATAAATGGGGGACAAGTTGTGCCTGAGGCCTCCCCCTCTATTGAGGGAAGGATTTTCCACACATGAATGGATTCCTTAACCCCTCTCTCAAACCAGCTTGGTTGTTTTCTTGCAGGCGTTTCATTGCCAGACGTTTCATTGCCCTACGTTTCATTGCCTGAAACGTCTGCAAGAAAACAGCCAAGCTCAGAGAGCACCAAGGACTTCACAGTTCAACCCTGAGCTACAGATATTCTCTTTGATTGGTAAAAACACCATTGCTCTGCAGGTTTGTGAGACAGAGAGCCCTTTTTCCTACAACAGTAATGGTGAAGAATTTAGCTTCAGTGGTTTTAATCTTTGATCTTCCATAGGATGTGCTGAAATCTTAATCTGGGTCAGGGATCACCAGAACACTATCCTTTTTTTTTTTTTTGGCCTTGAAGAAAAGAGACAGATGGGGAAAGAGAAAAAAATATAGAGTACAAATAAATGAACTAATGATGGGTAAAAGCAGATTGCTGCTGCAGATTTTTTTTCACTGATGAGATTACTCCTCTTGCTTTGTTTTGTATTGGTTTTCGTTTTGTTGTTTTGGGGGTTGGGTTCTTGAGGAGGTTCCATTTCAGGGATTTAGGGAGACATTTGGGGATTGTTTTTGTTTTGTTTTGATTAATTTTGTTTTGTAATTTGTTTATGTTTGAGTTCTTTTGTTTTCTGATTTTCTTCCTGACCTTTTTAATATTATATGTTTTACACTGCTAAATTTTTGACTATCATAAGTAACAGTTGTCAACATGAGACCCACTTCATTTTATGTATGTATGTATGCATGCATGCATATTAATAATAGTAAAGTGGGTCTCATATTGAAGATAGGGATTAGATGCATATCCCAGCCTGAAAAGGGTGAAGGAACTTCTCCCTGTCTCTCAGTAGAATTCTCTATTTAGAAGCTTGGCACAGGGAGACACATTGGGGTTCTAGCTTCTTGTTGCATAGTACTGCAGTATACACCGCACACAGCTCTGCAATTTGCATTCATTTTTAACAACTTGTATGCGAAACAGCTTTTTAGGTCATGAAAGTGATTTCAGCTACCTAATGGCATAACGTTTTTTAAAGCTTGGAAGTAGTGCAATGAAGAGGAATGTAGTAAAAGAGGTGCATTATTGATGTAAAACAGATTTTTTTTCTTTCAAAAGCACCATCTGGGCATTTCACATTTGTAATATTTCTGCAAGCATATGTAAACTGGCAAGTGAAATTTAAATCAGATGCCAGATCATTACAGTTGCCAGTTCTAAATTTTAAAAAGCAAAGTAGTGTAGAACGCTGCCTTAATAGAAGAACTTGATAATCTTGTGAAAATGAACTGCAACCTGAGGTAGGTCAGCCTGTATACGTAGAGGGTGGGCTCTTTCCTTAGTATCACTGGCATTAAAATCACCTGCCACTCGCCCAGAGTTGCTTGCCGAGATGGGTGGTGAAGAAATGTGATAAATAAATAAATAAATAAATAAAATCACTAAGAATCATATTATAAATGTTTCCCATGGACTTACACAGTTTTCTATAAAACCATTATTAGGAAATACATGCTGAAATTGTCTTTCCCAGACTGATTGTATATGGGTTGAAAATTCTGGGATATACTCTTTATTAATATTAATATGCCATTCCATTCCTTGGAGAATCGAAGTAGCTAACACATCTGGAGGGAATCAGATTGGGAAAGGCTGCCTGAAAGAATAACATATCCTAGGGTGAATGCTTTTATTTGGGAATAAATTCCATTATTGTTGATGGAACAGTAGGGGAGCTAAAATGCATCCCTGTTTCACTCCTTGGTAGATTATAATATCTGCAGTAAGATAGTCAGCTTTGTTATACCTACCTTGAGTGACTATGTTTTCATGGAGCATCCTGATTAGTGGAAGTACCCATTGGCTGATAGATGTAAGGGAAAGCTTCCACCAGAGTCTTGGGATGGAATTGAAAGCTGATTTTAGATTGATAAAAGCAATGAATGAAGAACGTTGCTGGGAATGAGTGTATTTTTCTATTAAAAATTGCAAGACCGATAGTACACTGCTCCATTGTAGATCTACCCTCTATAAATCATGCTTGCTCATCTGCCAGGAATTTCTCCTGTTTCAGCCAGTCCACAAGCTTGTAGTACAAAAAGCGACCAAATAGCTTGTTGGGTACACTCAATAGACTGATTGGATAGCAATGTAGGGGATATGTACTATTATGTGCCTTTGTGAGGTTTCGTCCACTTACCTGGCAACCGGCCGACATGCTGGACTCCGAACTGGAAGAAGAGCCAATCACAGGAGGCAGCAGTCTCGGCGTGAAATTGACTGGGGACCCGGAACGCTGATCGGCCAAGGCTCTGAAAGAAATATGCCTCCGCCAATCAGCGCGCGCCAAAGGAGAGCAGAAAGGCGGGCTGAGCAACGTGAAACCCGATTGGCCCCTGCTTTCCCAAGGCGCGAAAAAAGAAATAAAAAGCCGGCGCAACTTACCTCAGCTGCCGGAGACAACTGATCCTCCTCACGATCTGGACCCGTGCCTTCAACTGATCCTCCCGCCACGCACACCAACCAAACCGAACCTGTCCAAGAGCTTCGCGACAACGGAAGCCCCGCAAACCGCCTGATAGCTCAGGAGGAGACCGAGCGAAGGGAAAGTTTCACAGACCTGTTGCCGCCGAGCGCCGAGCCTTCTCCTGCCGCCGCGCCTTGTTCCAGCGAGCTTCCCGTTCCAGAGCGTCTTCCGGAGCACTCCTTGTTCCCTGAGGAAAAAGCCGTCACCGGGGTAAGCGCTGCTGCCTTGCCTGTTTCCGCCCCGACTGCCCACGCCACAGATTCTCCGCAGCTTCCCGAAACTGAGTCAACCGAAGCCGGCCAGCAGTGGGTTGCTTTCGTCGGGCCCCAGTCTACCCATCTAGCCACCAGCCACAATCCTCAACCTAACCCAGCTGGCGCTGGACATCAGTGGACTGCTTTCGTTGGGCCCTGTTCTGCTTATACCCAAGCCAGCCAAGATCCTCAGCTGGTTCAAGCCGACACGGGTAACCAGTGGGCTGCTTTTGTTGGGCCCCGGTCTACTTCAAGTCCCACCTGCCAAGCTAACGAGACACCCGCTGTCACCTTGCCTGTTATCTCCAGATCGATCGTAGTTCCTGAAACCCCTCTGGTCCTTCCTGCCCGGCCAGTAGAATCCACTGTACCCGTCGTTATCGAGCCTGCAGAAGAAGAAGAGGACTGTGTAAACTGGGCTGCTTGTGTAACTGTATAAATAAAGTTATTTCAGTAACGCTTCCGTGTCAGTCTTAGTCGGAACAGGACAGCCTTGGGGATGGAAATAGTTATAGCAGAGCTTTCCAAACTTTTCATGTTGGTGACACACTTTTTAGACATGCATCATTTTGCGACACACTCTTACCAGAAGGGCATCATTTCGCGACACACTCTTACAGCAGGGCACAAGGCAGGCACTAGGACCTGCGCGGAATCACAGCAGGTTTGGAGGCAGCAAGGCGCAAGGCAGGCACTAGGACCTGCGTGGAATCCTGGCAGGGCTCGGAGGCAGCTGCAGCCGCGACACACCCAGACACTGCAGCCGACACACTAATGTGTCCCGACACACAGTTTGGAAAGCTCTGAGTTATAGACTGGTTTCAGTCACTTGACATTCAGAATGTGCTTTTGATGTGGATAAAAAGGGAGGCCAGGGCAGGAGCCCACCAGTCAACACTTCCCTTCAGGAACTCAAGTGGTATTTGGTCACTGCCAGTTGCTTTCCCACATTTCAATTGATTTATTAGTTTCAGGATCTCCGAGTGGTAGACGGGGGGCCATGGAAGATACTATGCCTGGTCTCATTCAGAGGCTGGTAGATGGGGAGAAGAGCTATAAAGTGTGCTATAAAACTCTTACCATTTGGCAGCTGGAATCGTAGCTTCCGATTGTTAGCTGTCTTTCTGTGATGAATGGATAATTAGCTTCCAGGATAGGGAGGTGTTCTTGTTTCTTGCAGCTTGAAAAAGTTGCTCCTAATTTGCCTGGGCAAAGGCCTGTTTTTTCATCTCAGTTAATTTTTATATTGCCTTTTCTGGTCAATGAACTGGATTTTGGTTGTGGACAGTTGCTGGAAGTATCGGCCTTAAAGGTTCTTGTAATTCTGCCCTGGCAGAAATGCACTCCTGGTCAAACCATGATTTCCAAGGGATACCAATAGGTCATCTTTTAGCCTGAGAGGGAGATTTTAGGAGTGGCTGAATGGCGCTTATAAGATCTTGATATACAGCTAGGGCCTCTGTCTAGGGTTGATAGCAGATGCTCCCAGAGTTTGGAGGACTCATAGTTGGTTAGCGAAGATTGTATCTGCTGCACCTGTTTTGCGGTCCATTTAATCCTGTGGCTGATTTGAACACCGTGGAAACCCTCTTGGCTCCCAACATTAGCTGAATGTGGTAGATGGTAGTTACTATCCGGGTGGAACAACAAATGGAGGTAGTCACTGTCTGGCCTGAGTCCAACTTTGAATGTAAGCACCTTATTAAATTAATCCCATGAGGTCAGCATATAGTTGACTGCTCGATCCCCGGGTCCCCCAATATGTGAGGTCTCCCTCTGTATCACCATTCACCACACCATTTAATATGCAGAGCTGAAGGTCCCTAAGTGCCAGCCTGCTATGTTGATTCCCAGGTCCCTGGAATGTCGTTCCTTATTATCCAGATATCCCTCAGAGAAGGAGAGATACCTGCCAAAGAAGGAGAAGAGCACCACATCATTGGGGCTGATCCTGGCATTAAAATCACCTGCCAGTATTAGGGCTGAATTTGAGTGTCCCCAAGTGGGTTTAGAGCTGTAGTTCCAGTTTATCCCAGAGGGCATTGGTTAAGCAGAGCAGTCTATAAGGAGGGAGATAAACATTAACAGTGCTCATGTAATACAGACCTTCTGGCTAGGTAAAGTATCTAAAGAATCTTAATCTCTACAACAGAGTTGACCAAAATGTGTGGTGCCGTAACCTCTTAAAATGATAAATGAATTTCTGAGACGTATACAGACATGACCAAAAGTATTGGTACCTTCTGACTTTTTCCCAGAGAATCCCAATTTGCTGTGAAATAAGTTGAAACTTACACAAGTAAATGTCATCCACCATTCTTTGTTCCATAGTCCATAGAGCAGACACTTTGCTTTTGATGTATGCTTAACATATTCTTGTAAATAATAAAACAAATGAAAATGGCATGGACATAATTATTGGTACTCCTAAAGACATTATTGGATTTTAGTGATCTCTCAAGCAGACTGTTTACCTTAATTAGTATCACAGGTTTTTTCAGTCTCATAATCAGTCACTCAGCCTATTTGAATAGAGAAAAGTACTCACTGAGGCGTTTTCTGTCACTGTGTGCAGCACAGTAAACATGGACAAGAAAAGCAGAGAGCTGTCTGAGGAGGAAAGGAAGAAGGTAATAGCCAAGCATGGTGAAGGTAAAGGCTACAAAGTCATCTCCAAAGTGTGTCATGTTCCTTTGACCACTTCTTGCTAATATTATCAAGAAGTTTAAGGTCCATAGGAGCCAACCTCCCTGGACGTGGCCGCAAGAGGAAAATGGGCCCCAGATTGAATAGGATAGTTTGAATGGTGAAGAAAGAAACAAGATCCAAACAGATCCTGGTTGACCTCCAAGATCAAGGTACAATATAAAGTTGCACTATCTGTTGCTGTCTGACCGAAAGTGGCCTCCATGGTGGAAGACCCAGAAAGACCCCACTTCTGAAAGACAGACACAGAAGAGCCAGATTGGAGGTTGCTAAAATACATGTTGACAAGCCACAGTCCTTCTGGGAGAATGTCTTTTGGACGTATGAAACAAAATTAGAGCTTTTTGGTAAGTCACAGCAGCTCTGTTCACAGAAGAAAAAACAATGCTTTTAAAGAAAAGAACACCATCCTTACTGTGAAACATGGCTCCATAATGTTATGGGGTTGCTTTGCTGCCTTCGACACCAGGTGCCCTAAATCTGTGCAGGGCACAATGAAATCAGAAGGCATTCTGGAGTGAAACATAATGCCTAGTGTTAGAAAGCACTGTTTCAGTCGCAGGTCATGGGTCTTCCAGCAAGATAATGACCCAAAACATACATCTAAGAGAACCCAAGAATGGTTGAAAAGCAAACATTGGGCTGTTTTTAAGTGGCCTGTTATGAGTCCTGATCTGGATCCAATGGAACAACCATGAAAAGAGCTGAAACTCACAGTTGGGAGAAGGAATCCATCAAACCCAAGGCAACTGGAATAATTTGCTCAAGAAGAATGGGACAAATTGCTAGTTGAGAAATGAAGAAGTCTTCCTCAAAGCTACAGAAAACACTTGATTGTAGTTAGTAGTTCTATGTGGAATGATGTCAATGGTTGATTATAATATGTAAATGAGGATGTTTTGTCTTGCATGTTTATGTATGTTATTCTTTTTTTTTAATCTTGTCTTTTGTTTTTTGTTTGCTATGTATTTTAAACAATAAAACTTTTTCTAAAAAAAAAAGAAAACACTTGATTGTAGTTAGTGCCTTGAAAGGGTGTGCTACATAATATTAGGTTAGGGTTACTGGTAATTATGTCCATGCCATTTCATTTGTTTTATTATTTACAAGAAAGTTACATAATAATAATGATTTAAACCCCACCCTTTTACCTGGCAGACATTCAATAATGACATTTTTTTAGGAATGCAGTGTACTGTATAGTGATGACATAGGAAGATATTTCTTTATGCATTTTACATATACCTTTTAGCCCAGTGATATGATGATTGTTGTTGTTGTTCAGTCGTTTAGTCGTGTCCGACTCTTCGTGACCTCATGGACCATAGCACGCCAGGCCTTTCTGTCCTCCACTGTTTCCCGGAGTTTACTCATATTCATGTTCATTACATCAGTGATGCTATCTAACCATCTCATCCTCTGCCGTCCCCTTCTCCTTTTGCCTTCAGTCTTTCCCAGCATCAGGGTCTTTTCCAGTGAGTCCTCTCTTCTCATTAGGTGGCCAAAATATTTGAGCTTCAGCTTCAGTATCTGTCCTTCCAATGAGCAGTCAGGGTTGATTTCCTTTAGGATTGACTGATTTGACCTCCTTGCAGTCCAAGGGACTCTCAAGAGTCTTCTCCAGCACCACAGTTCGAAAGCATCAATTCTTCGGCGCTCAGCCTTCCTTATGGTCCAACTCTCACAGCCATACATTACTACTGGGAAAACCATAGCTTTAACTATACGGACCTTTGTCGGCAAGGTGATGTCTCTGCTTTTTAATATGCTGTCTAGGTTTGCCATAGCTTTCCTCTCAAGGAGCAAGCGTCTTTTAATTTCATGGCTGCAGTCATCGTCTGCGTTGATCTTGGAGCCCAAGAAAATAAAATCTGTCACTGCTTCCATTTCTTCCCCTTCTATTTGCCAGGAAGTGATGGGACCAGATGCCATGATCTGAGTTTTTTTAATTTGAGTTTCAAGCCAGCTTTTGCACTCTCCTCTTTCACCCTCATCAAGATATGATGATATATCTTTGTATAAGTGCAGTTAAGTTAGTTAAAATGCAGGCTGTTTAACACTGTGTCTCTTTTCCTTGAAGATAAAGAAGCCAGTTCCTCTCATCTCTATTCTAAATTCCAATTTCATTTTGGATTTGGGGAGACCATAGTTTGCTTCAGAATTGAAAACAATGGTTGGAAATTACTTTATTGTAGTTTGCCTCCAAAGTATGCTTTCTAATTTTGTAATACAGAGAAAAACTATTCTGATTTTGTTCAAAACCAGAAGAGAATTAGAGTATGCATGTCAGGGAGGCAACGTAAGATCAGAGAGTGTATTCACAATTGCCAAATCATGGTTTAGCTATTATGATTTGGGGGGGGGGTGCCTCCAAGTCAGTTTTTGACTCCTGGTGACTGCCTGGAGAAATCACTGCAGTTTTCTTGGCAAGGTTTTTTGGAAGTTGTTTGCCATTGCCTCCTTCCTAGGGCTGAGTAAGAGGGACTGGCCCAAGATCACACAGGTGGCTTCGTGCCTAAGGTTGGACTAGAACTCACGGTCTCCTGGTTTCTAGCCTGATGCCTTAACCACTATACCAAACTGGCTCTCTTCAATGCATGGACAGCCCCTAACTGTGCCACCATTATCTGTGGTTTTATCTCTGTATCACCACCAAGGACAATGCAGATCTGTGTGATGAACCTGTAGTACAAAGAAAAATTATAGCAATACAGAGTGACTAGTACAAGTTCTCAGGTCTTACATTAATGGTCAGCTCTTCTTGTCAGCTTTGGGGCGTATCTGCAGTAAGAAGTAACCCCATCAACCTTATAAGTCATGTTTCAGTGAATTTGGAATTACTTCAAATTCTCCCAGTTTCACCTGATGAACCACTACACCAAACTGGCTCTCATTATGAAGATATTATATCTGCTTTATTCAAATCTCACCATCTCTTTGTTTCCAGTCCCAGTTCAAGATACAGGTATTAAACTGTAAAGGCCATTATGGATGGGAACCCTAGTGCCGCCTTCTATATTTTCATGCCCATATCTTAAGATTATTTTTAGAGTCATGATTTTGAGTACTGTTTCATGCTTAGGTACAGAAACTGGCTACCCAGAAGCAGGCCTTACAGTTATGTTAGCCACCCAGAGTCGCTATTGCAGTATGGATGACAATATAAATTAAATAAATAAATAAATTTACACAATATCTCTCTGGGGGGCTCACAGAAATATATCCAAAACCAAGCAATTTGAAAACAAGCATAATTAATTAGTGAAATCAATTTAATGTGCTAATTTTTATATAAATATATAGAAACATTACAAATACGCTAGCAATGTTTTTATTGATTTTATTATGTAGAATGTGTTTTATTATGCATTTTAATTAATCTGAATTTTTATTTTGATTTTTGTGTGTTGTAGGCTGCTATGGGAATGTCTAGATTTGAAGAGCAGCATAAACAATTTAAAAATAAATGTACAATTGAGCTAGTCACTCTTAATTCTGATATATAGTGGCTTGTTTACTTTTAACATTATGTGTGCACCAATGGCTTGTTCAGTAAACAATGGTTTTTAAAATTCTGGCTTAGCATTAAGTCTAAATGCAGCCAATCAGACAGGCTTAAGGTGAAAACGTGTGCTTTATGTACTTTTATATTTATTTTATTTTTATCATATTATATTGTATCGTAAATAATGCTCTTTATACGTTGCAGTGATGTAAGCTGTAGTCCAGATGGAATCCAGCATACTTTCTGATGTTTTAAAAGCAGCTGACATAACAAGGAAAAAGGAAAGAGTTGGTATTCACATTAAAAGGGTCATCCATAAATAACATGTTTGGCTGCACTGGTGCAATATTGTCCCCACCCCCATATCAGTGGGTAACAGACCTAGGGTAAACCATAAATACACTTGTGGTCAAAAGACTGCATCAACTTGCTAATGGAGCAATAACCTACTAAACCTCATAGAACAGTTTACAAGAAGAAGAAAGAATACTAAGGACAGGTGCTTTTTTCTCAGGATTTTTTGTAATTGCTTTTGTCAATTTTAGCAACTGGTCAGGTTTTTTCCAACTCTAGTCATGTCTTTGCCAAGGCCAGAATCAGGGCTTTTGGTGTTCGCTGCCCACCTCTTATGGGTTGGACCCTAGGTTAGTCATACAGTGATCTGGTCCTGAAATATAGATGTCTTGACCATTTAGTGTACCAGTACAACGCAGCTAAAATTCTCTAAACTGGAAAATAATTAGTCTTTGCCAAAACATTAATATTGCAGACTACCCAGACTGATAACAGTCCTAAATGTTCACCCAGGTTCGTTCTGATTATTACTTTTTGGAGCTGAAGGTATTAATCAAACAGGGCAAAAAGTTGATAATGTTTATGGTAAAGCATTAATGCCTTCTGGTTGTACAATTAGAACTACTTTATTTTAATTAATTTCATTTATTTCATTGATGGTTGAGTGTTCAAAATCACCATCTCCAATTTTCTTTTAGAATATCCACATGGTAGAAGTTCTGTCTGAGAGGCTTATTCATCGTCCAACTGGGCTGTGAAGATTTTTTTTTTCAGTTGAACATGTGCTTATGGTGGGGAAAGAGAATTTCCCCCCAAATTACTCAAATAAGTAAAACAACAGCTATTTTCACAGTTTTCATATAATATCAGATAGCCCTGACGTCTTCTAAACATTAATACTGAAATGCAGCAGAATTTTCTCTAAAATTTATGTCAAAGAAATGAGATCTGCTTTCCTTTATGAGCAGGAAGAAATATTCTCAGTGTACTGAGAAATGTGCAAAATGTATTATTTTAAAATTCTGATTTTTTTATCATCCTCTGCAGAGTATTGGGAAGGGGTCTTTGTGGTGTATAGACCCAGAATATAGACAAAATCTTATCCAGGCTTTGAAAAAGACACCCTATCACCCATATTCCCATGTGTTCAGCACACCTCCAGCATCTCCTCAGGCATATCAAAGGTAAGAAAACTTGAATATACCTTTATATGAACATGGCAAAGTCTGTAAATCAGCTATGTACTGACTTCAGGTTTGCAAGTGAATTCATCTGTTCAAATATGTTAAGTTTAGAAGCAGGAATGTATACATGCAGTTTTTAAATAAGTCATCCATAAATAACATGTTTGGCTGCACTGGTGCAATATTGTCCCCACCCTCATATCAGTGGGTGATCAACCTGCATCCAATGAATTGCATGTAATGGTCAGACTGATTTCCCCCCCCCCTCTTCAGAGCCTACTACCACAAAAATCAAGAACCGGATCCATATTTTTTTACATGTAAGGGTTACTTTACTATATAAGCCTTAGAATTCATTTAAAACAGTAAAATAACCCTTAACCCCACAATTCTGAGATACCCCCATACAAAAAGTAGGGAAAAAAACTAGAAAAGTACTGCCCTGCTTATGGCAATCTCTGAGACAAATAAAATAAAATGAAATGTTGGGGCTCGCAGTCATAGAAAGTTGTTCCCACCCATTGCTGTTCAGAATAAGGCTCATCCGGCATTTTTCTTTGAGAGTATCCAAACATCTGATTACACTGAGTGGTCCTCTCAAAATTATCTGATAATCAACAAGAAACCTAGAGTCTGCCAAGCCCAGTCATGAATGGTTATATTAGTTATAAAAAAACATTGTAGGTCCCACCCCACCCTGTTGCCAGCCTTATGCATTCTTAAAGCATATGTTTGATCTACAGGATTTCTTACCAGTTTTGATGAAAGCCACATGTCTGCTGCAATTAATTGCACTGCTTCTGTAATTATTACCAAAAATCTCTGCCCTCTGTACTTGTGTTAGAAGCTGTTAAGTCTATGAAGTACAATAAAAGATTCCAGCTTTTCATTTTATGCTCTCATGGGTAGATAGATTGCTGCCGAATCTCTTTCTCTAACGCTGTGTTTGAAAGATTGCCTCATATAAACTTTGGCATCCAGGTGATGAAAGTATGTGTTTTGCTTCGTTTCTTTAACTGCTGCTGTTGTGGTTACCTGCTCTGCAAGGCAAGTATGAATGATTATGCTAGTTGTCATAGTGTTCTTCTGTTTGGTAAAAGGGTTAGTCAGGTCTGGTAGCTTTAAAATGGCAGGGAAAAATAACCTGAATGGATGAGTTTGTCTTTTTGTCCTACTCAAGTGGAAAAAAGGTATGGGATATGTATTGGATGTAAAACCTGCCACATTTCAAATCTGCTTGAAAATATATGGTTTGTTACAGGAAGTTTGGAGTCCATAATCACTGCAGCACTTAGCATGATGTTAGGTAGCTATAAATAAAAAATGTTTTGTGAAATCTGTATAAAATAGAGCCATGCATGCATTTTTTTCCTTGACTACAGACATTGGTTACAAGAACTATTGTCTGATAGCAATTTTTAAATGCTTATGAGAATTGAGATTTGGGAGTGCACTTGCACTTCTCCGCACCCTTCAGTTATAATACTCCTTTAAGAAGTGGCAACATGCAATGTAATTTCATTCTGGTAACTCTAATAAAGTGCCTGAGCATCTCTGCTGAGCCGTGCATTCCATCACATGGCCCAAACAATCAATCTTCAGGCAGAGATTGGGAAGAACAGCTGGGCTTTTGCAGGCAACGGCTGTATGTCTGCCCTTGCTAGGCGATTAGCGTGATGGTAACCATAGTAACTATAAGGCCTCCATAGCAACGCATAGCTGAGACAGGTGCAGTTACATCACAAGGCTGTTTGTTGCCTGGCAAAAGGACAGGCCATTAGTACTAAGACTGCACTGTTGCCTTGGTAACAGATAACCTTACATAGAAACTACAGTGGGTTTGAACATTTTATCATCCTGATTAAAAAAAGCGGGCGGGGGGAGACATTTCCTCTTCTTTTCCTTATTTTAAACTTAATTATTAAGAACTCTTTATGCAGGGTCATCTGAAGTTAGAAAGTGTAGTGAATATGTTTTGCCAAAGTAGATTCATGAAAAGAGAAAGAACAGCAATCAAAAGTTGTTGGAAGCTGTAGTAGCTTAAATATTGACAATAACGTAAACATTAAAACTTATAATCTGCATTGTCTTCTCACTCAGTCAATTCTATATGAAAAAACTTTGGTTTGTGCTTCATTCTGTATTATGCTCCATTCTGTATTCATGCATGAATTAAGAACCAGATTTGTTCTCCAAATGTGCTGGAATACAACTCAAATAATTCAACTCAATCCAAAGCCTGGTTGGCTTGAAATTCTGGGAATGGTGAGCTGCTGCATTCGGAGGGCACCAGATTGGAGGAAGGCTGAGCTAGCTAAGTATTTTGTAACTTGGCTTGCAGACCTAGCAGGAGAAATTATATGCTTCAGCAGCAATAACCCTTTTCTTGCAAAGCTCTGTTATACATGCCGTTCAGTTTTTTATTTGGGAAGTTTCTTTTTTTCAGTAAGGGCAGAATAGAATTAGACATGCAAGAAAAGATAGTCCACAATGAAGAGCCATTTTGTCCTTGCCCGTGTTCTGCAGATACCTTGCCTGGTGCTGTCGCAGTTCTTGGATGCAGTAGCATAGCAGTAATGGTTTAGAAACAGCTGGTTACTCTAGCTGAGAGTGTATCCCCTCACCATCCTATGAGCTCTGAATGTTGCCATTTCCCTTCCACCTTTTAGTTTGGGAAAAGAAGAGAATTCAAGCAATGAGTCCATGACTAAATACAGAGATTTTCTATGTGTATTTGTCTAGGTTTGACAATATGTTTTAAAGCAACATTTTACTGTAGTGTGTTTCAGAATATTGTAATTGAAACAATAAATCTCTAAGTTTTATATAATGCATTTTATATCAGAGCAAATAGAGCTTTATTTAAAAGTATTATATATTAATAAATTTATATATTAATAAATAAATTAATAAATAAATAAATAAATTTCATATAAAAATAAATAAATAAATAAATAAATCGATTTGTATTTACCGCTCCATCTCCCCACAGGGGGACTCTGGGCGGTTTACAAAAATCGGCAGTTAAAATTCAACAACTAAAACAGCATATATTACCTATAATACAATAATAATTAAAATAAATATATTATATTAGGTATGCATTGAGATATTCACATTCTTAGAGAAGAAGCAGCACAAAATAATGTGGTTAAAATCAGTTCAGTTAAGAGATATTTCCTGATGCATTAACCAAAACATTACTTCTCTCTTCCTTGTTATAATAGTTTAGCCCTTCAACTTTGGCTTTTATCATTTTTCACCCAGTTTTGCCTGTGCTATAAGTTTCTAGCCAGGCAGATCTGTGCAAGTAAAACGTATCAAGTCTGGTGAAGTTGTCCGTATTCATATCTCACAAGGCCACATAGCAATAGAACAGTTCTTATCTGATCAGTGCAAAGCTACCTCTGTGTAATACATTTTATAGAAAGACTGTGTACTTTGGCTGTTAAGTCCTTTGAAGGCCTAATGAATAGAAAATGTTTTGCTCATAAAGACAGGTGATTGAGAATATAAGAAGAGCCTGTATCACTGCAGATACTAGTGTGATCCAGCATCAAATTTTTCTCAGGAGCCAAATATCTGTGGCAATCTTACAAGCAAGAACGTAGAGGAAGTAGCTCCATCCTGGTCATATTCCAGGCTGGAACCCTGCCCTCTTCCTGCATATTTTATTTCATAGCTCTTTCATATCTTCCCAGTTCTTCACAATTAAATAGATCCACTGGTTTTGGGGTACCCCATTAGAGAATTTCTCCCACCTCTGCAAATCTTGGGGCTCCTCCAAATTAGTTGAGTCCATCTTGAATTGTGCCATTTTGGATATCTAAGAACCAGTATTTGAAAAATTGAGATTGATATAAATGATAGCAATTCTGTGTTGTCCATGACTGGGTAATCTCTTTACTCTTATGAATGTAGTGAAATTTGGAGTGCTAGTTATGTAGAAAGTATTGCCTAACTTTTAGGTGATACTTGCTGCAGTGAATATATATTGAATTAATAGAGATGGCATTCCACTTTGATGTTTACATTTATAGACAACACTGTTAGCCTTTAAAGAGCTGCAAGAATAGCTTATTAAATAAACCACCCAGAGTCCCCAGGTGTGGAGGAGATGGGCGGTGATACAAATTTAAATAATAAATAAATAATAAATAAATAACTGAAGGGATTTTTTTTCTATAAGAAAAATGAGAATAATTGTGGAGATGTTTTTTACCTGGATGGAAATTATTTTCATTTGTTTCTTATGATATTACAGCACCTTTGACCTGTATGATAAAGTTGTCTAGTTGTCAAAAAAAAACAACAATCTGCCTTTAGGGCTGTCAGGGGGAATATAGGTATTCTCTGAAACTGACAAAAATCAGCTGTTGCAACTCATCCTTCCTATGCAATACATTAAAAGCAATAATTTAAGTTTCTGTATCTTTGTGTAGTTCCTACTAGCTTTGGGACTGTACAGTAGGCTTTTTTGTTTATTAAAAGCAACAATAGTCATGTTGGTCTATAAGTAGGCTGACCATACGTCCTGTTTTGAATGGGACAGTCCCGTTTTTCAAGCATTTTTCAACCGTCCTGTCGTTTTCATAAAAATCTCAATTTTGTCCCATTTTTCAAAACTGGCGGGAATGGCGCAGAAGGAGGATCCAAGCCGGATTGCGGACCGGGAGGTGGGGTTTATGAAACATTGGACAAGATATTGCAAAATGCAAAAGTTGGGGAAGAACAAGAAAATTACAAATTAAACAAGGTGTGTAATTTAAAGTATGCTGCAAGATGGAGGTTGTAGACTGTATGTGTTAGTCAGTGGTAAATTTTGTTAGTGTTAGATTATAACCAGAGTGCCAGTGTGTACATAAGAAGCCAGCAAAGTGACTTTGGGCCAGTCACTCTCTCTCAGCCCAACTCACCTCACAGGGTGGTTGTTGTGGGGAAAATAGGAGGAGGAAGGAGTATTAGGCATATTCCCCGCCTTGAGTTATTTATAAAAATAATAAAGGCAGGATAAAAAATCTGAAAAAAAAGTTCCTTGGAACCCACCAGGGTCCCTGTTCTACCTGATTTTATTTATTTTTAGATAGTAATAATGACATTATTAATGCAAATCAGTATTTCTAACAATTTGTCTAGTTGTCATAAGACTATAGCACTGTACTTTGTTTGGAAATAATGCCAGACTTTCAATAAAAAATACAAAGTTTAGCTGAGGAGTTACAGCAAGAGCTAAAATTGCTGGTGGGGAGTATCCTCATCTGTTTACCTTCTGGTAAATGGATGCTTTGTGATTGACCATGCCTGTGGTGTTAGTCATTTGTGAGAGTGCCATAAATGTTCCAAATGTATCCACTGTCCCAAGAAGATTTAGGATTTTGGGTGATAGCTAGCAGTTTGGGGGGGAAAAATACCTGATCTTTCCAGCTCTGAAAACACCAAGTTTAGTCCTTTCTGGTTAATATTGTAACATTTCTGTATTCAACTTTGTTGGAAGTGTTTTGTGGCCGAGAAATTGGAAAAAAAGTTTTAAAAATTAAAGTGTTTTCTTCTCTCGCTTGGAAAGCTTAACCAGTTCTTATTTAAAATACCAGTGAAGTATCTGAGGTATTAGATTAGCTCATGAATGCAAAATACACATTGCTGAAACTGTTCCTGTTATATGAGCTTCTGTTGGGAGGTCATTACAAGGCACTGTTTGAAGTTGAAAACATTTCATGAAATGCTGCCTGTAATTTCTTAAATAAAGGTTTTGCATATATGTATAACTGTATGTACCCGAAGCATTCATTCTGTTCAGATTTTCTGTTGTTGGAAACCTGCAGAACTAGTTTTCAGAAATGACTGAAATCTCCAAAAGAGAGGCAAATTCTCTCTTGCAAGTCAGCATTTTGTAATAAGACTCTGATTTTAGGTGAGCAGATGCTATCTTCAAAGATAAATCAAATGACAGCATTCCACTGCATTCCCCAAATGCTGGCTCTTGCTATATAGTTCAAACTAAAATTAATAAACTACATGCAGAATGGCATTAAGTCTTCCAGTAGTAAAAAGCCTCTAGGGGGTTGGATTAAGAGAAAGAATTACAAGGTTTATACAGCTTGTCTGTCAGGAACCCACAGAGGGAAAATGACCCACTGTTCACGTCTTTCAAACCTTGGAAAGAAACACATTTGCCAAACTTTGACACACAGTGTTTTGGAGCTTATAATACTCAGTGCTGTAGCTGTGGTGCACATATTATTTTTCAGTTCTCTGGGTTCGGGGAGTAGTATGACTAGAACATTGCAAGTCTCATCTGATTTAATGTATGTTGTAATCTAACACGGCATTGTTTATGCATTGATTGAAGTGGGTCCCCAGTATTTTATACAAGATTCCCAATCCTACCAGGAGATGCCAACTTTGGCCAACTTTTTTATTCATCATATTTATATCCCGCCCATCTCCCTCACAAACTTCTCTTCTTAGACATGAAGCCAGCTGGGTGACCTTGGGTTAGTCACGTTCTCTCAGCCCTAGGAAGAAGACAATGGCAAACTACTTCTGAAATCTTGCCAAGAAAACTGCAGGGACTTGTCCAGGCAGTTGCTGGAGTCAACAGTGACTTGAAGGCATAAAAGAACAACAAAAACACATAATTAGAAAAAATCAAAAGAACAAAATGCCAGCTTGTGGTTGTCATATATACAGTTCAGGAAAAAGTATACACCCCTTTTGGATTTTCTGAATTTTTGTATTAACTTTGCCACTTACTGTTATCAGAGCTTCATGTGGGTCCTGTTGATATCTAAAGAGAATCTTAGAAAACCAACCAACCAACCACTGTTTAGTGGTTGTTCCATTTATTTCCTAAACAAAGTAATCCAAATGTGAAAAAGTAATCATCCCCATAGATTCAGTGATTGGTTGTACTCTCTTTAGCAGCGATAACTGCAACCAAATATTTCCTGTATTGTTGAACAGTCTCTCATATCTCTTTGTAGGAATACTGGCCAATTCGTCTATAGCAAACTGCTTTAACTCAGTAACATTTGAGGGTTTCCTAAGATGAACTGCTATGATGTTTCTATGGGTTTTTTGTCTGGAGTTTGACTTGGCCATATCAAAACTTGATTGATTGATTGATTGATTGATTGAAGGGATTTATATGGCCATCCAACTCACTCACGGTGACTCCGGGCGGCTTATGAAAATAAAACCCCAAATACAAAACCTACTACACCCCACACACCCCGGCAGCAATAATACATTCAAACAAACCACTTGATGGGCTCCACATCAACCTGGGATCCTCAGGGTGCTGGCAAAACCATGTCTTCAGGGCCTTTCGGGAGCGTATTAAGGTGGGGTCCAATCTTATCTCTTCAGGGATGATGTTCCACAGGGAGGGAGCCACCACGGAGAAGGCCCTTCTTCTCAGTCCCACTAGATGGACCTCCTTAATGGGGGGGGGGACTCGTAACATACCCCGCCTCCCCAATCTGGTGGGTCGGGTAGATGTAACTGGGAAAAGGTGGTCCTTCAGATAACCTAGCCCCAAGCCATGTAGGACTTTAAAGGTGGTAACCAGCACCTTGAATTGGACCGGAAGCAAATCGGCAACCAATGCAGCTCCCACAAGAGGTGACACATGTGCAAATCTGGACTTGCACAAAACCATGTGGGCCACCGCATTTTGAACCAACTGAAGCTTCCGGATACTTTTCAAGGGCAGCCCCATGTATAGCGTGTTACAGTGGTCAAGACAGGAAGTGACTAGGGCATGGGTGACTGTGAGCAGGGCCTATTGGTCCAAGAAAGGGTGTAACTGGCGCACAAACCATAGTTGTGCAAAGGCCCTCCTGGTCATGACTGCCATCTGCTCTTCAAGCACGAGTTACAAGTCCAAGAGAACCCCCAGATTACGCACTGGGTCTGTCTGGGGCAGTGCAACCCCATCCACAACCAAAGATGGTAATTCACCAAGGAGCCCTGAACCCAAAGCCACTCCGTCTTGCCAGGGTTCAGTTTCAACCTGTTGTTCCCCATCCAGACCATAACAGCCTCCAGGCACTGAAAAAGGGAGGTCACAGCATCACTTAGCTCACCATGGGCTGAAAGATAGATAGATAGATGGATAGGATAGGATAGGATAGGATAGGATAGGATAGGATAGGATAGGATAGGATAGGATAGGATAGGATAGGATAGGATAGGATAGGATAGATATTGTTGTAAATATATATATAATATATAAATATATATATAATGTTGTAAACCGCCCAGAGTCTACTGTCGTGGAGATGGGCGGTGATAAATCCGAATAATTAATTAATAAATAAAATAAAATAATAAAATAAAATAAAATAAATAAAATAAAATAATAAAATAAAATAATAAATAAAATAAATAAAATAAAATAAAATAAAATAATAAAATAAAATAATAAAATAAAATAAAACAATAAATAAATAAAGTTCAGTATCATCAGCAGCATACTGATGATATCTCACCCCATGGTGACAGATGATCTCACCCAGCGGTTTCATGTAGATGTTAAACAGAAGTGGAGACAGTACCGAACCCTGCAGAATCCTGCAAAGCAGGGGCCGAGTGCCGGACCTCTCGTTCCCTATCAACACTGACTGGGATTGGCCACAGAGGAAGGAAGTGAACCAGGACAACACATTGTCCCCCACTCCCAACCCCCTAAGCCACTCCAGAAGGATACCATGGTCGATGGTATCAAATGCTGCTAAGAGGTTAAGTAGAACGAGGATGGATGCTCTACCCCCATCCCGCTCCTGCCAGAGATCATCAAAAAGCGCTACCAGTGCCATTTCCATCCCATAGCGAGGCCTGAACCCCAACTGAAAAGGGTCCAGATAATCTGTTTCATCCAGGAACCTCTGGAGCTGCAGTGCAATCACCTTCTCAATAACCTTCCCCAAAAGGGAAGATTGGAGACAGGACAGAAGTTATCCAACAGGGTGGAATCTAGCGATGGCCTCTTAAGAAGCAGGCAGACCACAGCCTCCTTAAAAGATTGGGGCACCACCCCCTCCCCCAGAGAAACATTAATCACCGCCATAACCCACCCACATGTCACCTTCCAGGAGGCTTTCACAAGCCAGGAGGGACACAGATCTAAAATACAGGTGGTAGCGCTCACACTCCCTAGGATCCTGTCCACTCCCTCGGGAGCAACAGGGTCAAACTGTTCCCAGATAACCAGGCAAAAACCTGCCCTGGGCATCTCCACTGGACAAACTGCCACACCGACATCTAACTGCAAATTAATCCGAGTGACTTTGTCTTCCAGAAAATCAGCAAATGCCTCAGCGCGCCCCTGTAGGTAGACCTCAGTATCCTCCTTCCCTAGAAGGAAACAGGTCACCTTAAAGAGGGTTGCCAGGCGATTATCTGCAGACACAATTCGTGTGGATAAGTTTTTACGCTTCACTGCCCAAATCGCCACGAGGTAGGCTTTAATAGCAGCTCTGACCCCTGTTCGTTCTTCGTCTTCTGCCAGTGGAACACTAGAGGTCTCTTAATCTGTTTCATCCCTCTCAATTCCTCCGTATACCACAGGGGACAATGAGGTCCATGGGTCAGGAGAGGTCGCATGGGTACAATCCTGTCCAAAGCCCCAGCCCCCTTCCTGTTCCAGGCGGCGACTACGGACTCGGCTGGACTACCCAATAGATCTTCAGTTATAACCCCCAGCTCCTTCTGAAACCCATCCGGGTCCATCAGTCGCCGGGGGAAAACCAATCTAATAGGTTACGCCTTCCTGCGGAAGGGCACTGCCCTAGAGAAGCTCATAGCCACCAAGATGTGATCTGACCATGACAAGGGGACCAATAATAGATCTACCAATTCCAGACCACTCCAACAAGAACACCAAATTGGGTGTGTGACCACTATTCCTAGTCGGGTCCTGGATGACCTGGGACAGGCCCATAGAAGTCATGGTTTCCATGAACTTCCAAGCTACCTCCAACCCCACCCCCCAGGTATGGCAGATTGAAGTCCCCCAAAACTATAAGTTTGGGGAATTCCACTGCCAGCCCCACGGTGAGGTCCAGGAGTTTGGGCAGGGAAACTGCTACGCAGCAGGGAGGCTGGTGCAGCAGCAGCAATCCCTTCTGGTCCCTCAAGCCCAACCTAAGAAAAAGGGTTTCACAACCGGGCACTTGTGGAGTGATGTCCCTGGAGGCCACCAGAGATTCTCTGATGACAGCAGCCACACCCCCTCCCCAGCCCTGTAATCTAGGCTAGTGCCACACTCAATACCCAACTGGGCACATTTCCGAGAGAGGAACGTCTCCTTCTGGCCCCAGACAGGACTTGGTAATACTAGCCAGATCAGCCTTCTCCGCAAGAATCAAATCAGCAATAAGGAAAGCCGTATTACAGGCTGATCTGGCAATTAAAAGCAGCAGCCTAAAACCCGGGCCTCCAATGATCTGCTGACCGGGTAAATGGGATGGGTTCAAGGGGCTGGAACATGAGATCGGTACAAGACACCAAGGTCATGTTCCCCATGAGCGGCCCGCCCCTTGTCTCCCACCATATTTTCCTTTACCTAACACCACCGACAGGAGGGAGCTACTCCCCCCCCCCGGCTCTCACCCAGGGGAAAAGGACAACCACACTCACCTAATTCTCACCAAACACCCCCCACCCCCAGGATCTTTCATAAACCACTGCAGAAGTTGACCTAAGAAAAAATCAGAGCAGCAGTCCAAAAACATGCCACGCCACGCCAAGTGCTGCTGCAGCCACTGAGCAGTCACACAACAATGTCTCCAACAGTCTGAAAAACCAGTCAGCCAACCAAAAGACCAGCCAGCAGCCTACCACACCCCACAACACTAGCATCCACGTGAGTAGGTATGGCTGCTGGCAAGGGCCAGGGAAGCTCGTCTTCTCCATCAGCTCTACTGCCATCACACGATCCACGCCATCTTCTGAGATGTCAGAGGAGCTGACTCTCAGGCTCTCAGACTCAGGCTCAGCTCTAGTGCAAGGAAGGTGATCCACTGGGTCTAGGGTAGTCCAGGGGCTGTCAAGGGGGGAGTCCAGGGGATCCCAAACATACGTAAAGTTTGCCCACTTTCTCTCCTCCGTCTTCACTCTCATCTGCCCCCTCTCCGATCTCTCTCTTCCACTCTGCCAATTCTCTGCCTCACATTCCTCATTCCTCACTCCAAACTCTCATCCCAACCTTCCCTTCAGCGTAATCCTCCACTTCCAAAAAACAGTTGCAACATTCAAAATTTGTCTAAAATGTCCTCCTACAAAATCTTTCCGGAGCACCATCAACAGACATCCACCACCATCTTCATCCATTCTCTTGTAGACATGCTTGTATGTTCTGGATCACTATCCTGCTGCATGACCCACTTTGGTTCAGCTTTAGGTGATGGAGAAATGGCCTGATATTCTTCTGTAGAATTCTCTTATACATAGAATTCATGCTTCCGTCAGTGATGGCAAATCACTGCAGTAAAGGGACAACAAAACATCCCCGAACCATGACATTCAATGTTTAGCTTCTGCCAGACAAAACAATACTCAAGTAGACTGAAATGTCCCATTTTGCACTTACCTGTCCATAAAATATTCCTGCAGAAGTCTTGGGGGTCACCCAGGTGTTTTTTGGCAAATCTGAGACAAGCATCAATGTTTTTCTTAGTGAGTTATGGCTTCTGCCTTAATGAATTCCAGTTTTACCTAGTTCAGGTACTCCTCACTTAACAACCACACTTGGGACTGGCAACTACGTTGGTAAACAACACAGTCGTTGAGACATGTGACCGCAATGGACTAACAACCTCACTTCCGCTGTGGTTGTTAAGTGAATCACCCATGGTTGTTAAGTGAGCCATCACGTGACTGGGACTTGTAATTTTACTGCCGGCTTCTCTGTCGACTCTCCTTGTTGGAAGGCATCTGTGAAGGGCGCAAATGGCGATCATGTAACCATAGGACACTGCAACAGTTGTAATTATGTGCTGGTTGTGAAGTTGTTCTTGAATTCTTTGATACTGCCTGGACAATTTTATGCTGTGCTTTTGTAGTGAGTTTGTTATGACTTCCACTCTTGAAAAGATATACTATGGTCCCAAGTTGTCCTCATTTCAGACTATTTATTTGTTGAATTTCTACCCACTGCAGTCAAGAAATACTTGGTCGTTTATAATGTATCCATAACATATATTTGGTATAAGACTGGATTGGTAGGGCCTCAGAACTTTAGAAATGGTTTTCTAACCTTTTCCAGACTAAAAGGCATGAATTGTTATTTTTTACTGAGGTTTTCAGGAATTTATTTTGAGTACGGTATGACATGCATGTAGAATGTGTGTTGTAAGAATTTCACTGTGATAAAGGGAGCCAAAGTTTGTGAGACTGATACAAAGCAGGGCTGACCCAATTCAGCCTTCATGGTTTAATGAAGTTCTCACACAGCTAGTTCTACTTACAGTAACTTATACCTTTAATTTAATTGATTGAAGGAATAGACCAGAGCTTTCCAAACTTTTCATGTTGGTGACACACTTTTTAGACATGTATCATTTCGCGACACACTCTTACAGCAGGGCATCATTTCGCGACACACTCTTACAGTAGGGCACAAGGCAGGCACTAGGACCTGCGTGGAATTACAGCTGGTTTGGAGGCAGCAAGGCACAAGGCAGGCACCAGGACCTGCGTGGAAGCCAGGAGGCAGCAGCAGCCGGGACACACCCAGACAATGCAGCCAACACACCAATGTGTCCCGACACACAGTTTGGAAAGCTCTGGAATAGACTAATTAATACTTTTTCACACTGCAGTATCACATGCTGGATGGCTTTACTTACGAAATAAATGAAACCAGAACCAATTTTGGTACTGTTAGTTCACTGAGATGTGCCTTACACATTAATGTAAAGACCCACAAGAAGCTCTGTTCAATGACAAAAATATGCCAAAATTCGGAAAATCCAAAATACATTGATATACTACATCCCAGAGACTGAGCTTTGTACAAGGTTGCAAACTGCTTCCATTCTTCTGGTCTGTTCTGAAAAATGTAGCAATGTTTTCCTTTTTTCTAAAATGGCTACCAACCATATATATTTAAAGGGTTTTTATAATTTAAAAAGCTTGGCACAAATGAAAATAACAAGAATCCCCCTTTCAGGGGGAGATGGGCAGTGATAGAAATTGGAAAAACAAACAAAGATTGGAATGGAGGAGGTTAAAGGAAAAGGGTGCTGGTTCTTACATATAAGGTGTAGAGGAGTACAAAGATAAACTTGAAGAAGGAATGCAAGCACGGTTAAATAAACATTAATTTAGCCCTGGGAAAGAAGAGAGGGTGGGAAAGAAACTCAAGATAACCCTCCCTTGATTCTCTTTGGCATATGAAAGGGCAAACTGTGTAAAACTTTCAAGATTCTGTTACTATACTCTACAACAATAAAGTATGGTTCCAGTAATTATTGTGTCTGCTTACTGACCTGATCTATCTCAGAGGGCTATAATGGGCTGGGAGAATAACCTTGAGGAGCAGAAGAAAGAGCTGCATCCAAGACCACGGTCAGATAAGAGAAATCTGAGGCGCTTTCAGACTTGTAAGATTCTGTTACTGTAACCCTATAATCAGGGCTTTCCAAAGTTTTCCCGCGGTGACACACCAGCCGCCGTTGGTGTGTCGCCGCGGGAAAACCCGGAAGTGCCGCTGTTGCGGCAGCGTGCAAAACCCCGGAAGCGCTGCTGCTGCTTTCGGTTTTTGCACGCTGTCGTTGGTGTGTTGCCGCGGGAAAACCAGGAAGCGCTGATGATGATCAGCGCTTCCGGGTTGTGTGGCGACACACTTTTGTGTCGCAACACACAGTTTGGAAAGCTCTGCTATAATAAAAGTAGTTTTAATATTCATAACTTTGGTTTCCAAGCCTGGTCTATCTTGAAGGGCTGACAACTATATTGTAAGTCTGAAAGTGCCTCCCCCCTTCCTGCCTTTACCTACAAGAGAACCTGGGAGAATCAAGTCTGAGACATTTTTGCAAATTGCATTCCTGCTTTGGACTCAGATTTCTCTTATCTGACCATTGTCTTGGGCTCTTCCTCCTGTTCTTCAAGATAACTCCCACAGCTCATTACAAGGGCTAACATGAGGTAACAGTCCCTTTCCCAGCCCTAGTCATGACATATAGATCACTTACGTTTTAAAAACACTCTTCAAGTGGATCTCCAAGAAGTAGCCTTACATTGTGACTTTCTAGACATGGCTGTAGTGCGGCTAGATCTTTTAGACCTTACAGAATGAGGACTCCGTTTTCCATGTTCTTGCTGAAATCTGGAATGTAATACCTTTCTGTCAAGGAAAGGTGAATATTGGGGCCATCTGGAGCTTTTGATCCCTTTTCAGATGTTCATAAATACAACAGAAGGAAGAGAACCTGGATTATGTACTTCAGCCTCATTCCCACTACCCCCAACATTTCCATTTTCACAGGAAGATCTGTAAGATACATATTGATATGTTCAGCTGAATACATTTAAAGTGAGTTGCAGCCTTAATGTGGTCCAGTCTGCTAGTTGAACAAATCATTGCAGCCACATTCAGCTGAATGCAATTAGAGTTTGTTCATAGAACTTTCTGTGAACATAGTTACAAACCAAAGAACAGGAGTGGAGTGTGCACTTCATTTCCATGCCAAGTCAGAAAGCTAGGATTATCTGTGAAACTGTTGGTGTAAGACCAAGAAAGTAGCTCTTCATATTACATGTAATAAACTAATGGAATTTCCTACCAGAAGATATGATGGCTATACTCTTCGATAGCTTTAAAGAAGCGTTAGGTAAATATATGGAAGACAAGCATTTTGGTGTTTTTAATTTTTAATTATGAGAGCATAACTACTTTTGAGTCACAGATAGTACGCATCTAAAAAGGTGTGGGAGGGGGCAATTGCCTCCATGTTGTGATAGTGAGCTTCCCTTAGATCAGAGCTTTCCAAACTGTGTGTTGGGACACGTTAGTGTGTCGGCTGCAGTGTCTGGGTGTGTCATGGCTACTGCTGCCTCCAAGCCCTGCCAGGATTCCGCACAGGTCCTAGTGCCTGCCTTGTGCCTTGCTGCCTCCAAACCTGCTGTGATTCCGCGCAGGTCCTAGTGCCTGCCTTGTGCCTGGCTGCCAAACCTGCTGTGATTCCGCTCAGGTCCTAGTGCCTGCCTTGTGCCCTGCTGTAAGAGTGTGTCGCGAAATGATGCATGTCTAAAAAGTGTGTCATCAACATGAAAAGTTTGGAAATCTCTGCCTTAGATGTATCTTGGAAGCTAGGCTGATCTAGCAGGACCGTATTCTTTCATGTAGATTTTTTTTATACATTCTTGTATATCAGAGCTTGTATTTTCAAAACTTTTCCCAAGGTTTTCTTAACCACATTGCTCTGTATCAAGACCACTCCACCTAAAGTAATTTTCCTACATGGAAACAGTGCACTTACAATACAATGAAAGCAGATTTTACATTAAAAGAAACTCACATCTAATAGGTTTTTCTTTGCTTTTGGTATGTATTCCGTGCTTTTGAAATATCCATTAACAATACTGGCAATTACATAGGAGACAGCATAAGTCAACATGTTAAGCAACAACATTAGTTTTTGATAGCATTGGAAAGGAGAAGGTGATTTCTAATAAGTTGTCAACAGTCATAGTTGGAAATACAGTTGATTCTCGTTATTTGTGGTAGTTACGTTCTATAAAGTTGCTGCAAACACTAAATTAACAAATAATGAACCTCAGCTGGGACGTGCACATCGGACGACTCAAATTTTTTGCTGCTCTGCACATGTCCGCAAATGACCGCAAAAGCGCTGCGTGTATTGATTTTGGGGTTACAAATAAATTTTAGTGAGTAGGCAAATTCGCAAATACAGAATCCGTGAATAATGAGGATCAACAGTACCTTATTCCTATAGTTTAATAGCAACCATAGGCTCCTGAAATTGTATACTCTATAAAGAATGAAAAAAATTAATTTAGCCTCTGTTCTTGGACATAATTTGTAAGTGGTTGTAAGTTTTATCCACAGCCTTAAACCATTTATTTTCTCTTTAAATGAAAGGGATTAGTAAAAAACAAATTACTTTGAAGGCTTCAATAAAGTTAGTGGATTTTATTTGTGACATTGCTTTTTTGAAGTATTACAGTGCAGCTGATAATTCTTAGAATGATCCTCAAGATCATCTCTATAGTAACAAGTATGTTTTGACGAAATGAGCAGTTCTTCCTCCAAAATCCTAGTAGTATAAGAAAGAAAACCATGAACTTTTTAATTTATATTCCACCACACAACTACTTATTAGTGCTATCTCTGTCTTTATATAAGCTAATTTTAAATTATGAGCTAAAAATCCTGTAAAAATTATAAATATACATTCAAAACCACAGGGCTACATAGAAAAAAGGAATAAATTGCCAAGCTGATGACAGATTGATTTATAAGCAGCCATTATCTCCTAAATGTTTTATAAAATACAAACACTAATTAATATGTTAATGGAACATTAAAGTTCATATAAGAAACAGTAACCAAGAATTTCATTGGGGCCAGGTGCTTGAACCATGTTAATCCTGTATTGTACCAGCAACATTAGCTGTTCATTTCAACATTTGGTTTAAAGTGCTGGTATTGATCTTTGATTATTTTGATTATTGATCTAGATGGGTGGTAAACATTTTATTTGAAGGGTCTCTCATGTGAAGAGAGCAGCTAAAAGAAGGCTGCTTATAAGCCCATTGGTAAGCATAATATACAGGGAAGTTTTAGTGACATGATTCTCAAGTAATATATAGTTAGCTTCTCATTTGTAGGTGCCAACTTTTTGCCATAGTTACGCTTTTTGTGAAAGTTGCTGAGCTGAATTTTTAATAGCTTGTATTGGTGCTGCCTCTTTTCTTCAGTTTTAACTGTTTTACTGTTTTAATGTATTTCCATGTTATTATATGCAAAAAGAAGAAAAAAAGAAAATGCCCATTTACTTAAAAAAATTCCTAATCCTATGTATATCCTATGTCATGTCACATAATTAACATTTTATTTATGTATTTATTTATTCAGTTATATACTACACACTTCCAGCAAAACCAGCTAGGTCCAGGCATCTTGTTTGGAGGATTGTAGAAAAACCTGGCTGTCTGATACAAATGTATATGCTTTCATTTCTTGTTTTTCATTATCATTAAATGAACTAAAGTAATGTTTTTGTTGATCACTGTCCTTGGATACTTAAGAAATTCTGTTTGTTCAAAGAGTTGTATGGAAAATTAATATACAGATTGGGTGTCTTCATACTGATGGTCTCTCACCCCAAATTGTGAATAAGCCCTCTGTGAAACTTTATGAAAAGTTTGGAAACCAGAGTAAGTCTGATGAAGTCCAGCAGTAGAATTCCAGCAATGTTTTTTTTATTAAAAAGGGTAGGAGTTAAATCACTAAAGTAAAATTCCCAGCATAACCGAAATATGACTGTGGTTGGTCAACAGTGGCTTTTTATATCTAAAAAATCAGTAAAAGTTTATTCTTCCATCTACACTTCACTAATGCTCATATTTCAGGGCACATATAGGCAATTGTTCCACATAGCCAATCCGGGATTAGGGGAATTTTAATCCAAAACCTCTGCAGAGCTGCAAGTTGCCTACCTTTGCACTAGGGCAGAGGTTTTCAACCTTTTTCATCTCATGGCACAAGTCTTGTAGGTGGGACTTCCAAGTCTCAAAACCAGAAGTCCCATGACGACACAGGTTACTGGGACTCAGGAGGAGAAATGGAGAAATGGAGGCAGTCCACCCCTAATGATGTCACGGAGGTGGGATTCTGGCTGATGCAACACACACTGCACTAGGGCAATCAAAGTGTAACTCTGTTCCAGACCCTGGCCTGGAGTAGTAAGGTCATTAATTTTATCCAGAAACACTGACACTGCTGTGTCACCATGGCAGAATAAAAAAGGACAGGTGATATAATGACTGATGTTACTCCACTCTGTTAGTAAGCAGTTCATTACATTAAAATTTGCAGATCAGGGCAGTATGCATGACTCTTCCCTCATGGAGAGACAGATAAAATTATAGGCCAAAGACACTCATTGAACTTCATACCAAAGACTCAGTTTCAGGGTCTGGTCAATCAACAACTGTTAAGCAGAGATTACTTTTTGAATAGATTTTAATCTCTAATCGAAGATAATATTTGTAGCTCAGGGTTACTTAAAACATAGCTAAAGAGCTCACAAAAAAACTTAGGTATCTTACAGAGGAGAGCGAATATTCTATCAACTCCCCACTACAGTGCCTCCAGAAAATCAAAGACGTAAAAATAGAAGAAGATGAAATTATGGTGTCATTCGATGTCATGGCACTCTTTACATCCATAGACCCAGCACTAGTGAAAGAATCCATGGCAGTAGTTCTACGGAACACACCTGACCTAGTCAAATACACTAAGATAGAAATACCCAGAATCATGGACCTCATCGACCTCTGCCTCACTACCTACTTTCAGTTTGATGGACAAATATACCAACAAATCAAAGGAACACCCATGGGATCACCACTTTCAGGACTCATAGCAAAGATTGTAATGCAGTGTCTAGAAATGATAGCACTTCCACGTATACAACCCAAAGTATGGATCTGGAATATAGATGACACCTTCATCGTAATAAAAAAGGAACAACTGGAGGAAAGACATGAAACCATCAACAACAACTTCAATGGAATAAAATTCACAAGGGAAGAAGAAAACAACAACACACTACCCTTCTTGGACATCCTCATCAATAGAGGAAATGATGGCATTCTAGAAAAAAATCTACTGGAAATCTACCCACACTAACCAAGTGCTCCATTACCAAAGCAAGAACCCAACTTCCCACAAAAGAACCTGTGTAAGAACACACTGCAGCAACCCAGAACACCAGAAAAAGGAAACAGACCACCTATATAACATCTTCCAGCAAAATTGATACCCACACAACTTCATCAAAAAGTGCCTGACCACCCAACCCACTACAACACAGAAAGCTATTTCATTATTTTTTCTTCTTCTAATCAGTGTAAGATGTCTACTTTGTCCCACCCTGCACATTCACCTCTACTTAGGCTTTCTACATTGTATTTAGACACCAAAACCATTTGCTAGATGCTGTTATCTTTGGAAAGGCAAAAGAGGTGGAAAAGCAAATGTTTGACCTGTTAATAAAACTCAGCTTCTGATAAATACTGTGTGTGGCAGCAAACACAGTCCTTTTCCATTGGACTCTATGCTGAGAATGCAAATAGCCAAAACATTATTCCCTTCTTCAAGTCCTTAATTGACAGTGAAGTGGGTCTCTGTAAAACCTTGGTGCTCAATCTGTGAAACTAAAAAAAAAAAGAATACTTTCTGCTGATTATTAAATTACACCTGCAGGGAAGAGAGGTGTTATAGATCCTGCTCTTCTCTGGGCATTCAACAACATTGAAAAAGAAGGTGGAGAAGGATACAAATGGCAAAGCAGAGTAGTCTTGGCACCAATTAGTCTTGAGATTACTTAAAGTGGATTGCAGTTTCAAGGCCAAAAACAAATAGGGAGTGGGCAGAAGATCTTGAAAAGTGGCTATGAATCTTAGGTCCTTTGTTTTGTTAAGGAATAATTTAACAGTTTTGTTCAAACTAATGAGACAATCCAGTTTGGAAATCTTGTGAGATCATTGTACTATGAATTTGGATGTGCAGCTGATCCTTTTAAAGTGCTCAATATATCAACACTCCCGCCCATACAGCTTTGGTAGCACTGTGATGATTCCCAGTTCAGTGTGTGTGTGTATCAGCTAGAGCAACCTTGTGCATGACAGTTCCTCCCATAGTGTTGCACACTAGATCTCATGGTAATATGTCTATGAAGGTTCTCAGTCATCCAGGTGGAATTGTCTGTAGCTTGAATCATGTCAACTGGATTTCTATTTTCTTAATGGAAACGTTTCGCTCCTTATCCAAGGGGCTTCTTCAGTCTGAGCAAAGTTGGTAAGGGAATCCCTTACCAACTTTGCTCAGACTGAAGAAGCCCCTTGGATAAGGAGCGAAACGTTTCCATTAAGAAAATAGAAATCCAGTTGACATGATTCAAGCTACAGATAGATCTCATGGTATTTTAAAGCAGTATTAAGGGATCTCCTTAATACTGCTTTAATTTAATTAAATTAATAGCGGCATGGTGGCTCAGCGGGTAAGACGCCAGGCTTGTCAATCGGCAGATCGCAAGTTCGGAGGTTCGAATCCCTAGCCCTGCATATGGAGTGAGAGCTCCTGCACTCATCCCAGCTCTTGCCAACCTAGCAATTCGAAAGCATGCAAATGCAAGTAGATTAATAGGTACCACTTCAGTGGGTAGGTAACAGCATTCTGCACACGTCATGCGGCCACATGACCGTGGAAGCATCTTCAGACAACGCTGGCTCTTCAGCTAACAAACGGAGATGAGCACCAGCCCCTAGACACGACTGCACAAATGTGCGGGGGGAACCCTTTACTTAAGGGATCTCCAGAAAAGGAGATTGTTACCTTGTCGTGCTGGAGCTTGAGCACCTCAATTATGCCATGAGCTAAACCGTGAAGGGACACCCAAGACAAGAAGGTCATGGCAGAGAAGTCAGACTAAATACGATCCCTGGGGAAGGTAACGGCAACCCAACCCAGTATTCTTGCCATGAAAACTAAATGGACGCAGCTACTTCAAAGCTAGGAGGATGGCTAGCGGCCGACGGTGATAGACGAATCTGATGTTCTAAACAACACACCATAGGAACCTGGAATGTAAGATCTATGAGCCAGGGCAAATTGGATGTGGTTATTGGTGAGATGTCAAGATTAAATATAAACATTTTGGGTGTCAGTGAACTGAAATGGACTGGAATGGGTCACTTCACATCAGATGGCCACCAGATCTACTACTCTACTACAAGAGGACCAGAGAAGAAATGGAGTAGCCTTCATAATTAATAATAAAGTGGCTAAAGCAGTGCTTGGATACAATCCAAAACACGATAGAATGATCTCAATTCGAATTCAGGGTAAGCCATTTACAGTGTTCACAGTGATCTAAATATACACCCCAACCACAGATGCTGAAGAAGCAGAAGTAGATCAGTTCTATGAGGATATGCAGCACCTACTGGATAATACGCCAAAAAGAGATGTTACTTTCATCACAGGAGACTGGAATGCTAAGGTGGGTAGTCAAATGACACCTGGAATTACAGAAAGCTTGGTCTGGGAGAAAAAAATGAAGCAGGACATAGGCTGATAGAATTTTGCCAAGACAACTCACTATGCATAACAAAAACTCTCTTCCAACAACCTAAAAGACGACTTTATACATGGACTTCACCAGATGGTCAACACCGAAATCAGATTGATTACAGCCTTTGTAGCCAAACATGGCAGACATCTATACAGTCAGTAAAAACAAGACCTGGAGCTGACTGTAGTTCAGATCACGAACTTTTTATTGCACAATTTAGAATCAGACTAAAGAGAATAGGGAAGACCCACAGATCAGTTAGATATGAGCTCACTAATATTCCTAATGAATATGCAGTGGAGGTGAAGAATAGATTTAAGGTACTAGATTTAGTAGATAGGGTCTAGAAGATTTAGTAGATAGGGTCATAGAAGAACTATGGACAGAGGTTCGCAACATTGTTCAGGAGGCGGCAACAAAAAACGTCCCAAAGAAAAAGAAAACCAAGAAGGCAAGTTGGCTGTCTGCTGAGACATTGGAAGTAGCCCAAGAAAGAAGGAAAGCAAAAGGCAACAGTGATAGGGGAGATATGCCCAATTAAATGCAAAATTCCAGAGGTTAGCCAGAAGAGATAAGGAATTATTTTTAAACAAGCAATGCACGGAAGTGGAAGAAGACAATAGAATAGGAAGGACAAGAGACCTCTTCCAGAAATTAGAAACATCGGAGGTAAATTCCAGGCAAATATGGGTATGATCAAAAACAAAGATGGCAAGGACCTAACCGAAGCAGAAGAGATCAAGAAAAGGTGGCAAGAATATACTGAAGATCTGTATAGGAATAATAATAATATCGGGGATAGCTTTGACAGTGTGGTCAATGAGTTAGAGCCAGACATCCTGAAGAGTGAGGTGGAATGGGCCTTAAGAAGCATTGCTAATAACAAGGCAGCAGGAGACGACGGTATCCCAGCTGAACTGTTTAAAATCTTGCAAGATGATGCTGTCAAGGTGATGCATGCCATATGCCAGCAAATTTGGAAAACACAAGAATGGCCATCAGATTGGAAAAAATCAGCTTATATCCCCATACCAAAAATGGGAAACACTAAAGAATGTTCAAACTATCGAACAGTGGCAAGCAACTGAACAAACAAACAATTCAGGGATGATGAATGGAATCTATAATCTAGGAATGAAAATCTTTGTCCTGAACATCTAATCCAAGCTACAAGGCTGCCCCGTTGGGTCTATGGTACTTCTAGTGAGGAACCTGTCATGATGATGGCACCCATGCCACCCTGACAGATTCAAATCACACAAACATATCCCTCAGCCAAGACAAACCGCCAGACAGATAAGCAGCGCACAATGTGGATTAGGAGAGGGCAATCAGTACCTTTGCCGGACAGTTCTGAACTGCGGAAGAGAGGGTGTGTGAGGTGCCCTCACTGCGAGTCGCCTCCATTCTCACACATACCACACAGGACACGCATGTCTGGTAATCAACGGTTTATTGCGCACACAAAAGGAACACTGAGAAAGATTAGGATGGCTTGCTGACGTGAGCTTGGCTATTTAACCCTTCTGACAGGGCTCCCTCCCCCTCCCCACCATGGACTTTCCTATGATTGGCTCAGGCATGTATCCATGGGTGCTTAAGTGCCCATCGTCCTTGAGGCGTGATTGGTTGTCGCTTTCCCGCTCTCGCTCCGGGTCTATTGTCTCTTTCTGTCAATTGCTTTCGTCTCTTTCAATCTTGTGCTTCTCTGCTGTATGGCAGGACTCTGGGGTCATGCCAGAGTTCTGACAGGGTGCGAGACAGAGAAAGCTGAAACTGACGAACACATTCCTTGGGAGGGCGGAGACTGAAACCTATTAAACTGTAAGGTCTTGCATCTATGCTTTACTTGGTTCATTTATGTGGAACCAGATTGAACCATCACAGAATGAACCAAGTCAAAATGGATTACCTGCCCGTAAACGACCAGTTTAATGAGGAAGATCCACAACCAGGAACTTTGGACTCCGTGAATACCCTTCCAACGGCGGGAGGTTAGAGCAGAGAATCCAAAGGAAAGGGCTCTGGCTCGAGCAAACAGAAACCCGCAAAGGAAAAAGCTAGCCAGGCGGATGATGGGAAATGCCAAATCCCAACGAACTCAATCGAGGAAGAATACCAGGAGCGACCGGGGGGACAACGAAACCAGCTGAAAGCTTCAACCGACTATGAGAGTACGCCCCAAAGCAACGCCTGCAAAAAGAATAAGTATGAGTGGGCTACCGAAATTGGGGGTGGCGTAGAGTAGTACTCAGATCAATGGGCAAACAAAGGAGGAGGTACCCCCTCCCACTGAACGACGATGGAGCAGTGAGTAGAGGCGCTGGAGGAAAAAATGGACAGCGTAGAGGATCGAATGTTGCACCTGCAAAGAACAGTCGACCAGATCCTCCACCTATTAGAAAAAGAAACAGCAGCTCATGCAGAGGTGGTGGACGAGGAGACGTCTCCAGAAAGTGAAGAGGAAAGTTCAGACGGTGAAGAAAATCCTGAGCGAGATGAACCGGTAAGGCCGCTTCCCCTCTCTCCGTTAAGAGGGCCGTCGCAACGCAACCGGCTTCAAAGTAGAATGGTGAGTTGAACGTCAAGCCCAGGCACGTCGTTTGGGGTGCGGGAGTTGAAGGTAAAGTTCAGTGGGGATCCAAATAACATTTCTTGTTTCCTAACCCATGTAAAGTGGTTTATGAAAGAATGTGAGGAACTATTCCCCACGGAAGGCTCTAAGGTGTGCTACGTTTCAGCCCACCTCGAGCAAGAAGCAGTGGAGTGGTTAACAGGACTGCATGGCTCAGAGACAATAGAACTAGAGAACTTTAATGATTTCATGAGTGCTCTGAGAGAACGATTTGAAGACCCACTAGCTAAAATAAGAGCCAGAACTGATCTGCAAGGCATTAAACCAGTCGGTCTCTGAATATGCCACAGAATTTAGGAGACTGGCAGGAAAACTAACGAATTGGTCAGAGTCGTTGAAAATTGATTACTTCCAAGGAGGATTACAACCTGAAATCCTGGAGTGGTCTCTGGCTAGAGGAAATCCCAGGACATTGAAGGGGTGGACCTGTTTGGCTGGTGAAGTAGAGGATATGTGTATCCGCTTCAGAAGACAGCAGCGAACCCTACCAGCAGAGAAAAGACCACCCAATGCAACCACCAACCGAGAGAAATGAGCAAGCCATAAGTTGTGGGGGGAGGAAAAGGAATGGCAATTAAAAAAGGGCTTGTGTTTCAAATGCAGAAAGGAAGGACATCGCATTACCAGTTGCCCACAAACCACAAGCCCAGTGACCCCTAAAGCAGGAGATAAAAGCTCCAAACAGGTTGAACTAAAAAAGAAAGGAATGGCAGCAGCTTCGAAAGAGAGGGAATTTCACGAAGCTTTCCCAGAAACAGACAGCTCCACAGATGAGGAGTTCCAGCCAGCGGGAAACGGACGGAGCCTGTTTTAAGCGCCGAGAGACAGGCAACCAAACAGAGGCACGAGGATTCCTTGGTGAATGTACCCTGTTCTTCAATGTTAATATGTGTCAAACTAGAGACATTAAGGGGCCAGGAAGGTACAAACCTAGCAGGGTTGTTGGATTCGGGTTTTACACAATGCCTAATCCACCTCACTTTAGTGACTGGACTTAGATTAAAAGTAAAAAGATTACCTGAACCCATCAATTTCATTCAGCTAGACAGGTCAGAGATGAAGGGGGGCCCAGTGGAGTATTGTACAGAAGTGGTCTGAATGAAGATAGGAACACACGAAGAGACATTGAGATTTATTGTAGCCCCCACAGCAGATCATCCCATAGTGTTAGGGTTGGCGTGGTTGAAAGATCAAAACCTTCAAGTAAATTGGTCAACCAGCCAGATAATTTTCAAAGACGGAAAGTATGAGGGATTTGAATCCGATGAACTTTGGGGGGAATCGAACTAATAGGGGCAGCAATGGAACCAGGGGAGGATACACAAAGGGAGGCGGTTGAATTCATCCCAAGCCTGTTCAGTGATCTAAAAGAAATATTTGGAGAAAGCAAATCTAATCAGCTGCCTCCCCACAGAAAAACAGACTGTGCTATCGAACTGGAACCGGGGGTGGAATTACCAAAATTCAAACTATATTCTATGACTCCTAAGGAACTAGAAGCGCTTAGGGAGTTCATAGACAAAAACTTAGAATGAGGTTTCATCCAGCCGGCAACCTCACCCGTGGCAGCACCAGTCATGTTCAGGAAGGAGAAAGACTGGTCACTGCGTTTATGCACAGACTATCGAGGATTGAATGCCATCAGCACATTGAATGAATACCCCCTACCACTGATGATGGACATGTTAGCACACCTATCAAAAGGCAAAATATTCACTAAACTGGACTTAAGAGAAGCATATTTTCGAGTACGAATTCGGGAGGGGGATGAATGGAAACAGCATTTAATTGTCAATTTGGTTGCTTTTAATATGTCGTGATGCTGTTTGGGTTAAAAGGAGGGGCCAGGGTCTTCATGGGTTTAATTAATGAGGCATTGCATGAATTTTTATATCGGGGAGTACTGGTATATCTTGACATCTTAATCTACACTGAAACAGTAGAAGAAAATGAAACGTTTGCTGGATAACCAATTGTATGTGAAATTGTCTAAATGTGAATTTATGAAAGAACAACTAGACTATTTGGGGTATCGGGTATCCAGCAGAGGGCTTGAAGTGGATCCAGAGAAAGTACGGGCGGTAGTGGCTTGGGAACCCCCTAAAACCAGAAAACAATTACAGAGTTTTTTTATACGCAATTTATAAATAACTTTGTGCAAGTGGCACTACCACTCACAGACTTACTCAAAACGAAAGGGAAGGGGGACTCCAAAGCCAACAAGCTGGGGACAAAATACAATGGTTGAGGGAATGCCAAGAGGCGTTCAACCAATTAAAGAAACTTTTCACATCAGAACCCATACTACAACACCCTGATCCCACAAAACCTCTAATCATTCAGGTTGATGCATCAGATACCGCCTTGGGAATTCTGTTACAGAGAGATGACCAGGGGAAACTGACAACAAAGACAAGACAACAAAATTAAATTTACAGAAAAATAAGGACTTTGGTGGCACGGGGAACGGTTATACATACCGGAACCCCTAAGAAAGATAATATTAAAAAGAAGCCACGATGCAAAGTCAGCTGGCCATTTTGGATTTGTGAAAACTGCACCTACTAAGGCGGTAATTCTGGTGGTCCTCCATTCGCAAAGATGTGGAAGAATACGTAGCTAGTTGCCCCACGTGCACAATGATGAAAAGTGTAGGAGGCAAGCCCAGAGGATTATTACAAAACGTAGCAAGCCCCACCCAACCATGGAAACAAATAGCCATGGATTTCATAGTAGACTTACAAGAAAGCCATAAGAAAACGGTCATATGGGTGGTAACGGACTTGTTTTCCAAGTAAGCTCATTTTATCCCTTGTGCAAGCATTTCAAATGCAGGGCAATTGGCAAAATTGTTTGTACAACACGTGTACAGAATATACGGATTTCCAGAAAGAAGAATCAGTGACAGAGGCATCCAATTCACATCCAAATTCTGGAGAGCATTGTTAAAAATAATTGGTGTAGGTAGGATAAGGGCTAAGCAGTGGATTTCATCCAGAATCAGATGGTGACTGTGAACAGGTTAACCAATTACTGGAACAATACCTTAGATGTTACATTAATTACCAACAAGATGATTGGGTGGACTTACTTCCATTCGCAGAAGTAGCATACAACAATTCCATGCATCAGAGCACGGGCTTCTCTCCATTTCAAGTCGTAAATGGTCAGGAGTGTCCTGGTTCAGCCTCTGCCCCAGGGCCTCAGCGATGAGTCAGAGGACGAGCTGCCCCTCGCAAACCCCCAGGGGATTGAGCCAGGCGAGGCCCCAGACGCAGACACGGGCCCAGACAATGACTCAGCACCGCAGGAGGCAGCAATACCTGAGGCTGCAGGAGAGCAAGCTGGGGATTGCGGTTTGTCCCCACCCTCTAGCCAGCAGCCAGCTGGATCCCATCAGCCTCCCAGCTCTCCTGAATCCCCCAAAGGGCAGAGGCGGAGGTGTGTGCGCCTCGCCTTAAAGGACAGGAGGAAAAGTGCTCGGCTGGCTGCTAGGGAGTTACGCAGAGGGCAGGGAGAGTCTTTGCAGGACCCAGAGGACAGCTCCTGAACTCCTGATAAATTACCAACGAAGCAGTGAGGGAGTTGTGGGAGCAACGTTGCACTTTGGCTTCGCGACCACTCTGGTATCCTGTCTTGTTTCCTGCGTTCCTGACCCTGTTTGGACTATCGTTACTCTGCCTTCTGGACCCCTGGACCTTGTTTGGATTATCGTGGCTCGGACTTCTGGAACCCTTGACCCGGTTTGGATTATTGACTACCCTTTGCTTCACTACTCTGATTATTGGCACACGCTGGTTTGTCTCTCTCTCGGCCAGTCTTGCAAAGTAACCTTGGGCTGCATTCCTTACCTCTGACTGACTGCCAAGACTCTCCAATCTGTTCTGGAGGCGAGCCAGCACAAGGAGTTCCTAGCCATTCCAGATCTACCCAGTAGCAAAACTGAAATTGTCCCCTTAGATAACTGGATAAAACACATAGCAGAGAGATGGCCAATAATAGAGAAAGCTTTAACAAACGCCAAAGAAACGTACAAAAAATTTGCTGACCAGAAAAGGGCACCAGAATGGCCGTTTGAAGTGGGAGACAAAGTATACTTGTCCACCAAATTTCTGAAATCGGTGTAACCTTGCAAAAAAATGGGACCAAAATACATAGGTCCTTTTCCAATTACGAAAATAATAAACAAGGTGACTGTACAACTGCAACTTCCAAAAAACATGATAAAGTTCACCCAGTGTTTCATTGTAGCCTATTAAAGCCTACAAAAAGTTCAAATTGCTGGCACCCAGACGGAGTGGCACCAATGCCAATGATAATAGATGGAGAATAGCATTTTGACGTGCAAGAAATTTTAGATTCCAGATTACACCGAGGAAAATTGCAATACCTAATCCAATGGAAACACTTTAATGATTCACATAGAGAGTGGGTGGCAGACACGTACACGCTCCCAAATTAAAGAAAAAGTTTCATAACAAATTCCCGAACAAACCACAATGAGGGAGGAATAATGTTCTTAGGGAGGCGGAATGTCATGATGCATTGGATGATCCACCCTGACATGAGATTCAAATCACACAAACATATCCCTCAGCCAAGACATCGAAAGCAATCAATAGGAAGAATGTAGCAGCAAACCGCCAGACAGATAAGCGGCGCACAGTGTGGATTAGGAGAGGGCAATCAGCTCCTTCGCCAGACAGTTCCGAACCGCAGAAGAGAGGGTGCGAGACAGAGAAAGCTGAAACTGAAAAACACATTCCTTGGGAGGGGGGAGACTGAAACCTATTAAACTTTAAGGTCTTGCATCTATGCTTTAATTATTGTAACCCGCCCAGAGTCCCTTGTATGGGAGATGGGCGGGGAAATAAATAAATAAATAAATAAATAAATAAATAAATAAATAAATAAATAAATAAATAAATAAATGCTTTACTTGGGTCATTGACGTGGAACCAGATCGCTTGCTGTAAATAAAGCTTTTACATATCCTGCGGAGTGTGTGTTGGAGCTTCGTTTGCAAGTCGAAGGATCGAGCCATCACAGAACCTCTACCCAAGGCCCATCCTCCATAGCTGCTCTGCTTTGCCTATATCTTGTCCATTCTATTTGGGGATATAGCATGGGTAAAGCAGAGGAGTGCCAACAGAATCAGGTCATCTTTGTCTCTGCCTTTCCCCGTTGCAGGGAATGAATGGGACTGGCTGGGAGCTCATCTAGTCAGCACACCTGAAGGACTGCAAGAAGGATTGGGTCTACATCACCTGTCATGTCATGACATATTTAGGTCAACAATGTCATGCCTTTCCATATGACCTATGCAAGTAGCAGACAGAATTCCATGACTGAGCTTTTGCAAAGTATTATTTTGTTTACAGTTACCCTTCCCTCCCTCTTTCCAATTTCATATGTGGCTTCGTTAACATTCAATTTAAAAGTTTTCAACACAATTAGCTTTAATAAATGTGTGAGCAAAAAATTAACTACCTTTTCAGTGTGTGAAAGGGTAACTTATATTCATTTTATCATGGGTTAGACTTTTTCCTGGAATAGAAATATATTTGAAATTGGGATGAGGACTGAAAAAGTATTTTCAAAGAAGTTGAATCATGGGAAATGAAAGTTACAGCACCAGTGAATTATTTCCAACAATGTAATTAAATTGATTTAGAATGGAGAGTTTGTGAATACTGTATAATGGATAAAGAAACTCTTTTTTCCTAATGATCTGTAGCTTGAATCATGTCAACTGGATTTCTATTTTCTTAATGGAAACGTTTCGCTCCTTATCCAAGGGGCTTCTTCAGTCTGAGCAAAGTTGGTAAGGGAATCCTAAATATGTTCCTAAGTAGCTGTGTGACCTTACACCTGGGGCTAGGTCATGGTTATATTGAGATGTAATTTTTAAGTCCTTTTATCATCTAATGGAGGGTCGTTAAAAACACCATGCTGCTGTTGAGCTTCTGAAATGGTCTTAATCTTCCTAGGCACAGAAGACAACACGGGGAGGAAGATGGGGGAGAGTTTGTGCCTGAGGCCCCCACCTCTATTCAAGGAAGGATTTTCCAAGTTGGCATAAATGGATTCCTTGACCCCTCTCTCAAACCACCTATCTTCTCTGTGGTTTGAGAGAGGGGTCAAGGAATCCATTTATGCCAACTTGGAAAATCCTTCCTTGAATAGAGGTGGGGGCCTCAGGCACAAACTCTCCCCCATCTTCCTCCCCGTGTTGTCTTCTGTGCCTAGGAAGATTAAGACCATTTCAGAAGCTCAACAGCAGCATGGTGTTTTTAACGACCCTCCATTAGATGATAAAAGGACTTAAAAATTACATCTCAATATAACCATGACCTAGCCCCAGGTGTAAGGTCACACAGCTACCTAGGAACATATTTAGGATTCCCTTACCAACTTTGCTCAGACTGAAGAAGCCCCTTGGATAAGGAGCGAAACGTTTCCATTAAGAAAATAGAAATCCAGTTGACATGATTCAAGCTACAGACAATTCCACCTGGATGACTGAGAACCTTCATAGACATTTTTCCTAATGATATGACTCAATCTGAGTTTTGATGCTGTTTGGACATATTTATATGTAAATAGTTCAAATTTCACACAAACTTTATAAATAAGTACAGTTTCTTAAATTGGCTTAGCAGTTTTTAGTAGTCTGTATAATTGGTTCTATTTCATCACTATAGGGCAGAGCTTTCCAAACTTTTCATGTTGGTGACACATTTTTTAGACATGCATCATTTCGCGACACATTCTTACAGCAGGGCACAAGGCAGGCTCTAGGACCTGCGCGGAATCCTGGCAGGGCAGGTTTGAAGGCACAAGGCAGGCACTAGGACCAGCATGGAATCCTGGCAGGGCTCGGAGGCAGCAGCAGCCGCGACACACCCAGACACTGCAGCCGACACACTAATGTGTCCCGACACACAGTTTGGAAAGCTCTGCTATAGGGAATGGCAAAGATATAATTAATATAAGACCCTTTCTTGAAAATATTGAAAATTTATTGTAGGCAGTTCTCTGATTACTAAGACATTGATGCTTTCAGGCCTATGTTGATAATCATAAGGACTATTTTATTATTAAAATTATGCCTTAAAAAGGTAAAGGTTCCCCCCGCACATTTGTGCAGTCGTGTCCGACTCTAGGGGCCGGTGCTCATCTCCGTTTGTTAGCCAAAGAGCCAGCGTTGTCCAAAGACGCTTCCACGGTCATGTGGCCGCATGACGCACGTGGAACGCTGTTACCTACCCACCGAAGTGGTACCTATTCATCTACCTGCATTTGCATACTTTCGAATTGCTAGGTTGGCAAGAGCTGGGGCGAGTGCGGGAGCTCACTCCGCACGCAGGGCTAGGGATTCGAACCTCCGAACTTGCAATCTTCCGATCGACAAGCCTGGCGTCTTACCCGCTGAGCCACCACGCCCCTCTAAAAAATTATGCCTAGCTTTATGCTATTATAAAAATTCAGGGCAGCTTACAATGCTAGAAATTTTATTTATAAATGAAATAAAATCAGTTCCATGGAAATAATTGTCTACGATTGTCATGCCAAATGGGACTGAAGCATATACACAACCCTGCTGTTCACTTGTTCTTTGCTTGGGCTGATACTAGTCACTCATCTGAAGAATTTCGAACAACAGAGAGAAAGTTGACCTCTTTTGTATTCATAATGGAAAGGTCACTGTTGCTTAATGAATTACTGTATTACCTTTGTAATTAGTGTCATTTGTCTTGGAAAAAAAAACTAATACAGTGCCTTGCCTTGAATTTACTAAGGAAATAGACTTAACATTCTCAGCAGGCTGACAGCAGGACTGAGTGTTAGAATAAATAAAACTAAATCTCTTTGTAGATGAAGACTGGACATTCTTCCTTTCTAGTGTGAGATACCTGCTGTATTTATTTAATTTGGCCTTTACCACTCAAGCTTGCAGAACTTCAATTTGCAGACTTTTGCCTAGGAATTCTGGAAGTTGGACTCTGAAACCTGGAGGGCAAAGATTAAGAAAAAGTGTTTTTAAATATTGCTAGTATGGAAAATAGTTTGCTCATTTCTTTTCCATTTCTACATCAGAACTGGTTTCCTGTGTGTGTAGCTGTGTACTTTTCATTTTAGCACAGAATTTCTTATTTTTCAGAAAGGACCCCAAAATTATAGCGCAGATTTACAGCAGATCAATAGATCTATAATAAGACAAAATATGAGTATAAAACCACTTTGGTTTTGGATAGAAACTGATATTTATTTATATATTTAGATAATGTACGTGCTGTATTTCTAAGCTGGAATTTTTCTAAAAATGGAACTTGGGATAAAATTCATAATAAATTAAAAACAGTCTATAAACACCTGCTTAAGCAGAAAATATTTTCAATCAGCAGTCTTAAATATACAGCTCAGGGGATTCCAAAGAGTGTATGCATTCAGATTGTTTCTTCTGTTCTTGTTCTCAATCTCATTTACTGCATGTTACATATTCAGTAACTAGTGAATGATGGGGGGAAAATCATTAGATACATGGAGTTTATATCACTTGTATTTAATTTAACTTATTAATAATCACATATAAATTACATTAAATCAAATTTAGTTTGCCTATTTCTTTCTCCTAACCCTAAGCAAGTTTGGGGGATATGGCCTTTGACTCACCATTCAAAGGTCATTTGGACTGAAAAGATATACACTTAAGTGATACAACGATAGCGGTTTCCACTTGTATATTCCTCTGACTTTGCTGTCTGTTTTAAGAAGTAAGGTGCCAGGCTCTGAAATGTGCTGCAGTCCACTGCTGCCCCCCCCCCATAGAACAAAGACAAGAAATGATGATGATGATGATGATGATTCTAAACCTGGAGGTATGGATCCAGATGTGGGATGTTTTAGCCTTTGTCTGCTGCCATCCTTATCTGCATGCCAGCAATTTATATTGCCAAATAAGATCCCAAATAGATTGTCTAGCTGCCCAGTTTTTAAAAAACATACACAAATACTGCTTTTTCAGTCTTTGGGGGATACTTGGGTTTTTATTTTTATGAATAGCCATCTGATAATTTGTAGATAGCAGAGCTCTGGTATTTCTCTCCCACCCCCAATGCTCTTGTGGAGGAAGAAAAAATATGGATCAGTTGCACTTGCCATACATTACCATCACCATGGTTATGCATACCATTCCTGTAACACGATGCAAAGCATGTGTCTGTGAAATATAAACAGGGCGCAATCTGTTTTGTCCAGTGTGCAGTTGGGAAGATAGAAAAATCTAAGCATTATTAACAATGGAAGAGAAAAAAGCCTACCTCTAAACTCTGCTGCAAGATGTTTTATATGGGGCAGTTTTTTTAAAAAAATAAATAAAGGTAGTTTAGGTTATGGCTATGGAAAGTTTGTGTGCATGTGGAATGGTGCCAGATTGTCAAAAATTGGTAGTTAAAAAGCTTATCAATTTTTTAAAAAATAATGTGATATCTAACTATATCTTAGGAAAAACTGACTAAATAGTTGCATGATTTAGTATGGCGTTCATGGGGTGGAGAAAGCCTGAAGCTCATATGCTTTCTGTGCTTCACTTTGGAGAATATCAGAAGTTGTCCTTGGATTGTGAGCTACCCAGAGTTTGGTTTAAGATGGGCAGCCATATAAATGTTTAAAATTAAATATATAATTTTTTTAATGTGCTTACTTTCATTTCAGTTAACTGCAGTCTATCACATTACTCAGCACAGAACTTGTGGTTAAAGGTCAGTCTCAAACAAGTCATCATCAATTCACATGATTGCAGTATATTGGTTAAACTGTTGGACTAGGACTAAGAGACCCAGGCTCAAGTCTAACCTCAGCATAGAAGCTCAGTGGGTGACTTTGGGCCAGTCATAAGAGTATAAGCAGTGCTCTGCTGCATCAGACCCCTGGCCCATCTCATCCAGCAGCCTGTTCTCACAGTGCCACCCAGCTGTACAAGGAAGCCCACTAGTCTTCCAGTAGGTGGCCTTCAGAGACAGACACACTGCCATCAAGGCTAATAGCCATTCATCCCCATGACTTCCATGAATGGGTCCAACCCTTTTCTGAAGCCAGCCAAGCTGGTAGCTAGCACTACTTCTCATGGTAGCATATTCCAAAGTTTAATTAGACGTTGTATAAGTGTGTGTGTGTGTGTGTGTGTGTGTGTGTGTGTGTGTGTGTGTGTGTATGTATGTATGTATATGAGTGACCTTATCCCAAGGTATCTCACAGCATTGTCGTGGAAAAAATTGGAATGCTGAGCATGCCATATTTTGCTCCTGGAGGAAAGACAGGATATAAATCAAATAAATAAACAAACTATCTTTTTAAAATCTATCTTCTTACCCTAAGTAGTCATTTTTCTTCTCTTCGGCTAACAAACAGAGATGAGCACCGGACCCTAGAGTCAGACACGACTGCACAAATGTGCGGGGGGAACCTTTACCTTTTTAGTCATTTTTCCAGATACAGATGACTTGGCAAACTACAATTGACTAAAACCAATGCTAAAGTTTCTGAGCTGTGAGGGAGGAATGAAGGGGAGAAGCAGATAAGCACAATATTTTCTGCAGCTCAATAATATCCTAATAAATGAGGTTTACCTTGATAAATGAGATTTAGCAATGTGTTTGATTGTGGAAATCTGTGTACTTGGATTTCTCAAAAGCAACATTAGATATTTTAGCAGCTCAAGGGTGTGATGGAATGTGAGGGCAGCCTTGGGGAACGGAGGGAAGAGATTCTGCCAAGGTAACAATCAGATAAAAGGAAAGGAAGTCCACGAAAAGGGTAACTGTCTAAAGAAGCAACTTAGAAAAGACCCACCCTGACCACTCAAGCGATAAATAGGGAAGGTGGGAGATTTGTACTTTCAGACTTTCAAGATTCTGTTAATGCAGCCTTACAATAAAGTAGAATAAAGTAGAAATAGTTCATCTAGTCATGTTTCCTGTCCGGTTTACCTGGAAGGGCTGACAAGGGTAACTCCCGTTGGGGGAGTTGGGCGGTCATATAAATTTAATAAATAAATAAACCAAGATTTTAATCATTTCCCAACTTTGACAATTATTTTAGGAAAAAATTAAAAGTAAAATAGAAGATACATTGTTAAATTTACATCAAAAGAATTTATGTTGGGTTAGGAGCACTTTCCAAGGCCTGGCATCCTTTTGTCCTACCCAGTTTATGCCCCCTCCCCCAGAAAAAGGGTGTGAGGTATGTTTAAAGTACTAATAAATTATTAACCACACAAGGTTGGCTTTTTTCTTTTTACAATTTATTAAAATAGTAACAACACAATATAGTCTAAATTCATTTAAGCACTTTTAAATACTGTTGGCATCAAACATGTGCTTTAATCTATCCCATTGAAAATACAGATTTGGTCCATCCCTGAATGTCTTGGTGTAAGTGCAGTAAAATATTAAAATACAATTTTAATTAGTCCAGTTACTTTTCTATTTCTTCTGTCCTTGTAAAGAATATTGCTAGCTGTTGCTAGGTAACACCTAATTGTGATAATAACTGCCAGCAGTTGTCAGAAGGAATAGTAAATTCTTTTATCTCGTTAATAAAAGTTACTAAAGTGATTGCAATACATAAATATTCCATTTTAATTTAAAAATTATAATGCTGCAATATAACTTGGCTTGCTATTAGACTTTTTAAAGAAATTCTGCTAAAGAGCTCTTTCTTGGCTTAAGTATTAGCAACTTTTTATTGCATTGTGTTGAATACTATCTTTTGATACTCATAATGATTAATCATGCATAAATATATATAAACTTCCTGTAAGAATTGTTGTTGTTCAGTCGTTTAGTCATGTCCGACTCTTCGTGACCTCATGGACCATAGCACGCCAGGCCTTTCTGTCCTCCACTGTCTCCCGAAGTTTACTCAAATTCATATTCATTACATCAGTGATGCTATCTAACCATCTCATCCTCTGCCGTCCCCTTCTCCTTTTGCCTTCAGTCTTTCCCAGCATCAGGGTCTTTTCCAGTGAGTCCTCTCTTCTCATTAGGTGGCCAAAGTATTTGAGCTTCAGCTTCAGTATCTGTCCTTCCAATGAGCAGTCAGGGTTGATTTCCTTTAGGATTGACTGGTTTGACCTCCTTGCAGTCCAAGGGACTCTCAAGAGTCTTCTCCAGCACCACAGTTCGAAAGCATCAATTCTTCGGCGCTCAGCCTTCCTTATGGTCCAACTCTCACAGCCATACATTACTACTGGAAAAACCATAGCTTTAACTATACGGACCTTTGTCGGCAAGGTGATGTCTCTGCTTTTTAATATGCTGTCTAGGTTTGCCATAGCTTTCCTCCCAAGGAGCAAGCGTCTTTTAATTTCATGGCTGCAGTCACCGTCTGCGGTGATCTTGGAGCCCAAGAAAATAAAATCTGTCACTGCTTCCATTTCTTCCCCTTCTATTTGCCAGGAAGTGATGGGACCAGATGCCATGATCTGGGTTTTTTTAATGTTGAGTTTCAAGCCAGCTTTTGCACTCTCCTCTGTCACCCTCATCAAGAGGCTCTTTAGTTCCTCTTCACTTTCTGCCATTAGGGTGGTACCGTCTGCATATCTGAGGTTGTTGATATTTCTCCCGGCAATCTTAACTCCGGCTTGTGATTCATCCAGCCCGGCATTTCTCATGATGTACTCTGCATATAAGTTAAATAAGCAGGGTGATAATATACAGCCTTGTCGTACTCCTTTCCCAATTTTGAACCAATCGGTTGTTCCATGTCCGGTTCTAACTGTTGCTTCTTGACCCGCATACAGGTTTCTCAGGAGACAGGTAAGGTGGTCTGGTATTCCCATCTCTTTAAGAATTTGCCACAGTTTGTTGTGATCCACACAATCAAAGGCTTTAGCGTAGTCAATGAAACAGAAGTAGATGTTTTTCTGGAAGAATAGCATTTATCAAATGTAGCTATGTCATTTCTGATTGCCACTTGCCAGTGTGATGATGAACAATCCATTCCACCCATACTAGAATGTCCTTGGAATGGTAACTGCTCCTCCCAGAAATCATAACATCCCTGTAAATACCCAGGAAGCACTTTTACATACAGGATGTAGGTGTAACTGTGCAGTTTTTCTTTCTGACTTTTATGTCACTTAATGTCACTTGAGAAGATCTCCAAAATTCTAGGAACAGATTTTCAAGGAATAAAATTGGGAAACAAAGGATAGTAATAAACATTCTAAGGTGTTTTTTGCTCTTTGGATCTTTGGCCAGAGAAGCTTTTAGTAGTATCCCAAAACTTTTATTGACCAATCAGGTAGAGGCCCTCATAAGCTGTCTCTGCTTGGTGTAGGTGTCCCAGTAGATCACAATGACTCCCCCCTCCCCAATATTTTGGGTTGATATTGCAATGAGAAACCAGATGCGCAGAGCAAGGACAAATTCCCCTCACTCAGGTCTCAGTACCAGAATAAGTCTTCATCCCTAAGTAGGCTTTAGTATCAAACTGTAGCTTGTTAAAGGAGGCATAAACTAGGAAACTACATTCTGATGTAATAATAAACTTATCTGTTCTGAGAAGTATCTGATTATTTAGCTGCTTGTGCTTGCAGGAGAAACCAAACATATTTGTTTCCAACGTTCTTAGATCTTCTCCCTTAGTTTGTTTTGTAAATCTGGCACTTAGTGAAGTTGCACTTCCTGTGATATTAGTATTGAAAAGTTATTTGGGTGTGCTGTTAGGATCTGACAATAATTGCTTTATTCACTAGACTTGCTAAATGTCAGCTTTTGACTTTCTTGTTCTCATAACTGTGAAACATTAGAAATTTCACCACTGTGGAAGAATTTGAAGATTTCCAGGTGAAGAGGGCAGAGTTTAACCTTCTTAGAAAGAGGTTAGTTGTTCTTGGTAGCTCATTCTTCCTCCAAGCCAAATAAAGACCTGTTATATACATGTGCTGCCAATATAGTAGTTACTCTTATCGTTTTTGGATGGCCTGAGTCAAGTATGCCAGCCCTTTAACTCACAAAGAGCTGTGTTAACATTTTTTCCCAGAGTGAATGTGCTAGCTGCCTTCAAATGAAAGTTAAAGAATTATGTGAATTAAGCATTGAGTTTAGCATTTTCAACTCTCTGAACAATAACAGTTGAAAATCATGTTCTGGTTATTAAGGTCATCCTTAGGCTTTAGTAAAGAATATGCTTTATTTCCAGTGGATAGCATAATTAAATATGTCACCTCAGATAATTTTGCAGAGTATGAAATATTTTAAAAATCTTGATAGAGACAGATCAAATTGTGAGGATCCATTTTTGATGGATTAAAACCATTTAAAGTTTTTTCTTTGGCCAGTTCATAGTTGTCTGAACATAAAAATTGATATTTATTTATTTATTTTTATTTATTTTATTAAATTTATATTATATATAAATTTAATTATAAATTATATTATATTATATTATTATATTAAAGCCCAAATAGAAACAATTAACAATGGCAAGGCTAAATTGAAGCTTATGTACATGAGACCTCTGTTCTATAAATATTAGCTTTAGCCTTGAATGTTGCAAGACCCCCAGTTGCAAAGCAAGGCACGTGCATCTTTTCTAGCATAATTAGACAAGGACTAGCGATTTCAGTCCTTTTGCTTCTCCTTTGAGGGAAGAAAATTAGGTTTTTATTCTTACCCTCCCCCCATAGGTGATAAGTGTATGTCCTTTATCCATTTTGAAATATCTTCATTTTCAAAACAATGCTTCTGTATCTGCTGCTTTCCCTTAAAACCTAATTTTTTTGGAGATTTCTGAAAATAAAATAGACTGAAGAGGATTTTGAACAGCCCTTAGCTGTTGCATCTAGTGGTCTGCTTCATTTACCCTAATTTCCTTGGTGCTAGTATTACTCGCACCTGCAAAAGAAAGCCAGAAAAGAACTTTAGCGGTTTGTGTTTAAAACACTTTGGTCTCTTCTTTAAACAAACTACCTTGTATTAAATAAAATTTGTCTGCTTATATAGTGTTGGAGACAACAACAACACTTTAATTTTCTTTACTAGAAACAATGGCTGAACCTCCCTTATCAACTTGTTTCTCTTCCTCATTTTTTCAGTTCTCTTTCTCTCAAACATCCTCCAGACTGAATTCCTTTTGCCTTATCTCTTTGCCTATCCCTGGCTTTCCACTGCCAACATGATCTTGCTCAAACTTGCATTTCTAGGCAGATTCAAGAAGTTCCATTATCACAATAGCTGGCCTATCTGAAAAAAATTAAAGCTTTGACACAAAACTAGCTTAACTTTCCCCAATGTATTGTGTAGGAGAGGAATTTAAGGAAAGAGAAGCTTAACTTTGCCTATTTAGGACAGTTTCCCATTAAGCTACCCCACAGATTATGTTGTATAGAATCTGGGACTGTATGATATGCCTCCTTGTTATGAAATAGCTGAGCCACAGTTAAAAAACCAAAACTGTTTGTTAATTGGAATCCATAAACTCAAGAAACGTGAAGTTATATGTAGCAAAGTATATGGATTAGTTTTTCTTCAAGATAAGCTTTCTGACAACAGACTGGATCCTCAGGAACCCCCAAAACCAAACTCATTTTCCAAGAGTAAAGATTTTTCCTCTAGCCCCAAAATATTTCCCCATCTAAAGAACAAAGAATCCTCCCTAACCTTCTTTGCCAGTCTGTCTATTTTCAAGTATCTATCTGTAATATTAAAGAAGGCTAATTATGACCCTGCTATATATTACTATATTAGTGTCCCTTATATCAGTGAATATACTGTTTGCATCTTAAAACTGCAATAATTAGATGACAGCTCCCACAGCTATTGCAATTTATTTGTATACTCACATTGTGGTCCACACATTTGTACTTGGTCTGGGAAATAACATACCACCTATGTTATGCCAAGACATAACTTAGTAAGTTGCCTACTTCTGCAGTAAAATCTGCATCAGGGCCTCCAAATCAAATTAAAGCAACTATTTGGTGAATCCAGAATGATACCACCCTGAGAATGCAAATCTGATCCTTAAGAGGGAGTGTAATCCCATCCAGAAGAGGCATATCTCCTGAAGTCCAACACCTGAAATCATCTCTTTTTATCTGTGTTTAATTTTGGCTTGTTTTCCCACTTCTAGCTCTTTATGGCCTTGGAGATGTCCAGCCTTAGCTTGCAAAAATATATATAGTTAAGTGCCCTTAGCATATTGACAATAACTAACTTTAAATTTGCAAATCATCTTGTCTACAGGCTTCATATAGATATTTATAGATACTAACTAAAACAGGAATAAAAATAGAGCCTTGTGGAACCCCTTTCAAGACAATTCCTTGGAGCAGGCTTGAACAGAAGTCTCTGAATACTACTTTCTAATAGCAGCTGTAGTGATACAGACAGAACCCCGCAAAGCAATTATTTTAACCTATATGTCAGCCCTTCCAAGGTAGACAAGATCAGGAAACAGACTCCACAGGAAAATTAGAACTATACTTTACTGAGAATCTTGCAAGCCTGATTACCTCCCTTCCCTCTTTATATTCCAGTGAATCAGGGAAGAGCCTGCCTCTTCCAAATACATACTATCTTGTTTCCCATGATTTAAGGAATGTTTCAGCCCTCTATGTTTATATAATGGTTTTTGCATGTTTTCCTCAAGGTTATCTCCTTGACAGTCTACTTCATAGCTAAACACTTGAACAATGTATTGGTTACTGATAAGTTTATGGATGCAATTGAGAGGGCTGTTTTTGACCTATAAACCCCTATGCCATGGCACCAACATATTTGTAGAATTGGTTTCTCTGCATAGCAGTGCCTCATCCACTTTGTCCACTGTGGACCTCCCACCAACATCTTTTAATGGGCCTTGCATGGAGAAGTTGAAGGGGACCGGGGCCTGCAAAGCAATATTAAGGAATGTTCTTCCCCTTGAGATAAGACTGGTGCTCTTATTGTTGGCCTTCCGGAAGCTTTTAAAGACAGAGTTGTTCCAGAGAGCCCATTACACTTACCGCTTTTTGGTTGCTTGTATTTTATTGGCTTTTATGTTTTATTCTAGTTTTATTCTATCTACAATTTTCAGACCAGGAATATCCCAAAATGTAAATTTATGTTAAAATTATATTTCCATCCCAAAATGTTCCTATTCTGGCAAGATGTTTCTGTTGTCATATATCTATCAAGGGTATTTCCTGTTCTGCTACCCATAAGTCTTTATATGATTTATATATCTGACCTGATTACACACATAGAAATTAGCTTATTGATAGTATGCTTGGTCTGGATACTTGCATTTGGTAGTGTGTTGATGTTCTACGTGCATGTTTAAACTTCATAGAGATTAGAACAGCCTATCTGCTGTTTTTAAGAGTAGTAGCTGTCCTGGAGTAAAATAAAATGGTATCTGGTTCAGGGCCAGATCAGTAGCTTATACAATCCTTTTTAAAATTGTCTCAAAAGCATATGAGAATGTAAAATGGCTTTTTAGAATTAAACTTAATGCATGCTTTACTGCATTATGAATGTTATTTAAGAAATAATACATAGGTTAAATATTTTGTTTCCAGTTTCACTTTCTTAAATATGCATGGGTAGACACTGGGTTCTGTTTTTTTCTTTTGCAAATAGAATACTGTATGATTGAAAGATATTTTTTATAAAAAAATAATTCTACTGTTCAAAAGGTAAATGTTACTTTCTTAATCAAAATTGATGCCACAATTTATAAAATGTATAAAATATATGATTAGGCAATTTGTAAATCACCAAATTTAAATGATTGTTTTTTACACCATTTCCCCCCCCTTTTTTTAACTTTAGCACATCCAGTCCACCCATTTGGCCAGGAAGCACCTTTATTAAGAGAAATGGAGCTCTTCTGCAAGGTAAGTCACAGATTCATTGTCATAATAATTGTCACAATTTTCACATCTGTTTCAGGAAAAAAGCTTAAACAAAGGCTTATTGAAATAGTTTATCCTTTTCCAATATCTAAATTCATTTGTAGTATACTCATGAGCTCAACTTGGTTTATCATAAAATAACTTAATATGCTATGAATGTAGCTCTCTTCCTCCAATCCATGCCTCACACAGCATGGTACCTTTCAACTTGTGTTTGTTTGCTTGTTTATTAGTCACATTTATATGGCTGTCCATCTCACACAAGGCAACTCTGGGCGGCATACAATTGAATAAAACAGCAAATAGATAAAAAACTATCATTATAAAAGGATAAAAAGTAATTATGAAAATAAGAATATTATCATAAAAATTGATTTTGTTGATGAAATTGATTTTGTTGATGAATAATATAGTTCTGCTTCTACATATATCAGTGAAAAAAATACTTCTTGCAGTAGTTGTGTGACAGCTGTATCTCAGAGGCCAAAATAAAGTGGTCGATATGCAAGATGCAATTACTTTTTCTATTATAATTATGAATATTTTCCTCCAGTTGAGTACTGGAGACAAGTGTAGTTGTTCAGTAGTTAAGGAATGCTTGCTAGGAGTGATAGTTCTCTTTATATTTGTCGGTCTTCATTTTTCCGCTTGAGATGATATTAACTAGTTATTATGGAGCTGTATCTTGGAAATTAGATCTGATATAATATGAAAGAGTTTTATTTTTTATTGTTGCATGCCAGTTTTGAATCTTTGAGGGTTATATGATCGAAATAATCTTATATGATTTTAATTGTCAGTGATCTAAATGGCTATTATTCTGTGTAATTTGAATGCATCAATTAAGAGGAAATCTATTTATCTTTTGATAACTCTTGGGGAGGTAGTGAGTATCCAAAATCTCTCATCCAGTTGCTACTGCTTCATTCATGTTCAAAACATAGATTAAGGCTAATTTTCTACATTCTTGAATACATTTTAATTTCTGCTTTGATCATGTTGGTTAAAAGTGTCACTGTATGTCATTTTAGAGGTTTATAACTTTAGATGACAGAATACATCATGAGAACCACATTACTTGACTGAATGGATACCAAACTAAAAATTGATAGCACTACCACTTACTTAAACAATGCTCAAAATAGAAAAAAAAAGACCCCAAGTATTTTAGTAGTTATTATTGTTAATATCTAATGAAAATTACTGCTACTATTTGAAGAGACATTAAGAATTCGGCTATCCAGGTCCTGGCAGAGAAGGACATCTTATACTTGAAACTTTTCAGATTTACTAGGACCGTAATCCTCTACATGCTTATTTGGGAATATATTAACTTAACCCAGAGGAAGTATGGATATGATTATGATTTATGTGTGTATTTGTTCATGTGCCTATGTGTTATCATTCATGTTTTTCATCTAGAATTTCCCTTTAAAAGGAGGGGGGATAAAATATTAACAATGTATTCCTTATCCAATATAGTTATGATCTGAAGAGGTAGAAAATAGCTCTAGGAGGAAGAAAGGATGTCACAGCATGGCAAGATAGAAAAGTGAATAAAATAGTGCTGTTGGTGCTGCCTGATTATTAGGAAAAGATGTATGATAAAAGATATTTCCTGTGAAATTTTGTAGGACATTGGCTTCTGTGAATGTAGAACAGCATGGAAAAAGCCTGTAGGTGAAAACAAGAGAAAAAGCTAAAATATATAGAATTGTATCTAATTATACAACATCTCAATTAAACTTTTTAGGACATGGCATTTTAATAAGTCAGAATTTTTAATTCAGCAATGGATATATTAGTATTCTTATTACTAATCATAAATAGAAGTGCCTTTGATACATTTATTTACCTACATTTGAATAGTAAAATGTTACTAGTTGACTGACTATTCATTGCGAGCTTAATCCATGAATAGTTCTTATCTAAACAGCTATACAAGTAAGAAACAACAAGATTGTTTTGGGGTAATTCAGACTCTTGTACAAATTACAGTTAATACTGTTTTTTATTTGAGCTACTCAATGTATTTAGATGTAAATTTTAAGATATATTTTTGTATGCATGAAAAATCATGTCAGTGCAAACAATTAACAAAACATAAAAAAATTGACACATTGTAGACTAGTCCATCTCAATTGACTACATGTATTTATTTCATTGTGCTTTACCCAGGTTGATTGTAACTAGGGGGATAATGTGCACAGAATATTCAAATTCTCAATAAAGGTTGTAGAATAGAAATGTAATGATGTTTCCATGTTGATTACATAGCTGCCATCAAATATGAGGATTTTAATTAACAAAACAGGTTGTAATTCATAAATAATATATAATAATATATAACATTTTCATTATTACCATCAACATTGCAAAATGTTTATTCAACTGATTCCTTTTTTAATTGGTTTTGACTGCTCCAGATAATCTATAGTTTCACCATTTTGATTGTAGCAACTCTACTGTATATACGGTTAGCTTTTTATGACCTTACTTGCGCTGTCATTATATGTGAAAGTAATAATAAATGTTTACAGTGTATCTTAAAACCCTTGGTCCTATAATTCTCCTTTTACTGAGACTTTTCAACAAAAACCTTTGGGTGCATAACTGGTTGCCTTCTAGCTTCCCCCCCCCCCATCCAACTCTACATAAACAAATTCATAGAAATGTCTTTCATTCCTGTTTTTATAGCAGATGCAGATTGCTTTAATTTGTTAATAATGAATTATTAATTGGGCAAACATGCTCAAGGAGGAATATCATTGAAACTCTATGTACAATCCTAATAACCCTTGAATGATTATAACCTAAATAATGCTAACTTTTCTGTGTAGCTGAATACTTTTAATTTCTGAAGTGTAACATTTTAGTATTGTCAGGATGTTATTTGCTAAATAGAACATGAAGTGTGTTTTTTTAATCAAAATATATTATTACTACATTAACTAAATGCTCAAGATTTTGCAATCCTGACTTCAACAATACAAAGAATGAGAACTTCCAGTTACACAAGCTAGATTCAGAAGAGACAAAGGCATCCAAGATCAAATTGGTAACATCTGATTGTTTGTAGAAAAGGCCAAGGAGTTTCAAAAAGATTTATATTTTTGCTTTATTAATTACACTAAGACTCTTAATTTTGTAGACCACAATAAACTGTGGATAGTCCTTAAAAACATGGGTATATTGGATTACCTCATTTGCCTTTTGAAGAATTTGTATAGCGTCTAGGATGCAACAGTTAGAATGGAATATGGAGCAACTAATTAGTCGAAAATTGGGAAAAGGGTGTGCCAGGGTGGTTGGGAAGGGTTGTGTCAGTCAGTCTGGATGCCTGGCAACAAGTCCATAGAGTTTTCTTTATTGTCACACTTATATGCAGATTACGTCATGAGAAATGCTGAACTATAAAAAATAGAAAATGGAATTGAGATTGCTGGGAGAAACATCAGCAACCTCAGATAGGCCAGTTATACCATCATGGTGTTTTTTTTCAGTTCTAATTTATCACAGTGAAAACTGGATACTCAGAAAAGCTGAATGAAAGGTGAAATTGATGCCCATGAATTGTGGTGCTGGAGATGATTGAGAATCTCAAGAACAAGAACAAATCACTCAATGCTAGGTGAAAGTGAAACAAGACTGCTCATTGCAAATCCTTATAATAAAGCTTTAATATTTTGGACAGATAATGCAAAGGTAAGAGTCAATGGAGAAGACTCTAGTGCTTGGAAAAGTCAAAGAAAATTGAAAAAGAAGCCTACAGAGAACAAGGTAGCTAGATACATTCATTGATAACGCAAGCATATGTTTATGAGAATGCAAAGAAGTAATTACTGCAGACAGTCCTAGTGAAATTATGTCTGTTGGGTCATGAAAAGTTGGACGTGGCTGATGAACAAGAGTGAATTTATGGTGGCCTTTAGCATAGCTCCTTCCACAGCTTCACTGTTCCCCCAGATTTTTCATTGCTTGAGCTATGATCTGTATGGCTGCCCATCTTAAAACACAATTCTGGGAAGCTCACAGCACCACCAAAACCTGTCGCCTCAGTCATCCCCTTGGGCTGCCCCAACAACCAGCCCAAAACATCCTCACTCTACCCCAGCATCTGGGTAAAAATCCAAGTCTTGATGGCCTTGTGGAAGGCTAAAAGGGTGGGGGCCTGCCTGATCACTGGGGGGGAGGATGTTCCATAAGGTAGGGGCAGCCACAGAAAAGGCACGCTTCTGAGGTCCCACTAGATGTCAACATTTCAGGGAAGGGACCTGGAGCATGCCTACCCTATCCGATCTGGTAGGACAGGCAGATAATCTCAGGGAGTGGTGGTCCTGCAGATAACCTGGTCCCGTGCCATGTAGGGCTTTAAAGGTGATAACCAGCACCTTGAATTGCCCCCAGAAGGAAACTGGATGCCAGTGCAGCTTGTGCAACAGAGGTGTAACATGGGCAAACCTAGAAGCGCCCAACACTGTGCACCACTGCATTCTGAATGAGTTGTAGCTTCCAAGTGGTTTTCAAGGATAGCCCCATGTAAAGTGCAATGCAGTAATCCAACTGGGAAGTGACTAAGACATGAGTGACTGTGAGCAAGACCTCCTGATGATAGCATACTGATGATAGCGCACCCGTGCCGTCAAATGACCTCACCCAGCAGTTTCATGGAGATGTTAAAGGGGAGAGGCCCACACTGCAGGGGCAGTTTCAACCTCCACCCCCCCACCCCCCCACTGACTGGAACCAGATCCAGAGAAAGGGGGAGAACCATTGCAAAATAATGCTCTCACTTCCGATCTCCACAGCTGGCCCAGAAGGATACTATGGTTGCTGGCATCAAAAGCCACTGAGAGATCCAGGAGAGCCAGGATGGTTGCACCACCCCTGTCCTGACCCCTGTCCAGAGGTCATCCATGAGTGCGACCAATGCTGTCTCAGTACTGTACCCCAGCCTGAACCCAGATTGAAAAGGGTCCAGATAACCGCCCAGAGTCCCTATTCGGGAGATGGGAGGGGATAAATTTAAATAATAAATAATCCACTTGAGGGTCCTCTGAAGCTGAGCACCAACCACCTTCTCAACAACCTTCTCCACAAAGGGGAAGTTGGAGACTAGACAAAAGTTGTCTAACAGGTTGGGTCTAAAGATGGTCTCTTGAGAAGGGGGCACATCACTGCCTCCTTTAAGGCAGGAGGTACCACCGCCTCCTGCAAAGAGGTATTAACCACCGCTTGGACCCAACCACATTCCACCTCCCAGAAGGCCTTAACCAACCAGGAGGGGCATAGGTCCAGAACACAGGGGCCAAGCTCATTTCCTCAGGATCAACCAGCTCAAACTCCTACCAGATACCAGGGCTCAGATGTGTCTCCAGTCACTTCCAAAGGGTCTGCCCAGCCAGAGTCCAACTCCAAGCGATGTCGAGTGACTTTGTCTGACATGATGATGATGATGATGATGATGATGATTATTATTATTTTATCCCACCTTTTTAATATATAATTCAAAGCAGTGAACATACCAAATACTTTTGCTTCCTATTTTCCGCACAACAACCACCCTGTGAGGGGGCTTGGGCTGAGAGAGAGTGACTGGCCTAAAGTCACCCAGCTGGCTTTCATGCCTAAGAGAGGCCTAGAACTCACAGTCTCCTGGGTTCTAGGTCAGCACCTTCATCAGCCAAAACAAGGCTGCTGGGCGGATATTTGCAGATGCAATAGGGGCAGAAAAATAAGTATGCTCCGCCACTCTTATCACCACAAAGTAAGTCCTAATATAGGTTCTTATCTGTGCTTGGTCGACTTCACTCTTTGTCATCCTCCACCAATGCTGTAGGCATCTCTTTTCAATCCGTATTAACCCTAGAGAGCAAAGGTGAAAACAGAGTGGTGTGAGACGGGGGTGGTTTATAGCAGCAGCATTTTCAGCTTCCTGGAAAGGTGAGACAAAAGAGTGGACTGCCGTAAGAACGCGGACTCTGTGCTTGTCTCTTTTCATGCTGAAAACCAGGAGAATGCAAGGAAGGCAGCCTGTAATGCTGGCATTTATTGAATTTGCAGCATTTCAGAATTAGTTGCTACTTATCAAATTGATAACATAGCTACTTTGAGTATGGGAAAAATATTTTTAGTACGTTGCAGAAATTTAGCTAGAGTTTTGTTTGTGCATCAGGTGTATTCGCTGCTAAATTCCTCAGGGCAAAGTTTACCATTTGTTTACTTAGCCTTGACAACTGATGGGAGTGGTACAGTACGTCAGGGTAGTTCAGAGTGCAGTACGAATGTTAGGCTGGGTGTGTTTGTGCTACAGTAAACTGAGCTCCCGTATGAAGTGTTCAGCAAAAAAACACTTGTTTTCCTGAAGTGTACCTTGAAAAGTAAGTTTTGCTGATGACAGTGTTCTCTCATCCTCTACATGCCCATCCTCTAGGAAGTAGTAATCTAAAGGGGACATGAGACAGCTAACAAAAATGATGTGCTTAGATCATGGGAAAGTGGAGATACAGTGTTGTCTATAGAAACTGAATGTGGTATTTTGATCCAGCTACCTCCACACCCACATAGTGGCCCATACATTGTTAAGCTATTTTATCTAAACCATTTCACTTTAATATGGGGTTGTTGTTGTTGTTGTTGTTGTTGTTGTTATACTTAGAACCTAAGTGCAGAACAGAACTAAAGGAATATCAATTGAATTAAAATATACAAAAATACAAAGTAGACACAAAACCTAGTCAGCTCTGACTTTAAGGGAACAGTGGAATGCCCAACAAGTAACCACTTTACCATAAAAAGAATAAATAAACTAGGCCCGACTACTAAACTAGTAACAATATATAACTAATTCAATCAAGTAAAATTAACAAATGTAGAATATTAAAAGCCACAGAAGCCTGTCACCGGCAGCAGTCCAGAAGACACAAGTCCCCAATCAGAGGAGCACCCCTATTTCTCATGTGTTCATCCTCCCTGTTCCCCTTGGAGCAGGTTCATTTTTCATTAGCAGTCATTCCAAGTGTTCTCTTTGTAGCCATGGGGGAGTCATGATTACAGTGATCCATGTGGTTTTTGTATCTGCTGTCTTCTTTTGCAGTTGTACCCATTAAGGTGCTGAGAACCAAAGGGGCTACTCTCTCACCTTTTTTCTAACCCCTCCAAGCTTGTATGGGCCAACTTTTCAGACACTTTGAATTTAATTTTGATGTTGATGTTAACTTCACTATGGTTGAACTGTTTTTGAGTTAACTTTGTCATGTTTTGGTAAATTACTAACACCAGCTGCAGCTTCCACTTTTGACAAAACAAAATGCTGTTAGTTGAAATTACTTGTAGGTTATTCTTTGCTGCTGTTCCAAAAAAGGAGGGACAGGAAAGTTGAAGAGTTGAAGATTCATGTGCATAATGTTTAATTATGGTTTAGCGTTGCTTGCAAATCTTGCCATTGTAAATAGAGAGCCAGACAAATTAGACCTATAAAAACACAGGTCTACAGACATTTAGGAACTCAGCCCCGCTTTACACATCAAGTTGCAAGTTGAAAAATCTGGCATTCCTCATCCTAAACATTTGTGCTGGCACAAGTAACTGTAACATCATATAATATGATTTGGTACATTTGATCTTAGTTACAGTATCAAACTATTCTATGTTCTATTTGTAAAACATCTAAGAAGACAATGCCGTTTTGTATTTGATGTTTGTTGGTTTTTTTAAAAAAAAATAGAGGTCCATATATGTTACACCTATATTTGAAAGCTTGAACAAAAATGTAAGATATTGAGATCCTCTGTCAATTAACCAGGATGGATAATTTTTATTTTATTTATTTTATTTTTATCCCACCTTTATTATTTTTATAAATAACTCAAGGGGGCGAACATACCTAATACTCCTTCCTCCTCCTCTTTTCCCCACAACAACAACCCTGTGAAGTGAGTTGGGCTGAGAGAGAGTGACTGGCCCAAGGTCACCCAGCCGGCTTTCATGCCTAAGGCAGGACTAGAACTCATAGACTCCTGGTTTCTAGCCCAGCACCTTAACCACTAGACCAAACTGGCTCATTTGTTGGAAATTTAACAGTGGCCCTATTTCCTTTATAATGAATCAAATTTGTTAAGTGTTTTTAGTGAGGCCCTGAACCCAAAAAAACAAAGCATTTCCTTCTGGGTAAGGAATCTTTTCTGTCTTTTCATTTCTCTACATTTGTTCACACAACAGAACTATCAAACCAATTAGTATAAATTGAACTTGTGATCGTTTTTCATTTAAGGAAGTATTATTTTGCATTTGTATATTTAGAATAGTAATTTTTTAGTAACAGTGTTTATATTTAGATCATCTTCACCCAAGCTCATTTTTTTTCAAGGATGTTGGGCTGTATCCTCAACTAAGAATTATAGGATTTTAGTCCAACACATCGGGAATGCCAGGTTTATTAGATTTATTACATTATTCAGGAACACAAGGTGGCATACAATGGTGCTTAAAAGTTTGAACCTGTGGAGTCCATGGTGCTCTCTGAGCCTTGTTGTTTTCTTGCAGACATTTCATTGCCAGGCTAGGCAACATCTTCAGTGCAAAAAGGGAGTGGAACTTGTTCTCTGTTTATATACCCTGGCTTGTCCTGCCTGTGTTGGTGGGGGTGTTGTACTCTCCTTGGTAGTACCTTGATTGGGTTGTTGTTTGCTGCTTGGTTGATTGACTGAGTTAATAGTTCCTTGATTAGGGTCTATTGTGTTGTTTGATTGCTCCTCTGCTGCTAATCTTGCTGTTAATCTTTGCCTATCTTGTTGTTGATTGCTGGCAAAGAGGTGTTCTGGTCTTCTGGCTTTTCTATTGTCTCTTATGAATTGTATGTAAATGTTGTTTACCTCTATGTGTCTGTTGATGGCTGCTTTGTCTGAGTGCCAAGATTCCAGGAATTCTCTAGCATTTTTGGATTTGGCTTGGTTTAAGATGCTCACAGTTTCCCAGTTGAAAGTATGGTTAAGTCTGTCCATGTGTTGTGAGATTAAGGAGTTTTCATCATGTCTTCTGACTGCTAGTTGATGTTCATGGATGCGTTCTGCTAGTCTTCTGCTAGTCTGTCCTACATAGTGGCTGTTACAGTCCTTACACTGTATGTTGTAGATAACTCCTGTTTTTTCTTCTTGGGCTAATGGGTCTTTTGGTTTACTTACGATGTTCTGAAGGGTTTTGGTTGGTTTGTGTGCTACGGTGATGCCGTGTGGTTGTAACAATCTATTGCTAGTTTCTGAGATGTTTCTGATGTATGGCAGTGTAATCCTTTTCATAGCTTCTGTTGGTTTTGCTGTGGTGGGTTGAGTGGTCAGGCACTTTTTGATAAAGTTCCGTGGATATCCATTTTGCTGGAAGATGCTATATAAGTGGTCTATTTCCTTTTTCTGGTGTTCTGGGTTGCTGCAGTGCGTTTGTGCTCGTCTGAATAGTGTTCTTACACAGCTCCTCTTGTGGGAGGAAGGGTTATTGCTTTGGTAGTGGAGCACTTGGTTAGTGTGGGTAGATTTCCAGTAGACTTGTGTTTGTAGAATGCCATCATTTCTTCTACTGATGAGGATGTCCAAGAAGGGTAGTGTGTTGTTGTTTTCTTCTTCCCTTGTGAATTTTATTCCTTTGAAGATGTTGTTGATGGTTTCATGTATTTCCTCCAGTTGATCCTTTTTTATTATGACGAAGGTGTCATCTACATACCGAATCCATACTTTGGGTTGTATGTGTGGGAGTGCTATCCTTTCTAGACGTTGCATTACTCTCTCTGCTATGAGTCCTGAGAGTGGTGATCCCATAGGTGTTCCTTTGATTTGTTGGTATATTTGTCCATCAAACTGAAAGTAGGTGGTGAGGCAGAGGTTGATGAGGTCCATGATTCTGGGTATTTTGATCTTGGTGTATCTAGTTAGGTCAGGTGTGTTACGTAGAACTGCTGCCATGGATTCAATCGCTAGTGCTTGGTCTATGGATGTAACATAGTGCAGTGACATCAAATGACACCATAATTTCATCTTCATCTATTTTTAGGTCTTTGATTTTCTGGAGGCACTGTAGTGGGGAGTTGATAGAATATTCACTCTCCTCTGTGAGATGCCCAAGTTTTCTTGTAAGTTCTTTAGCTATGTTGTATGTGAGGGTCCCTGGTAATGATACAATTGGACGGAGTGGTATGTCGGGCTTGTGTATCTTGGGGTGTCCGTAGAAGCATGGGATGATGGGTCCACTGCTTTTCATCCACCTCTGTTCTTCTTTAGTGATTTGACCTTTCTTGGTTAGGTCGTTGAGGATTCTTTTGACCTGGTTGTCCAGTTTCTGTATGGGATTGGTATTTACTGGGGTGTAGGTTTCTTTGTCCTCAAGTAAATCTTTGGAAACCTTCACCCCAGTAAACACCAATCTGATACAGAAACTGGACAACCAGTTTCTTTTAACTAAGTAGGACAGACTGGCAGAAGACTAGCAGAACGCATCCATGAACACCAACTAGCAGTCAGAAGACATGATGAAAACTCCTTAACACATGGCAAAGATTAACAGCAAGATTAGCAGCAGAGGAGCAATCAAACAACACAATAGACCCTAATCAAGGAACTATTAACTCAGTCAATCAACCAAGCAACAAACAACAACCCAATCAAGGTACTACCAAGGAGAGTACAACACCCCCACCAACACAGGCAGGACAAGCCAGGGTATATAAACAAAGAGCAAGTTCCACTCCCTTTTCGCACTGAAGATGTTACCTAGCCTGGCAATGAAACGTCTGCAAGAAAACAACAAGGCTCAGAGAGCACCATGGACTCCACAGTTCAACCCTGAGCTACAAATATTCTCTTTGATTGGTTTGTGAACCTGATTGAATTTTTAATATTTCTGCATAAATATGACCTTAAATATGAAGGAAATGTTTAGTTGCAGTTATTGCTGCCCAGTGGAGGGGCACTTACTGTAAGCAAAGGTTCACATATTTTTGCCACACACAAATATGTAGCTTTGGATCATTTTCCTCAATAAATAAATGAACAAGTATAATGTTTTTAACTCATTTGTTTAATTGTCTTTCTTTATCTAGTGTTAGGACTTGGGTGGAGAACAAATCTCATTTTAGGTCATATTTATGCAGAAATATTGAAAATTCAAACAGTTTCACAAACTTTAAGCACTACTGTACATAGTGCTCCCCCCATTTTGGTTTGGAAATACTGTTTTAGATTATTAAGAATTCAGTCAGGCAGCTTCTGCCATGCATGAGGGATGCAACCTGAAAGGAAATAATACACAATTGAAAGACTGCTGTTGGAAAAGAAAACGTAAATGAGGACTACATTTTAATAGTTTGCTAATATTTTAAGGTATTACTTGTTTGGTAGATGTGCTATAGTTAGAAGCTAAAACAATTGTATGCATGTGCATTTACATGTGTGCCTATTATGGAATTTGCAATTGCCTGAAATGTATCAGAAACTCAAGCATTTGATATTGACTTTAAAAAAGCTTCAGAATGTTGTCTTGGCTACTATTGCAGTATTTACTTAGAAGCAAGATGACCTGGGACCTTTCACAAACAAGATGACCTGACATTAAAATAGTCCACACTGAAAAAGGTAGGCCCAATCCAACCCCCATAAAAAACTGTCAGAAACCTCTATGAAATGCCCCTCTTCCTCACTTTATTAACCCACTCTACCCTTCTCCTGAAGGGTATGCTTCATGATGCTGAAGCTGAAGCTCAAATACTTTGGCCACCTAATGCGAAGAGAGGACTCACTGGAAAAGACCCTGATGCTGGGAAAGACTGAGGGCAAAAGGAGAAGGGGACGGCAGAGGATGAGATGGTTAGATAGCATCACCGATGTAATGAACATGAATTTGAGTAAACTCCGAGAGACAGTGGAGGACAGGAAGGCCTGGCGTACTATGGTCCATGAGGTCACGAAGAGTCGGACACGACTAAACGACTGAACAACAACAAAACCCTTCTCCTCTCCTCTACAGATTATCACTTCAATTACTTGTAACAGTTCATAATTAAAACTTTAAGATAGTACAGGTAGTCCTCAGTTAACAACTGCTCTGTTTAGCAACTGTTTGAATTTACGACGGTGCTGAAAAAGTAGTTTTACGACCGTTCCTCAAACTTATGACGGTCACAGTGTCTCTGTGGTCACATGATCACAATTCAGGTGCTTCACAACCTGAATTGCATGCATTTACAATGGATGCAGTGTCCTTCAGTCACATAATTGCCATTTGTGAGCTTCACAGCCAGCTTCCTAGTAAGTCTCAAGTTGACAGTCGCGGTCATGTGATGTTGCTCTTAATGACTGTGGGTGATTCGCTTAACGACCGCAGTGGAACTGATGCCATAAGTCAGGCACAGTCACGTGATGTTTCACTTAAGAACCACATTGCTCAGTAAGACTTCCAGGGGAGGTATGCCAAACTAGCACATCTCCAAGAGATGATGACTGTGGCAAAGACCAAAGAACCAGCAAGTAGACAGGTTCTACAGAACCTCTCCAGATAAGGAGAAGATGAGAGATTACCCACATGTGCTTCAGATGGCTGCTCATCTCAAGGAGAATGCAGGACAGCAGTCTCGTGTGGGTTTGAGCGCCAGGAGACGAAAGGAAGCCATCATGCTCACAACCGCAGTGTAGTCTTTTAAAGAAACTGGGTTCACTAACCTCACTTTCTAATCACTTTCGGAATATATCTTAAGGCTGTTAGAGATCTTCGAGATAACAAGTCTGGAAAGCCACCTGGTGAGTTTACCTTCATTCTTGAACAAAAGAAAAATTAACTATAAACTTAAGAATTTAAAGAATTGGAAATAAATGGCAAAAAGCTAAATAGGATTTGATCCAAGAAAGTTATAAACTATTTTAGGAACCAGACAAATTTGGAATATTAGGACTTTTACTATAAGATTTTTGGAAATAATTATCAATAAACAGCTTTCGTGGGAACTGAATTGTTTTGTCTACCCTAAGTCATAACAGAGATTTGAGACTTTATGATTTCAGAAATTTGACACTAGAGGGGACTAAAGATTCCAGGCAGAAAAGGAAGGGGGGGGACTGTGTTGCTTAGCGATGGGGTTGCCAGTCCCAATTGTGGTTGTTAAGTGAGGACTACCTCTATTGGAGAAATACTGCTATTATAGCAAATTGGGCTACGAAATAAAATGGATTTATTTTACAGTGATAACACCCAATTCCGTATAGGATATATCTCAATATTTTCCTTTTCTCAGAAAGATAATATCCAAGGCTTCTGAGATTTGTGTGTGTGGGCGGTATTATTATATTTTGATATTAAGTGCCCCTGTGCATGGCTTGATGGACAAAAATGCAGCTGGTTTGATGAAGATTAACAGGTATACTACTGATTAGTGTTTAAATGGGAGACCTCCTGCCAAATGTACAACACTTTGAGTTCTATAATGGGGGAAATATATAATTTAGATATACTAAATAATAAATTACACTCCATTAATCAACATTGACTTGATTCACACATTACATAAGTTTTGGCTATTTATACATCATCTCAAACAGAGAAAGGAATCATTCAAAAAGAAAAGAGGGTGGAAGTTTGCATAATATTTATATATACATACAGAATTAATCACTGTTATTTAATTAGAAATGCTATACGTCTCACCACAGTGGAGAAGATTATGGCCAAGTGAATGGTTTGCCTTCTTGGTCTGCTGTGTGAATGTGATGAAAGCTTTTGCTCTCTTTTCTTAACATTCCTTACCTTTAAACTAACTTTAGTTTGACAATCTTTCACATAGAAGTCACCTTCAAGTAGAGAATTGCCCTGCGGCAACCCTACGAAGGTGGGTGAGGACTGTCTTTTATAAAGTTAGTCTCATGGCTACACACTACCATGTGCACTCTGAGGCAGCTAAATCTTGTAGTACAGTGTGATTTCCAAAATGAAAATAGACTCAGTGATTGGAATGCATATTTTAAATGGAATACAGTTACCCTATGATTCCCTTTGCAAACATAACATTTATTACAATCCTAAATTTGGTTTTATACTAGTTTAATTGTTATGGCTTATTCCCAAAAATCCTGGAATTGGGTTCTGATGAGGATGCCAAGAATTCTGTTACAGATCTACAACCATCTCTCGAAATTACAAGTGCCCAGGGGATGCTGAGGGGGAAAAGTAACTTGGTATACACTGGTAATGTGATACATCTTAGAAACTGAAATGGCTAAAATCCCACAGAGAGAAGTTTTCATGGATGCCTTTCTAATGAATGCTTTAGCACTTGCTCTGTTGAAAAAGATGCTATCTTTGCCTCTCAGTAGCTTGTTACCTATGCTCTTCTTCTTACCAGCTAAGGTTGATATAGTCTGGGTAGAATATTAGTTATCTTCCTAGAAAGAATCAAGCTATGGACTGACATCCAAATGTTGAATTTGCTACCATAAAGTGAAAGGATGCAGTGTGATCAAATAAAATCCCCATTAATTCTTAATCTAATATTGGGAGGTAGGTTTTTGTTTTGTTTTGTTTTGTTGTTTTAGGTCACTGCCTTGTTGATCCTTTGTTTCTCTGATCCAAGAACTCTTTTCCACGACCCTTTTTTCAGGCTCTGTGACTTAAAAGTCATGCAGTGTGTATAAACATGTTGAAGCATGCCATTTTTATAATATAATAGTGAGCAAGAAGTCTGTGTAAATATTACAAAACAAATAGAACACATTGCACACCAGAAGTACCAGTCTTCTTGATAGCCTTGTTTTTCCTTGTGGAACGGCTGTGGAAATGCTATATTTTGCACCCAGATATCTGTCTGCTTCTGCATTGGCAATATGATTTATGTTTTGCTGTGAAAATTGTGATGAAGTCTTTCCATGACAAAGGAGGAAAAAGACAAGAGAATGAGAGATGAGAGATGAGAGATAAGAGGGAGAAGTAGTGGTGGTATGCAAAATATTTCATTGTCTGTGTTTTCTACCTTCCCCTCCAAAAATGAATATATTTAGGGAAATATCAGAAGCTTTTATTTCCATTTTTAACCATGTATCATTTGGGGTGATATGTTAAAGATTGATTGATTGATTGATTGATTGATTGATTGATTGATTGATTGATTATGTGCCATCAAGTTGTTGTTGACTCTTAGCAGCCACACAGATAGATTTTCTCCACGTTCTCTATGGTAAGAGTTTTTGTCTTAATTGTAGTTTATTGAAAGAAGTCAGCTTCACACCTTGGTTTATGAAGTGGACTTACTGTATTTCAATAAACGTTAATAATTGGAAGCTTATTGCTTGGATTTAACATTGTTTAAACAGAAGTCAAATTTTCCTTCATTCACCTTGAAAAAGGAAAGTGAATGGGAGAGTATATGGACCTGAGGCTTGTGTTTGTAATAATAAACCATTATATGTGAATCCTGTATTTTCCGAGTCAAAACTACTTATGAGAATACTCCGTTCATACATTTTCAGCTCTTTAGGGATTTAGGGAAAAACTACAGATGAAATGCAGCTCACATGTTGTTGACTGTTGCTTTTTTAGGATTGAGAGGAGACCAATACAATATTTATTTATTTATTAAATTTCTATGACCGCCCATCTCCCCCTCAAGGAGGGACTCTGGGCAGTTCACAGCCATAATAACATCATTAAAATACAATAAAAACACAATAAAATATAAATACAATAAATATAAATTAAAACCAAGTGGCAGATGGTTCGTACAGTGACGCTGAACATATTTAAAATATTTGAGGCGGCTCTAAGAAATCAGACATCCCCAAGCTTGACCACTTTCCCTCTTGCCCCAGGCGAGATCACAGAGCCACGTTTTTCATTTTGTTCTGAAGTCCAGGAGTGAAGGGGTCTGTCATATTTCTGGGGGAAGGATGTTCCATAGGGCAGGTGATATGAGGAATCAATACAATATGAGGAATCAATACAATAGAGGAATCAAAATACAGTTGGGTAACAAGGTGTTTATGCATGGGACAAATATGAAAGATAGATCAGCAGATGAGACTGTTGGGGGAGACAAGATAGTTCTGTTGTCTTTTCACTTATAGGAATTGTTATGCTGGGATGTTGGATGCAAAATCCAAGATGGCGACCGCAAGCAGACGCCGGTAGCCGCTCCGGGAGAATTGAGCCGTAAGCCCTAAAACCCTCCTTTATACCCCACAAAATTTTACCTTGGGGGCTGGAGAGGCTGCATCAGGGTTTGGGGTGAGCGGACTTCTCCGGACAGAGCGGTGCGGTGAGCTGAGTTTGGCGCTTGAGGCCGCGGCTATGGCGGAGTTGTGGCCCAGTGGGCTTGTGGCCCAACGGAGTTGCCGGAGTCATTGGCCCGGTGGAGTTTGACGAGGGCCGGCAGAGCCAGGTGCGACTGACCAGGGCTTCTTTCTTCAGGCCCAGTGGAGCTGTGGGCTGAGGCTGAAGCTGTGGAGGCTCGGTGAGGTCGGGATCGCCCCTCCCCCGGGACAGACAAACAACCCTCCCTGGGACAAACAACAGTCCTGGCGTTATAGTGGATGGAGACTGCCGGAGTTGGAGGCTGGCCCAGTGGAGTCTGGTGAGGGCCTGGCAGAGCCTGGCGTGACGAGCTGGGGTTTTTCCCAGGCTGTTTTCTCGAAGCTGCAGTGGAGCTGCAGTGGAGTCCAGCCTGTGGGCTGAAGTTTGTACCACCCTAATGGGCCCCGGTGAAGTCCAGGAGGCCCAGGAAGATTACTGGCGTGGCTGGCCCATTGCAGGAGGGGCTGGAAAAACACTTGGGACCCCCCCACCTGGCAAAACAATGGAGCATACTTATCAACGAGCCTGTACAGACCTGAGTAGGACTCCTGAATGTTTGATGGACTCTGGGGGAGCCAGACCTAGACCCCTTTGGACTTTGGGGTTCTCTGAGGAATGGTCTGGAATAACAAACCCGTGGACTTTGTCATCACGGACTTTAAATCATTTTAACATCTAATCTAACATCTGATACGCTTGACGGATAACGTGGAGGATCGACCACCCCCAGTCTATTAGGGTGGCAGAAGGCTGTGAGGTCCCTTGGTCTGAGTGTGGTGCCCCCCTTGTAAGTGAGAGTGACAAGGGGGGGACTAGGACTGTATGAGTTGTGAGAGAGTACCTATCCCTGAGTGAGAGGCAGGGTAGGTAGGAGTGTTTGGGTTCCCTGCTGTGGCTAGTGAGAGAGGCCACAGGAGGGAACAGTGAGAGTGTGTGAGTTGTGTGGGGTGGTTGGGGCTTGCCAGCGCCGTGAGCATGAGCTGGTGCGCTGGGGCCCCTGCCATTTACCCAGGAGAGATTGAGTTGAGAGGATGGATATATGGAGAAGGGGACCTTTGCCCAAATCCAGGCTTTCCGGGGGCTCAGGAGTGGAGGCGTCTGGTTCAGGAGACTCTGGGGGTTGCGGGGCGGGGAATTCGATCGAGGTGGTGACGGGTAAGGGACGCTATGACGGGAGCTGGAGGGCAGGCCATCGTTGGGAAAGGTGCCCCCGGTGTTTATTACTGGTGGTGCGTTCCAGCCCTCCAAGCTCATACCCAGGCCCTGGTAAGCAGATCTTTGAGGGCCCCGATATCCGGCTGCTGCTCCTTAATGCCGGGTCTGTGAATAATAAGGCTCCCCTCATCTGCGATCTCCAGCAAAGGAGATCGTTACCTTGTCGTGGTGCTGGAGCTTGAGCACCTCAATGAAACCATGAGCTAAACCGTGAAGGGACACCCAAGACGGGAAGGTCGTGGCAGAGAGGTCAGACTAAATACGATCCCTGGGGAAGGTAATGGCAACCCACCCCAGTATTCTTGCCATGAAAACTAAATGGATCAGTACAACCAAAGATATGTCGGTATACCATCGGAAGATGGGACTCCCAGGTCGGAAGATGGTCAAAATGCTACTGGGGAGGAACAGAGGATAAGTTCAACTAGCCCCAGATGTGATGACGCAGCTAGCTCAAAGCCGAAAGGACGGCTAGCGGCCGACGGTGCTGGTGGTGAACGACGAATCCGATGTTCTAAAGATCAACACACCATAGGAACCTGGAATGTAAGATCTATGAGCCAGGGCAAATTGGATGTGGTTATTGGTGAGATGTCAAGATTAAATATAGACATTTTAGGTGTCAGTGAACTGAAATGGACTGGGATGGGCCACTTCACATCAGATGACCACCAGATCTACTACTGTGGACAAGAGGACCACAGAAGAAATGGAGTAGCCTTCATAATTAATAATAAAGTGGCTAAAGCAGTGCTTGGATACAATCCAAAAAACGATAGAATGATCTCAATTCAAATTCAGGGTAAGCCATTTAACATCACAGTGATCCAAATATACGCCCCAACCACAGATGCTGAAGAAGCAGAAGTAGATCAGTTCTATGAGGATCTGCAGCACCTACTAGATAATACACCAAAAAGAGATGTTATTTTCATTACAGGAGACTGGAATGCTAAGGTGGGTAGTCAGATGACACCTGGAATTACAGGCAAGCATGGTCTGGGAGAACAAAATGAAGCAGGACATAGGCTGATAGAATTTTGCCAAGACAACTCACTGTGCATAACAAACACTCTCTTCCAACAACCTAAAAGACGACTTTATACATGGACTTCACCAGATGGTCGACACCGAAATCAGATTGACTACATCCTTTGCAGCCAAAGGTGGCGGACCTCTATACAGTTGGTAAAAACAAGACCTGGAGCTGACTGTAGTTCAGATCACGAACTTCTTATTGCAAAATTTAGAATCAGACTAAAGAGAATAGGGAAGACCCACAGATCAGTTAGATATGAGCTCACTAATATTCCTAAGGAATATGCAGTGGAGGTGAAGAAAAAATTTAAGGGACTAGATTTAGTAGATAGGGTCCCAGAAGAACTATGGACAGAAGTTCGCAACATTGTTCAGGAGGCGGCAACAAAAAACGTCCCAAAGAAAAAGAAAACCAAGAAGGCAAGATGGCTGTCTGCTGAAACACTGGAAGTAGCCCAAGAAAGAAGGAAAGCAAAAGGCAACAGTGATAGGGGGAGATATGCCCAATTAAATGCAAAATTCCAGAGGTTAGCCAGAAGAGATAAGGAATTATTTTTAAACAAGCAGTGTGCGGAAGTGGAAGAAGACAATAGAATAGGAAGGACAAGAGACCTCTTCCAGAAAATTAGAAACATCGGAGGTAAATTCCAGGCAAAAATGGGTATGATCAAAAACAAAGATGGTAAGGACCTAACAGAAGCAGAAGAGATCAAGAAAAGGTGGCAAGAATATACGGAAGATCTGTATAGGAAGGATAATAATATTGGAGATAGCTTTGACGGTGTGGTCAGTGAGTTAGAGCCAGACATCCTGAAGAGTGAGGTTGAATGGGCCTTAAGAAGCATTGCTAATAACAAGGCAGCAGGAGACGATGGTATCCCAGCTGAACTGTTTAAAATCTTGCAAGATGATGCTGTCAAGGTGATGCATGCCATATGCCAGCAAATTTGGAAAACACAAGAATGGCCATCAGATTGGAAAAAATCAACTTATATCCCCATACCAAAAAAGGGAAGCACTAAAGAATGTTCAAACTATAGAACAGTGGCACTTATTTCACATGCCAGTAAGGTAATGCTCAAGATCTTGCAAGGTAGACTCCAGCAATTCATGGAGCGAGAATTGCCAGATGTACAAGCTGGGTTTAGAAAAGGCAGAGGAACTAGAGACCAAATTGCCAATATCCGCTGGATAATGGAGAAAGCCAGGGAATTTCAGAAAAACATCTATTTCTGTTTTATTGACTATTCTAAAGCCTTTGACTGTGTGGATCATAACAAATTGTGGCAAGTTCTTGGTGGTATGGGGATACCAAGTCATCTTGTCTGCCTCCTAAGGAATCTGTATAACGACCAAGTAGCAACGGTAAGAACAGAGCACGGAACAACGGACTGGTTTAAGATTGGGAAAGGAGTACGGCAGGGTTGTATACTCTCACCCTACCTATTCAACCTGTACGCAGAACACATCATGCGACATGCTGGGCTTGAGGAATCCAAGGCTGGAGTTAAAATCGCTGGAAGAAACATTAACAATCTCAGATATGCAGATGATACCACTTTGATGGCTGAAAGCGAGGAGGAGTTGAGGAGCCTTATGACGAAGGTGAAAGAAGAAAGTGCAAAAGCTGGGTTGCAGTTAAACCTCAAAAAAACCAAGATTATGGCAACGAGCTTGATTGATGACTGGCAAATAGAGGGAGAAAAAGTGGAGGCAGTGACAGACTTTGTATTTCTAGGCGCAAAGATTACTGCAGATGCTGACTGCAGCCAGGAAATCAGAAGACGTCTACTTCTTGGGAGGAGAGCAATGGCAAATCTTGATAAAATAGTTAAGAGCAGAGACATCACACTGACAACAAAGGTCCGCATAGTTAAAGCAATGGTATTTCCTGTAGTAACCTATGGCTGCGAGAGCTGGACCATAAGGAAGGCTGAGCGAAGGAAGATAGATGCTTTTGAACTGTGGTGTTGGAGGAAAATTCTGAGAGTGCCTTGGACTGCAAGAAGATCAAACCAGTCCATACTCCAGGAAATCAAGCCAGACTGCTCACTTGAGGGAATGATATTAAAGGCAAAACTGAAGTACTTTGGCCACATAATGAGAAGACAGGATACCTTGGAGAAGAAGCTGATGCTAGGAAAAGTGGAAGGCAAAAGGAAGAGGGGCCGACCAAGGGCAAGATGGATGGATGGTATTCTGGAGGCGACGGACTCAACCATTGGGGAGCTGGGGATGGTGACGGCCGACAGAAAGCTCTGGCGTGGACTGGTCCATGAAGTCACGAAGAGTCGGAAACGACTGAACGAATAAACAACAACAACATCTGCGATATACTCGCGGAGGAGGGGGCAGACCTGGCATGTATAACAGGGACCTGGCTGGGCCCAGAAGGAGGGGTTGCCCTTTTGGAAATGTGTCCAGCCGGGTTTTGAGTGTGGCATCAGCCGAGACAACGGGGCAGGGGAGGAGGGGTGGCAGTTGTCATCCGAGAGTCTCTTATGGCCGCCAGGGGCACTGCTCCACAAATGACTGGCTGTGAGACCCTGTTTTTCAGGTTGGGTTCCCAAGCACAGTTGGGAGTGTTGCTACTGTACCAGCCTCCCTGCTGCATAGCAACCTCTCTGCCCGAGCTGCTAGAGGCCATCTCGGGGTTCGTAGTGGAATCCCCCAGACTTAGGGTTTTGGGGGATTTCAATCTGCCGTCCCTGGGACGGGCCTCGGAGGCAGCTCGGGAGTTCATGATTACCATGGCAGCCATGGGCCTGTTGCAGATTATTCGGGACCCGACTCGAGACAGTGGTCTCACGCCGGACTTAGTTTTCTTGTCAGAGCAGTGGCAATGTGATCTGGGGGGAGAGTTAGATCTGTCCCCATTGTCATGGTCAGACCACGCCCTGGTGACCTTGAGGCTCTCTTGTGCTATCCCACTCCGCAGGGAGGCTGGACCTATTAGATTGGTCCGCCCCCGGCAACTTATGGACCCAATGAGGTTTCAGAGGGAGCTGGGGGTTATACCTGAAGATCTGTGGCACGGTCCAGCGGAGGTTTTAGCCGCAGCTTGGAATAAAGAGGTGGCCGGGGCCTTGGACAGGATCGCGCCTATGCGACCTCTCTTGCCTCGTTCAACCCGTCACTCCCCGTGGTTCACAGAGGAGTTGAGGGTTTTGAAGAGGGTTAAGAGACGTCTGGAGCACCACTGGAGGAAGACGAGGACTGAATCTGACCGGACACAATCTAGAGCCGCTATTAGGGCCTACCTTGTGGCGGTAAGAGCGGCGAAACGTGATTATTTCTCCGCTCTTATTGCGTCCGCAGAATGCCGCCTGATGGCCCTGTTTAAGATTACTAGATCCCTTTTGGGTCGGACGGACTTGGTGACCCATTTACAGGGCCGGTAGGAAGAGTTTGTTGAGCATCTGCAGGACAAAATCGCTCAGATTCATTCCAAGTTAAACTCTAAGTGGGAGGCACAATCTGGGGAGATGCCAGAGGCACGTACTTACCCTGTTATCTGGGAACAGTTTGATCCTGTTGGGCCTGATGAAGTAGACAGAATCCTCCGGATTGTAAACGCCACCACTTGCAATCTAGACCCGTGTCCCTCCTGGGTGGTAAAGTCAGCCCGGGAGGTCACATGTGGTTGGGTCCAGGCGATGATTAATACATCTTTGGGGGAGGGGGTGTTTCCGGCGGTCTTTAAGAAGGCGTTGGTGCATCCCCTCCTCAAGAAGCCTTCCCTGGACCCTACTGTTTTAAACAACTTTCGTCCTGTCTCCCACCTTCCCTTTTTGGGAAAGGTGGTTGAGATGGTGGTGGCGCTGCAACTCCAGAGGATTCTGGATGAAACGGATTATCTAGACCCCTTTCAGTCAGGTTTCAAGCCGGGATATGGGACAGAGACTGCATTGGTCATGCTTATGGATGATCTCTGGCAAGAGTGAGATGGAGGGAGTGCATCCATTCTCGCTCTCTTGGATCTCTCAGCGGCTTTTGATACCATCGACCACGGTATCCGTTTGGGGCGGCTCAGGGAGTTGGGGGTGGGCGGCATTTTTTTACGCTGGTTCACCTCCTTCCTCCGGGACCGCTCCCAATCGGTGGTAATAGGAGAGGAGAGATCTGACCCTCGGCCCCTCTTGTGTGGGGTGCCGCAGGGTTTGGTTCTCTCTCCTCTCCTATTTAACATCTACATGCAGCCACTGGGCAAGATCATCCGTCACCACGGGATGAGGTATCACCAGTACGCTGATGATACCCAGTTGTACATCTCCGTCCCGGGTGAAGTAAGTGTTGCAGTCGACACCCTTTCTCAGTGTCTGGAGGCTGTAGGGGCCTGGATGGGGAACAACAGGCTTCAGCTGAACCCTGGTAAGAAGTTGTGGCTGTGGATTGATGGTCTCTCGATTTCCAGGAAGTTGTCATCTTTAACTCTGGATGGGGTGGCACTGCCCCGTTCAGATTCAGTGTGAAACTTGGGGGTCCTCCTGGGCTCACGACTCCTGCTCAAGGAGCAGGTGGCAGTTGTGGCCAGGAGGGCCTTTGCACAGCTTCGGGTTATGCGCCAGTTGCGCCCCTTCCTGGATCAGGAGGCCCTCCGAACAGTCACTCATGCCCTTGTCATCTCCCATATAGATTACTGCAATGCGCTCTACATGGGGCTACCCTTGAAGAGTATCCGGAAGCTTCAGCTGGTCCAGAATGCGGCTGCACGGGTAGTTCTGGGTGCTATAAGATCAGCACATGTAACACCGCTACTCCGTGAGCTACATTGGGTACCAGTTTGCTTCCGGATCCAATTCAAGGTGTTGGTTATCACCTTTAAAACCCTACATGGCATGGGACCAGGGTATCTGAGGGACCGTCTCATCCCGATCATATCTACCCGCCCCACCCGATCATGCAGGGAGGGCATGCTTCGGATCCCATCACTAAAAGAATTCCATCTAGCGGGGTCCAGGAGGGCGTGCCTTCTCTGCGATAGCACCCGCCCTGTGGAATATCTTGCCCCCTGAGGCGAGACGGGCACCCTCGCTCCTGGCCTTCAGGAAGTCGTTAAAGACCTGGTTCTGCCGCCTTGCCTGGAACGAAGGACATAATAGTTCCTCCTGGGGGTGGTTAATGTAATAATATCCTCCTTTTAAGAACATACCATCTTTGGATTTTTATTTTTTATTTTTATAGTAGTTTTTAAATGTATAGGCTTTTAACTTTTATATTGTGATTGTGAACTGCCCAGAGTCTACCATGGTAGAGATAGGGGGGGATAAATTCAAATAATAAATAAATAAAATAAATGTACAACCACTGTTGGGCATGGTGGCTCAGCGGTTAAGATGCCAGGCTTGTCGATCAGAAGGTTGCAAGTTTGGAGGTTCGAGACCTTAGCCCCGCGTGATGAAGTGAGCTCCCGCACTCGCCCCAGCTCTTGCCAACCTAGCAATTTGAAAGCATGCAAATGCAAGTAGATAAAGAGGTACCAATTCAGTGGGAAGGTAACAGCGTTCCGCGTGTATCATGCCCGCCACATGACCGTGGAAGCGTCTTCGGACAACGCTGGCTCTTCGGCTAACAAACGGAGATGAGCACCGGCCCCTAGAGTCAGACACGACTGTGCAGGGGAACCTTTACCTTTACCTTTACAACCACTGTGATACTTTCCAACCTTTATATCAAGGTGAATTACGTTAAGGTGAAACACCACAATTACTTTTTATATGATTATACATTTTGTTATTTTATTTAGTTTATAGATAAATTTGTAGACTCGCAGTTTACAAACAACTTAATGACTACAAACAAAATATGACTTAATTTAAAAAAAAAAACAAGGACTGATGATTAACTAAATAACTACTAGGCACCCAAGCAAACTATAGTTAGCAAATCCTAACTATCAAAGTGAAGCCAAGTGGTTGTGTGTTTTTTTACAGTATGTTTTGCAGCTTGGCTGATTTGGAAACACTGATTTCAAATTATTTACATGATTTTTAAAACAATTCTTGTGTGATGATTGAATGAAAGAATAACACTGTATTCATGCATCATCTATGTAATTTTAATTTTTAAATTAAGATAGTTGTTCCAGGAAAGAGATTACTGCAGGATTTCTAGGTTCTGGGCTTTAAAACTTAACAGCTCAAAGGCTCCCAAAATTGAACTGTATTTCAATTTATGTATTTTATAATCTGTATTTTATATTTACAATGATTTATAAGTGTCCTGCATATAGCTGTAGGGAGTATTTTTCTGTCAGAAAGTGAAAATGTGTAGGAATCGAATCAATAAAGAGGTAGACTTAGACCTGGGATCTTGGCTAAGTCTGGAATATCAACCCTTCTTTTACATACCGGCATATTGCTGTAAAGGGTTTCCCTTTTATTAGGAAGGAAGCAGAACTGCATTTATTGGATTTGCTGAGTTCTTTCAAATAGGAGCAAGATTTCTAGATTATGCTGTACATTTTATGTAATGATAAGTACATTAGGATTATTAGACATCAAAGTCTGGATGCTTATCTAATAAACTGATAATTAAATACAGCCTAACAATTAATGTTTGAGCTGGACATGAAGAATAGCTTTGAAACCTTTTTAATTTAATTACAACATCTGTCGCAAAAGTCAACCCCATTCTAGTAATCTGTGATTTTGCCTGTTTGTGTTTACCCCTGTGTTCAGCTTCACTTACTAATTAGAGTGAATGAATTTTGTTCCCCTCCCATACTTTTTGTCTCTTTTCCCCTCCACCTGCCACACTGTCTTTCCAAATTAAATTTTAGCAACTTGGCTGCAGGATTGAGCTGTCTATGTCAAAGTGACCTGCACAACAGTGGGAAATGAAATAGACCATTACGTTTATCCAGCATTACTAAGATGCTTGGGGCTTGGGTTGCTCTCTGGTGAAAGGAAAGCAATGCCATAATACGATAGTATGATTATGTGCATATGTTTGTAGTGAATGGCAGAGAAGTTACTGCAAGGCTAAAAACAGATACAGTGTTCATGTGGAATTACCTCCTGATATTTCTTTGCTGCAAAATACAGGTTAAAAATATATTCTCTAAATTGTGTAGTTTTAATCTAAAGAGGAGTTTTAGAAAAGCCAGTAGGAAGGAAATCTACAAAGGATTGTCAGCTTAGTTATCTTTTTAAAGGTATGAGTGATATAAAAACTATATAAAACATATTTATGTAATTTCTCTTTTTGCCTTTCTGTGTATGCTATGAGCTTAAACGTGGAAATAATAAAACATAATAGAAAAGTAAACAGCATCATAACTACCAAGGAAACTGAGAAAATAACAATTAATTAGACTAAAACCAACAGCCAGTTGCTGGAAAATAATCAGCCCAGAGTGCCAAGGGTTTGCAGTAACAAGATGGAAGGTTAGTGATCTGATGCCAGTCTTTGTGGACCAACTTTCCCCATTGGTGCCTTCCAGCTGTGTTTCAACTACAATTCCCAGAATTGCCAAGCATATGCAGCTAAGGACAGTGTGGATAGTAATGACCCTGTCCACAATGGTACAAAGTCTATCTCTGACAGTAAATACTGTGATAAGTTTTATCCAGTCCATGCTTATCCAGAGAAGCAAAAGGTGATCAAATGCCAGCTGAGGAAAAGGTCTAAATTCATGGCTCTGCATCATTTCTTGGAAAATTATTTGTATAGCTTTCACCTTGCACTTATCTGTAAAGTATAACATTCATTTCCTATATATGCCTCTACTGCTGGTTAACTGGATATATACTTAATGCTACTACATAATCACCTAAGTGTGCTCATTTGACAGGTACAGGGATGGCACAAGAGGACTTGCCAATTAGAGAGGGAGGACCACCTCTGGTTTTCCATATAAATATCATTTTAAATGGATTATTAAGGTGATACATTGTGAGGTGGTCATAATAGCTGCCCATGTAGGCAAAAGCCACAGTCGCCCCCTCAGTAGGTCATTCCAAGGAACTCTGCAGAACAGTACATGGAGGGGGTTGGAATGGCAAATAATGTGCTTTAAGCATAATGAAACAGATCTCAGGAAGGCAGCATTTGAGGGCATAGGCCCAGTTCACTGCCAGACTCAACTGAGAATGTTTATTTCCTCTTAATGGTTAGGAGCAGTCTTGGGAAATGATACTAACATACTATGTACTGTATTCTCTAGATGTTGCAGTTCACCTTTCCTGCATAGGAATTTCTTCTTAACATTGCAGATCATTGGCTAGATACTAAATTTAAAGCCCAAGATTCATCATCTTTATTAACAGAATATCCACTGAATAGGGCATTATTCTGTGGCTGGTGATTGCAGGACGTTAGATTGTTTGGTTATTTACAAATGGGTTTTTTTCCTAATGGTCATTGACAGTGATGAAAATTGCACATCTGTTTTAAGTTCTGCCAAGATTATTGGAGGAGAGAAAGTCTTGGCTTGCCAGTAAAGTACAATGAGTTGGGTACCTGTGCACGGTCCTTTCTTGGAACATTCCAAGCTAAAAACAGTATTGAGAATTTCACTTGACCCAAATCCTGCTGATTGTTACAAGCAAACCAGGGACTTTGTGGCTTAAAATAAACTTGCTTGCTTGAAAATAAGTCACTGGAGTCTTTCATACTTGGCTTGTTTAGCAGTCATCTAAAGTTTGTAATGAAACTGCAATCCCTGTTACACATTGCAACAACCACCAAATTAAAATAGACACCCAGCTTTTTCTCTTACGTGTTCAGGGCAATGATGGAATAGCACAAAGTACAAAGTGAGCTCTTTTCTGCTCACATTTACTGTGCTAAACCATGGATTACTGTTGTGTTACATAACCCTCCCATTTGCTAACAAGCTTTTAATGGCTAACAGAAGTATGAAAAACAGACTGAGAAATTAGGTTGCAGGTTACTGAACTAACTGAGGAATCCAACTTTGTATATTTTAGCCACTTTAAGATGAATTCCCAAGGTCATCTTTTGGGCCTGTGGTGATTGTCTGAATGCTCTCATATATAACAGAGAAATGAAAAGATTGCATTTCACCTATTTCAGAAAATATACATTTACCATGAGGTGTTGAATTGCTGTTTTTCCATTTGGTAGTGAAAGATGATTGATATAGCAGTCCTACTGAAAATAACCTTGGTTGAAAGAAAGCTCTGTCAGCCTTAATGTTTACAGGTATTGCAGCATGCTGCATATGGGTCACATGACTACAAGCATTACTTTTCATGGTTAGATATTTTCCCTGTAGCAGTTGTAAATAATTTTCACTGGTATCTCTGTAGCAACCATAATGAATTCAGTCTTTTGTCAAGAAAATACCAAATAAGAAAAATACCAAATAATGGCTTTCATACCCACAATATAATCTGTTAATGGCACTGTTCTGAAATTGATCTAAGCTGCTTTAGATCAACCATTCATCAATCACATGAGCATTTGCAACTGTTTTGTATTGAGTGTGAGACCCGTGGTCCCTGTAGCCTAGAAATGGGCAGTAGAATGCTCCAGTTGATCCTGAATTGCAACCCCTCAAATCCCTTCACTTTTGCCATTGCTGGTTGGAGCTTTAAGAAATTGTGCTTCAACAACATCTAGAAGACCATAAGTTACTTATCCCAGATCTAACTCCAAATTTCTTCCAAATGGCAAACAAAAGTGTTGCCTAGCCTACAACCTAATGATACTTTAAGATAGGAATCTACTTCACTACAACCTGGGTATTTCTGATTTTTGATGGTTCTTGCAATAAATTGTGCGTCTCTGTATGATAAACTTTTTAGCAATACAATACAATATATAATAAACTTTGGGCAATACAGAGTACATTTTTAATTGCATAAAAGATGAAGTATATCAAGAAATGAATGTGTAGACCAGTCAATATGTATCTCTGAGTGTTTTGTGCGACATAATATAAAGAGGTCCAGTTGCTGCCCAAACATCTTTTATGCTGGGTTTTTCTTAATGTAGTTTCCTTCAATAAAATAGCAGAAAGTATGTTCTTAGATCATTTTGCTTGGCAGCACATTCAGAAGAAAGAGGGTTTTTTTTTAATTACTTCTCAGCTCCTTCTCACACAAAGACATATTGTGCTATTTTTTAAAAATCGTAGTTAGAAATGCTCCTGTCACAAGTCATCAGCATTCTGCTCTTTTGCTATGGCTGTAGTTTGTACTGCAGTTTTATAAACTCATTGTACCAAATAGAGTTATATTTCTACAAGATAAGACCTAGATACGTTTTCTTTGTTTTGTTGTTGTTTCTTTTACTGTTTCCAAGTATTGTCATTGGAGGAAAAAGGGAATGGCATGATGGGCATGCATATAAGGACATATATTAATAATCTCTATAAGCATCCCTCTTCTAATATACTTGTCATAGAAATCATATACACAGTACTTAATTATTTTCACAGTTTATTTTATTCTGTTGCATGTATAACCTGCACATTCCTGGTAAAAATCAGTATGTAGCAGCTAGTTCAGATCTTATTGGCTATTATTTCAGAAAATTTCAGTGCATTTTTTATTTCTACTATAACTTTCACCGGAGTGGATCATGAATATAATCTTATTTATTTATTTATTTATTTAAGAGTTGTATATGTTCCTCCTATGCATTTCCATACTCATTCCATTATTTTTGTTTCTTGTTATCTTTTGTTTATTTTATTTGATAGGTTTCTGTTTCTCCCACCTGTATTGATGTTCTTTGGTAATCTATTTTGGTGTTATATTGAGCCAATGGCCCTGTTAAATTTCATGTAATTGAGCAGTTAAAAAGCCTCAATATTTGGGGGAAAATGAAATGTATGAAATTCTTACTGTATTTATTGGAGAAAAAAGGCATAGTTTTTCTCAAAATAATTTATCTTTGAAATGGATGGGTTGTGTTAGATCAGTGTTTATTAACCTTCTTGCAATTGTGGACCATTAATAAGCATTTGAAAAATACAGGGACACCCCTCCACCCATTTAAACTACCCCCCTTTCATATTTAAGATCATGGTAATTTACCTTTTTGGACAAATAAGATGATTATGGATGCATTTGCATCCTACCCCCGGAGGTGAGGTTAGCCCAATCGCTCCTGGCCTTCCGGAGGAATCTGAAGACCTGGCTCTGCCACCTGGCCTGGGGTGGGGAGAGGAGCAGTCATGTTTGGGGATGGCTAGTGCCCTAGAGTGCTCGTTGCATACAAGGACTGAGTTAGATCATCAGCCACTTGGATTTCATTTTTATCTATATTTATTCCTATCTGTAATTGTATTTTTATATATTGTAATTTATATAGTGTAATTTATTGTTTTATTGATTATGTTGCTGTAAACCGCCCAGAGTCCCTCTGGTGGGAGGAGATGGGCAGTGACAAATCAAATAAATAAATAAATAAATACATACATACATACATACATACATACATACATTGCCTTCTTATCCCCTTCATTTTAAAGGCCTTTTAAAATTAAATTTTGTAAAAAAAAAAAAACCCCAATGAATACAAAATTAAGTATATATTTACACCTTGAATTATTTTATATTCCCCATGCCTATAACATCAGTACTTAGCACAAACTTGCTGGTCAAGAATGTTCTTTAATAGAAATATGTTGGGTACTATTTACTATTGTGAGTTTTCTGAATTATATTACTCGGCTACTTGTTTTATTGCTTGTGCATATGTCTCTGGGCATACAAGAAAGTGGGATCTGTGGTGGCAAGCAGGCTTTAACCCATGAATGGAGAGAAGCTGTGATGAACCACCTTGTGGATCTTTGTGAATCATACTTTGAGAATCAGTGTCTTTGACTCACTGAGAATATGGTAATGGGGGCAGCAGTAATTTTCCTTTGCAGAGGATTATCTAAAATGTGATGTTGTCTTCTTTAAATATAAATAAGATATTCTGTTGCTGCCTTTCAAATATATATATAAATTAATTAATGCTGTTGCCATTGTCTACTCCCAGCATTTTGAGGTCTAGTGGAAAGCAGGAATAGACCCACCAGCTTCTAGATCAAAAGTCTAAAGGAAATAAGACACAAGCAAAGAACAAAGTATATTATTTTCTTATTAAAAGAAATGTCAGTGTTTCCTGGAAGAAGAAATGCATTCCTGTCTTTGCCTTTAAGAGTTATATTGTACAATTTGTCTTCTATGTACAGAAATTGTAAGCTTATATAAAACTGTTCCTATTACATACTTTTTAGAAATAACTTTAAGGAATAAAGGCAGGATAATAATATATAAATACTTCTCTTAACACACACACACACACACAGAGAGACAGACACGTAGAACAGAAATCAGAACAGAAATACTGGTAGAACAGAAATCTCCAAGCTTTTTGGGCTGGAGGGGATGTGTGAAATTTTGAGACAGTGTTGTGGGTACCCTTATAAAGTGGATGCCATTTACTCACAAAATGGTTGCCTTTAAGGGCACACAAAACACCAATTTACCAGAATGCTACCTGCCCCCACTCTAGTTCTCTCCAAAATGCTCTCTTTTATATCTGCTTACTTTTGTCTTTTGGGGGGAGGTGTGGTAAAGTAGCCACACTTCCAAATGAAGCATCAAGATCCATTGAGGCCTAGAGCCTTTCTTGAAAATAGAGAAGGAATATATTTTCCTTTCTTTAAAATGGTCAAAATGATTAAAGTCAAGTGGATTTCCCAGCAACAGGCTGTGAATCCTTTTATCTGCCTGGAATGCGTTCCCTCCCTGGGAACCAGCGGCAGCACCAGAATCCACCACAAAAATTAATGGAAGAAGTAAAAACTTCCACAGTAAATATCTCAAAAGCTTGACAATAACAAATCAAACAAAGTACTGTATTTCCTTGGAAGGGTATTCCAAAGAAAGAACAGTACATTCTCCATTTGCTCCACATTCTATCTCAGAGGGTGGGAATAACTATAGGAGGGTCAGAAGATGACCTGACTGATACAATGGTCTGATATAGGAGAGGATATTGGAACAAATTTACTTTTTGAGCTGTACTGTGTTGTGTTAAGCATATGCTGCAACTAAAAAACAAAAATTCTTACTGGTTTTATGAGGCCATCTCCAATTTCTCTTCAGAAAAAAAATGCTATTAGAACAAGGTTAACAAAAACTATTTATTTGTAGGACTGTGTAAGACAGAGCTTTCCAAACTGTGTGTCGCGACACGTTAGTGTGTCGGCTGCTGTGTCTGGGTGTGTCGTGGCTGCTGCTGCCTCCGAGCCCTGCCAGGATTCCGCGCAGGTCCTAGTGCCTGCCTTGTGCCCTGCTGCCTCCAAACCTGCTGTGATTCCATGCAAGTCCCAGTGCCTGCCTTGTGCCCTGCTGTAAGAGTGTGTTGCGAAATGATGCATGTCTAAAAAGTGTGTCACCAACATGAAAAGTTTGGAAAGCTCTGGTGTAAGATATAACATAATCAGTTTACTGGCTACCTCCCTTCAGCTTCAATTACTAGATCCAAGATACTGTGCATTTTTTCTTGTTGTTACCACACAAAACAATATATGCCAGTGCTTTCCAAAGTGCTGCCGTTGGCGACACACCAACGGGGGCAGGGGCATGCACGGCGGCAACGGGGGGTGCACAGTGGCGGCCTACGCTAAAACACGGAAGCGCTGATGGCGCGCCACTGCCGTGCACACCACCACCGCCGTGCACGCCCCTGCCGCCGCTTCCGGGTTGTGTTGTAGCACACCAAACTGTGTGTCGCGACACACTAAAGTGTCGTGACACACAGTTTGGAAAGCTATGATATATGCATTTTGTCAGCAAGGTGGCACTTCCAGGTATAATTGTCTAATGAAGCATGAAGAGTGTCATGGTGGTCAGATTGGATGAGGATTTCCTATTTGTTCCTGTTTAAATGTACGAAGTGGTTGTTAAATATACTGTCTTGCAGGGAAAGGGGAGAACACTTTTATTTTATGGACCCTAAGCATGTTAACAAAAGTAGGATAATTAGGAACCCAAACTTTCCTGTTAGAACAGCTTCTGAAGTTTCTGTTTATTATCATTGGATCATGAAGGAGAATTAAGATGCAGCTGGTCATTGGTGTAGAGCACAGCTTTCCAAACTGTGTGTCGCGACACTTTAGTGTCAACAACCCGGAAGTGGCAGCGGCGCGCCATCAGTGCTTCCGCATTTTAGTGGAGGCTGCCGCCGCTGCCATGCACACCCGCGCGCCCCCCGCACCACCGCCGTGCACGCCACCGCCACTGCCGCCGTTGGTGTGTCGCCAACAGCGGCACTTTAGAAAGCACTGGTGTAGAGAGTCAGGGAGATAACCTTGAGGGAAATAGGCAAGAATGGTTACACAAGCAAAGAGGGCTGAAACGTTCCTTGAGTCATGGGAAGCAAGATAGTACTAAGAAGAAACTTAGGCTGACTCACTGGGGTATAAGGAGGAAAAACACAATCAGACTCGCAAGATTCTGTTACTAGCCTGTCTCAATAAAGTATAGTTCTTGTCTTCCTATGGAGTCAGTTTCCTGATCTGGTCTACCTCGTGGGGCTGACATTGGGTTGTGATCTGATCTGAAGAATCTGTTACGTTTTGAGATTGGGTGAGGAATTTCAATCCATCTCTAGGCAGTTCTGCAAACAGAGAAACATGAGTTTTCTCCCTTTTCCTGTTCAATGACTACTTGTAATTAGGAAAGGCAAGTAAATGCTTCATGAATAAGACTTTATGAGGCAACTCCTGTGTGGGAAATAAGGCAAAATAACTGTTTTGTTTTGGTTTTGCAAAGCCCATATGTTGGAGAGATTAAAGCACATTTTGGGTTCTGCAGATAAAATGTTAATTGTAAATACATTAGCAAGCAGATTGTACATAAACAATAGTATTTTACTCTAAATGCTTAATGTGTATGGGTATTTTCTTCCTTTTTTCTCTCCTTTAAATTAAGGTTGCTTTGTAAAGTATATTGTGGCATTTCCTGTTCAGCCTGGGTTTTATATGATATAGTGCTTGTGGTATGTGAAATGTTACTTGTTGCCATGGCAATAGATAGCTGACCTATACTGAGGAAGGAAATGATACGTCAGAAAGTCTTGAACTGGGAAATGGCAAGGCATTGTATTACTGGGCTGTAGAAAGTCCTTTGGAGGATCAGCCTAGCACATACAGTGAGCCCATTTTAATGTGCAAGTCTGGCAACTAATACAGTAGTGGTCTATTTTTAGGTTGTGAAGAACTATGCAGCTTGAAGATTACAGTTCTCCTTTTTTCCTGGGATGAAATTGAATTTTTAATAGACAGTGTTGCTGTGTTTTTTATTCAGATGCAAAACAATATTGCAAAATCTGTGTATGGCAGGTAATATGCAAAAGTGTCTAAGACTAATATTTTGTTTTCTGTATTTAACTTCCAAAAGTTTGTTTCCAATATTAAAATCAATAATCTCCTTAAGAAGAGAATATATGATTTTGAACAGATCTTGCTCAAAATGAATCCTGGTTTGATGTATTGTTGAAGGCAATATTGTATTGTCGAAGCCATCGAATCCTGGTTTGTTTGTTTGTTCCCTTTACTTCTGAAATTCTTTCTCCCTCTCTCCCCTTTTTGGGCGCACTTTGGGCCCTGTTAAGATCTAACTCAGAGCTTTCCAGACTTTTCATGTTGGTGACACTCTTTTTAGACATGCATCATTTCGTGACACACTCTTACAGCAAGGCACAAGGCAGGCACTAGGATCTGTGTGGAATCCTGGCAGGGCTGGGAGGCAGCAGCAGCCACGACACACCCAGACACTGCAACCGACACACTAACGTGTCCCGAAACACACTTTGGAAAGCTATGATCTAACTCTTCATAAGAGCTTTCCTTTTGAATGTTACCTATGAATCTTTGTCTTCTTTTTAAAATATTTTTAGGGAATGGATTTAATAATGAACACTTGTATATATGTTAAATATTTTGTCCCTTTAGTTTAATGAGATCCATATACATCACTTTGACTGAGAGCTACAGACCTACAGTCATAGAATTGGCAGGGACCATTTAGGCCATCAAGTCCAAACCACCCCCACAGTCCCCGCTAGTCAGTGTAAGCATCTAATTTAAAATATCTCACACAGATGGCTGTTTAGCCTCTGCTTGAATAAATCCAAAGAAGGGAATCCACCATTCATCTTGGTAACTGGTTCCATTGTCAAATTGCACTTGGGAATACTCAGTTGGAATCTGCCTTCCTGTAACTTAAATCCATTACTCTATGTCCTGCACTTTGGAATGAGAAAGAACAGTACTTGTCTTTCTTATATATCACTTCTTTTAAATTAGAAGAGTTCTATCTTTTCTCACAATTAGATATATCTTTACCTCCTTCAGAGGATTTAGTTTCACTTCTCTGAACCTGTGCAATTTCTCTGGATCTGTCTTAAAATGTGCTGTCTAGAACTAGACCCAGTACTAGAGATGGAGTTTGACCAAAGCAGAAAAAGGGAGTGATTACTTCCAATGATTCGGACATTACACTTTGTAGCACCCCACTTAATACCTTTTTCCAATTTGATGAGGAACCATTGTTAAGTACCCTCTGAGTACAATTTTTGAGTCAACTGTGTATCCATTTAATTGTTATGCCATTACAGATCACATGTAATTTGCTAGTTAACAAACACATAATAGGTTATTTTGTAAAACGGTTTGTTGAGATCAAGGTATTTCATGTCTAATCATTCCCACAATCTATTAGAGAAAGTTACTGATAAAAAAATGAGATATGATTAGCTTGGTAAGATACATTCTTGACTCCTGTGTTGTTTTCAAGAACTGACCTCTTTATAATCTCCTTTCACATCTTCCCACATAGGACTGTTCTGCTGTTTGCTTGATCTTTCCCTTCCCTTTCCCTTTTTGAAGTTATGGACAGTATTGTCTCCAATAATCTGATACTTTATCAATTCTTCAAGATTTCTCAAAGACAAGTGTTCAACCAGACCATCAGCTAGTTCCTTCTGTACCCTAGGATGCTGTTCATCTATGTGCTAGAGCAGAGCTTTCCAAACTTTTCATGTTGGTGACACACTTTTTAGACATGCATCATTTCGCAACACACTCTTACAGCAGGGCACAAGGCAGGCACTAGGACCTGCGCAGAATCCTGGCAGGGCAGGTTTGGAGGCAGCCAGGCACAAGGCAGGCACTAGAACCTGCATGGAATCCTGGCAGGGCTCGGAGGCAGCAGCAGCCGCGACACACCCAGGCACTGCAGCTGACACACTAACGTGTCGCGACACACAGTTTGGAAAGCTCTGTGCTAGAGATTCAGGTCAGTTCCCCCCAATGTTCATGTTACTTTAACTTTCTCAACTAAGTCGTCTTTATTGGTTAGAAGCAAGTCAAGGATAGCTGATTCTATTTTGCCTTTTTCTACCTTCTGAAGAAGAATGTTATCAGCCAAACAAACCACACATTTCCTGGAAGAATCATGTATGAAAAAGTTTGTCTTCCAACAGTTTGGGTGATTAAAATCCCACTCATTACTCATTCATTCTTTCTTGAAAATTCTACAGTTTGCTTTTGGAAGGTTATCATCAATATCTTTTTGTTTAGATGGTGATAAGTAGACACTAATAACAGTTTTGCTTTTTTTATTGTTCCTTCAAATATATAAAAAATATTAAAACTCACCATTGGAAAAATCATAACCACTGTAGAAATAACCAATTGTCTATATTGTTATGAATAAACTTTTCACATTTTGCAGCCTAATGCTCACTATAAACAAAAATGTAGGGAAATATAATAATGACCCTAAAGGCTACAGTTTGTAACAATATAGAGTAAAATTCAGGAGGAAAAAAGACTATACAATTTGATTAGCTATGCTCAAACATTAAATTGAGTAATTATTCACTTACGTTTTCATTTGCGATTGAAGGAAAATTAGACTTTACATTTAGGATGCGTTAGAGAAAAAAATCAGTAGAAACAAAATTGGATGCTACTTCCTTTGGGTTAGAATACATGCACCCTCATCACTACATGTGACAAATTGGTGCCCAGCTACTGAAAAACTTGTCAATCAAATTGTGTATACTTGCACAGTTCTTAGGTATATCTTATCCATTGGCCAATGCTACTCATTCAAGCTATTTTCTTTTTCTTTTTCCTCCTCTTACTCGTCTACAGAAAGATTCCTTGACACTGACATTTATAAAAGATACAAAATTATTGAGAAATAAATTAGAAATGAAACCCATTACACCATGTATTTGCATACTTTGTGTATTGTTGAGGGACACTTTGGGAGCTTCTGTGGGTATATGCTCAAAACCTCCAAGGCTGCTTCTCAGTCAAGTAAAATACATTTCCTTTAAGGAAAAAACTACTATCACATCTGTGACACAGAACAAGCTTAACTCAGAGGTGACTGACAGATTATTTGAGCACTCCCAAAGCCCTGCTGGCTCATTCTGGACAAGACATGAAATACAAAGGGAAGATTGGCCTGTGAAATTATTCTCTCTTGAAATCTGTTGGAGAGGATTATATTACAGGAGCAGATTTTAATTAGTTTATCTATGTGCATGTGTTTCTGTTTGCCTATGGAGTCTAGGTTTGATTTTACATTAATTCTTATTTTGTTAAAATAAAGATAAAGGTAAAAGTGCCAATAATGTCAATAGCCCATGAATTTGGTTAATTATGGGATAACAAGAAAAGCATAAAATCCTATTAGTATTCTAAGCAGAAAAATCCCTGGTTGGAGATATGTAGAAATTTGCAAATAAATACAGATGTTACATTCCTTGTGCCCAACTGCTTCACATAAACACCTTGGGGAAGAGACTGTACAAGATGAAAGCACAATCATCTAATAGAGTTTTAAACATTTCTGTACTGCAAAATGAAATTTTACTTGGGCACAGTATAGGTGATTTAGAACAAGCTATGCAGTAATTTTATGTAAAGATAGCAGATGCATTAAAAATGCAGAGAGTTACCAAAATCTGGCATTGTTTCAATAGAAGAGAATATCTGTAGCTCAGGGTTGAACTGGAGTCCAGTCTTCTCTGAGCTTGGTTGTTTGTTTTCAGACATTTCATTACCCAACTGAGTAACAACATCTGGCATTGTTTGTGCTTTTATTTTGCTGACTATTTCAAGAACATTTTAATTCCCCGAAAACCTTTTGAAAGAGCTCTATATTAAAGTCTAATCTTAAAGGTTGTAGAGAATATTTAATCTATACTTCAAGAAGTGATGACATTTATGAGAGGGACATATCTTTGAGAAGCATCTACAGATTTGGAAGCCTTCTTCTCAAGTCTATTCGTAATATGAAAAAGTAAAGTTTTGCAGGTGTGGGAGACCTCATACACCTCATAAATATGATACAGATGAGTTTTCTACATAAAATTCTGGTAAATCAAACTTGCACTATCAATGTAATGTTGATGTCTGTTTCTTCATCAAAAAGGATTTTTTATGTTAAATTATTTTTTCCCAAGATTAAAAGTCTACTGTTCAAATAAGGTCTTCTGCTATATCTGTGATGAGGCTGTGATGGTGGATCCTTATTTTCCACAAGGCCTTGTTGTTTTGATGGTATTGGAGGTTGGCACATTTGTCTACATCAGAATTATATTTCAAAGAACCATAGAGATGGAAATTACAGTAGAGGCTATCTAGTGCAGCCCCCTGTTCAGTGAATGATTCGCTAGATCAGAGCTTTCCAAACTGTGTGTCGCGACACAAAAGTGTGTCGCCACACACAGCGTGGTGTGTCGCCACACCACCTGGAAGCAGCGGCGTGCGCATGCACGGCGGCTGCCATGCACGCGCGCGCCGCCGCACGCCCCCCGCGCCGCCGCACGGCCCTCCCGCGCCGCCGCCGTGCGCGTGCGCCGCTGCACGCCCCCCGGGCCGCCGCCATGCGCGCGCGTGCCGCCGCACGCCCCCCCGCGTCGCCGCCATGCGCGCGCCGCCGCACGACCCCCCACGCCGCCGCCGTGCGCGCGCGTGTCGCCGCCGCCGGGTGTGTCGCCAGCGGCGGCACTTTGGAAAGCCCTGCGCTAGATCATCTCTGACAGATGGTCAGCCTCTTTTTGAAGACAATTTTGTATTTTCTAGTGTGTATTTTTAGTTCAACTCAAGTTAAAATACTTTCAAGACGCATTTCAATGGATATTTATGCCACTCTTTAAAAAATCAGAAATGTCATAACGTTTGTTTGGATTACCTGGTCTGATAGTAGAGCCAGTTTGGTGTAGTGGTTAAGGTGCTGGCTTAGAAACCAGGAGACTGTGTGTTCCAAGTCTTCCTTAGGCATGAGAGACAGCTGGATGACTTTAGACCAGTCACTCTCTCTCAGCCTAACCCACCTCACAGGGTGGTTGTGGGGAAAATAGGAGGCAAGAATATTAAGTATCAATCAAAGATAATGTTTGTAGGTCAGGGTTGAACTGTGGAGTCGTTGATGCTCTCTGAGCCTTGTTGTTTTCTTGCAGACGTTTCATTGCCAGGCTAGGCAACATCTTCAGTACAAAAAAAGTTTTTTCGCACTGAAGATGTTGCCTAGCCTGGCAATGAAACGTCTGCAAGAAAACAACAAGGCTCAGAGAGTACCAAGGACTCCACAATATTAAGTATGTTCACGCCTTGAGTTGAGCCCCCCAAAAGGTGGGAATAATAATAATAATAATAATAATAATAATAACGGTCCCAGTAATAAATAATGGTCTCAGCACACTGGGTGCCATACCAAAAAGTCTTGGATGTCACTTAGAAAATCTGTGCATTGACAAACTTTCCACCTGTCAATTACAAAAGGCCACACTGCTTGGATCTGCACGGATACTACGCCAATACATTACGGCATCCTAGGTTCTTGGAAGAACTCGATGCAAATGAAGGCCAACACCAGCTAAAGAACTGGCAGCTGTGATTTCACATTGTTGTGGATGATGATGATGATGATGATCATCCGCCCAGGGTCCCTCCTTGTGGGGGAGATGGGCGGGATATAAATGTAATAAATAAATAATAAATAGATGATGATGACGATGATGATGATGATGATGCAAGTCTATAACGGATCAGTTTGAAGAGCTGCTGAAAACATGTTATACTTCAACATAAAAATTACTTTTCTTTTAGAAATTATTGTCTGTATTAATTTCTGTCTAGAAAAAATACAATCAGGTAGGGAACAGTTTCTTCTAGCTAGGCATCTTTTACATTAAAATGATATTTAAATAGCCTTTTTTGCCTTGCAGTATAGGATATACCATTTGGGACCAATTTTTTTACCCAGCTAGCCAAGATACAGGTTTGCAAAGTTCTACCTTCTTTTCAGAGAAAACAGATTCTGATTATGATCTATAAAATTGTTTTTACTGTTTAAAATCAATAGAATAGTGAAAGTTCCACTAACACCAGCAATATTTAAAGGATAGGTGGTTCTTCATGTAATATTATGCAGGCTTTTTGTCAATTAATGTGTTGCATTATGTGGCAGCATACTTTTAGGATATCCTTTTTCCTTAAAACGAAAAGTTAATAGACAGCCTGGGTTTCAAGAGCTTAATGCATAGTTGGTGGAGACTAGGGAGATGCTTTACGTATGCAAAATGTTGAATGAGCATCTAAGACTATAATTTCTGAAATAAATTTAATGCCTCAACATGACAATGCTGGTTATGATCCCATGTAAATACAAAGATTAGCTTTATTAATGCAAGTCTTGTAAAATAAATGTTTCATACAAAAACAAAACAGCCAGTCATTTTGAACTAAAGCACTTTTGAACAATTACAGATGTGGAAGTGAATGGGTAAAATGTTCCCAGTGTCATCAAATATGATCAAGATGTACTAAGCATGGGAAGACTAGTATTTACCTGAAAGGAAGACAACCTTGAATTTAGAACAATTCTTTCTGTCCTTTGTTAAATGTAGCAATTTACTTGAGACAAGTTTGATTACAAGAACTAAATTGAAAAGTATCTTTTCTCAGCCAGGACTTGGCCTGCTTGTGTCAGAAACGTCCCCGTCCAAAAAGCAGTTTGCTCCCTTTTTTTTGCCCTCCATTGCCTTCTTCAAAAAGGAATAGGTGACCTCACAATTTGAAGCAGGTTAAATGAACTCTAGTCACTTATTTGCTGTTTAGTTGCTGTGGCAGTGAGAGCAAAGGATGTTTAAACAAAAATAGCAACGTGAAAGACCAAAACCCTGTGTCAGTCGTTTCACTCAAAAACAGCCCTTGAGGTAGTCAAATAATGGCCACGGGGGTGGGGGGTGGGGGAGAGCTTCTGGGTGGCTATTCTTCATACTTTTTGTAGAGATGATGACCCTTTCATTGCTACTTCAGGTATTTCAACTTAAATGACAATAAAAAGTAAAGTAAAGTCACCATGAATCAAGCTCAACTTCCATGGTGACTCCATGTGTAGTTTTCTTGGCAACAATATGGATGTGGTTTGCTATTAGCTTTTCCAAGTATGTTTTTTCAACTTCCCAGTCTAACCTATAGCCCTGATATTTCATGACAGTCTTTCATGCAAGTACTCCGTTGGGGGAGTTGGGCGGTCATATAAATTTAAATAATAAATAAATAAAATAAAGTATTAACCAATTCTGGCCCTGCTCAGGATAATAGAGCACGCAGTGTCTATACATCATTTAAGCCGTTCTTTGTCTTAACCATAGTTCATTGCTCTTTCTTGAACTACTGTGGATTGGTTAGATTAGATACAATCAAAGCATATACAGTTGCAATCGAAATTATTTAACCCCCATTGCAAATCAGGTTTATTGTCAAAATTTACAAATTTTCAGCTGTTTGCAATGAACAAATCAAACAGAAGCAATTGAAATAGCTCAACACAATGAATGCTTCAAGTAGTTTCCCCAAATTCAACTGAAAATGCAACTTATAATGCAGTCTCAAAATTATTCAACCCCTTCATGGCAAGCATCTTCAGTACTTAGTAGAGCACCCTTTTGCTGTTATGACCTGCTGCAAACAAGATGCATACCCAGAAACCAGCTTCTGGAAGCATTCCTGGGGAATCCTAGCCTATTCCTCATGAGCAATGGCCTCTAGTTCAGTAATATTCTTGGGTTTGCGTGCTGTGACTGCCTTCTTCAAATCCCACCAGAGATTTTCTATGGGGTTCAAGTCAGGTGACTGTAATGGCCACTGTAGAATCTTCCAGGACTACTTCTGCATCCAAGCCTTAGTGGAATTTGAGGTATGCTTGGGATCATTGTCCTGCTGGAAGGTCCAATGACGCCCAAGCTTCAGCTTCCTTACAGACGGCATGACGTTTTCTCCTAGGATTTCCTGATACTTCAATGAATCCATCTTGCCTTCCACACGCTGCAGGTTTCCAGTGCCAGAGGATGCAAAGCAGCCCCAGAGCATCACCGAGCCACCACCATGCTTAACTGTAGGCAGAGTGCTCTTTTCAGCGTATGCTTCATTCTTCTTCCTCCAGACATACTGCTGATCCATCGGGCCGAAAAGTTCCAGTTTTGTTTCATCACTCCACAGAACAGAATCCCAAAACTTCTGTGGCTTATTTATATGATTGTGAGCATATTGGAGCCTTTTTTTTGTTCCATTTTTTTGTTCCTTTTTTTGTTCCTGTGCTTTTGGGTCAGTAGTGGTGTACATCTTGGAGTTGTGGCATGGACACCTTCTGTGTTTAGTACGCGCCTTACTGTGCTCACTGAAACCTCAGTGCCTGTTGCCACCAAGTCTTGCTGCAGATCTTTTGCAGTCACTCGAGGGTTTCTCACAACCTGCCTTCTCAGAAATCTGGTTGCAGCCATTGACAGCTTCCTTTTTCTGCCCCGCCCAGGTAGTGTAACCACTGTTCCTTTAACTTTGAACTTGCAAACTATGCTTCCAATGGTGTCTCTAGGAACTTTCAGTGCCTTCGCTATCTTTTTGTACCCTGTTCCTTGTTTGTGAAGGGCGATGATCTCTTCTCTTACCTTTTTGGACCATTCTTTTGACTTAGCCATATTTCTAACATGCAGTCAAACGTGACACTCAACAAACCCCTAGCCAGTTCAGGTATTTCATATATTCCAGCTCAAGCACACCTGGTGCAACTAATGAAGCCCTTGATTAGTTGCATCAGGTGTGCTTGAGACAACACCTGTTTTGCATACTGTACAGTATGTGTGCTGTTGTGACGGATTCTATTCAGGGGGTTGAATAATTTTGAGACTGGAGAAATCATTATCAGTTGCATTTCCAGTTGAATTTGGGGAAACCACTTGAAGCATTCATTGTGTTGAGCTATTTCAGTTGCTTTTGTTTAATTTGTTCATTGCAAACAGCTGAAAGTCTGTAAAGTTTGACAATAAACCTGATTTGCAATGGGGTTGAATAATTTCGATTGCAACTGTATTCCCAGTTGAATATCATGTTTTAAACTAGTCAGTTACAGTTTCAAACAGTGGGTAGCTGCTCTAAAATGAACCACAGCTTATTTAGTACCCTATGTACACTTCACATTAAATCAGAATCAAACCACACTATGGTTTAATGTAAGTATGAACCCAGCCACAAAAGTTGAGTAACTTTTAACCTATTGGAGAGATAGGTTATACATAATATCTAGTTCTGAACTTATGCACTTTATGATTGGCCTGATCCTGGTTAGATTTAGATAACTGTCAATCATATTTTTAAACTTTAGGGTTTTTTTGTTTCCTATGAATAAATTGTATCTTATTTTTACTTTGCAGTTATTTTATAGAATTTCAAATGTAATAATCCCTGGTCACCTGTGAATTCTTATAACACCATTATATAGCAGATTTATATTTGAGCTGAATGATGTTATGGATGAACTGAGACCAGCAAAAGAAAAGACAGTCGAATGAAGATGCTAACAGGCTATTATTGGTTTAGTCTCCTGCATACAGTAAGGACAAAAAAGGCTTCTGGCAGTTATGTGAAAAGTGTAATTTCGAAAGAGCACTTAGCATTGGCTGGCAAAGTAGACTTTTTTCCTCGTGTATTTGTGGCTTAGAAAGACTGGGAGAGAAAACCTAATAGATTAGTTTGTAGCGTGTACAGTAATAACATAGCCAAATGCCACATTGTAGAAATGCTTTGGATGTTTAGCTCCATACATATATCAAAGCTATGGAAAGGGAAAGGGAATTGCTCATGGCGGGCACACACTCTGATATAAGTGCATTCATCTCAGTGTCAAAAACAGGAACCAACTGGGAGTATGCTCAAATACTTTTGGATTATAGATCCCATGATTCCTGATCAGTGACCATGTTAGTGGAATCTTATGGTATTATAGCCCAAAACATCTGGAGGATCCCAGGTTGCCCGGCTCTAATGTAACTACTGTTTTAGATATGCTGAACGTGGAGTTATTAGTATTGGACTACATGATGTATAGGCCAGGCCAGGATTAGGCGGTATGGTCCTACTCCCAGTTAAATTAGCTGTAGATGCTCTAAGACAGAGCTTTCCAAATTGTGTGTCGCGACACAAAAGTGTGTCGCCTGCGGGGCCCAGATGTGTCGCGTCAAAACCCGGAAGCGCTGATGGCGCGCCATCAGCACTTCCGGGTTTTCCTGCGGCGACACACCAGCGGCGGTGCGCGAAAATCCGAAAGCGCCGCAGCCATGGCGGCGCGCAAAAAATGAAGGCGGCAGCAGCGCTTTCAGGTTTTTGCGCGCTGCCGCAATGGCAGCATTTCCGGGTTTTCCCACGGTGACACACCAACGGCGGTTGGTGTGTCGCCGCAGGAAAACTTTGGAAAGCCCTGCTCTAAGAGCATAGGGAAAGCCTTGCTGGATCAGGCCATTAGGGAAGTTTACTGTTCACAATGTTCACATTATGTGCAGTGAAGCAAGTAGGGGGGGCAAGCCTTTTTAAAAAGTAAAAATTGACTTTTGACAAGCTAGAGTACAAAAACGATGTTGTAAAGTCTATTTTTCTGAGAGATGACATGGCCTGTTCATGCCAGAAACCTCTCCTATCAAAGAAGCTATTTGCTCCCCTCTGCAAAAGGAGCAGGCAGCCTCTCTGTTTGGAGTCTGTTAAATGAACTCTAGTCACTTATTTTCTGTTTAGTTGTTGTGGCAGCAAGACCAAAGGCTGTAAAGAATTTAGCCAAACAAAAGACCAAAGTCCTATCTAGCCCAGCATTCTGTCCACTTAGTAATCAGTCAGATGCATTCAGGAAATACACAGGCATGGACATGAGGATGATAGGCTTTTGTGCTGTTTCTCTCTGGCAGCTGATTATTTAAGAAATGCTGCCTTTGTTTTTGCAGATAGCCATTGATCACATTAGCAATTGAGACTAGAAGCTATTTATACTGTATCCCTGTTCTCAATGAATTTGTCCAATTCCTTTTAAAACCATCAGTTACATAGAAGAATAATTCCTTTTGTCAATCTTGAACCGACATTAGGTTTTAGTGGATGATCTTGTTCCTAATATCCTAAAAGGAGAAACACTTTCCTTCATGCACCTTTTACACCCCATGCATGATTTTATGTATCTCAGCTGTATCTGTTGCTACTCATCTTCTTTCTAAGCCAGAAAGTTTATAGGGGAGTTATTTGGACACACACACATCATTTTGCTTGTGTTTTTTTGCATTTATTTTAGCAAGATTATGTGATTACATCCAGACTGCAATCTAATCTAATCCAGGCAAAAGCCAATCAGGAGCTCACCATGCCTGATGAAGTTGGAAAAGTTGGACCTAAGTGTCATCTTCATAAAGATGGCACCCAGTCCCACAATCCTGCACAATCACAGAGCATAAAGACTTCAGAGTAGAACAGAAACTATCTGCATGCTGTTGGAAGGCAATCTTACCAAGGGTTTGTCCCAAGCCGGGAATGAAGAAGTATAGGCAATTGCTGGAACAGAGGTGCTTTATTTCCTAAGAGCATGTACAGAGTATGCTAGTTGGAAGGTGGCCACATGTGTATTTCCCCACTAGCCCCTTTTATAGAGATGCAGACATTTGATGTTTATAGGGGTGAGAGACGGTGCTTGCTTTTGTTGGGTTTCACACACTCATCAGTTTCAGGGAATAATTCCTTTGATCAATTTAGCTCTTAATTAAACAATGGCTAGAGGCATTCCTGTGGTCACCCCCCCCCCCCCGGGTTTCTAGTTCTCCCTGCTGGGTTGTGTATTCGGTCTGTCTGATTTGGTTATTGGGCAGTTCCGATCAGCTTATGGACGTGTTTGCTCAAGTTATCGGAAGGTCCCTTTGCAGCTCATGCTCCTATTGTTCTAAAAAGGTAAAGTTGCCCCCCGCACATTTGTGCAGTTGTGTCCGACTCTAGGGGCCAGTGCTCATCTCCGTTTGTTAGCCAAAGAGCCAGCGTTGTCCGAAGACGCTTCCACGGTCATGTGGCTGGCATGACGCACGCGGAACGCTGTTACCTACCCACCGAAGTGGTACCTATTAATCTACTTGCATTTGCATGCTTTCGAATTGCTAGGTTGGCAAGAGCTGGGGCAAGTGCGGGAGCTCACTCCGCACGCAGGGCTAGGGATTCGAACCTACGAACTTGCGATCTTCCGATCAACAAGCCTGGCGTCTTACCCGCTGAGACACCACGCCCCATTCATATTGTTCTACAGTACTTTAATTTAAATGTTTAGTTAAGTTTTAATGTCTTAGCGGGAAGTGTCTGTTGGGAGAGGATGCGGTTCAGGAAAGGGGAGAAATGGCGGCTCGCTTGAGGAAACGGAGAGAGGGGGGGGGGGGTTCTGCTTAGATCCTTATAACAATGCCATGCCCCAGGTTGAAAGCAGCCTGAAATGGATCTAGGAATATAGCTTCATGCAGGAGCACTTGACGTTGTTCCACCAACCCCTTCTCAGTCATTTTGGCCACGAATGGAATATTCAAAAGTGGCCTGAAAGTATTAAAAACGGAACAATCTAATGTTAGTTTCTTCAGGAGGCAACATACCACTGCCTCTTTTATAACTGATACTTTTCCCCTGCTGAGGAAGTTATTAATATTAAATACAACATCTCTCTCAGCTGATCCCTCCCAGCCAGTACCAGCTAAAAGGGAGCAGGCCATATGGTGGTCCAAATTCATCCAAGAACCCTGTTCACGTCCTCAAGGAAAACACACTGAAACTAATCCAACAACCGATCCTATTGTTGCCAAAATTGTTGTTGATCTGACAGTAGATACTGTCATTTTGATGTAGCAGATCAACAATTTAGATTGGGCTAAAGCTTGTGACTAGCCCAAAGTCATCTGGTTGGCTTCTGCTGGACTAGAAACAGGGAGGCCATAAATTCTAGTCCTCTGTTAGGTACAGAAGCCAACCAGATGACTTTGGGCAAGTCACACTCTTTAGTCCAACCTGCCTCACAGACACAGTATACCAACAGAATCCCCAACCTGATTCATTTACCTGACTTCAGGCAGACATGGTCCATGTATTTTCATAGAGACCTATATCCCAGTTCACAGCAACTGCCATACAGAGGAATATGAAAGTTTTCCTTCTGAAGGAATTGTTTATCAGGATTGCATGTGATGCTTATTGAATACCAAACTTCCAATGTTTTGCCCTATGCTAAAAACTGGCAACCTGCCTTGAGTATTGGAGCATTTCCAAATCCGTTGGAAGAGTTGGCTATCATTTGCTAAGGCTTTTATTCATGTTTCAGATTTTGAATTGTTTTACTCAAGGAGTTGTTTAAATTTCAAAATTAAGGGCTTTAAAGGCCCAGTAATAGAAAAAAATGTCAGTCACTCTGCCACGATACTCAGTGCCATTTGTTATTGCATTCTGGATGACACATAGCAGGGCAGATATATACTGCGGTGATTTTCACAGTTGGGTGGAAATGAAGTGGTCTGGAAGTAGCATCTTCTCTCTGTTGTGCTATATTTAGATATGCAATGCACTCCTGTGGCAATTAAAAAAATGAATACTGTTACCCAAAATAGAATCATTCTCAGCCTTGAAATGTGTGTTTGAGTCATTATTTTTAAACCTAAGCTGTAATTTTCAGCACCTCTTAAGGGATTTAATATTTATCCATGTTTCCATATTCGTTGAAAGTTTTCAGTGAAGCTTTGAATATTCTAATCAAAATAAACTCCCAACATAGTAAAACAACAAACCTAAATTGCCTGGTGTTTGTTAATTTGAAGTTCATGAGCTGAAACTAGTACACAGCTGTGCAAGTCCTGTTACATTTTAACTAATGCTGAAACATGTTGGGAATGGTCACTTTTTTAAAGTATTCTTCTCTGCCTCCTGGATGGCAGTCCATGTGTGTGTAACTGTGCTGATAGGGAGAAAGAACATGCATATATTATGAATTAGGAATAATTCAGTTTAGGAGGTTATTCCCGTCCTTGCTGAAAGGACATCTTAAGTGGAAATCCCATGGACTCCACTGTGGTATTTTATATGTAAGTGAAGAATTCATTCATTCATTCTTTATACTTTATACTTTATTATATGTACTTTATGATTTGTTTATTTACTTTGCTTGTTTGCCACCCATTCCCTTAAGGGATAACTGTGTCAACATAAAATAAAAAAAAACCCATACACCAAGCACATATAAAAATAACAAAGAAAAAGAAAAAAAGATAAAAGGAAAATACAAACATCTTGTGCTCAGGAACCCCACCTTCAATTACAACACACCCCTCCTGTGAAAGTTGAAACAGGTCTTCACCATTTTCCTAAAGCCCAAGAAGGGCAAATCTGATTGGGTCTCTGCTGAGGAGGAGTGAGGGCAGCTACTGCTTCCTAGGTCCCATCAGGTGGCAATCTGGAAAGAGGGAATCTGGAGCAAGTTGGTTAAATTTGATCTGATTGGTTGGGCAGATGAATACAGGAGAAGGCAGCCCCAAATTGCAAAACACCTTTGAGCAGGGAAGTACAATCCCATTCAGCATCAAAGATGGAATTTCTCTGGAATTGTTGGCTCCACAAACCCAAAGCCATTCCATCTTGGAGGGATTCGGTCAGAGTCTTTTCCTCCCCATCTAGAGCTTGAAATTCTCTAGCATTTCAGGGTCAGCATTTCTGCCGCATCACCTGTTTGGCCCAGGAACAAATGTATAGTTAGGTATCAATAGCATATTGATTATACCGGACCCTATGCCAACAGATGACCTCCCCAGCAGTTTCATGTACGTGTTAAAAATGAGTGGAGAGAGGTGAGATCTGTGAGGCACCACCCACACTACACACTTAGCCCCCTTCCCATCTGCCTGCCTGCCTGCCTGCCTCCCACCTCCCGCTCTCACCAGAGACTGGGTGGCCTTGGGAAGTGACTGATTACAATGCCATGATAAAGAAAAAAGGTTGTGTCCAGAGATCCACATTTTCTGGGCCAATCTTTTTTAATTTTTTTACATATAATTTTTATTAAGAATTTTAATTACAGTAGTAAAAACTAATTCAAACTGAACTTAGAGAAAGAGAAGAGAATGGAAAGAAGAATAAAAAGTGCGGGGGGAAAGAAAGAGAAAAGAAAAGAAAAAGAAGAGAGATTATAATGATGTTTGGACGCTGGCCCCTGATAGACCTGTTGGGTATAAGTTTTAACAACACAACGGACCTTGCCTTGCCTTCCAAAAGAGCGTATCTGGAGTTATTGACCATTTCGGTAATGCAACGGCTTTACATACTGGCTGATGATAGAGGGACATACCCTGAGGAACCAGTAGTTAATCCTAGCGTCTGGCAGAGTTTAAAGAACTCTCTGTTCAGAGAACAAAACTGTGGGCGCAGCAACGCCTTGACGATCTACTGAGCGTTGCTATAGACTGGCGGAAGCATAATAGTGCTATCAGGGCTTATGGACCACGGACTATTAAGATAAGCCTCTATGAAAGTTGGTTAATCATCTCTAATCATCCTAATCACCCTTCATAGCTAAGATCATCGGGATCCCTCAAGTGAATGAAAGTCTCCCTCTCAGGAGTGAGAGGCGTGGGAGGGAGTATTGGGTTGGTTGTAGAATATGAGTGCACTCATCCCCATGAGTGAGAGACAGGGGGGGAGGGGTAGTGTATGGAGTGCCCCCCTATGGACCAGTGAGAGAAGTCGATGGGCACAGGGAGTGAGTGTTGAAATTTGGGAGTGGTGAGTGGGTCCAGCCATTGCCGAGAGCACGAGCTGGTGCACTGGTGGGGGCCCATCATCACTTAAATTGATTGTTGTAAGTCTGTTAGTTGAGTGATGGAGGGTTTTCTGAGTTTATCCAGGAATCTCGGGAGTCCAGGAGTGGAGGCTAATGGACTTAGAGACTCTGGGGGTTATAGGGCTGGGCAGAATATTGAGGTGGTGATGGGTATGGGATGTTATGGCGAGAGCCGGAGAGCAGGCCATCGTAGGGGAAGACGTCCCCGGTGTTTACTACTGGTGATGTGTTCCGGCCCTCCGTGCTCAACCCAAGGACCTGGTCAGCAGACTCGTGGTTGCCCTGACTTTTGGCTGCTGCTCTGTAATGCCAGGTCAGTTAATAACAAAGCCCTCCTCATACATGATGTGATTATAGAGGAGGGGGCAGACCTGATATGTATTACAGAAACCTGGCTGGGCCCGGAGGGGGGTGTCCCTCTGTCTGAGATATGCCCAGTCGGTTTTCAGGTTTGGCACCAGCCGAGACTTCAGGACAGGGGAGGAGGGGTGGCTGTTGTCATCCGGGAATCTCTAATGGCCGTCAGGGGCCCTGCTCCACAAGTCACCGGGTGTGAGACTCTGTTCTTTAAGTTGGGCTTTCAGGAACAGTTGGGAGTGTTGCTATTGTACCAGCCTCCCTGCTGCGTAGCAACCTCCCTGCCTGAGCTGCTAGAGGCCGTCTCGGGGTTGGCAGTTGAGCTCCCTAGGCTTATGGTTCTGGGGGACTTCAACTTGCCTTCCCTGGGACGAACCTCAGAAGCGGCACGGGAGTTCATGACCTCCATGGCAACCATGGGCCTGTTCCAGATCATCCAGGACCCAACTCGAGACAGTGGCCTCACCCCAGATCTAGTTTTCTTGTCAGAGCAGTGGCAATGTGACCTGAGGGGAGAATTACATCTTTCCCCTTTGTCATGGTCAGATCATGCCCTGGTGACCTTGAGATTTTCCTATGCTGCCCCCCTCCGCAGGGAGGCTGGACCCATTCGATTGGTCCGCCCCCGGCGACTAATGGACCCGTTAGGACTCCAGAGGGAGCTGGGGGTTATACTGGAAGATCTGCTGCACGGTCCAGCGGAGGCTCTGGCTGCTGCCTGGAATAGAGAGGCGGCTGGGGCCTTGGACAGGATCGCGCCTATGCGGCCTCTCTTGTCCAATCGAACCTGACACTCCCCCTGGTTTACGGAGGAGTTGAGGGTTTTGAAGAGGATTAAGAGACGCCTAGAGCGCCGCTGGAGGAAAACAAAGACTGAATCCGACCGAACACAATCTAGAGCCGCTATTAAGGCCTACCTTGTGGTGGTAAGAGCGGCGAAACGTCAATATTTCTCCGCTCTTATTGCATCCGCAGAATGCCGCCCGACAGCCCTGTTTAAGATTACCAGATCCCTTTTGGGGAAAGGGGAGTCGGAAATCCATCTGCAGGGCCGTGCTGAGGAATTTTCGAAGCATCTGCAGGATAAAATCGCTCGGATTCACTCCAAGTTGGATTCCGAGCGTGAGTCAGAGTCTGGAGAGATACCCAGGGAACGTTCTTACTTTGTTATCTGGGAACAGTTTGATCCTGTTGGACCTGAGGAAGTGGACAGAGTTCTCCGGACTGTAAATGCCACCACCTGTCAATTAGATCCATGCCCCTCCTGGCTGGTGAAAGCAGCTCGGGAGGGGACTTGTAGTTGGGTCCAAGCGATGGTGAATGCATCCTTGAGAGAGGGGGTGTTCCCGGCGGCTTTTAAGGAGGCGCTGGTTCGCCCCCTTCTCAAGAAGCCATCGCTGGACCCTACTATACTGGATAATTTTCGTCCAGTCTCCCACCTCCCCTTTTTGGGAAAGGTGGTTGAGAAGGTGGTGGCGTTGCAGCTCTAGAGAATTCTGGATGAAACGGATTACCTGGACCCCTTTCAGTCAGGTTTCAGGCCGGGTTACGGGACAGAAACTGCATTGGTCGCGCTTATGGATGATCTCTGGTGGGAGCGAGATGGAGGTAGTGCATCCATTCTCGCTCTTCTTGACCTCTCAGCGGCATTCGATACCGTCGACCACGGTATCCTTCTGGAACGGCTTAGGGAGTTGGGGGTGGGCGGCGTGGTTTTACGCTGGTTCGCCTCCTTCCTCTGAGGCCGGGCCCAGTCGGTGTTGATTGGGAGCGAGAGATCCAGTCCGCGGGCCCTTCTTTGTGGGGTCCCACAGGGCTCGTTACTCTCTCCGCTCCTTTTTAACATCTACATGAAACCGCTGGGAGAGATCATCCGACACCATGTGGTGAGGTATCATCAATATGCCGATGATACCCAGTTGTATATCTCCATCCTGGGTGAAGTAAGTGATGCAGTGACCGTCCTGTCCAAGTGCCTGGGGGCTGTAGGGGCCTGGATGGGGAAAAACAGGCTTCAGCTGAACCCTAGTAAGATGGAGTGGCTGTGGATTAATGGCTCCTCGACTTCTGGGAAATTATCATCTTTAATTCTGGATGGGGTTGCACTACCCCAGACAGACCCGGTGTGTAACTTGGGAGTCCTCCTGGACTCACGACTCCTGCTTGAAGAGCAGGTGGCAGTCGTGGCCAGGAGAGCTTTTGCACAACTTCGGGTTGTGCGTCAGTTACGCCCTTTCCTGGAACAAGGGGCCCTTCGAACAGTCACTCATGCCCTGGTTATCTCCCACATAGACTACTGTAATGCGCTCTACATGGGGCTACCCTTGAAGAATATTCGGAAGCCACAACTGATCCAGAATGCAGCCGCGCGGACAGTTTTGGGTGTCCCAAGGAGGACTCACGTAACACCTTTGCTGCGCGAGCTGCACTGGGTTCCAGTTTGCTTCCGGGTACAATTCAAGATGTTGGTTATCACCTTTAAAGCCCTACATGGCATGGGACCAGGATACCTAAGGGATCGTCTCATCCCCATCACTTCATCCCGTCCCACCCGGGCATGCAGAGAGGGCATGCTACGGACCCCATCGGTTAAGGAGTTCCACCTAGTGGGGTCTCGGAAGCATGCTTTCTCTGCTGTTGCCCCTGCCCTTTGGAACATTCTGCCCCCGGAGATCAGACGGTCCCCCTCACTCCTGGACTTCCAAAAAAGACTTAAAACCTGGTTGTGTCATTATGCTTGGGGTCAGAAGGAGATTGGAGATACCTGGAGATGGCTTGCACCTTAGATTTGCTCTGAGGGGCCCTTTTTATAAACTTAAGAATACTCTGCCTTTGGATCCCATTTTATTCATTATATTTTAAATTATTATTTATTATGTATTTTGTTTTATTTATAAATGTATATTAATGTTTTAATTCTGTTGTAAACCGCCCAGAGTCCCCCTAGGGGGAGTTGGGCGGTGATAAATCCAATAAATAAATAAATAAATAAATAAATAAATAAATAAATAAATAAATAAATAAATAAATAAATAAATAAATAAATAAATAAATAAATAAATAAATAAATAAATAAATAAATAAATAAATAAATAAATAAATAAATAAATAAATAAATAAATAAATAAATAAATAAATAAATAAATAAATAAATAAATAAATAAATAAATAAATAAATAAATAAATAAATAAATAAATAAATAAATAAATAAAGAAAGAAAAAGAAAAGAAATATATAAAGAAGTGACTTCCAACCTTCATCACAAGTATAAACAAATTTAATAACTCTTCATCCCCTACAAGGTTAAACAGATATCTCTTCATCCCCATATCCCATCCCTTATCTATAAGCAAATCCATAAAACATCAACTTTTCAATCCTGGTGTCAGCAAAAAGTCCATAAAGGGTTGCCAGAACATTGCAAAAAAAAAAAGTCTTATTTTAACCTTGATCAGATAAACCAACTTCCTTTTACTTCTAACAGTCTTAATCTTTAATTCAATCCAATATTGTAATAGGATTTGATTTCTCTTCAATTCTTTATCCCATCGCACAGATTTCTTCAAGGCTTTAACAAGCCTCTTTTGTAGATCCAATAAGAAAACATTTTCCAGGTCAATCTCTTGGTTTATCATTTGTATTTCCCTTTTAATTTTTAAAACTTCAGCCAGTTTCTTTTGTATTTCCAGTAAAGCGTCCTTTTCCAAATTATTCTCTTGGCCTATCATTTGTAGTTCCACATTCTGTACTTTATCTTGTCAGATAAAATTTGTTCCACATCTGTCATTCCTTCATTAACATCCTTTAGACATAGTCTATCCATAGAAGGAGACATCATTACTGACAGTGTTGATATTGTAGTTACTAACTTCTAGCTCCATTCTTCAAAGATCTCCTTTTATATTTCCAATGTTATAATGTGTTGTGTCATTTTGTAAGTTCCAGTATTAACTGACATCAGGCTTGTATTTTTTTTTCTTCTTAAAATCTTGTCTCCCCTAGTGTCCAGTTTCTAAAATCATTTGTTATGACTTGCAATTGCCAGGATAACCAAAATAAGTCTGTTTCCCACGAGAAGTTGTTTATTTTTTATAGTTAATTTCAAAATCTGATAGTAAAAGTCAATATTCCAAATTTATTTGGACCTTTAATTCATTTATAACTTTCTTAGATCAAAATTTTATTTAGCCTTTTGCTGTTTATTTCAAATTCTTTAAGTTCTTAAGCTTGTAATTAATTTTTCTTTTGTTCAGAGTTGAAGATAAATTAACTCGATGAAGACTTTTCAAACTTGTCATTCCGAAGGTCTCTGATAGCTTTAGAATAGTTAATAGGCAATTTCCAAAAGTGATTAGAAAGGGTTGTGACCTTTGTGTCCTTTAAAAGGCTCCACCGTGATTGCGAGCAATATGACTGATCCTGTCATCTCCCGAAGCTCAGACCCATAGAAAACCACTGTCCTGCAGTCTTCTCATGGGGATCAGCTGTCTGGAGCACATGTAGGCAATCTCCCCTCCTCTCCTTATCCAGAGAGGTTCCAAGGGACTGGTCTACTCACCTGTTCCTGGGTCTTTGTGTGGTCATTGTCTTCAGTTCGCCATACCTCCCCCGGAGGTCCGGATCAAAATTCTTTTAATATAAATGCCAATGTCAGATTCCAAAAAGGCAGGATAAAGAAATGGATAGACTGCTACAAAACTCAATTTTAATTAATTTCAGAATTAATTTGGATTCGAACTTCCGAATCCTAGGCTAGGGATTCGAACTTCCGAACTTGCAATCTTCCGATCAACAAGCCTGGCGTCTTACCCACTGAGCCACCACGCCCCTCTAATTTCAGAATTACCATGTACTTATTAATTTTTCCTTTCTGTCATGCTGAAATTTTTTTTTTGGTAAAACCTTTCAAAAGGGCTCTGGGTGGTACAGTTGAGAATTTTGCTGCGAGGTGTGAGACATCTTGTACATCCTAGCTGTAGACCCTTCTACAAGCAACTCAGTGACACCTCCACACACCTGGCACGTTTAGAGAGCTTATCTTAAATATGCCAACAAACAGCCTTGAAAGACACTGATTTCACAGCACTGGGAAGCAAAACTGTCAGCAAGTTTGAGATACATTAATTATAATATACTGTTGCTATTTGTATTTTTATTAACTATTTTTAATTCTCTATAAGATGCCCAGGGTCATTGGCAAATTGGTGGCTTTAGAAATTGAAATTATAAATATATAAATAACCGCCCAGAGTCCCCTTGTGGGGGGAGATGGGCGGTGATATAAGTTAGAAATAATAAATAAATAAATAAATAAATAATCCAGTCAATTTGCCTATGTAGTGAAAAGACAGCATGTGCTTTGTAAACTGGATTAATATTTGATTATTATGCAGATAAAGAAAACAAACCCATATGTTTTCCCAATGTATGGTATGGGAGCCAGGATAATTCCAGCCCCTATCCTCAATATCTGTGACTCTCCAAGCCTTTATCTCAACTTCTGAATGCAAGGGGAACTAACCAAATACACCTGCATATAAGCACCCATTTCGCCATTTTTGCTACATTAACACATGGATATTGTTGGGGCTAGGTGGCAAGCAGACATAACACGAGTGGCATATAAAGTTTTACTTGATTTTTCATACTTCAGGGAAATTATTGGGGAGGGCAGTGTTCTTATGAATAAGATTTATAAAGTTAATAATAAGATGTTCAGTTGTCATAAAGTTGAGCTGAAGCAATGTGTCAGGGTAAGGACTGTCCTCAATTTTTCCTTATTGATAATCTCACATACATAGCCATAATACTATTCACTTCTGGGGTAAACAGTTTTATACAGAGCACAGAAAAAAAAGTAAGAAGCGGTATACCAAAGAATTTAAATGCATGAGATGGGGGGGGGGAGATCCAGCTGGCAATCTAGTTAATACCACTCACTATACCTCTCCATATCTTTCTGTCTATGCAAATTAACCTTGCTTTCATCACATTTGTATACTGCTTCATACATTGCTTTTTGTAAACTTCTCACCTTTCGCTTTTTGAGAATCTCAACTCCATCTACCATGACTTTCTGTCTTTCCCTTCCTCTCAAGCCATTCATTCTTCCTTTGTATATTTGCTTTGCAATTCATCCTCATTCATATTCTCAAATCACTCCAAGTACTTCTTTCAGACTGGTCACTCATTTCTCTCTTCAATCCACATTCACTGAGCACCTATTCATTCTGATCTCTCTTTGTTCTACCATACCCACTTATTAAATGCCCCATTCCTGGTTCCTGAAAACTACTTTTACCCAAGCATCTTACACTATGCAGGCTAGGATCTGTAATCTAGAAACCACCTTGCAAGGCACTGAAAGTACTATAGTGTCTCCCAGTGGTTTTTTCGATAAGGTTTTTGGGGAAGAGATATATTTGCTAGTCAGATCTCTATTCCATGAGAAATAGGATCATAGCAGGCTCTTTTAGATTCTGGTTAAGCTGGGATTTTTCTCCAGCTTCAGCAAGCTGAAGTATGGAAAAATAGAAAAAAATAGAACAACATCAAAAGAAGAACTGCTATTCTTCCTCACTGTCACTGTGTCCAGCTGGCAGGAGTCCATCAAGACTTACTGTAACTGCCTAGAGAGGGATAATAGCAAGGCTATCTATTTTGATAGTAGCCATCTCATGTTAGCCTCTCTGAATAACCCAATTCCTTTGCAACTAGCTATTATAAGAATGGTGAAACTTTAAAATTTGGTGATAGAGTTGCCTTGATTTTCTTTTTCCCCCTTAACCTTTTTTCCTTCTATGTCACAGCTCTTTAGAGTATAAACTTGGGGTCAGGATGATTTTGATTATGTGCCATCAAGTTGTTGTTGACTCTTAGTGACCTCATAGATAGATTTTCTCCATGATGATCTGTCCCTAGCCTGGTCTTTCAGGTCTTCCAGTGGTGCACTCATTGCCACAGTAACTGAGTCCATTCACCCTGCTGCTGGTCATCCCCTTTTTCTCTTTCCTTTCACCTTTCCCAGCATTAGAGCCTTCTCCAGAGAGCTGGATCTTCACATAATGTGTCTGAAGTAGAATAATTTGAGACTGGTCATTTGTGCCTTGAGTAAAAATTCTGGGTTGATTTATTCAGTGATCTATTTGCTTGTTTTCTTTGCGGTCCATGGTATTTTCAGGAATTTCGAACACCAAAATTCAACAGTGTCAATACTCTTCCTATTCTGCTTCTTCAAGATCCATCTTTCACTTCCATAGAGCATAGCTTTCCAAACTGTGTGTTGCGACACACTAAAGTGTCACAACACACAGTTTAGTGTGTTGCGAAGCAGGGGGGCACGCGGCGGCGGTGTGCGCGGTGGCGGCGCGCCATCAGCACTTCCGTTTTTTAGCGAGGCTGCCGCCGTGCACACCACCACGGCGCGCCCCCCCCCCCCCCGCACCACTGTCGTGCACGCACGCCCCGCGGCCGTCGTTGGTATATCGCCAACGGCAGCAGTTTGGAAAGCACTGCCATAGAGTATCACAGGGAATACCATGGCTTGCACGATTCTGAACTTTGTAGGTATAGACGCATCACGGCATTTGAATATCTTCTCCAAGGCCTTTATGGCTGCTTTACCAAGTGCTAGTCTGCGGCATATTTCTTGACTGCTTGTTCCTTTACTATTGATGGTTGATGTAGTCCATTTTTACTATTGTTTAAGCTACTTTAAGAACCTACCAGAAGGGAAGGCAGGGCATAAATGCTTTAAATGAGCTAATAAATGCATTTAATAAGTGTTTGGAGAATCATTCTTCAAATTTATTTGAAACAACTTAATGTGTTTTGTTAATTGCTTCTCAACAAGTGTGTATGTGAGGGGGAGGGTTCCCTTTCCAGGATAACAAGCACTAAAAATAAGAATTATTTCGATTATACAAAAAAAACCAAATAAACCAATAACCAGCCAAGCCACAGTTAATGAGATTTAAAAAGATGAGATGACATCTAAGGTAAGTGCAATGTTTTAAGAACCTCTTGGCTTTAATGTTCTGCATCCTGTTCAACCTGTTGGTGAAATTAGAGCCCACAGTTCCTGTTATCTCCCTTGCCCAACTGTGTGTTGCCATGTCTTTTATTTATTTATTTGAATCATATAGCAACGGTATTTGTTTTCTCTAAGCTTGCTTTATAAAACATAACATTTTACCTGATGACACTAGACACAATTGGCAAGACCAGATTGAAACTGTCTCCATTCTGTGGGCATTAGGAAGACTTCTGTCCTTACTGAATGGTCCAGCATTTTCTGCTGATTTTATTTTCAGTTTGATTTTCTAACCTCAGATTTGTGAGGCAAAAAGATTTGAGGGGAATGGGGTCGAGGGGCATCTTGTCTGCACCTGAGCATTCCTATACTACTGGGATGGGCAGTTTTCTGATTGCACTTAACATTTTTTTGGATCAGCCTGGCTAAAGGTTTTCTTATTTTCTTCATCTTTTGATCTTAAGCTTTATGCTGTATTTTCCACATACTTGCATCTATTGAAATTTGATTATGCAGTCAGAGGAAGACAGCAGTCCACAAAAAAGTACTAAGGCCATTCATGGCGTATAGTCATTGCCTTCATGATAAATTACTTGATAAATTGCTTGGGGTATAACTGTCCAGCAATACTGGAAGTGATTTAACATAAAATTATTTAACATAAAATTACCTGAAGAAGCAGCTGTGTTAAGACGACTTTCAGTAGCAAGCTGTATAATACAGCTTCCCACATGGTTCTCAGTACTTGTGCAGAACTATCACCATCAATTGTTTCCTACATTTTTAAAATAACATTATTAAATATACCAGAAGGAGTTGGGGAATTGATAACAGAAATTTCTTTCTGTCATTATATTTAGAAAGAGTAGTCAGACTACAAGACACATTTCTGAAATACACCATAAGAGAAAAAGAATAAAGGCAGGCACCAGGCAGCATGTTGGTCTCCAAGTCTGTTCAGTGCCTCCAATTACTTCACCCGCCTTTTTTTTTTTTTTTTTGGTGCCTTCAAGTCAGTTTTGACTTCTGATGACTTCCTGGAGAAACCCATGCAGTTTTCTTGATACCATTTTCGGAAGTGGATTGCCTTCTTCCTAGGGCTGAGAGTGACTGACCCAAAGTCACCCAGCTTGGTTCGTGCCTAAGGCAAGACTAGAACTCACAGTCTCCCGGTTCTAAACCAGTACCTTCCTGACTTAAAACTTGTTTAATGCTGGTTTCCTGTTTGGTTTTAAAAAATGAAGTATTTTGGTAATGTATCACTGATGTTTTACTAATTAATGCAAACTAAAGTCAAGCTTTGGATGTACTATCTTTTCATACAGCCAATACAAAGCCAGCTGCTAACATTTGTTGGGCTAGTGAAAATTATTCTGATGAACTGAAAGAATGCCCGGGAAAACGCGTCATGTCCCTGATGGTCTGATCTGAGCATCTTGCTGATCCAAAGTATCAGTTAACAGGTTGCTTTTGTATGAAAATAAAAAAACAACAAAACATTTAAAAAAGTTGTTTGAAGTTAATATTCTAGAGCAGAGCTTTCCAAACTGTGTGTCGGGACACGTTAGTGTGTCGGCTGCAGTGTCTGGGTGTGTCGCGGCTGCTGCTGCCTCCGAGCCCTGCCAGGATTCCGTGCAGGTCCTAGTGCCTGCCTTGTGCCTTGCTGCCTCCAAATCTGCTGTGATTCCGCGCAGGTTCTAGTGCCTGCCTTGTGCCCTGCTGTAAGAGTGTGTCATGAAATGATGCATGTCTAAAAAGTGTGTCACCAACATGAAAAGTTTGGAAAGCTCTGTTCTAGAGTTATTTTTTACACTAGATTTTTCTACCCCCTACTGGACACATAGAAAAGCAGGTCAGTTGTATTTTCTAGAATGGCTGTTGTCTTCTTCTATTAGATAAAGTAATTCAAATGTTTGCAAAAAAATTTAGAGCCTTAAAAGAGTCACCGGAATAGTGGAGTATTCCCTTGTGCAGATGTCCTCTCAATGCATTTTATTTGTTTCTAGAGAATGATTGTTAAAGATTAGCATTCATAAAAGGTAGAATTAGAGAGTAACATTAACATTCTGTTTTTCTTATGTTACATAATAAATTTTATTGAAAGGGATTGGTAATAAACAAGTATGATTTCATAGGTATCTATTTGTTATTTATATTGCCAAAATCATATATGAATTTTAAAAATGTAAACTACATTTTAATCCAGTGTTTTTCTTCCTGCCTAAAAAGGCTATTTGTCAGATTTAGAAATTTCTTTTATTATTTATTGTGTGTGTGTGTGTGCATGTGTAATTTTGTGTTTTTCTATTCTACATCTTTACTTAAATCCACAGAGAAATTACTGACATTTCTTCCTAACACTGTAAATTCTGGAGATGTCCGTGTGGGAAATTAAGAACTGCACTAGAGAACTGCAGAAGAAAAGAAGAAAGCTTTCTAATCTGCTTTTATAAAAATCCTTATGAAAAATTTACTAGCTCTGGTGAACAATCTACTCCTAGAATTGAAACCAATGCAGTTCAAGCAACCTAGAAACAAATTTATAGTATCTCTAAGATGTATTGGATTGCCACTGTCTAAAAGGGTTTCTGTGTAAGTTTTTAAAATCCTGTGATGGTCCCAGTGCCAGGATCTTAACTTAAGAAATTCTTCAGACAATTCATCAGAATGCTAAAAGAATTCATTTATTAAGATCAGACTACATGGAACGACTGCAAAGCTCTGAATACCAAATTTGGCGCCAAGCATTCAAAGTTAACAACATCCCGCTGAGCTCATCCCCTGTTAGCTTCAAGGCAGACACAGGTCAGCGTCTATACTGCTTGACACGTGTTGGCTCAAATACATGGCAGGCAAGCAAAGCGAGTCTAACATTCCGCCTCTCCAGAAAAAAGAAACACCCTGTCAGAGAGCAGGGAAACCAACCCTGTAAAGGAGAACAGAAAGAATTATTTAGGTTTATCAGGAAAACGGACATGGAAGGAGCAGGTGAGAGCAGGTGCTCAAAGTGACATTCGTTGTCACATTTAGGGAAGTTTTTCCATTGCACAAGGTACTGGAGTTGGTTGTGATATTTGCGGGAGTCCAAAATGGCTTGAACTTCAAAGTGGTGTTCTCCATCAATCAGAATAAGATTGGGGGGAGGCGGAGGCGGATGCCAGTGGGCAGACAGTTTGAAAGGCTTCAGAAGACTGCAATGAAAAACAGGGTGAATGTGCTGCATATTCTTAGGTAACTGCAATTGAACAGTGACAGGATTAATAACTTTGGTAATAGAAAAAGGTCCAATAAATTTAGGACCTACTTTTTCGAGGGTTGTGTGGATTTTAAATGTTTAGTAGAAAGGTAGACTTTTTGGCCAACAGAGAAGTCCCATTCAGGGGCGCGTTTGCGATCTGCAAAGTGTTTGTAAGTGTCCTTAGCTTCCTGAAGGGTTTGAAGCATTACAGGACAATTCTTGAGAATACGATTGATCCAATCATCCGCCAAGGGGGGGGGGGATCAAGAGTTTGAGGTAGTTCTGGAATAGGGACAAAATCTTGGCCAGAGACAATGCGAAAAGGGGTAAAGCCAGTGCTTTGGTGGACAGAATTATTATAAGCAACTTCAGCAAAAGGAAGATCAACCCAATTGTCCTGTTGGTGACTAATGTAACCTCGGAGGTATTGTTCCAGAACGGAATTCAGACGTTCAGTTGAGCCATCCGTTTGTGGATGAAAAGTGGAGCTTAGTGCTTGCTCCGCCCCTATGAGTTTAAGGGATGCTTTCCAAAACTTAGACGTGAATTGTAGGCCACGGTCTGGAATGGCTCTAGAAGGGACGCCGTGTAATTTGTAGATGTGTTGTACAAACAGTTTGGCCAGTTGAGAGGTACTTCAAAGTAAAATTGAAGCGGGTAAAAAATTGCACCCAGCAAATGTGTTTGGGATTCAGTTTTCTGGGGAATTGGAGCGCCTGGAGATTTTTATGATCTGTCCAAACCTCAAAAGGATGAGGAGCTCCTTCCAACAGGTGGCGCCAAGTTACAAGTGCATGACGGACAGCAAAAGCTTCTTTCTCCCAAACATGCCACCATCGTTCTGTGTCAGTAAACTTGCGGGAAATATACGTGCAGGGTTGCAAAGCCCCCCCCCTCTTGCCCTTTTGCAACAAAACTCAACCAATTGAGACATAAGAAGCGTCTACCTAGATGACAAGGGGCAGAGAAGGGTCGGGGTGTTTTAAGATGGGCTCAGCGGTGAATAAAGTCTTTAGGTGATCAAAAGCCAGTTGGCATTCTGCTGTCCATGTCAGAACAGCGCCAGGTTGTTTATCTTTATTAGTGTTCGCCTTTCCTTTCGTTTTTAATAAATCGGTGAGAGGCAACGCTTCTTGGGCAAAATTGGGGATGAACTGGCAGTAGAAATTCGCGAACCCAAGGAAACTTTGTAGTTGCCTCCTGGTTTTAGGCGGTGCACAAGCCAAAACATCCTATACCTTTGCCAGGTCCATTTTTATACCGTAATGGGAAATTCTGTACACCAAATAATCCAATTGTTTTTTTATGGAATTCACATTTAGAGTGTTTAGCATACAGTTGAGCTTTTTTTTGTAGGACCTCTCGGACCAATTTTACACAGTCATGTTGTCAGTATAGATCAAAATATCATTGAGGTACACCAGGATACCTTTATATGAAAGGTCATATAACACCTCATTAATTAAGGCCATGAAGCAACCCGGGGCCCCCTTTAAGCCGAACAGCATTACGAGATACTCAAACACCTCTAAATGACAGTTAAAAGCAGTTTTTTATTATTATTATTATTATTATTATTATTATTATTATTATTATAGCAGTTTTCCACTCATCCCCCCCTCGGATACACACACGAAAGTAAGCCTCTCTTAAATCCAGTTTGGTGAAAATATTCCCTGTGGACAAGTGTGCTAGCATGTCTTGCAGGAGAGGAAGAGGGTATTTGTTAGAAGTGGTAATGGCATTGAGTCCTCTATAATCAGTACATAAGCGTAAAGATCCATCTTTCTTCGTGCGGAACAGTACCAGAGCCCCTAGGGGTGAATTGGTGGGTCGGATGAAACCTCGTTCCAAATTTTTGTCAATAAACTCCCTCAAAGCTTCCCGCTGTTTTAAAGTCATGGAGTATATTTTTGGTTTGGGGAGGGGGGCTCTAGGGTCAAGTTCAATAGCACAGTCTGCCTTTTGATGGGGAGGAAGCTGATTTGATTCAGCCTCCCCAAACGCCACTTCTAAGTCAGAATATTGCCACGGAATCGGGTCTCCCTCCGGGCCTGGGTTGGGCTCTGGGGAATCATCCATGGTGGCCAGAGCTGGTAAATCCAGCAGGAGCATTGTGAACGTAGCGGTGTCAGCCGTGACAGCTAAAGTTTCCAAGTCCGGCGGGGGCTCAGGTCCCTGCCAACCGCCATATCTCCCATCAGTGAACTGCAAACTTCCCGAACCCCAATCCACTTTAGGCTGTCTGTCTTTCAACCAGGCGAGCCCAAGAATTAAAGAACGATTGGCTATAGGAGCCACTAAAAATCTCAAAGTCTCTTTATGAGTCCCAATTCTCATTTCCACCATTTCAGTATAAAATTGCACGGGGGCCCCTTGCATCTCAGACCCATCAAGTTGAGTAAATGTCATGGGGGTTTTTAATCTCCCAACCCTTAGTCTTAATCCCATTACTACAGCAGGGTGCATTATGCAATGAGTGCAACCACTGTCTAAAAGTACCACTAAGTCTGCACTCCTGCCAGTTCCTAAGGATGTGATTTTGGTTCCCACCAATAGATTAGGACAAGGTCCACTCACCATCGGATCTGGATGCCCGGTGTGTTGAGTTATCACTGCCTGCCCTTGGGCGCCATTCAGGGCAGGCAATTCCAGTTTCCCAGCAACTGGAATTCTTCATCTGCTAAGTTGTCATTGGCATCGGACAATCCTCTTGGCACAAACTCAGTGAGTCCTTTGGTTTGTGCGAGCTCAGTGCCGATGGAGGCACCACTGGATACTTTTTCAGTTGGTAACTTGGGTTTGCAGATGGGGCTTTTACCTCATTGAGCTGGTTGGGATAAAGGGCACGCAGCAATGCGATGGCCTTCCTTGCCGCATCTGAAGCAAGCTCCACTTCGAGCACGCCGCTCATTCTCCTTTTCCCAAATTCTGTGTCTTTCTTTTTGTTCAGTACTCACAATAGCAGTAGAAGTGCGCTTCTCGGCTCTGTGCAGACGGTGCTGTAGTTTTACTTGTGTGCGGGCTTCTACTTCTCCAGCTAGGCAAATCCAACCTCTCAGGGTCGTTGGCTTGGCTCGTGCTAAAGACCATTCTAAAATTTCAGGTTTTAGGCCAGCTCTGAACTACTCAATTTTCAATGACTCCGGACAATCAGTCATCTCTCCCACTAACCTCTTAAACTCCGAGGCATAGTCCAATACGGATCGGTTCCCTTGCCTAAGAGTTTGTAGACTGGTTGTGGCTCGCATTGAAATGAGTGGATCTTTGAAGCGAGTTCAGAGAGCCTGTAGCTTGAATCATGTCAACTGGATTTCTATTTTCTCAGTGGAAACGTTTCGCTCCTTATCCAAGGAGCTTCTTCAGTCCATTCAGTGGACTGAAGAAGCTCCTTGGATAAGGAGCGAAACGTTTCCACTGAGAAAATAGAAATCCAGTTGACATGATTCAAGCTACAGACAATTCCACCTGGATGACTGAGAACCTTCATAGACATAGAGTTCAGAGAGTGAACATAAATTCATCTAAGTCTTCTACCTCTGGTGCTTCAGTGTCGTACAGGTCCACAGCCCAATTGTCCGCTTCTTCTAAATGTGCTGTAATGTATCGGATCTTCGATTCATCATCTGGGAAATCTCTTCCCCATGCGTCCCTGAATCCACGAACCTGATTCATGAACCATGCTAATTGCTTCGGATTGCCTCCAAATTTCACTTTCAGATCTCGTATCCCTACACCTCCACCACCAGTTTGTTGTCCCAGCCCTGGTAAGAAATTTGCAGGCTGGGGTCTAATACTGGTGGTGCTTTGATGAGCTGAGGCATTTTCTTCTTGTGGGCTTCTCGTGAATCGTTGGCCGGTAGTTGCCATGGCTGTTTGCCTCACTTGTTGACTCATCGCTTCAATGATGCCTTGTAAGCCTTCCATGAGACTCCTGAGCTCTGACACATTAAGTTCCACCGCCCCGATTCGTTGCCCCGATTTGGATCGGGATCCTCGCTCCATGGTTACATGCCGAACAACCTCTGGATCTGTGTTGCATCCAATTGCTGTCGACCATCTATCTCTCACATCCCGTAGTGAGGGGTTTGGATCCATCTCCATCTCTGTGAACTGGATTTTGGGTCGGGCTCCAAAGTTCTGCCACTCCATCCTGGGATGACTAACATCCCCTCTGTTTCCGGAGCTGGGTCTCTTCTGTAGCTCTTCCCTCACCTGGGGCTCTTTACTTTGCATGTCCCAGGTTTCTTCAGTTGATAAGCCTGCCAATAACTCCATCATGGTAGTGCCCACCATGGGCTGTTTTGACATGGAGGACTGGGAAAGTCGTACTTCTGTTGGGTAGACAACTCCAGTCTCCAAATCCAGTATGGGGGATTGGGAAAATCGTACTCCTGCTGGCAGGACACCTCCAGACCCTGAGATGAGTTCTTCATCTTGCCACTCATCCATAACAGTTAATTCCAGATTGCTTGACAACCCTGGGCCCACAGAAGGTACTGCTGTCTCAGAAAGAACAGTGTCCTCGGGGCAGGTTGCCATTATTGGGGATTCAGAGCTGTGATGGTCCCAGTGCCAGGATCTTAACTTAAGAAATTATCCAGACAATTCATCAGAATGCTAAAAGAATTCATTTATTAAGATCAGACTACATGGAACAACTGCAAAGCTCTGAATACCAAATTTGGCGCCAAGCATTCAAAGTTAACAACATCCCGCTGAGCTCATCCCGTTAGCTTCAAAACAAAAGTTTTCTCACTCTTGATTTTCCCCCCTCCCAATCTGTTAAGTTTAATGAGAGTCCAGGTGTCTTATCATTGTCCTTGGCCTTTCACAGTCAGTGGAGGAATGTGCGGGAGGCAAACAGTTCTTTGCGGTTTGCAAAGCAGCTGGCTACAAAGGAGACAGACACGGGTCGGCATCTATACTGCTTGACACGTGTTGGCTCAAATACATGGCAGGCAAGCAAAGCGAGTCTGACAATCCCTTCTTGTATATAGAAGGTTTGAATTGGCTTGATAGCCATTAATGTTTCAGGACAATATATTTATTAGATGTTACCAATTTTTTTCCTGGCTCAAATAATTTTTGGAGAGGGCTAAGGTATGTGTAACAAGGAAATGCTGGGAAAGTCTACCTCAACCTTCATTTTATTGTTGCAGGGGTACCCTTTGTTAATTTTATGAGATTATTGTTTGCTAATCTGCTTCAGAGGATTAAAAAACAATTACTCCAGCCCGTTCAACATTATTTCTTGTGGAGAATACTCAACCCTCTAAAAATGTGCATATGCATAAGTCCATAGCTCTTATCCTTAGGCTTCAGTAGCTAAGCAGCCATACAAAAGAAAGAGTTTGAAGTGCTCAATTTAGAAATAGGTTTTAATCTCCATCAGTACCTATAAAATTCTGTATTTCACCCTGTTGGTATTTATTGAAGAGGGAGTCAGTTTACTGTTTCACAGGATTAAAAACTGAAGTGTCCACTGGCCTGCCTTATTGTACAGAAAGGTAATGGGAAATGTTGTAACTTTTTTAAAAAGTCGCCTTATATTAACAAATCATTTACTAACAGTTCAGTGCTTTCTGGCTCAATCTCAAGAAGGATTTTTTTTAAAGAACACAACATTGTAAGTTTTAATTATTCACCTACATTTGTTACTCATAATTAGAGAAGGGAGTGATCAAACTTCCTTTATGCATTTGGTGCATTATCATACAGGTGGTCCTCGTTTAATGACCACTTGTTTAGTGACTGTTCAAACTTATGACAGTGCTGAACAAGTGGTAGTTACGACTGGACCTCGTACTTAACCACCATTGCAGAGTCCCGTGGTCATGTGATTGCGATTTGTGACCTTCCTTGCCGGCTTCCCACAAGCAAAGTTAATGGGGAAGCTGGTAGGAAGCCAGAAGTCGCGGTCACATGAGGTCCTCGCTTAACAACCCACACAGTCCTTATTAAATGATGGCAGCTGGAACTGCCATTTGACTTATGACCGTGTCACTTAACGACAGAGGTTCTAGTCCCAATTAGCATTGTTCAACAAGGACTAGCTGTATAAACTTAACATAAGCAATATTTTTATTGCCTGAAAATATTGTCTAAAATCTAAGAGAAGTTCACCATCACCACTACCTCTGACAGCCGTAGAGTCATGGCAGTGATGTGATGTTACAAGCTGGAACCAAAACATTTTATGTATCAGTGTTTTTGTGTGTATGCATTTGGTTTCACAATTCAGGGAACTATGTAAGCCCAGAACCATCAAGTTGCTGAGAGTCAGGCAGCATATAAATTTAATATATCTTCATCATCATCATCATCATCAATTATTTCAACCAGATGAAATAGAAATAAAAATTGTGACAGTTTAATATGTCAAAAACTACACTCACATTCTTATTATAATCTTTATAACAATTGTAACTATTCCTTCTGGATTACAGAGAAAGGTGACTTAATTAACACCCCTGAGTGAATTTATGCAGAGATAAGATTTGAACCAGGGACTTCCTGCTCAGTCCCTGAGCAATTATATTATTGATTTTAAAATACTTGGCAAGTGTTTTTAATTCAATCATTTTCAGGAGCCTTTTAATTATATCCTAGATGTTCTGAAGATGTTTCCTATAGACATGCACGATAATTGCATTTGAATGCTTCTTGTTTTCTTCAATGAATCTTTCAAGAAGATAGGGTCTTGGAGGACTCTGTCCTATATTCAGTTAGGGTTTTTTTTACTTCAAATTCCAAGCAGTTCAGTTTCCAGTCTTCCAGCAATTCCTGTCCCCCATTATACCTTACAGTTTCTTCTGTTACCCAAGAGGGAGAAAAAAAGAATATCAGAAAGGGGGACGAGGCAACAGAAAGAAAACTTGTCATTTTCAGCCAGAGTTCATGGAACCAAGATTCTGTTGGCAGATGGCAGATGGCTCTCCCTGCAAGACGTGGTGGGTTTGGGTGGGAAGAGGGAATTAACAAATTTGTTTACAGCCAGAAATTTGGGTGGTGAGTCTCATAATCTCTAAATTCAGCAGCCACCTCAAGTTTTAGCCATCCATTCATTAGTAGGGGGTTTGGTTGGGTTGGGTTGGGTTGGATTGGATTTTTCCATTCTTGAAAGTCCTAATTTCAAATAATCTTTACAAGGCAAGGCCCAGCCAGGTTGGATGAATTGACTTGTACTGTAAAAATAGTCTATTGTTTCAATGTATATGTCCTTATGGGGACAGCTCACTAGAGTCCTTGAGCTATATGCTCCTTCACTGCTCTCTTCCTCTAGGGAATCTCAGACAACTTTTAGCTGTCCTGTCCTGAAGAAATTTGCTGGCCAAGAGCTTGACTTCTGTCACACCTCCTTTAAGACTATTGTTTAGATATATCTTTCTGGGTTGTCCTATTCCATGCCTCTATATGCACCATCTTCCTCTTCTTTGGTCTGAAAATTTGTACTAATTTATTTTCTTTTTAGCCTTATGCGTTTCCATTTTTGCCTGTTTTACTTGTACGTGACTGCTGGCTGCAGTAAAGGTTTGATTTGATTGGAAGGTCAAGGCAGTTTCCCTAGCTGTTAACATGCAAAGCGATTAGCAGGAATCATTATGTTTCCTTATTTTCATCTTTTGGGAAGGTTCACACTCCAGACTTCGTGGTTTCAGGGTATTTCGGGGATCCTAATAAGAATTAAAGTAATAAACCACATCTAACAGTGGTGGCTGTTTCCACAGAAGTCTTAATTAGACCTTCCTGAACTTGGTACCTTTCAGGAGTTCTGAGATTTATAGCTTACTGAGTGCCTCATTTTTATATGTGTGTGAGGTAAGATATTCCATAGTTCCTTTTTCTAGCTCATTGAAGGGATAATAGTAGATCTTTTATATACTAGATATTACCCCATTATATATTAAAAGGATAGAAATAGGAAAAATTAAATAAAAAACATTTATATTTCTCTTATTACACACTTATTTCAGTATACCTCTGCTACAATTTATAGTCTGATTCTTTGTAAATATTTAATTCCCCAAACCTACTGTTTCTGTGGTGGTAATATCTCTTTTTGTAATCATGTTCTTATTATTTCATTCAGTTGACATTTCAGATAATTAAGGGACTAGTTGTGGTAGTTTTAGATTCATGGAAAACTTTATGTTGCAAAAGCAGAAAGAATAGAAGTTGAAGGAACAAAGCCATTTGCTACAGTTAGTATTAGGTTTTACAATGTCATAATTCAATAATAAATGTCATAATTACATACTAAATATAATTCAGCATTAATTCTTACGATACAAAAACTTCCCTCAATTTTTGGTTTGTCTTGTTTTGTTTTGTTTTTAATCAGACCTATGTATTGTTTGATGATGAACTTTTATGAAAGCCATTCTAGAAACATTAACACTGGCTCATTTGGACCTGGGAGTTACTTTCCAAGAAAGGGTTAATATCTTATAAATTTGGTGTCTTCCCAGCACAGTAACTTGTTTAAATGCTTCTCATATAAGTCATCTAGTTGGTATTGTGCTATAGGTCATAGAACTTTTTTTTCCTCTTGGAAGCAATAACAACTAAAAAGAATACTGCCTTATGTTACAGTGGGTATCTTTTTTACTTGTATCTTGTACATTTTAAGTTTTTCTTCTTTAAAGGACTGATTTTGCAATAATATCCACTAATAATTCTGCATATAATTGAATATGTACTTGGCTATTTGATTAAGTTATTTGGAAAAAATATCTAGTATCAAGCTGTTTGAAAAATATTACACATATGACTTCATTTATATTTATCAAACTTCCTAATTTCAGTCAGTGATTCAGTAAAAATAGTTTGAATTCCAATTTTGTCTTGGAAACAAATAAAGATCTTCAATTACCATCATGCAGAAAGTTTGCACTTCCTGGGGAGATCTTGAACAATTCCATATCAACCTGCTCCAGATGGGTACGCTCCAGGTTTGTTGGGACTATATCTTTCAGTGCGCTGTCACATGTTTGACTGGGGATTGCTCTTTTAAATTGATAAATATATTCAGAAGCATGTGACATTACAGTCAGAGCTGTATAGCTGAAGATATAGATATAGATATATATAGACATACACATACATATACATACACACAGACAGATAGAGATAAATAATAAATAAAATATTTTCACCTAGTAGTGTTCCTATTCAGGGCTGCAGCCAGCAAACCAACCATGCCTTATTCTGGAATACTTTGAGCAAATAAACTGTTCCTCCTTTTCTCCCACTTAGTTTTCTGTGATGTATTTCCATCTAAAACAATTTGTTTGTGAAGTTCTGTTAGCCTCAGGGAATTCCCCAAGCACATCAATACTTTCCTTCTTGTTTCTCAATAGCCTGGCTCAATTTCTGTTAGCATGGGGCATGAGTTTACTATTTAAAAAGGCATAATCTATAAACGAGGGTAACATGATCATCAGAGAAATGTATCCATAAAAGGTAAGGTGGGGGGGGTGTCTCTGTGAGATAGAGAGAGAGGAAAGTAACCATTACAACCCCTTACGAGCAGATTGCAGGGTTTTATACTTTATTACATTATTGCCCTTGAAATTGAACTGCATTTATAACATATATGAAATATGTATTTTTAACACTAAAATGTAATTTTCCAACACAATATCCAAAATAAAGTGCCAAGAAGTTATTAACAGCAAATTGAATTTTCTGGTATGTAATTTAGTATAAGTAGTGACAAGTATTTTTCTCCTTCTCTCCCCCAACCTCAAGAAAGAAAGGAAAGAAAGAAACCCATTAGTCATTCAGTTTAGCAGCACAGAGGCAGCAGTCAGCAAGGGTGTGCATTCTGTGTCTGCTTCAATTGCACACTTCATTTATTTGAACATGGCATAGGCGGCTTTCTCTGTCATGCAGCATCACTACACTATTAGCAAGTTTCGCCCCAGGGCAGCTGGGACGCTTTGCCGGGGCAGATGTTCTTTTCAGCTTATTCACTGGCCGTTCTTGGTTGTTTACTGTTGTCATGACAACCTCTATTTCCATAGCAGCCATGTGGCCTCCTCTCAGAGACTAAGGAATATAGTTATAAAAGAATCATATTTTGCTCTGTGTCTCTTATTTACCATCTGTCAACTAACTGCATGTGATAGATTCAGAAACTGATTAAGGATAATGGCAGGTCCTCAGTGATCATTTATTAAAAGTAAAAGTGGGCCTTATGCAAATGTCTTTGTTGCCTTCAAGGGGGGCTCTGTTTTTTTATATACATATTTTGGAGCTCCCTACACTGATGCAGGTTTTTCCTTTTTTAACCCTTGTTGACACAGGAGGAAAAAGTCTGAGAATTTGTATGTCAAGAAGTAAGGCCTCCTTCAAGTCAAGATCAACTTCCGGGGTATCCAGACACACATCAGTGCAGTTTTTGACAATAGTAGCCTGCATATAACTATTTAAACTATTTGGCTCATACTCCACCTTTGTCACTCAGTAGATTCCCTAATAATTATGGCTTGATAAGACAGCAATCAATTTAGCCTTTGTGCACTAATGAATTGCAGTACAGCATAGTGCAGCTCTTTTAACTTGCATCCAGTCAAAAGGTAGGGCGGTCGGAGACATTAATGATGCACACAGACTTTCGGACACAATTAGTTGAATGATAAGGTATATATCATGACTTACAAACCTTAATAGGTATATTCATACATAATACCAAAACCAAATCATTTTATGGCTTAGCATAGTGTGTGAAGCAGACCAGTGTTATTGGAGAGAAGAATCAAATTAGATCCCAACTGTTAAAAAAAAACCTTACCTGCATATTTGAGAGGATTTAGGCACATAGCAGAGAGTCTCATGGCAATTTAAAGTCTTAAAAGCATCAGCTTTAAGGTACCATAAGACACTGAATGTGAAAGCAGTAAAGCATGGCCATCTCTCTGTAAGAATGGAAAGAAACTGCAGCATAGACTGATTGATAAGCAGTATTGTGACAGTATGCCCGTTTGTTTTGTATGTAGGTATTTTATCAGTTTCTTTGATTGATTTAATCTTATTTTACTAGAGAGATTCAGTTCATTCTGTCAAGTCATGGGGATGGGAGTTGGCCCACTTGTAAAGTAATGTATTTATTGGTTGATTTTTCCAGATCCTGACATTGATGCTGCCACTGCCATGATGCTTTTGAATACTCCCCCTGAGATACAAGCAGGTTGTGAGTAGATACTTCTATAGCCTATAGCACCATAGATATGTAAGCCTAACTCTCTCTCTCACTAGTACACAGCCTATCAGGTTTAAAAATAAAAATAGATGGAGACATCAGATTTCTCAGCTAGATCCTTACTAACTCTTTTACATAGTATTATTCTGGGTAGATGTTCAGGTGGATAACATTCTATGAATACTGAGTAGCCACAGTTGTATATATCTCATTCACAGAAAGAACTGAATCTATTAGATATATGCAACTGTAATTCATATAATAATAGCATGATATTATAGCATGCTATTCTTCTATAGGGCAGATAAGATTATTTCGAGAGCCAACAAAAATGCTTTGATTTTGGTTTGGACTTATTTGTGCGGGTGTCTGTACAAGCATCAGGTGTTTTTAGGGATCAAAATTTGAAGCAGAAAAAAGTAAAATTATATCTAGTCTTCAGGTGTTACATTTGCATTGTTAAGTCTGTTTAAAAAATAGGAAGGTGGATTTATCATAAGGGGAGAGAAGCAGACTTTAAAGAACAGACAAACAAGCAAAGCTGTAGTTTCCTAAGCCACTTATTCACTCTCTTATTGGAAAGCATTTTATATATAGAAGGTTTTTTTTATCAGATTAGAACTTCATTTTTACCCATTTTTAACAATTGATACCTATTCTCACAATATGGAGCCAGTTTGGTGAAGGGTTAAAGGCCCTGCCTTAATCACAGAAGCCAGCTGGCTGACTTGGGCCACTTCCTCCCTCTGAGCCCGTGGAAGAAGGCAATGGCAAACCACTTTCAAAAATACTGCCTAGAAAACTGGATGGATTTATCCCTGTAGCTGCCAGGAATCAAGTCTGACTTGAAGTCCAAAAAACAAAAAAAACAAAAAAAGCAAAACCTCAAAATACATTTTCTTCTACATTTAATCAGATCCAACTGTCTCTAAGTCTAATACATGAACTAGACTCAGGAGTGATTTCTGTGATTGTAATGATTTAAAAAATACATTTGGAAAAAAGTGGCTTGTAAAATTAGAGGGGGGAGGGAAACTGTGTGTGTGTGTGTGTGGTTAGGTTCTTAGTGGTTCATTATCTGCCACAGTGCTTCATAGTAGTTTTGTGGGCAATTATGATGTGGCCACCAGCACACTTAAAATATATTCTTCTAATGTTTGCCCATCTTGATGAGCTGGCCTACAGTTCCTCTCACAGTAATAAATTGGAGGGGTCATCCACTGACATGGGAGCAAGACACTTATATAATAGGTGGCCAACTGAACCCTGGTCCAGTACTTTCCACCAACAATATTCCTCACTTTGATTTTTAAGCTGTATTCTTGGGTCTTTCATTAACTTTACTGGAGCCCCCCAAATAATAATTATTAACTATCAAGGACTGTCATAATTGGATAGAGTGAATTTGTAATGTGTGCTTTAACAAATGGACTGGTGTGCACGTTGATTCTCTCTTTTCTAAAATATCATTTGAGGCTTCATTTACCAAGTAACTAAGCCTGAGGGAAAATGGCAGGGATCCAGTGGAATCCAAGTAGAAGGCAGTTTGCTCAATCTGCAAGGCCCTAATATGTGCTGATTCCCCTTTTCCTTTTATTGGGCCAGACTTTATTGTGAGATGTACGTGCAACAATCCAAACAGAAGAGTTTTGCAGAAGTTGCCCACTTTTATTTTTTGTTTAATTTGATAGCAAGACCAGTAAATCTGTAAAACAGGAAGCTTTTTAAAAATGGCAATTCAGTTCACTTTTACTTCACTTTTTAACATTAGCTATCAGAATTATTTAACATGAACATAGCATTCTCTGTTATTAATCTAATGGTTAATAGTTAACAAAATATAAAGAATGAAGTGTGACACCATTAAAAAGGCTTAATATTTCTCAATGAACTCTTTTTATCTGATGACAGGGCATCAAGAGAAAAGCCTCTGATGCAAATCTTAACATTTGGGCAGATACCATTCATATATTTGAGTACCAAATCACTGGCACTTTTGTTCCTAAAGTCAGTGGAAGTAAGGGAAAAGGATATGCCAATGTTTTCACTCTGATACTCTTTAAAGTGAACATACACAATATTTTCTCTACTGGACTTTTGGCTTACCCATTGGTCATTTTTGCAAGGACAGATACAAGAATGCATGTATATTTGCTTCAATATATTTTATAGCTGTGTGATAATATTCAGATAAAGGTTTATATAAAAGTGAGTTGTCCTGATTTTTTTTAGTAAACATTAAATTATTGGTTAGTACAGATTCTATCACTGTCCCTTTTATAAACAAGGGATACAGAAGGTAAAGGTAAAAGAAGGATATCTTGCAACCATCATGGTTAATTTTGCGGTGGGACTCCTAGTGAGTTGGATAGTGCAGAATCAAAGTGGAATACTTAAGCTTGCAAAGCAAGGCTATACCTTTTGTATCCTGACCATCCTTCCCAAATGTGAGACCAAGTTTGAAGCATTTTTCCCAAGCAAGCATTAAACTTGGGGGGGGGGGGGAAGCACAGTTGCAGCAAATCTATTGTAAATAAGTTATAATTCATAAAGCTCTGATACCAGAGAAAAGTTATAATGGGCAGATCTTTACATTATATGTTGTGTTCTCAGATTTGATATCATTGGTGCATGCAAAAGAACACAAGTAACTAAGGCAGGATCCTGCTCCAGTAGAGCCACAGTTGTAAGGGTTGATGGGAAAGACAGCAGAGGTAGCAGGGAGGAAATGGAACTGAGTGCCAAGGAATGAAAAGAAACTAGGATAAGCAAATGCAAATAGAGAGGGAGTTCCTGTGTAAGCGTTCACATATGTATCAGGCTTTATCTTTGGAGCAACTGCCATGAAATGGACAAAGTAACTTAAAATGTGTGAGAGAGCTGCTACTACTGGGGGTGCTAAAAGTGTTTGCTACACAGATGTGTTGCTTTGTCTCTGTGGATGATGGTCCTAATTTTCAATGAAACTACTGTCTCCATAGAAACAGGCTGTCTATGCTACTTGCTATTTAATCCACTGTGGGGAGCTACTGTTTCATGTTTTGAGATATGTCAAGTATTAAATGGTATGCAAAGCCCTGCTAAAATACAAAGCACATTTTTGTTTATTTTAAAGTTAACCTTATACGTGCAGTATTAAGGGCAAGATAGTATTGGAAGCATTTATAAATTCAGATCTGATACCCTCTTTTGCAAACAAATATGAAATGTAGACAATGGTATAGATATTCAGACATGTTGCTGATGCAAAGTTTCTTGGGGTTGCAGACCACATTTCAAATTAAAAAACAGTATTTGAGGAAGAAGTATGTTTGTGAAGAGACTTAATAACAAAAACCAAATTAAGAATTTTGGTATGGTAGTCAGTCTACAACTAGGGACAATTATGTCTTAAAAGGAAAATTCCAAGTTCGGACAGTTCAGATCTAGGACATAAATTTAACTATTAAGTTGTTATCCCATATTTCATTGGCATACACTGAGAATGTCTGCACTCAGCCTGGTTTACTCAGCAGCAGAGTACTGTGCCCCAGTTTGGCTTAATAGCCCGCACACGAGAAAGATTGACACACAACTGCATGAGTCAATGCGCACCGTTAGTGGGACGATACGACCTACTCCCACATACTGGGAGAGCGCCCTTCTTCAAGAATATCGGAAGATTATTGGTAATCCCCAGCTACCAATACTAAATGATGTAGCCTGCTTGGAGCGAAACAGGCTGAGATTGAGACATCCAGCCATTTCTACCGCTAAAGCTCTTCTAGAAGACGATTTCAATATCCACAACACGTGGAAACAACATTGGCTAGGAAATTGCCCTCCACAATGCCGAACCTTGCCCTGCATCTTGGAAAAACCACCTGGATTTGACCAGCCCCGTGCGATATGGACAACCTTGAACCGAATTCGCGCAGGTCATGGTAGATGTGCAGATGCCCTTTATAAATGGGGCAAAACAACATCATCGAATTGTGACTGTGGGGCCGAAAAACAAACTATCCAACGTATAGTGACAGAGTGTCAAAACCGAGCCTACAATGGAGACTTTGCTGATTTCCTGGCTGTGACAACTGAAGCAAAAAAACTGTATTTGTAACCTAGACATACGTTTGTAATTTTCCTGTCTATATTTTATATTTCATATTTATTATGCTCTATGTTTTTTATTGTAATGCGATGTGAATGTGCCATGCGATAAATAAAATTGGCATATAAACTAAGTAGCAAAGGACAATCTTTGGCTAAGGAAGACATAACATTCCTATTAATTTAACCTTCTTAACTCCAGTCGAATATTATTAACAAATTGAGAGTAGGCAATAATGAGTTTCCATTTCATAGAGCGAGGGCCATAAACCATGCAAATGGGAAGTTACATTTGCACCTGAAAAAAAAAATTGTTCCAATTATTCCATACAATTCAGCAGCCATCCTGTTGTCTGCATCAGTTTGACTAACATAAAACCAGAGCCCCAGAAGTTTACTATTCATTATGGAACAATGAACATGGAATATTTTGAATAGATTGATCAAGCCTTCTGTCTATCTGTCTGTCCCCCATATTATATGATCGTATGTATTCTTGCAGTGTAACACTTCTACTAGTAAAAGCCCTGAAACATAGGTGTATTTGTACAATAGAATTGTTTTTGCAACTTTTTGATGAAAATTATGATTTATACATTATAGGTGTAATCACAATAGTAACTAGGGGATTATTGTGATGGTTAATTAGATGTTATGACCAATTTTTACAGAAAATGTTGTGTGGCTTATTTTTCCATGGAGATTTTTCCAACAAATTAGGGTAGTTTGTATTGGAAAACATATGGCACAGACTCAAATGTATCGTGTGCAAATTATCATTTTCTAAGTATTCCTTTTCCTAGAAATTTCCCAATTCAAATTTTTCTGGAAAAGCCATAGCATCAGTTTGCAGGGTGTGTGGGACTCCCACGGATACGTCTTCCCTGCGACAAGGCTTAATAAAGTGAATGGGTGTATCTATTTATTTTTGTTATGAAATACTGGAAAAAAGCATGGATGGGGGTTGATACAGATTGGCAGCATCTGTGTGTCCTGCTCTCCATTTGGCTAAGACTGACATTTATTAATGGACATTGTATATTGTTATTGTGCCTTGTAAAGTGGCTGAAGGGATTAGACTCTGATGAAAAGCTTGGCATCTATGAAAACAGAAGAGCACTTTTTCTTTCACATACCCTGTAACAATTTGCATTCTCTTTTAAATTAAGCATTACTTCAAATGGGATTTTTAGTGAATATGTTGGTAGAGTGACTGTCTTTTTGATGTAGTATCTGTTGTAATATTTTAGTTATTCTTTAATCTACTAGTTGAATGGATGGTTTAGTTTAATTTTGAAACATACCTTATAAGATGTATTGAAGGCAAATTTGGACTAGTGGTTAAGGCAACGGGCTAGAAACCAGGAGACAGAGTTCTAGTCCCGCCTTAGGCATGAAAGCCGGCTGAGTGACCTTGGGCCAGTCACTCTCTCTCAGCCCAACTCACCTCACAGGGTTGTTGTTGTGGGGAAAATAGGAGGAGGAAGGAGCATTAGGTATGTTTGCTGCCTTGAGTTATTTATAAAAATAATAAAGGAGGGATAAAAATAATTTAAAAACATGCGAATTCTATTGCCTGGCACAGTTGTATGAAATACACATACTTAAGTAAAGGTAAAGTTTCCCCCACACAGTTGTGTCCGACTCTAGGGACCGGTGTTCATCTCCGTTTGTTACCTGAAGAGCCAGCATTGTCCGAAGACGCTTCCGCGGTCATGTGGCCGGCATGACGCGCGTGGAACACTGTTACCTTCCCACCGAAGTGGTACCTATTTATCTAGTTGCATGTGCATGCTTTCGAATCACTAGGTTGGCAAGAGCTGGGGCGAGTGCGGGAGCTCACTCCATCACACGGGGCTAGGGTCTTGAACCTCCGAACTTGCGACCTTCCGATCAACAAGCCTGGCGTATTAACCGCTGAGCCACCGCGCCCACTATCACACATGCTTAGTTTTGCTAAATTTATCTTCATTTTTCTTTTCCTAGCATTTGCATTTGCTGGTGAGTTCCTATTGTTGATTAAATAAAATCTCTTTCAGGATTTATCTCAGTTTTATTGGATATTTCATTATGCAGAAATAATAGCCACACACAAGAAATTACAGATTTCTACATTCCTTGAAAATTGATTTTCATATTTTATTCTTTAAAGCTTCCTTCTCTCACCTGCTATATTGCAGACATTTTTTCACAGTTCCATTCCATGTGACTACAGAAGGGCTCCATTGTCCAGAGTCCTCCCTTGTCAATACTTTCTAACTTGTACATACTGTCGTATCCAGCATTTCTATTCAAATGACTATTACTTTATTCGCTGGATGAGTAGTATTAATCTCAATAACTAAGCTGATACTATAGGTAAAAATGATGAGAGGTTCACATGAAAGGCTGTTTTGTGTTGCTGCTGCTCCATCTGTGTGGATGGGTGGCTTATAGCCTAATCTATGAAAAAATTTCTGCCCCGGGTGAGAATATCTTATTGTTTCAGAAGATATTGGTGCTGTAAAATAGGATATATATAAATGCGATACAAGGCATATTATACGTTTGAGTGGGGCTAGATAGGGAGGGGTTTTTTTGAGGTAGTCTCTTAACTGTGATGTAGATATCTTAGGGGTTGCGCTACAGCTTCCTGTCTTTCTCATTTCAAAATATAGTGAAACAATGTCCTCCATTTTAGCAGTCATGGTCAGAGGGAACTCTGAGCTCAAAAAGGGGGCCTGGCAACTGCTGCTTGCTGCCCTTGAGGAAATGCACTGCTTATCAGCCTATCTAGAAAGGAAGTAAAGTATGGTTAGCCAATACTTGAGCCTTTACCTCTGCTGTCTTGTTTTTATGTGTTAAGTGGCAGTTGGGATTAATCCTCTTTGGAAAAGGGGAAAACTCATTCTAGAGTCCTCCATACTTATGTAATTGCTGTTGATATAATACATTTCACTTTTAAAAATTAGTGTTGTGTGATCGTCTCTTCATTGTCTGTAAACTTTCTAAATCTGTTCATCCTGGATAGATTCTCTAGACATGTACTGTATCTTTTCTAGTATATCATAATTGTCTTTTGTTTTAAATTCCTAGGCATTATGAAATCAGATTAAAGTGGTTGTGCAACAAGAGATGAGGCAGGCTTAACTGTTCTCCCAACTTACAAATAAATAAAACTAAACTAAAAGGCCAATAAAAAATCTGGGTTCATGGGACCCTCCAGAACAAGGATCAACATGTGTTGGGTGTGCCATTTGAATGTGCACATTTACCCTTTTGTTAGTGCAATGCCATTATTGGGTAGAATGTTAGCAGTTGCAGTCCTGAGGTAGGAGATTCCTGCTAGACCTTCCTCCTAGGAATATCCTTCATATAGTAGTTAACATACAGTATGTAGAATCTTACAAAATAATAACTCTGCTGGATAAGATCAAAGATCTATCTAGTTTCACATTATATTTCCCCAGTGGCCATTCACATGCTTATCAAAAGCCTGCAAGTAGGGCATGAGGGCAGTAGGGCCATCCTGCACATGCATACCAGCAACTGGTATTTAGAGGTAGACTTCTTGCTGAACAGCATGCTATGGATCTGTGTGCTTCCCACACTTTTGAAAGTTGTTATCTAAATATTAGGACAAGTTTTTTTGAAGGATGGGTTGGAATGTATGTTTTTATTCCACTGTATCATGGCTTCTACCAAAAGAGTCTTATCTTAGACCACTTGGTAAGTATGTTGCTGAAATGAGATTTGGACCAAGAACATTTCTACTTGTTCTCTAAGTCAACATTTTTCAGTAACCTTTCACAATGTTTGTGGCTATACTTTGTGCACAATATATATAATCTGAATTTGTATCTGCCCCCTTATATGAAGTTAGAAAACTGGTGACTCTTTGTAATGTAAAACTTGATAGTCAACAAACTATTCAGTTTTAAGTTTTAATTGTACTTTCTTTTCCTTCTACCCCTTTCCATTTGTCCTCAGTTCCACCTGGAGTGATACAAAATGGAGCTCGCATTCTGAGTAGAGGAATTTTCCCAGGAGTTAGACCACTGCCAATAAACCCCATTGGAAACATGGCTGCAGCAGTAAGGTAAGGATGCTGAAGTGCGTCAGTGAAGACCAGTGGAACTGCACTCAGCTGTGCATTGCTGCTGAGCACTCAGTTGGATCTCCACTGTAATTTCTATTAACCCCAGGATTATGCCCTCCGTGATAGCCAAGGAAACAAGAGTCTTCAAATGAAAACTCTAAAAGGACTCTAATGTGTTTAAAATTGATTTAGTAAATCTGGAGACATATAAACATGACTTCCATTTATTTTCAACTGAGACCATGAGAGGACATTTCTCTGTGACTTTAAACACCTGACATATGAATCAAGTTCCGATTCATACACAATATTTATCTACTAATGAACAAATTCATTCAACTGTAGCTTGAATCATGTCAACTGGATTTCTATTTTCTCAGTGGAAACGTTTCGCTCCTTATCCAAGAAGCTTCTTCAGTCTGAGCAAAGTTAGTAAGGGAATCCTTAAATATGTTTCTAGGGTGGCTGAGAACCTTCATCGACAAATTCATTCAACCTGTCCATATTTGTAACAGCATGTATAAGATGCTACCCTCCCATTAGTAATTACAACTTTGGCAAAAGATTAAATGGAAGTCTGCATTTTAAATTTTTAAAAGTTTTATTGGATTATAACTCCTGTCTTATGTCTATGAAGGTTCTCAGTCATCCAGGTGGAATTGTCTGTAGCTTGAATCATGTCAACTGGATTTCTATTTTCTCAGTGGAAACGTTTCGCTCCTTATCCAAGGAGCTTCTTCAGTCTGAGCAAAGTTGGTAAGGGAATCCTTTACCCTTTAGATTCCCTTTACCCTTTAGATTCCCTTACCAACTTTGCTCAGACTGAAGAAGCTCCTTGGATAAGGAGCGAAACGTTTCCACTGAGAAAATAGAAATCCAGTTGACATGATTCAAGCTACAGACAACTCCTGTCTTATGTTTGATTCCTATTTGCCTATTTCATTTTAGTACTAGCCGTGAAATGTTCTAATGAAGAATATAGCCATGCCATGATCCATGTGATTACAAAATTATTTCTGTACAAATGACTTCTTCTTTGGTTGCAGCATGTGAATAATGCAGATTTTATTTTTTAGCTAATATTGAAATTATCCCAGGATATATTTTTTTAATGCATTGCATTTTGCAGTTGTAACCTGCTTAAGCAATTTATAGTCTGTTCCTTTTGCACACAGTAATTGAATGAATGAATGAATTGCATAGTTAGCCAGTTTTTATACAAGCTCTATTGGCTACTGGCCCTTGAGCCAATTAGTAAGCTATCTTGTGCAATCATTTTACTTTTGGGTGTCCAAATCAAGGTACAATAGAATGAGGATTGTTTTGATAATGTACATTGTTCAAAAGTACTAAAACCACGAGAAATTCATCACTTGACATGAATAATGCTTAGACATTGGAAATTATGCCATTATGTTCCTGTTGTCTTTTAAGCTTAACTACATAAATAGATCTTTTGTTACAGACTAATCTGTAAATGGAAGTACACTATTTTTAGTGTGTGAATCATCATCATCTGGCACTAAAGCTACCCAATGGAACATGGTACTTCGATAGTAGCTCTTAGTTTTATTCACGCTTCTTTTTATCATTTGCCACCAACCTTTTCTTTCTCTTTTTTCTTCAGTTTCTTTTTAGAAAGACAAATTAATTCCTTAACTGGAAAATCAATGCTAAGAATGACTTCAAAGCAGGGTTGGTATCCTGCAGCCCCAAGACTTTATGACATCCCTAAGTCCCCTGTTTCTGACCATCTGAACTTCCTCTCTGACCATGATTTTTGAAAACATACAGCATAGATTCATGTTATTCTGAGGTAGGAAACGCATGGAAATTGTATTACAGACCCTAAAATAAGCATCTCACGGTTACAGAACCCTCCCCATCTCCTTCCAATCCTGAACCAATCACATATATAGTGTTTCCCCTCCCAATCTGCAGCTCTCAGCCCCACCCTCCCAAATATAAATATAATGGTCCATCATGACCAAAAAGTTATCTGCCCTGCTTTAAAGCAAAGTTGGGCAACCTGCAACTGAAGAGTCACATGGAGCCCTTAGCCTATTTAGAACATAGTTGGAAGGGACAGTTTAGTTTATTGAGTCAAATTCCCTGCTCAGTGGAGGTATCAAAGCATTCTTGAAAGATGGCTGCATAGCCTATGCTTGAACATATGCAGTTAAAGGGGAGCCAACCACCTGTAAAGGAAATTAGAGATGACTTTGGGGAAGGTATGAAAGAACTGTTAAGGAGTGACTTACAGAAAAGATTACACAGTCCAGAGATTGAAGAAAGAAACTCAAAATAACCCCACCTTGATTTTGCTTATTATAAAATGGGAGAGAGAGAAACAGACATGCTTTCATGTTTCTGTTACCATAACCTACAAGAACAAAAAGTTGCATTCTTGGAATCCCTGCAGTGTTAATTTTTTGACTGGCCTACCTCAGAAGGCTGAGATCAGCTCTATGTACCGTTGGTTCCCCTATCAAAGAGCTCTCGTTGTTAGGATTTTTTTGGAAAAAAAATCAGTTGGAATCTGCCTTCCTGTAACTTAAATCCATTAATTTGTGTCCTGTACTATAGAACGAGAGAGAACAGATCTTGCCCTCCTTCTGTGTGACTTGATTTATTTGAAGAATGCTATTGTATCTCCCCTCTGTCTTCCTTTTCAAGACTAACCATCCACTGCTTCTTCAAATTGTCTTCAAATGACTTAGTTTCTAGTCCCCTGATCATCCTTGTTGCAATTTTCTGAACCTGTTCCAATTTCTCTAATTCCTTCCTAAAGTGTGGGGACAGAACTGGATATAGTACATGAAATAGGGTCTGTCCAAAGCAGAAAAAAATGCAATTTCCATTTCATGTGATTTGGAAACCATACTTCTGTCAACATTTATGTTTTTATGTATATACTGCCTTTCTGCTTGAAAAGAACAATCAGGCTTCGTCTCATACATATTGGAGCTCATAGGGAAGAAACTAAAAGATAAGGAAGGAGAGAAAATTAAGGAGCAAAACTGAATGCATAAAAAGTAGAATAAATGAGGCAAACCTTTATAAATTATATTTCCATTGCCCAACAGCCAGCAAATAGGCAAAGAAAAACCACTGCTGATATGCAGCCTCTTGTCATTTTTTCCAAAAGGAATATTTCCCTGCATGTGCTTTACTAGATGGGACCATATAACCATTCTTGATTGACTATGTGCCATCAACTCGTTGATTTTCTCCTTGACAATTTATCCCTAACCTGGTCTTTCAGATCTCCCAACAGTGTACTCATCACCACTGTAACTGAGTCCATCCACCTTGCTGCTGGTCGTCCTCTTCTCTTTCCTTCCACCTTTCCCAATATTAGAGTCTTCTGAAGAGATCTAGGTCTTCACATAATGTGTCCAAAGTAGGATAATTTTAGTCTGGTAATTTGTGCCTTGAGTAAGAACTCTGAGTTGCTTTGTTTTCTTGGCTGTCCACGGTATTCTCAGGAGTCTTCTCCAACACCAAAGTTCAACAGTGTAAATACTCTTCCTATTCTGCTTCTTCAAATTCCCACCTTTGCTTCCATAGAGTGTCACAGGGAATACCATGGATTGCACGATTCTGATCTTCGTAGGTAAAGGCACATCACAGCATTTTAATATCTTTTCCAAGGCCTACCAAGTTCTACTCTTCAGTGTATTTCTTGTCTGCTTGTTCCTTCACTATTGATGGCTGATCCTAAAAGGCGGAAGCGATCCACCACTTCAATATCTTAATTGCCAATTCTAAGGCTGGTTGTTCTACCTCTTGTCATTAGTTTGATCTTCTTTATATCTAATTTTAGTCCCATTTTTTCACATTGCTCCTTAATTTTTATAACTAGAGCTTGCAGATCCTTTGCATTTTTGACTATCAGGGTAGTGTCATCAGCATAGCACAGGTTTGATGTTTCTTCCTCCAATTTTAAAACCATGCTCATCTTCTTCCAATCCAGCTTCCCTTAATATATAGTATATTCAGCATATAGGTTGAATAAATAAGGGGAGAATATACAGCCTTGTCCACTCCTTTGCCAATCTGGAACCAGTCTGTTTCACCATGTTCGGTCCATACTGTGGCTTCCTGATCTGTATATAAGGCTCCTATAATAATTTCCCACTATCAGTTTTTAGTTTAGTTTGTCAACAAATCAATTATGAGAGCATAATAAAGATACATAAGTGCAGAAAAAATGTAGGATAATTTTCATCCTATGGTGACTCCTTCAAAAAGAAAAAAGCTAACATAGTATAGCGGCTAATGTATTTATTCAAGGCATTTTATATAAAAAAAGATTCCCATCATAGCTTACAAGTATCTGTAGTCTTTGTGTTTCCAAACGATTCAATTCCATTTTTTTTCTGCACCTGCCACGTTAATCATGAGAAAAGACATGAGGCCTTAGTTGCTGCCTAGAATGGGCATGTGATGCGGGCCTTGGATCAGAATGTTCCTTTTCAGCCTCTCACTGTATGTTGATCTTGCAATGCTCCTAGTTTGTCTGAGGAATCCCATGAGATGCCTCTCCTGGATCCAGCAGTTTTAGAAAAATTTTATTCAGTCTCCAACCTTCCATTTTTAGGAAAGTTGTGAAGATAGTGGTCAGACTACACTTCAGAGGGCCCTGGAGGAAAAAGGTTATCTGGACTCCTTTCAATCAAGATTCAGACTGGGACATAGTATGGAGATGGCATTGGTTGCACTTTTGGATGACATCTGGTGAAACAGGGACAGGGGTGCTATGACTCTCTTAGTTTTTCTTGATCTCTCAGTGGCTTTTGATACCATCAATCATGGTATCTTTCTGGACTGCCTACAGGATTAAGAGTTGGGGCCATCATGTTGTGGTGGTTCTTTCTCTGTGGCCAGTTCCAGTCAGTATTGGGAGGGGGGAGAGATTGAGCCTGAGACTCCTGTTGTGTGGGATACCACAGGGCTCATTTCTCTCCCCTCTCCTTTTTAACATCTATATGAGGTCACTGGGTGAGGAACTCCATCAGTTTGGGGTCAAATTTCACCAGTATGCTGATGAAACCCAGTTGTACATCTCAACCCCAAGCCAACCAAGTAATGCTCTTGAGCTCTTGTTCCAAGGTTTGGGAGTGGTCTGGATGGGGAAGAACAGACTCAAGTTCAACCACAGCAAGAACAAGTTGCTGTGGGTGTTTAGACCACTGGAACTGGAGATACACGTATTTATGTTTAGTCTAGATATATTTAGTCCTGAATGGGGTTGTACTTCCCTATTCAGGACTGGTATGCAATTTGGGGATTTTCCTGGACTCACAGCTCCTGCTAGAGGAGCAGGAAGGCCTTCACACATATTCATCTTGTGCACCAGTTGCACCCATTTCTGGACTGGGAGGTCCTTTGGACAGTCACTCGTGTTTAGTCACCTTATGTGGGGAGTGTGCAATGTGCTCTACATGGCACTGTTCTTGAAGGTCACTAGGAAGTTGCAGAATGCAGGAGCATAGGCAGTCATGGGCATGCCATGGTATTCCCATGTAACACCATGAGTGAGTTGGGTGGCCATAGAAATCTCTTTAATAAAATAAATAAATAAACACCTGTTCTGTGAGCTGCACTGGTTACCAGCAGGCTTCTGAATGCATTTTAAGGTGCTGGACATCATCTATGATGTTCTTCATGGCACAGGACCTGCCTATTTGAGGGACTGTCTGTTTTCTATAGTATGTCTGCTGTACTTGATCTGAGTTGGCATGCTTTGAGTCCCATTGATTAAACAGTGCCACTTGATGAGACCCAGGAAGCAAGCCATCTCTGTCACAGTACCATGCCCAACTTCATAGCATCCTTCCTATAAAGTTGGGCAGCCCTACAAATATGATAAACGAATGAATCTCTAAACTCCTCCTGCCAGTTTCATCCCAAATTTTTGTCACTTTTATTTTTAAATCTACTCACTGTTGGGAGTTCCTTGTTTTAGCCCTCTTCACTCACAGCTTCATTTTTTTTTAAATTTCCTCCAAGTTGTCCTGCTTTTTCTTTGTATCTTTAACCTTATCTGCTCTTTCCTCAATCTACATTCTTTGCACTTTTTTCATTATATACAGATTATACATCTTTCGCTCTTCATTTTTGCAGCAATCATTCTTTTATATTCATTTTTCTGATATGCATATACTTTTTCTCATACACTTCCTGCGGGTGTATTTTCATTCATTTCTTTTACTTCCTTTTCTCCTCTGTCCATCTCTTTCCAAGATCTACTGTGATACTACCAAATAACACCAATACCAAACATTCAGTGTAACTTCCACTAATAAAAGCATTCATGCCTTTAAATTTACATTCTTTCTTTTGCCAGGTATACATATTAATAAACTTATGCTTAAACCACATATGTATCCCATTCTGACTGACATTTTCTAAGCGGATACTCACCTGTCACTATTCTCATTCATTCTGAATGGCCCAATCAGTTTTGCGTTGTGTCATCTTGTTCCCACCCATCATTCATATCACCTAATGGAATAATTTTTTCCTTTAAATCGTATTCTGTCAGAACGTTGCACATTCCCCCCCAACTCATCTCTGATTTTTCCATGATCACTGTTCACATGCAGCTATCACCAACCTATTGATTTCTACTTCCTTACACATCCACAGCAATCTAGATAGTACCAGTTAATAGTTTCTGACATACATTTTAGCCCTTTTACTCATAATTAAGCTGGCACCTTTACTTCCTTGCATGTATTCATCAACTCAACTCTACAGGACCAGATCACCTTCATTCAGAATTATTACATTCTTACTTTTTTCTTAGTTTCACAAATACACAATTTATCTATTATTTCATGTCACTGTTAACACAGTTTATCATTTACAGGTAATCTTCACTTAACAACCACAATTGAGCCCAGATTTTCGGTTGTAAGTCATAATGGTTGTTAAGTGAGCCAGAGTCATTTTTACAATCTTTTTTTACCATAGTTGTTAAGCGAATCACAGTGGTCATTAAGTGATTCAAGATTGGGGTTTGTGGTTTCCTTCAGTTGTTAAGTGAATGGTGCAGTTGTTAAGCAAACCAGGAGTTACTTTGCAGTATTGTGGGGGACAGAGTGTGATAGTCATGTTTTCCAACACAACCTGACTATGGAAATGCTTCTGTGGCTACAATAGTATTATTTTCAGTTAATATTACTGTTATTTTCAACTAATATTACTGGTTAATTATTAAAAACTTTTACTATAAGGTCTTAATTGGAATCTTTGTTCTACAGTACAGTACTAAACAGGTTTAAAGGTACAGTACTGTAACCTTTTTTTCCTGCTGTAGTAAACTCTGCAGCTTTTATTACTGTACAGTACTGTATATAAATCTGATTTTTATAAAACAACTGTTTTAAAAACAGTAAACCAGCATTCAGTATTGTTAAATACAATTAAAAATCAGACAGGCAGAGGATGGAACATGCATGGCACCATACAAATCTCTACTTAAGTTAAACAGAAACTGGGAAAAATTTAAAGGCAAGCATAAGTACAGTACTTACTTTTCCTGTACAGTAAGGCACACACACAAGGCCCCCTCTGCCATCTTCTAAATCACAGGAAGTAGTGCGACCACGAGACCGGGCCTGCTGCCTCAGAAATCCAGCATTGTAAGCCTGGAGGACTTCCTGTTTCCAAAGGGCGGACATGTGGCCCAAAATGGCCACCACTTCTGGGATGGCCAAATCTGGTCACGTGATCGCGGAGGCCTTGTGAGGGTCGTAATTTCAGGCCCCAGTCGGAAATCTACTTTTGGGGTACCATCGTAACCTCAAACGGCCTTTAAGCGGCCTGTCGGTAAGTGAAGACTACCTGTACCAGTACCATTTACTCCTTTAATATTCCAAATCACAGCCTTCCATATGTTGTGGTCATCACTTAAATAATGATATTGATGTGGACACTTGCCACCCATCATAACTTTGATCAATTGAGGTAACTACTCTGGGTAATTAAAAGAGCTATCCTGTGTGGGTGAACATATTTACATCAAATATAGGGCTTACCTTAATAAAGGGTTTGCTGGTTGGTACATATGGAATTTTAAGAGGATGTTGTAGACATTCTTGGAAAATAGGTGAAATGGGCAATATGGTCACTCATGCTGCTTCCCCACCATTCCTCAAATCCTTTCTACTACCCTTGCTTGCCATTGCCTTTGTCAATGTAAGAGGGCCCATTTCTGGAAACAAAGCACTGTGGCATAATTATGGAACTTTTTTTTTTTTAGGAAAATAAAAGGGACAGTTTAGTGCCCAGAGGCATTCTTGGAAATAAATATGATGTTGAAGGCTTTGGAATTTGTTCTATAATGTAAAGGAATTTGCTTTCAGTATTCCAACTTCCTTTTTCTTTATGCAAATTAAAATGAATTTTTAGAAAGCTGTAAAATTAACTTTTACAGAGAATCTAGTTGGAACTAAGAAAGGTACTTATAGGCACAATATTGTTCAAAATAATTTTATAAGAAACTCCAAATTTGGGAATATAATATGTAGGAAGTAAACATGTTAACACAGAGTTCTCAGAGCACAACTTTTCTCATCAACAGCTCATATCTTTGCATTAATGCTATATTTGTTGGGATCATAGACAAAGTATGGGTACAGTAGCCGATGATTATGCAGCCTGTGTTTGCAGTGGTGCTTTGCCTACATATTTTTTATTGTGAAATTGCCCCTGAAATTTTTTTCTACCAATATTAATATGGACTTATTTGCATTAATTTGTACTCTGTGATCCTCTGGGAGCAGAACTGACTTTTTGAAGGAATATTGCTTAGTGCTAATATAGTCTGCTACTAGCAGAAGTGCCTTAGAAAAATTTCAGCTACTTTGAAAGGAAAAGTTCACATCTCTGTACAGAAATATTTGAGCAGAAATACCAAATATAAAGCTCTCGTCTTCCAAATATACTGGCAGAAGAAAGCTGAAATCTCATCATAATTATTTATAATAATCACATTTGCCATGCAACAGCATACTTGACTCATATTGAAATCCATAGAGAGATTTTTTGCACACAACTCTACTCTTCATATTTACCATATACACTTCATGCAATGTTTTATGTTTTATTCAGATACATACAAATACATAATAATATAAATTATGCAGGAGCAGAAACAGTACAGATAAACAGAAAAACATTGCCCTCAAATGTTCTGTCCCCTCCTTTGCAGAAAAATTGCACCCAGCATAGATAAGGAATTCCAATCCTGCTAGCTGGTAGAAGCAAAGGAATGTTTTGATTTTCAGGACTTTTTCAACCCTTTGCAAGCCTCACAGAGATGGCTACACCATTTTTCAGGCTTGGTACCCTACCTGGGCAAAACTAATTCAGGGCATGTCCACTGCGTTGCTGCAGAGTGATATACTGTACAACAAATTAAGGATAAGCTTTCCTTTACACAAATGACACTCTGTAACACTCTGTCATTTGACACTCTCAAGAACTATCTCTGTTCTGGGCTTTTGTAACTTCAACACCAAGATAAATGTTTGAATTTGTGCCTAACTTCCTCAGCTGGCAATTCTATTTCAGCTGACTGACAAATTCTTATTCAAGGTGGAAAACTTCAGTTTCTAAGCAGAAAACAACTACATAAGTAAGAAGTCCTACACAAACTTCTACACTTTCTTATGTACCACAGAAAACAGCATGTGACTGTTCTCACATCCCAGTTAGCATCTGCACCATGCTATCAATGACTGGCCTGCTTTAAAATCCATAAAGCACCCTGTTAAGTCAATGAATTGTTTGGGAACTGCCACACATGTAGAGCCAAAACGCTTGCCTTACACACACTGTTTCAGGGAGATCTACATTCAAATATGCTGTGCCAACATCACAATATGTACATGGACACCTGTTTCCATGCTACGCAACCAGAAAACGCACCACACGTAAATATTCTGGCCTAGCTGTGGGTGCATACACTAGATCCACAGTTCACAAACTTTCTTTTGTGAGATAAATCCCTGGGCAACACTGGCTTTACACTGCAGAGTATTATCAGAAAGAAATGTCTTTCTGAACACTCATCTGGAACCTACAGCTTACTAAAACAAAGGATAGGTTGGTTTCTGTCAACACTTCACCAAAACTCAAACTGACTATCCACAGCTGTGTTCCAACGCTCTCCTTGCCTCTCAAAGGCAGGAGCAACACATCTAGCAAAGACTGGGTTTTCTCAGGTAACCTGACACACTGTCACCTGCTAAATCACAAATCTGTCAGGCTTCACACCCTGGAATAAGAGGACCCATGAGGAATGACCACTGTACTTCCTCCATCACTATATCTTTTCCCTATTACCTGACTCCCCCTCCAGGCCCTGCAACTGCTCAGGTGAAATTTCCACTCCTTCACCTGAGGGGCCCTTTTCACACTCGGAGACTGGGGAACAGAGGAAACCTGAACTGGTTTTTGCCCATCTACTGAACCATGGACAGTGGGTTGTTTTTTTTTTTACTAGCAATGCAGCAACACTTCTGCAACCTTAGCATGTAACCTTTTCCTAACCAGTAGGCTGCTTAAACATAAAGTACTTCTGGAGATTTGGATTTGACCATGGCTTAATGAAACAACGATAAGCCTTGGATTTTAATCAACAACCAACAACCTGAAGCACTCTGCTTCCTTGGTTCTTCCTTCTCTGTGACCTGGGGTTGTGAACACACACAAATGTTCCACAGACATGCAGGCACTTCAGTGAAGGGCGCTTGCCATACCAAAGAAAAATAACTTATTTTTTACAGTTGAATTCTACTACCTGGTTAGTTAGAAACACACTGCAATCAAGGCAGCCACTCCCCAGACATGGGATGGCACTTGAGCAACTAACAGCAGGCTATTTTTTAATGGTATTCACAACACCAACACTCAGCTAGAATTCCAACATTGGCAAGTCTTTGGGAGAATACTTTCCTACAAAGCCAATTCTGGAACAAATGGCTCAGGACCTCTCCACTACAATCTGACTAGAACTGACCTTATTTGCATCCTACTATTGCTACATACACTTCAAAGCGAGCACAGACCTTCGCTTTAGACTTCAACAAGTAGCAACAACACAAGCAGGTATGATCATCAACCAGAAGGAACATGAAACTCGCACCCCACCATTACTTGGGACATGGGGGCTAACTAGGTCTCTATGAACCAACTGAAATGGTCTAGTTAACACTCTGTCACTTTGCCTAGTAACAGACACAGTCCTGATTTTAGATTGTTTACACACAATTTACTCAAGAAACTTTTGCACATTTCCTGGGTTCTAACTCAGAATGCATGAGGCGTGGTGGCTCAGCGGGTAAGACGCCAGGCTTGTCGATTGGAAGATCGCAAGTTCGGAGGTTCGAATCCCTGGCCCTGCGTGCGGAGTGAGCTCCCGCACTAGCTCCAGCTCTTGCCAACCTAGCAATTTGAAAGCATGCAAATGCAAGTAGATTAATAGGTACCACTTCGGTGGGAAGGTAACAGCGTTCCGCGGCGTCATGCGGCCACATGACCGTGGAAGTGTCTTCGGACAACGCTGGCTCTTCGGCTAACAAACGGAGATGAGCACCGGCCCCTAGAGTCGGACACGACTGCACAAATGTGCGGGGGGTACCTTTACCTTTTACCTTAACTCAGAATGCATTTGGCTATCTGAGACACACTCTCCCATCCCGGGATACCCCAGTACTTTGTGAAAACTTTATGGATGCATTTATGATGTGGGAAACATTAAACACACAATGTCCTGTCCACACAATCTCCACAGCATCTCACACACTTGATGTTACAGGTTTGTCTCTAACACACTCAGCCACATGCAGTTTCATATCACAATGAAACATTCAGCACCAAGTACACTCAGACTTGACCAGGGCTGGAACACTGAGGAGAGAAAAAACAAGTGTACACATACACATTTTTTTTTTCAGAATTAGCAGCTAAAATGACTTGCTGAACTCAAGGCTGAAATTTGTAACAATAACCGTCCATGTTTACAAACTTTACAGCGACCAATTCAAAAACAGAGTCTCTGTAGAAATGCTTACACACAGCAGCCGGTAGAGTAGAAAACTCGGATTTGTTGGTTAGCTGGCATCTGGCTTCCCCTCCATTCGTAAAGCAGGCTTCTTGCACTGATAGCAGCCGCTGGACGACACGACAGGGAAGAGCCTTGTAGAATCACAGCAATCACGGCAAATGTAAATTCCATCCCAGGTTTTACTTCAGCTGGAACGCTGTTTGCAAATCTTAGGAACAGGAACAGATGACTTGCAATGCAGCTTCTGGAAGTGGCTTGTACAATAATGTTGCTTTCTCGACCAGTAGCTCCAGGTTTGACAAAAATCATGCACGCTTTTTCACAGTGCCAGAAAAACAAGCCTTCTCGTTCAAATGCAGCAAACAAAGTCTTGAACTCACCAAGGTGGGTCATCACAGTCTCACCGGTTGCAGCTTCAAACCATAAAGCTGTCTTAGTAGACCACCAAGGGCAACAGAGCTCCACTGTGTATTAAAGGCTCCATCAGCTCTCAGCACCCATTTCTCAGTCCTGAGTAGCTGAAATAATTCCATTCAGAGGAGTTGAGTCCCAAAAGCAAAAATGCCATAAGCACAGTCCAAACATGCTTGCACTTCTTCAGAGAGAACCCTCTGAAGGTGGATTTGCCACTTACTGCCACAAATCTTCTTGCAAAAAGAATTATTCCAACTCCATACACCAGGTCAGATAGTTTGTGCCATCTAAAGCCTCAAATGGCAGACTGACCAGACACTGTTCAGCCATTGCTGACCACTCAAAGACAACATGTTTATTCTGAAATCAGCCTCTAAAAACAAACTCCCTTTTACAGCCAGGTCCAACGCAGCAAAGAAAACGCAAATTTCTCTCTGGGCCCATAACCTGATGGGGTATATGCTGGCTTAAAGGGGAAAAACCGAGGCTTGAGAATAAACAGACAAGAATGCAGCTTGTTAGGGCCAACAGTGTTTACTGATAGGCATAAGGCAATAATGCAGATACAATCACATTATCGCAAAAATGAAAAAGATGAATATACAGGATACATCATTGTAAAAGGAAAAACAAAACAAACTTATAAGCAGAGTTCTGTGTATTAATCCCAGGGCCAGAGTTCCTGCCATGGCCTATACCCAAAGCCAGGCATAGCTCACTCTGCCCAGTCCACGGGAAGTGAACACGTGAAGAACTACATAGCTAAAAGACACTAGAAATCAAGAAGACAGAGAACACCATTTTGCATGGTTGTATATTCAGTTCTTCTAGCTTTCTGATTGGCTGGATGTTAGCTGTTACACACACTAGGCCTCAAAGCACTAGGCCTAAAGCACATAGCATGACCTGCTATTGGTTAGCAGTGCTGCATCTACGCACTGAGTTCCCCCCTCCTCCTTGCTCAGGGGGGGCTTGAGGAAGGCTTCCCACGGAAGGATATCAGGAGACCTTGTTCCCATGCAATCTAGTCAAAACAATACACACGTGACCATTGCTATCTTGCACCTGCACTTCACGTCACCATGAGAAGGCTTTGCTTTGCTTTGTAAAAGATGCAATTTGCCGAAACACTTTTGCTTTGTAGAGAAACCCAATTTCCAATTTCATATAACCCAATAAGAAATCTGACACTGCCTTGTCAAGCAATCTTGAAAATGGTTGTTGTGGGTCTTCCGGGCTGTGTGGCCGTGTTCTGGAAGTTGTGGTTCCTAACGTTTCGCCAGCATCTGTGGCCAGCATCTTCAGAGGGCAGGAGCACAGACAGAAGCAAAATCTCTGTGCTCAGAAAGAGCGCTTCTGTCTGTGCTCCTGCCCTCTGAAGATGCTGGCCACAGATGCTGGCGAAACGTTAGGAACCACAGCTTCCAGAACACGGCCACACAGCCCGGAAGACCCACAACAACCATCGAACCCCGGCCGTGAAAGCCTTCGACAAATCTTGAAAATGTCAGGGAAAAAGCATAGTTACTCTTAGAAGCCAAGAGTAGGGAGTTAAGCCAAGGATAAGGAATAATTGTAGCAAACTAAGGAATACCTCATTGCTTGCTTTAGTCCCAGCCCAAATGGAAGGTCATTTATGTGTAACTTAATAAAGAGAACCCAATGACCACCCTGAATGGGTGAAGCCGGTTCCAAGCTTGAGACTTATTCATTACCATGAACATGTTCCAAGATGAAACTTCAATAGTTCATCACATGGCACCAGTGAACATAACAACATTTTCTGGTTTATTCTTGAAGTCTTCTTACAGAATTGTGTTAAAGTTTTTGTTTTTCATTATGGGAAAACAATTTGAAAAAATATATTACCTTAGATTCAGTAAGGTACTATCAGTCATAGATCATGTGCTATACATGTAGAAAATCAGGATTCATTAGCCAGCATTTTCAAATGAAAGGATCTGGTAGGAGATGTAGTGAAGATCTCTGTCTGAGATCTTGGCAGATTACTGCTAGCAAGTGGAACTGAGTATTGGAGGATACCTGGGCAAGGCAACTTCCACAAGGAGCCCCATATACTCCATCACCCAGTCCCCTCAATTACTTAGCCTTCCTTTCCCCCCTCCACCTCCTCCCTCCCCCAAACACCTCAGCTCTTCCTTTTTTGTTGCTTGCGTTCCCCAATTATCAATCACGGATATATTTTTTTTTGGTAACTTTGAGTGCTGCATACAGCATCTTTTTGAGTGGGTGAGCATTTCTGGACTTCTGCAAACATATTTGGAGGTTAATTTTACATGCTATTGCAGAGCTTTCCAAACTTTTCATGTTGGTGACACACCTTTTAGACATGCATCATTTTGCGACACAGTAATAACGCCTCCCCGGCCCATGCGATTGGCTCCCACCAGAAAACCCCGCCCCCAGCCCACGTGATTGGCTCCCACCAGAAAACCCCGCCCCCAGCCCACGTGATTGGCTCCCACCAGAAAACCCCGCTCCTGGCCCACACGATTGGCTCCTACCTGAAAACCCCGCCCCCTGGCCCACACAATTGGCTCCCACCTGAAAACCCTGCCCCCCGGCCCACGTGATTGGCTCCTGCATGAAAACCCCGCCTTGCGTTTACTGAACTATTACCTTGCATATCCAAATAATATGTATGGGGGGAGGGGGGTTGCTGGTCCTGGGGTGCTGCGAGAAGAAGAGGCGCCCCCCCAAAGAACACCCGGGGCTTCGGGATGTTTGCAAAAGTCCTGGATCCGAAGCCCCTGAAGGGGGGAGAGAGGCGCTCCCCAAGACGCCCTTTCAAAACTCAATTCTGTGCAGCCAGCGGGACACCAAGGGAAGGAATGGCGATTAAAGCCTGTTGTTGCGATTTAGCTTCACCTGCCTGCTGCTCCTGAAATGGAAAAGAAGGTTCGATGTTGACTGGTTTGGGTTCAGGGGCTCACGCGATGCCGCTTGGGCAGCAGCCTCTCCGCTGGGTAATGTGTTTGGCCGGCCAGAGGCCGCACCTCTCGCCCCCCGGGATGCAGCTGGAGGCGCAGGGCACCTGGGGCTCCCGGTCCGCCGCCTCCCTCACCAGGCAAATGCTTTAATCGCCATTCCTTCCCTCTGAGCCCTGCTGGCTGCACGGAATTGAGTTTTGAAAGGGCGTCTTGGGGAGCGCCTCTCTCCCTCCTTCAGGGGCTTCGGATCTGGGACTTTTGTGAATGTCCTGAAGGCCTGGGTGTTCTCTGAGGGGTGCCGCTTCTCGCAGCACCCCAGGACCAGGAACTGTCCCCTCCCCCATAAATATTTGGATATGCAAAGTAATCATTTGGTAAACACAAACCTGGGAGGAAAACCCAATTACTTCTGAAGTTATTCCAGGGCTGTTCCGCAGCGTTTGCTGGGCGAGGGAGGTGGCGGACTGGGAGCCCCAGGCACCCCGCATGCTCCAGCTGCATCCCGGGGGGCAAGAGGCGCGGCCTCTGGCCGGCCAAACACATTGCCCAGTAGAGAGGCTTCTGCCTGCGCGGCGTCATGTGAACCGCTCACGCCAAACCCGCACTTGGCCGGCTGCCCCTGACCTCAAGTGGGCCTGCCTCGTTGCGGGGCAGAGAGGCAAGGCAGTGGCGCTTTCCGGCGGCACAGCAAGGGCTCGGCGGGACTCCAAAGGGGACTCTTGTTGCGGCGGCAGGCATCTGCGCTGCTCAGCCCGCCTCTCTGCCCTCCTTTGGCACACGCTGATTGGCGGGGGTGCCTCTTCTTCTGGCTCCCCCCCAATCAGCGCTTCCAGGTCATCTGGTGACACACCCAGACACTGCCGGCGACACAGTAATGTGTCGCGACACACAGTTTGGAAAGCTATATACTAATTTATGTGATGTTATTGTGGTTGCTGATAGATATGACTTTTATTTCATTGTGATTATGTATTTAATTCTATTGTAAACTACCTGTAGCCTTGGGAGCTGGGTGATATGTAGATATATGTAATAAATAAATATTGTAGATGCCATTGCAAACTGGCTGCCATGGAGGAACATAAATAATTGCAAAACTGAGGTGGTGGTGGTTCAGTCGTTTAGTCGTGTCCGACTCTTCGTGACTTCATGGACCATAGCACGCCAGGCCTTCCTGTCCTCCACTGTCTCCCAGAGTTTACTCAAATTCATGAGGTACTTAAATGCATAGCTCCCAGTTCTCTTGGAATATTTTTTTATATACCTCTTTAGTTGTTGCCTTTCTCTTTGGAGCGATACCATTACTGCTAATATTATGCAAAGGCTCAGGTACACAGGCTCCTGACTTGAACCACACACTCCATCGTTATGCCAAAACGAATTAAAAAGAAGCAAGGGACCGATTTTTTTTCATAAATTGTGGTAACCTTTTATTATTTTCCTCAAAATGTAAATGTTTAAACTTAAAATTTTAAAAATCTATCTCTTCAGTTTGCTTTAATGGTTTTAAAGAAGTGCAAATAAAATTCACTACAACATTGTTTTGAATGTAAATATGGATAACTTACCTTAAGCATCTGGCATCATGTAATGTTAGTTCCTGCATTGATGACACTATCTCATAGTAAATGCAGCTGACTTCCTGCATGATCATGAATGACATTGGATTTAGCTATTTATATCTGAAGGAGATTCTCCTTTGTCTTTTTTCGCAAGCTGAGATCTGCATAGTTTATCATCCATAGATTCTAGGTTTCCTTTGTATAAGCCAGGAAGTTGGCTGTTTAGAGAAACTTTTCATAACATTTTAGAGATTAGCAATTTCTAATTGAGAAGGAGGTTTTTCTCAAATTGCATCAGGACAATAAAGAGAACAATATTTGAAGTAGCTGTAGTTTTAACCTATGGCCAATTATTATGATATTTTGTGTGTAAGCGGTTTAGACCATGGAAGTCCTTTTCCTGGCACTGTTTTTCATTTCATTTTAATGAAGTGATCAAATCCCCTGCTTTACATATTTCCAAAGACAGATAGATCTACAAATTAATGGACAACTAGGAATTTCAAAGGTGAACTTTTTTATCATATGAATAAAGTGTCCTGGTGACATTCAACAATAGATCTTGATGTAATTACAGTAAAAGATAGTTGTAGTCTTCAGCTACAACTGAAGTGGAGTGGCATATATGTTAATATGATAAATAAATACATCATAAACCATGGATTTTTTTCTGGCACAAAATTAGATTAGTTTGTTTGGAAGCCATCTTAAGGTTTTGTTTGTTTTTAAGGTAGACTTTTTTTCTTGACATTTCTAGTGATTTGTGCAGTTCTCATTGGCTAACAATTCATTGCAAAGAATACTACTGTATTCTACTTTTGTTTTTAGTCTTCCTTATTCCACTTCTAAGGGGTTTTTCTGTGATTATATTAAGAGCAAATTTAGCACTATTTATTAAGAAAGGTGATTCAAGAAATCAAGATTCAACTTTGTCATTATGGTTCCTCACACACTGTGGTAGAGAGTAAAATGCAAAGTATAATATGGCTTGTATAACCTTCGGTTTTTGCATTCTTGCTCCTGTGACAGGGATAATCAAAACATAGATCTCTGGGTGATGAGCAAAAGATTTATAACAATTGTTCTACAATAACATTAAGCCAATAACATGAGAGATACAGACAGGAGTCGATTTTTTGGGTAACTTTATTCAGCATTTCAAACACTTTCAGTATTTTTTGGTTCAAGAGTCACATTTGGCCTTTGAATGGTATGCCACAGGCTTGACCTCAAAAATTGAGTAGTACAGGATTTAAGTGAAATTAATTAGTAATTAATTTAGTAATAGAAACTAAATGTACATGTTTAATAATTTTGCCTTTCTGTCATATTAAAAATCTGAAATTCCTAGCGACTTTTGGATGACCTCTGAGGGCCATATCTAAAGTGTTGGAGGACAATACTGTTCCTTGGGCTGTATACATCTGTCTTAGAACAAATGCTTGGGTTTCTAGATTGTTAATTCTATGTGTGCTACTATACTAGGTTTTGAATGGTCGAAAATGACAACAGGATTGAACCTGCTAGTCTAACATTTGTCCAGCCTTGTCCTACAGGTTATAGCAATAGCTGATATAGGGCAGATGCAGCTGTGAACTGCCCATCTGCAGCTATTCTAACAGTCTTAAGCAACACTGACCATAATAATAAAGCTTAAAGTAACTCCTCTTCAATGAAGTACATTGAAATACTTTGTATTTTAGCTCTCCAGTGATTACCTATATAATCTACTCAGCATTGAGAATCAAGTGTGGCAGAATTAAGGGCACCTGTAAGTCACAGGTATCACATTATTAAAGTGGCATAACAAGAATATTATTTTCCCCATGCATTACAGCAACTTTCTTATGAGTTAAAATGAAATTCTCAAAATGAATTATTTTACATTTTTAATTATAATTTTGTATAATAATGTATTCAGCAATGGAAAACCAGTTTTTTGTAGAGATCCCATCATTAATACTGTATCAGTCAATAATGAAATTGAGGAGTTATGCTTTTGCAAATTTTGTATGAAATTTCCAGATTTTCATATCAGTTTAAAGTGTGGATCAAAATTGTGCCAAACACCAGATTTGTAGGAATATAAGTTAACAGTGCTGTTCTTGTCGTTATCATGATACACTGGAAGATAGAGATGGATACATGTTTTTAGTAGAAATATATACTTTTAAAGGGCTTTTTTAAATGGCATGTGAAAATATAATGTCATAGATGAAAATTTGCAAACATGGCACAGATCAAAAAGGCATATTTATCCATTTCAATCTTTAAAGAGAAAATAGTCCTGATATTAAGAAATATCTCAAAATGATACATATGTTGGTTGCCTCAGTGTAATGAATCTGAGGGACTAAACAACACATATGATTAGCCAGCATCCATGGTTCCTTCACCTGTAGTGCAAATAAACCTTACATCTTGTCTTCAGCATTTTGTAAAAATATATCTAACATCTTCAGCATTTTGCAAAAATTATCTTCTTAGTTTATAAAAAATTTTAAATGAATTTTCATTTTTTAAATCTAATAAACTCAAACTCTGATAAAATATCTAGGCACAGCATGAGATATTAACACTTGGAAAATATATGTTATAAATCCCATGCGATTATTCAGAATATTTGAGTTCACCCAGTGTTTATGACTGCATATACTTGGTTTTGATTGTGAGTGAATTTTCGAGTCTTTTGCCTGAACAAATTTTAAAATGTATTATGGTAAGCTTTATGATTCAGATATTGTTTCTGTGTACTCAGACTGGTCTTAGGGCTAATATGTGGCTTTCTTTTTATAATGTATCTGTGATGCTGCAGCACTTTTTTATTGTGTCCCAATCAGTTCTTCCCTTCTGAGGCTTTTTTTTCTGACCATGGAAAGTATAACTTCTGATTACAAATTAGGTTTGAAAATGTACTTAAAATTTTGATCTCATAATCTAGCAGCAATTCCTGGGATTGCACTGACTTCAGCACACATTCAAACAAATTTTGCTTGGACAGGCAAATAAATCTAAAAAAATCACTGTGGTGTAATGTTTGGAATATCACAATTTCAGCTGGTATTCTTTGCCTAACACACTGTACCTCAAAATATTGTTATAAGGAAGAGTGAGAACCTTGTACATAGTTGTGAGTTCATAAAGGAACCGGTGATGGAGAATTAACACAAGATTGCTAATAATAAATACCTTAATTAGTTTACCATTGCTAGCAGTTTTTAAATGGTAGATTATTTTAAAGATTTTTATAAGGACTTTGAGTTATTTGAACAGGCAAGTTACCAACCTGTACCTAAGGCTATCCACAAATCATCACTGTTCTCTTGTTCAACCCAGTGTAAGTAAATTGGCATGTTACCAAAACTTCAGTGTAGTGAGTTTTTTTCTCAAGACCATTAAGTATGAAAATTTGAAATACAATAACCAATAACCCCAAAACAATACTTGTGATTAAAAGATAAGGTTTGTTTATTTATTTATTTGCATATCTTGTTCATTCTACTCTACAAATACATATACTGTAGTAGCTAACAAAATTTAAAAACAGGGACAGTCCAGAACCAACAAATGAACACTGAAATAGAAAGTAAATTCACTGAATAATTAAAACCTTGGGGAAAGGATGTATGCTTTGACAATTTTCTAATCATTGAGAATCTAAGCTGTTCCATAGTCTCTTCCACATGTCGAAAAAAACAGGCCCAACAATGGTAGCATCTTCAAATGGACTGCTGCAATGTGCTCTACATGGGGCTGCCCTTGTAGAATATTTGGAAGCTTCAGCTGGCACAAATGTATTGGCATGGGCAGTTATGGGTGCCAGTCATTCAGCACATGTGGCACCTCTGCTTCACGAGCTGCACTGGTTGCCAGTATACTTCCGGGTTCAATATAAGGTGCTGGTAGCTACCTTTAAAGCCTTTCATGGCTTGGGACTGGGTTACTTGCAAAGCCAACTCTCCCTTGTATCTACCCATCATGTTAGATCCAGCAGGGGAGGCATGCTCTGGGTCCCATCTGTTAGGGAGCATCATCTAGTGGGACCCAGGAAAAAAGATTTTTCTATCATGGTGCCTGCCCTCTGGAACCGCATTCCCCCGGTGGTTATGGCTTGCCCCAACTCTGCTGGCCTTTCATAAGGCCTTGAAAACCTGGTTTTGTCACTGAGCCTGGAGCCCTGATGTGTGGCTGAGTTGATATTATTATTATTATTATTATTATTATTATTATTATTATTTAATTTATATAATATCATGACTATGTTAATTGTTGTTGTTGGTTGAATTTTCTTGGCTGCTATATATGTTGTTTATAATTTTGTTACATAGTTTTTATCTTGTTTTTAAGCATTATTAGATGCCCAGAGTCATATATTTGAGATAGGCAGCTAAAAAGATAAACAAACAAGTGAGCTTCTCCTAACAGCCAATCAGCACATCCTAACAGCCAATCAGATTCATAAGATTATTCTTTTTCTCCCATTAATTACTTCATTATACAGATGAAAATCAAAATGAATTTAAAAATGTCTTTGTTCTATCTTAGTCTGCTCAGTTAAATCTATAAACCTTCAAATGATCTGACTTTTTTTTAAAGCAGATTAAATCTTATGTTCCTAATGATAATAATTATCTATTTTGCCCCCAGCAGGCCAGCCAGAATTAATAGCTCACTGCTGCTGGCAGAGTTAATGACTCTGCTCTCCTTACATTTTTAAGATTCCAAGCAAATACTAAGGAGGGTGACTATTTTACCCATCTCCTTCCAGCATTTTGATGTCTGGCTTGCTTTCTTGTTGTTACAAAAAATACAGCTTTTCAAAGGAGTTTGAATATGCTTTTCTTTTCTCCTCCTTTCCCAGGAATGGAATAGCAAATTGCCGAATGAGGACAGATAGCGAGCAGTCGTGTGGTTCTCCATTGGTGAGTGGGGACCCAAAGGAGGATCATAACTATAGCAGTGCCAAATCTTCCAACCACAGGAGCACATCGCCCACTAGTGATTCTGTTTCCTCTTCTTCTGCTGATGATCATTACGAATTTGTCACAAAAAGCAACCGGGACAGTAGTGAGGGCAGCGAGGTCAACTTCCATAGCCACGAGAGCCATAGTGAAGCAGAGGATGAGAGCAAACGACAAAACCGAAGAGAGACCAAGGATTCCGTAGCTGATAGTGGGTTCACCTCTCAGCACAAGAAACGTCAGCATTTATTGAAGGCAAAAAAAGTACCAAGTGACACACTGCCTCTTAAAAAGAGACGCACGGAGAAACCACCAGAGAGTGATGATGAGGAGATGAAAGAAGCTGCTGGGTCACTCCTGCATTTGGCAGGAATTCGATCTTGTTTGAACAACATCACCAATCGGACGGCAAAGGGGCAGAAAGAGCAAAAGGACATGACAAAAAATGAGAACAAATCCATTGACTGAACTTATAAAACAATTTTGTTTCAGCACGTCAGGTGAATTCTAATGATTTGTGGCAATATCAGAAAATATTTTCTTCAGTTTTATCTTCCCCCTTTTTTCTTTTTTTCTTTTTCTTTTTCTTTTTTTCCTTTTTTGAACCCAAAATATTTGTGTTGTATTTTTTTAAAGGAGATTGAAGCCATAGAACTCATACTGATACTCATCTAATTTTACACAAGCTTTTCATTACATGAAGACAAAACAGTAAAAGCCAAAATTGCCATTGCTTTCTCCAGTTCTGTCAGAAATGCATGGTTGAATATGCTGTGATACCACCAGTTAATGTGAGAGGAATACAATTTGGCACTTGAAAATACATTATATAGCGAGAAATTGAATAATATGGTAGATCCAGGCCAGGCTCTTAGAAAAATAATTTAAAAGCCTTATAATTAAATGAGAGAGAGAGAGAGAGAGATTGTGTGTGTGTGTGTAGTATAATCCAGAAATTTGAGGGAAGTCAGAGGCCCATCTTCAGAATCAAGAATAAGACAGTGGCATTTGCTTGCATTTGTGCCATAGAAATCTTGGAATACCCACTAAAGACAGCTGCTCATACAGTAATGAATTACTAAGCTTCATGTACTGTATATGGCTCATAATGTGAAGACTTAATACTTTTTAAATTATGGAAACTGAACTGTGTATGCAATGAGTTTCAATAATATAAGGAGAAAAGGGTGGAGGGGGTTGGGGGGATTAGTGATATTCTTTAATCAATTAATTGTCTTCTATATTTAAATTAAAAGAATGTTTTTTAAAAAGCCATAAGCCTGAAGATTGGCACTGCCTGCAAAAATATTATGGGAAAACAAGCTATGAGTTCTTAACTGCCTGAGTGAAAAGCAATCAAATCTAAAAAAAAATATGAGTAGATATTTAAAGAGGATCAAAATGAGGAAACCGTTTTGATAGGATAAAAAAATTGATCTCATGAGAAAAGCAGAATACATATGCTACAAAACCTGCCATTAGTATTATATTACATTAAAAGAAACAAATATATTTGGTTGGAAAAGAAATCCTAATCTTAACTAGAACTCTGTACAGTGCTTCTCAAAATACTGTACCTGTTAAATAGCCAGGATACATTTGTGCAAAAATAACAATATATTTCCAGTTATAACCACTGTAGCCAGCAGAAGATTCTGATTCAAATTGCATGGATACCTTTCTGGGAGGGGCTCAGGAGTACAAAATAAAACCCCCCTTTTTAATTCAAAGATAACAAAAGTTCTTGTAAGGTAAATAATGTATTTAGCATGAAGCATGAATTATTTTCATATAAATAGAGAAAAATAGAGAAAAGGCTATGCCTCTAATTTTTAAGCCAATAGGCTTAGTTTTGGTTTTTGGTTTTTGGTTTGTTTGTTTTTTATTTTGTTTGGGAAGCAGGTGTTTTAAGGTTTAACCTTTTTCAGGGACAAATACTGACTGTTGGGGAACTTATTCTGCAATATTAAAAAAATAAAACTTCATGCTCGGGTAGGGCTTGGATGGTTGAATTATATTGCCTTGTCTGCACATTCAGCCCCCTTCCCCTACTTCTCTGTTTTTTGAACATGTTTGTCCTTTCTTTGTCTTTACATGTATTAACATTACGCAATAATTTTGAGGGCAAAGCAAGTAGTGAGTGTGTATGATTAAGACTCCAGGAAAAGACTCTGAATTTACTGTACGGATGGGAGAGAGGGAACAATGGATAATTTGGATTTGGAGAGATTGTAACCAACAAGATACATTGCTCTGCCAAGAAGGAATGAGTTTTGAAAGGGCTTTCATTTGTGTTCATAACTTGACTGGAGGTACATGATAGGGAAGCAACTTGGTTATGGCCATACCTGTTTTGCAGTGGTAATCCCATAAATGGACTGTAGAGTTTGTAATAAGGCCAACATCCCATACCAGCCCCCAGGAATTACTAGTATAGACAGCCATAATCTTGAGCTGCAGTCAGATGAAAATTCTAGGAAGCCCTCCCAAAAATAGCATTAGGCAAGGCAGCTCTTTAGATCTTCGCTGCTTCATTTAAATAAATGTAGCTTTATGGTAATGGAAGTAATGATGTTACCGATAATGTCTTAAGATTTAGAGGTTAAGATGGATTGGGAGTGGTCAGTGGCAAGAAACTGAAAAAGAATTGGAAATATCCTTTAGCCATCACTGAATTATATTCTAGGAAGTATATGTGGTATGCACTGAAAACTCATACCAACAGATCTTTAAAATAAAGTGTGCCAAATCAGGCTTGAGCTAACAAAGGTTTGAGAGCAAGTTCAACCTCTGCATTGCCTATCAACACACATTTTTTGTGTACTCAAAAATCAGAATTCCGTGTCTGCCCCCCTCCAGAAAGAATTGATAATATTTGCTTAAAAAGCAACAAAGTTAGTGAATTAAGAGTTTTCTCTGCATAGAAGAGTGTCATATGCATCTTGAGATTGCCATGGAGTTCTGATGAAATGTAAAATATATGGTTGCTATTTATTGGAATGAAATCATTTCACAGTGAAGCTGTTTAAGTTGTAAAGTGGACGGGTTCTGAATTCTAACTTTTATTGCTTAGGCCAATGTTCTGACATTTAGAAAGTACCATAACGTAAAGAGAGAACTGAGGGAATATAGTATGATGTTGAACTTATATTATGCCCCACAATCCCCCCCCCCTCAAATTTCTGATATTTGCCAAAATGGCAAGAAGTTTAAATGGTGACTAAGGATTAGCAATAAAATGCTGTAGCTTGATTCAGCAGCATTTATAGAGAGGTGTCAGAAAAGTCAAAATGGTGATCACAGCTGCATGATCAAAGTCCCACCCTTTTGTGTGTGATGACACACATACAAAAGGGGCAGGCTTTAGTTGTACAATTGCAATTATCATCTTGACTTTTTTGAATCCCACCCCATGCATGCCCTGTCTTGGCTTTTCATCCTGCAGTAAATATACATGTATACCATTGACATTCAGTAGGTGCAGTCCAAATTGAATTACAAATTCAAATGCCATTGTGTCTGCTGTTTCTCCATTGGTTCGTCAAGAGGATAATTCTCTTGGAACACTCTTCTGAAAATTAATTAGTAGTTGCAAGCCTACATCAAACTACCATCCCTTTCACTAAGCTTTTGACAGAAGACATAATAAAGTTAATTGGAAGACGTCTCCTCTGCTCATGTACTTGAGCACATTGAATGCATAGATATGTCCCACCAATTACAACGTTTTTCAGTCTGTTGCTTTCTGATGTGTTGGATTGCAATTCCCAGCAGATATTTGACCATGCTTGCTTGGAATTCTGGTAGTCTCAACACATCTGGAGGAAGGATGAAATAGCTCTTCTGCATCCCTTCATTTAGATACAATGACTTGCATACATTTTGGTCTGTAGCATAGTTACTTTCCTAGTAAAACTTACTTCAAAGTTGACTTGTATTGTTGCCATTATATATGCTTTATACTCAAAAATTCAAATTCTTTTACACTAGCATTCTGACTGGTACAATCTTCATTTTTGCCCAGAAAACCATTTTAAATTCTAAATTGAATGCTCTTTCTTAAAAATTATTATTTAAAAATAATATCCAATATTGAAACTTCGTAGTTTGGATAGTATATACAATAATTTCTGGGATAGAATCAGAATTTGGGGCTTGAGTTTTTTACTGGTGATACATAACTAAATGCATCCAAGTTTTTATTCCTATACCCCAAATATGCAGAACACGCATGCTCACATGCACGCACAATGATTATACCATTTCAGTCAAAGGCCTCAACTATAGTATTTTGTAAACCAGAAACAGTAGTTCTGATATTTGGCAGCACTTTCAGAAATGAATAATAGATGGAATGCTATCCTCCAAAGTTAGGCAATTTGTCTCATTGATTTATCCACTAAAGCCCACAGTAATGTACAACATGCTTCCAACCAGACTGTATCCCATTGACTGAACATCCATAAGCTGTAATGTCTTAAATAAAAAGTAATGTGCTGAAGTTAATTTTAGCTATCACTACAAAAAGTGATCACAATTGATATTTTTACAAAATAAGGCAAAATTCATTCGAGGGGTAGACAGCATGCAAGTTATAAATTAAGTACTTGGATCTTATTAGAAGTTATGGAAGATTTGCTAAGCGTTTATCTTTTCTATCATACAGCCACAATAAATAATTTAACCCCCACAATATTATTCTGTTGTGCCAACTTCTTATATTTAGTGCCAAACTGAAAATAAAACAGATGGGCCCAAGTTAAAAATACCAGATGTTACTAATATTCATGGTGAAATGCATCCTCTATACGTTGAGCCTGTCCTTATTCCTACACTTCAGCCATTTTGAAATAACAAGAGAGGGGAATGTTCATAACCGGAAGATAGAAGCAACAGTAAGCAAAGCATCTATTTGTTTTCTCTTCCTCTGCTCCCTCATAGAGTACTGAAAATAATCCAGTAAGTTGACTCCCATTGACTTTGAGGCATAATTCTTCAAACATTTAGCTTTCACCTCAGAAGTTGTAGACCCCATGGTTGCATTCTTCTTCTATGAAAGTCTTTAAGATGGCACAATCTGAGACAGTATCTTAGAAGGCCCTGGGCAGAATGCAGGAAGTCCCATTGTGTATGCATTGTGGCACAGTGCCAAGGAGACTGTGTATATGCACTCACTGTAGCATATGCATCTATCTTGTCCCTACATCATTCTTAATGTATTTGGGTAATTGTGGCAGCTCTTTATGTTCTGCAAATAATTTTTGCAGGAACTGTGGATTGTCAAAATAATGTGTAAGATTTTTTCCTATAAAAATAATAAAATGTTTACTCCATATTTCTCCTTCCATAAATGAAAAGGCTCTCTCTGTCCACCAAAAGTTTTTCTTCATAGATGATACTACTAAGAGAAGGGAAGAAACAACTGTTGTCAACTATCCAGCCCCTGTATAACTCCAAATATCCCCCATATTATGCTGAAAAGTCCTCCAACTTTCAGGGGCTGCAGCTCTGGTGTGGGAGAAATTCATTTCTATTCCCCAAACATGCTATCAGGAACATGTCCTGAACAGTTCTCAGAGGATGGGACCCATTGGCGGGAATAAAATTTTGATTCAAGCCAGAGTCAGTTTGGATTGTGATCTAATTCTCAGTAATATTTTGTCATAAGCAGACCGTTGCAGATTTTCATGTCAGAAACCTAGGTTTGCCATTAAATTATTTCATTGATGAACTTTTATAGGCAATACTTTAATTCTGAACCCTCCAAAGTATGCAGTGGTCATACTTTGAGTTCCATTCATTTCCTTGGTGACTAAAAGTATGTCTTTTGTATATCGTAACTTGCAACATAAGAGTGGTTGAGCATAGTTCTGCTTGCATGGAGGTACGTATCCGCAATGCAACTTAATCCATATGTCTCTCCCTGGAAAAAAAATAGACTTACCTCCAAACAATGCAGAAATAATGTGAGAACAATAATATACTGGAACAAATCTTCTGAACTTTAGATCAGCTGTTCAGAACGTGCGGGTTGCAAAAACGTTCTTAGAACTTGCTCTAGGGTTTGTTCCCCTCGCTGTATTTCTGTACAGCTTTGGGTAGATGGCAACTGTTTGAAAATTTTCATGGGCAAAATTTCATGGGTGGCAATCAGTGTCTTAAGTCATAGAAGAGAATCAGTTTCAACTGTATAGACTGTATACAGTTCGGCTGTATAGACTTGTCAGCAGTTGTTGCAACTCAGTTCAGATCATCTGTCTTGGACTGGAGAACAGAAGTGGTTTGAAAGCCAAATCACATTCTGTGGCAAATGGAAGTGCTTCTTTTAAAAGAAATGGTGTGCTACTGCTTTTTACAAGCAGGTTCTTGCTAGACTCTCTACCCCCTGCAAAGAGGCAAAAGAGACGGGTTTTCCTATATAGAGGCAGTTGGCTTTAGTCAGAAAATTAGCACGGTGGAATTCAGTGTCCTGGCTACTAAATTATTTTCAGGCTTGTTAAATGTTCCATCCGCTGACCAGAGTCATTCTTTCTTTTGATTGTGTAGTAGTTACGTTTGAGTGAACTTCATGACACTGCCTGCAATATATAAAACACTGTTATGCACATAAATGCAGCACTGTGATCTAATTTAAATAACTTTATTATTATTTAATATGTAATATATGTTAATACTTCCGTGTGGAAAGAACCATGCACAAACTCTGACCGTCTGTTTTTTCTACTATCAGGAATTTAAAAACATAGTTAACCACATGTATTTTACTTTTCCTATGAATCTGTAGTCTTGGTGTAGGATTTTTTTGAATTTTATAAGTATTTACTAAATATTCTATGCTATCATATATATGAACATTCTCATACTCTTTATCATGTTTCTTTATACAAGCCTCCCTTCTGATTATAGTCCTAACTGAAAAATTGGGTGGAGAGACTTTGGTAAGCCAGGGATCATTTTTTTCAAACCCTTCCTTGAATCAAAGTGCAAAATTGTAGATGTGAAGGTTTTACAAAGTCAACTGTGTCTGTGCAATTCTTCCACAACTCAGCACGCCAGCATTGCTTCACTGACCAAAAAACTATCTTTGAATTCAATCTCTGGTGCTGTATTTTGCTAATCAATATTCAAATTTTAAAAACAAATGTTTTAAAACCAATTTTTTCATAGAGTTTCTTATGCCAATTTTTTTCAGTACTAGCATTTGAAACTACATTTACCTAAAACAAAATTTATTTTTGTGAACCTATTTGCCAGCGAGTTTGGGGGAATGCCTCTGTTTTTACCTTTCTGAAGGAGAACTGCCCACCTATCTGCCAACCAGTTCCAACGGAGTAGACACCAAATACCCCGGTTTAAGCTTTAAAAAAAGAGGAGTCAAGTCAGAAAACCACCAAACAGCCTTTTGATTGTGGAAGAGCAGCTGAACCCAACCCGCCACTCAAAAGACAATTGATAGAAATTAAATTAGGAATTAGAGTTGTGGGTTTGCACACACATTTCCCCACTAGATTGGTGGTCAGAAGCTAAAAGGGGCCATTTGGATTGCTCTGTACTAATACATGTTTCTGAGCATAAGATCCAATGACTGAATATATCTTACAGGATTGGATTTTTTGTGACCTGGCTTGAACCTGATTAGGTTTTCCCTTCAGTACCATTATTAAGATGAAAATGTTGGTGTTTGCAGTTCTTTTTTAATACTTTCATTAATGAATTTCAAAATTGATTGATTTACCCTGGTTTCACTTTTGTATTATACACACTCACTACTTCAGTCTGCCTTGGTGTCAAATGTTGGAAGGGATGGGGTAGGGAATGATTTCTGTGTGTATGAAAAAGCATTATGGATTTGTACATTTTTATACTCTTCTGTAATATTTTTGAAATATTTTTGTTCTGCAGAAAAAAAAGTGATGAAGCAATCAAAAGACCAATAAATACAATATCAATGCTTTGGGGGTAATGAAACCTTCACTGGTCAATAGGTTTATTTAGTACAGCAATAAGCCAATTGTTTTCTTTTTCTTTTTGTTTTCTGGCTTTTATTCCTATTTTCCCCTAAAATGCTGTACTAGTTGAATGGAACTGCCAGTTTCTTTAACATAAATGAGAACTGTGATGGGGGACATAAACAGTAATGTTAAGTTGTATTTGTGTTTACCTAAATGAGCAGTCAAAAGGCAAGTGCAATCAGCCAGAAATATGGAAAATGTTGATCTAGAGGCATACTTGCATTTTATGTTTCTTGATGTGTAATCATATTGCCAAAGACAAACTCTTTCATCAGTTATTATTGTAAATAACACTCTCCCAAAACCTACCATAAAGTTTCTGTGATGTATTGTCTTCCAGTTGCAATAAAATTACCGAGTTGCATCAGTTGAATAACTGCAGTTATCGGTGTTGGCTGTTGTTTATTTAAAGCTGTACCATGCAATACTACTGAAGCAAGTATCTTACTTAATTAAAATTACCCCCGTCTACTTTAAATAAATAACTCAGACATGGAGGACTTGAACAGAAAGGTCAGCTCCAGATTTCTTCTCTTTTTTCAAGGAGGACTTCAGAGGATCCTTCTCTTCTCTTCTCAGCAGCCCTGTCTAGAGAAAAACTAGAAGGGGGATTGAGACCAAGGCTCTGTGTGGGTCAGAAGAATGGAACTTGGAGGAGTGGAAAAGAGGAAGTCAAGTTTTTTTCTCCCATTTGGAATCTCCAAATACTGAAAGAACATAAACTTTGGTTTAATTCAGTATTGTCTATATCAGGGGTGGGAAACCAACAGCCTTGTGATTCCCAGAACTCCATCTCTGAGTACCAAAGCACCCATAAGAGTACACTAATGTTGGGCAACAAAATGGCAACAAAACAATTTTGGCAGTATGATTTTCAGATTTAAAATGTGAAAATAACTGTAGGAATAGTGTACCCCCCCCCCCCGAAATTCTAAGAAAAATGGGCTGATGATGTTACCCCTTTAGTGGCATCACCATATCACTGGAATATTTCCTGCTATCCACTGGCTATTTGAGAGGCTGAATATGACCTCCAAGCTGGGAAAATTTCCTATTCCTGCTTCACATTACTAGTAGTCCTTCTCTAATATTTTAAGCTTTTCCTAAACTGCGCATGCTGGGAATACAAACAGATCTTCTACATGCAAAGAAGAGCATGTAGCAATGAGATAAAGCCATTATTTAAAATAATTTTTGTTGTACATATAGCCTGCATATGAAAAGACCAATTGTAAAATTGCACTTTCATAAGAAGCTGTCTTCTTTCAGGTAAGACTGTTCCTCCAGCTTTGGAAGGGGGGCACTATTCTTTACTCTAATGGGCAGTGGCTCTTATCACCTTAACCCTTTAATTAAAGATGTCAGAGATATAAGTAGGAATCTTCAGTGTGGAAAAGGCAAAAGCTATACCACTGATTTACCATCTTTCTCAAATTCAGCACATTTGCAATCCTGTCTACTTATTTACGCTGAGTCTAACGAGTCATTGAAGTCATTGTCAGGCGGTATGAACCTGTGCAGCACTTAAGATGTCTCTCTGCTATTGCAAAGACTTAGGATATTCCCTATGGCTGTTCCCAGTTAATATTGGTGGAAGCCATAACACTGTCCTATCTATGATAGGTAAGTATACAAAGTCTATACTAATACTGTAATCACCTTTTTAGCATTATTCTGCATCAATAAAACAATGTTCTCTTTGATAGAGTCAGTTAAATGGCTAACAAAAGGCAGCATTTATAGCAATCCCATATTAAATTTGGCTTTTTACATGGATGACAAATCACATCATCATTATCATTGTTAGATTTTTATCCCGCCTTTTTTATATATAACTCAAGGTGGCGAACATACCTAATACTCCTGCCTCCTATGTTCCCCACAACAACAACCCTGTGAGGTGGGTTGGGCTGAGAGAGAGTGACTGGCCCAAAATCACCCAATCAATCTGGGCTATGAACTCAGGTGGGTCTCCAACATCAAGTTTGTAGGTTGCCACAACAATATACAGTGGCTTAGAACGGTGTGAATTCATATTTTGGCATGAGACATACTTTTAAAAAGATTGTGTGCTTTAAAAGGGGGGGGGGGTTAAACCTGATAAAACCAAACATACTAAAGAAAAAACTAGCCCCCCATATATATGTTATACAGTTAGATTACTAACATTTAAGTCCATTTATTTAAAATAGGAAGAAAAGAAACCAAGAAAGACTATAGATTCCACATTTCAGTATATTCCTCCAAAAAGGACTTGTTCAAATATGGAGAAAGGTGAATTCGTCAGAGCTTGTATATTTGATAGAGAATGGATGTCTTGGTAGTATAAATCCATTCATGATCATATATGCATACAGGATCCCCATACTGAAGTATACCAAGACTTAACCTCTGCTCTCCTAGCAATATCAGCTGGAGCCACTTCAAACAATGGCCCTAATCCCCAGCTCTAAGAGGAGATCCAAAAGGATACCACTGCTGCTGGCATCAAAGTTGCTTCAAGGTCCCGGAGAACAAACATACCTTCCAGTATGGTCATCTGCCAAGGTGGCCAAAGCAATTTCAGTACCAAATCCCAGCTGAAAGCCCAATTGAAATACGTCACAACTGGTTTCGTTCATACACATCTGCAGTTGCAGGGCTACGTTCTCAATCACCTTTCCTAAAAATAGAATGTTGTGTTTGCGATTGGCCTATAATTACTCAGATCTCCTGGGTCAAGAGAGAGCTTTTCAATGAGATCTACCTGCCTTCTCAGGTAGGCAGAAATTCAAAGGAGGCTTTCATCTCCTTTCTCAACCATGAAGTTAATCCCATCTGGCCAATTCAACCAATTAGTAGGGGCAAAGGTAGAATTAATCAGATTGTAGTTCACATCCCTCCACACTTCTAGTCTGCATTAATGTGATATACATACTGGGAGGGGGGGGTTTCTAACACCTTGCCTCTCTGGCTAAGGTTAAGCTCATCAAGTTTATATAGGAACAGAAGAACACTTCTATTCATACTGTATGTATCTCCAGGTTCGAAGTCAGTGGGATGTATGTAGCCTACGTGCTAAGGCTGAAAAAATCCGGAACACCATTAGATGGCAGCAAAGACAAAAAGAAAACTAACTCCTTGCTGCCATCCATTAGTCCTCTGGATTTTTGCAGCTCAGAAATGGTAGTCTTACCATGTGCAGATATACAGCATTAATTATCCTAGTTATAAGGCTAAGAGAAGAACCTTTCTTATAGCTACCAAATGAGTTTATTGTTATAGTCAGATCTGCAACTGCAGCCTCCATCTTCTCTCTCACATGCCTAATCACCACATGATTAGGTCAGCTCTCAATACATCACATATTGATTGTTCTCAGACCCATGTGGGCCAAGATGAACTGCCTTTTATAAAATCAGTTCTTTCTGTTTTCCATCTCAGGACAGAATGTTCTGTTCTAGCCAGTTGTCTTAATCTATGCATGAGAATGTGGATCACATTCCATCCTGTCACCACTGTTCCAGGAGCATTGTGAATAACAAATTGTTGTTTACTCTCTCTTCTGATGACTGATCTCTGGCCTGTAGAACATATGTCGCTAGGAGATTTGCCAGCCCATATATTCTAAAGAATTCCCAAGTAGGCTTTCACGTAGCCTCTTCTTTATTTACTTACCTATTCACATGCTTACTCTTATATACATCCAACATTTATGAATGTGTACAGTAACTTATGCAAATCTAAAGCGGTTGATCTAGTATATTGCTCTTAATGTTGAAAGTGATAGCAATGGTGAGGTGTTTATGCCCAATTTTATTTTTTAGATTAACTGCCCCAAGCATGCTAGAAATTGAGTATGGCAAGACAAAAAAAATCTTTAATATTAATTTTCTCCTACATGATGTCCTCCAGAAGTGTTAGACTATAATTTTCATCTTCCCCAGCCAGCATGGTCATCAGCCTAACACATCAAAGCATTGGGGGGGCATTAGGTTGAAGAATGTTGTACCAATCAAAGAGAATATACTAGCAGCATTCATTTACTGGGCATCAATTCTTAGGTAGCCAGAACTATGCCATCCATGAAGAAGAGGGAGGTATTAACAAGCATGGGGAGGGCCTCATAGTTTGCAAAGCACAGTAAACTTTGAAAGCTAAGTAGATGAGAGGCAAGACCTGTCCTGTCAAATGAGAACTCAACCAGCTCACTGAAAGTGGAATAGTAGGGTTAAGCTTTAAATCTTGACTGTATTAGTTTAACTCTAAAGATTTCACTTTTTGGAAATAATACACATTTTAAAAATGTGTAGTTCTTACGAAACTAACTTTGATTAGAGGCTTACAGAAAATGGGTAGACTCTAAATGCAAGGAATTAAACAGGAGTGGAAGGAAAGGAGGGGGAGAAAACTGTTGGCAATTGGGATTTTTAGTAGAAGGTGAAAGGAGGGAGGGGGTCAGGCATGTTGATACTAAAACAGGGCCAGGGTATAGGCAGACACATTTGGGCTTTGTTGCATTTATGGTTCATTCTTTAAGTTTGCCTCTGCCTACGTTAGGGGTGGGGAAACTTTTTTCTGCCAAGGGCCATTTGGATATTTATAACATCATTCGCAGACCGGGGGGTAGGGTTTGCGGGCAGGAGCCAATCACGCAGAAGGGGGTGTGGTTTGTGGGTGGGAGCCAATCATTCAGAAGGGGGCGGGGCTTGTGGGTGGGAGCCAATTGCATGGAAGGGGCGGGGTTTGCAGGTGGGAGCTCCTAGATTTATTGAATTTCGAGTCCCGCCTGCGGTTGCCTTGGCAGGGCCAGACCAAATGATTTCACGGGCCTTATACGGCCTGCGGGCCAGACGTTCCCCACCCCTGGCCTACATTAAGATATTAGTGCATCAGACTGATCTGCTACTGGTCAGTTGAGTACTACGTCACTGCGTAGATCAATCTGCAGTATCAGTTTTTTTCAAACATAGTCCTCACCTAAAAATGAAAAGTAAAGGGTTTGCCTGCTTTGCCCAGACAGGAGAAAACCTTCAACCAAAATGAAACTGCTGTACCAGGAGAACACCCTAGGATAGCACATGGCCCAGGAAAAGGAACAAGGGTTGCCAGGAAGCCAAGAGAAGGCTTGGGGCTGACTTCTGGTGAGGACATGGCAGACTGAACAGCTGTGCCCACAGGCTCAGCGGGCAGAACTGACAACGCGGCAGTTTTTTCGGGGTCAGGCAAATTTTTCCTGAAGCCAAGGAGTGTTTTTCTGGATAAGGAAAACACCTGGAATCACCCCATCTGTCCTCCGGACGGCTGCTTGCAGCCAGAAGATCACAAACAGCGTTCACGCTCGACTGGTAAGAGCAGCTGGGAGGCTGGGGTGTCACCATTTCCAAGCCGCACTGTAGCCTTAAAGGGACACTAAGACCAGCCACCCCATTTCTAAATTACCCAATTTATATTTGTTTTAAGTACGTGTGCCCTAAGAGAGGCTTTCTACAGCAAGGAGAAGTGGGTTCTCTTGGTGTCTATCATTATTTTTGGGATTAATTTTTTTAAAAAATTCTTTTTAAGTTTCGGACTTAGTTTTCCCTCCAAATATTAAGGAGGATTGAGAGTAAATAATTGTCTCCCTGTTATTATTTTTGTACTAAATTTGAAGATATTAGCATTTTCCTACACGTTGAATCGGCTGTTTTGAACTTTCAGTTTTCTGCTTCTACTTTCCCTGGGGAACTGTCTGCATATCTCACTTTCGCTTTTGTAAACACATTCCAGAATTCTTTTATATCTTCGACTTTCGCTGGTTAAGCTCCTAGGGGGCGCCATAATCTACTGCTTGAGACATGGAGGAGTTTAAGCAGACTTTCTCTGACTTTCACCGAGATTTTAAACAGATTCTTTCTGATTCCTGTCAAGTTTTTATGCAAGGCATTCAGGACATTGTGGAAAATATGAGGTCTAAAATGTGTCATTTGGTTGGGGATGTCATGGAGAGAACTGAGGAATTTAACAGCGACAGAAATGTTTCTTCTAAGAGTGAGATCGGGACTTTTGTTGAAATGCTGGATGAAGATCGGATAGATGAGTTAAAGAAATTAAAGGGAGAGATCAAGTTGCAAGCCATAAGTGAAATTGATTTTCTGATGGAACGCCATAGAAAAGAAGGGGTTATTATGTATGGGAGGTCTTTTGAAGAGAAGTCGGAGTTTTTGAGGGGGGCAGTTGGGCTGTTCGATTTTTTAAAGAAAAAAGCTCTGTGCGTATTGTGGGGATATGTAAATGCTCTGGTTATTTTGAAGTGGGATAAGGATTTAAGAATATTTATCTGGGACTTCCAGGTGAGCTGTGATGGCGAGCAGACGCGGAGAAGGAGATCTCTGCTAAAAAAGGAAAGGGGGAGAAACTGCACCGTTGCATTTGTTGATTTTGTGTCTGAAAGAGAGACGAAATCGCACAGAGGAGAGAAGTAAATCTTCTCTGAGGAGAAACCCAGCTGTCACGAAGGGGAGCGAGTTAGTGATTGTTTGTCTGGTCTGCTGTGGATGTGAGTCAGCGTTGGTGATTAATGGAGACTCGCGGATCCAAGTGACGAGGAAAAACAGACAACGGGCGGAGTTGGGCAAAAGAGCCCAAGAAAGGTTTGCCATCCTAGCCACAAACAATAGGGAATAAAGCAAAAAGAAAAAGCGGAAATTTCTTAATGAAGAACAATATAAGGATTGTAAAAACTGATATGCTTTCGGAATATCAAAGACTTAATTAATTATTAATTAACTGTGGCCATTTTGAAGATATTTTGTAACAGTACAGTGGAGGAACTGAAAACTATATAACTATTCCTATAAGTAGATATTTGTAAGCCATAAATCTATAATAGTATTAAGTAATAAATATTTATATATATATATAAGTGGGAGAAAGTCTGGATATAAATAGAAAATAGGTTTCTGGGGTAGATTTTGTTGGAAAAATATTGTATGTGTACTTGCTGTTAACCCTTTTGGCTCTGGATTTTTGTCAAAATATGGCAGCTAAAAGAATACTAAGAAAAGGTTCTGACTCATTAGAGGGTGAAGGATTTAAGACCTTATTTGATGAATTTACAGCTAAGACAACAGAGACTATTACACTGACTGTTAAAAAAGTCTTAGAAGAAAAACTGGATGGTTTAGAAAGAAAGCTGCAACAAAAACTGGATATTATAGAGGAAAAACTAAGGACTGAAATACAAGATGTTAAGAAACAGACCGAAGAATGTGAAAAAAGAATAGAAGAGGATGAAGAACGCATAATACTATTAGAGATAAGGGAAAAAGAACACTATATTAGAGTAAGAGGGGTGGAGGAGGATAAAGAAGAAAATATAAGGGAAACAATAGTACAAATGATTGCTGATTTGATAGAATGGGAGGAAGAAAAAGTAGAGGAGGAAATTGAAAAAATATATAGGGTGAACTCCCAATATGCAAAGGTGAATAAGAAACCAAGAGACATACTAATAGAATTTTCAAAAAAATATATATAGAGATACAGTAATACAAGCTGCATTTAATAAAAAAATTGAGGTGGAAGGTAAAACGGTGACTATATTCAAAGAGATACCAGGGAAAATTTTAAAAAAGAGAAAAGAATACAAATTTCTTACAGACTTATTAAAGAAGAATGAAATAAAATTCAGGTGGGAGGCTGTGGAAGGGATAAACCTCCTATACAAGGCACAAAGACACCGGCTAACCTCTGTTTTTAAGGCAAAAGAATTCTTTAAAAAATTAGAAAAAGAACTGGGAAGTAAGAAAGAACAAGTAAAAGAACAGGAGTAAGACCTTAAAGACTATAAGGTGTGAAAAACAGTTAGAGGTGGGCTTGCATAAAAATGAATAAACTAAATATTATAACATGGAATATCAATGGTTTTAATTCACCTGTTAAACGACATAGAATATTTCAATTGTTAAAGAAACAAGAATTGGACATTATATGTTTGCAAGAGACGCATATTAAAAATAAAGATGAAAAATATTTAGAAAATAAAAGATTGGGAGCAGCCTTTATAACATCAAATGAAAAAAAGAAAAATGGGATAGCAATATATATTAGGCCAGTATTAAAACCTAAATTAGTAGAAAAAGACCAAGAAGGTAGATTTATATTGGTAGAAATAGAATGTCAAAATACAAAAATAATGATAATAGGAATCTATGCTCCAAATAGTGATCAAAAAAATTTTTTCAAAAAAATATCAGAAATAATTTCAGAAAAGAGGATTGAAAATTGTATATTAATGGGTGATTTAAACGGGGTAGTAGAACCAGAGATTGATAGGAAATCAGAAAATTGTATTAATAAAAATCAAGGAAAACTACTCAAGGAATTTTTCAATATGGCCAAAAACCTAATGTTAATAGATGGATGGAGATATAAAAATGGAAAAAAGAAAGAATATACCTATTATTCAAATAGATTTAACTCCTTTTCCAGGATTGACATGATTTGGGTTACAAGAAATTTAGAAAATAAAATTAGAGATATGACAATAAATGCAAAAACACTGTCTGACCATAATCCTGTATGTATGACCTTAAATATAAATAAAAAAATATATAGATGGAAAATGAATGATAATATACTTAAAGATAAAAAAAAATGTAGAAGACCTAGAGAAGAAATTACAAGAATTTTTAAAATGGAACATGAACAATGAAGTTAGTATAGAAAAGGTCTGGGAAACAAGCAAAGCTTTTATGAGAGGCAACCTGATTTCGAAAAACAAATATATTAAAAATAGATTTTAAAAAAATAGAAATATTAACGAATCAGATTAAAGAAAAGGAATTAGAATTGTTAAAAAAGAAAAAAGAAAGAAAGAAAAAGAAGAGATAATGAACCAGATAAAATGGCTACAGTCCCAGCTTAAGATTGAGCTAACAGAAGAAATAGACAAAAAATTAAAATTTATAAAACAAAGAAATTTTGAGCAGGCAAATAAACCAGGAAAATGGTTAATGTACAGACTGAAAAAAGAAAAAGAGAAAAGAATTATAAATAAAATAATAAATAAAAACATGGAGCTTACATACAATGAAGATATTAAGAGAGCTTTTTTTGATTATTATACAAATTTATATCAGGAACAAAAAATCCCAACAGACAAAGTAGAAGAATATATTAAAAACTGTAATTTAGTAAAATTAACAGAAGAAGATAAGGAACTTATAAACCATAATATTACAACCCAAGAAATCAGAGAAGCAATTAAAAAATTGAAAGTAAATAAGGCACCAGGGACAGACGGACTTACAGCAGATTACTATAAAAAACTACAAGAACAATTAATTAAACCATTAGAAGAAATGTTTAATTCAATACTCCAAGGGTCAAAAATACCTGAATCATGGAAAGAGGCCAACATTGCACTAATCCCAAAAGAAAATCAGGATCCAACAGATTGTAAAAATTACAGACCAATCTCACTATTAAATAATGATTACAAAATTTTTACTATTATTCTTGCGGAAAGACTCAAAAAAATTCTACAGAAAACTATTAATCAAGATCAAAATGGATTTCTGCCGACTAGACAAATAAAAGATAACATTAGAAATGTAATTGATTTAATAGAATACGCTAAAGTACACAATGAAAAACAAATAACATTACTATTTTTAGACGCAGAAAAAGCTTTTGACAACGTAAATTGGAATTTCATGTTTAAAGTACTAGAAAAAAAAGATTTTGGAAATAAATTTATAAACGCAATAAAAGCAATATATAGGATACAAAAAGCAAGAATAATAGTAAATGACGAATTAACACAGGAATGCAAAATAATGAAAGGTACCAGGCAAGGATGCCCTATTTCCCCATTATTATTTATACTGGTATTAGAGGTTCTATTAGATGAAATAAGGAAAGATCAAGAAATAGAAGGGATTAAGATTAGGAAAGAGGATAAATTAAAGGCGTTTGCCGATGATCTTGTAATAACATTACAAAATCCAACAAATTCAATAACAAAATTGATTTCCAAACTACAAGAATATGGAGGGGTATCAGGATTTAAAATAAATAAGGAAAAAACCAAAATGATAAATTTAAATACGCCTAAAGAAGAAATAGATAAAATAGAACAAATATCAGGTTTTCAAAATGTTAAAAAAGTTAAGTACTTAGGAATTCAAATAACAAATAATAATTTGGATTTATATAAAATAACTATGAAGGCTTGTGGAAAGAAATTAAAAAAGACGTGGAGAAATGGGTAAACTTGCAACTATCCCTATTAGGCAGGATTGCCACAATAAAAATGAATATTCTACCAAGATTCTTATACCTGTTTCAAACAATCCCAATTACAATAAAACATCAAATTTTTACAAAATGGCAAAGAGATATAACAAAATTTATTTGGCAAAAAAAAAAACTAGAATAAAACTTAAATACTTACAAGATATAAAAAACAGAGGGGGTCTAGCAGTGCCGGATTTAAAATTATATTATGAAACATGTGGGTTAATTTGGATCAGAGATTGGATTAAATTAGAAGATGGGAAAACAATAATTTTGGAAGGACATGATAACAGGTATGGTTGGCATGGCTATATGTGGCACAATAAATGCAAAGTACACAAACTATTCAATAATCATATAATTAGGAAGTCACTATTAAAAATTTGGAATAAATATAAAAAAACGCTATTACCTGGCATGCCTTTGTGGGTATCGCCACAGGAGGCAGGCGCCAGAATGGGAAATCAAAAAGACAAGGACTTTATAAAATACCAAAATTTGTTAAAAATGGAAGGAAACAACTATAGATTAAAAACACGGGAAGAACTAGAAAATGAAAATATAACGTGCCATTGGTTTACGTACTTTCAGCTAAAAGAACAATATAAAATAGATAATAAAAACCATCAATTCATAAAAGATCAAAATAATTGGGATAATATATTAGAAAGAGACAATGACCACTTGATATCAAAAATATACAAAATATTATTGGAAATGAAAACTAAAGATATAAAGATTAAAAACTATATGAAGAAATGGGAAGAAGATTAGGTACAGAAATTACATATGAGCAGTGGCAAAAAATTTGGTCAAAAAATATAAAATTCACTCTAAGCAATAGTTTAAGGGAAAACATGTATAAAATGATATATAGATGGTACTTATCACCTGAGGTGCTATTTAAATCAAAAATTAGGAACACGAATATCTGTTGGAAATGTAAAAAAAAAAGAGAATCTTTTTACCACATATGGTGGTTATGCGATAAGGCAAGAAAATATTGGACCAAAATAAATAAATATATAAGTGAAATGTTAGGTAAGGATATACAAATGAAACCAGAAATCTATTTGCTAGGTAAAACTGAGGATACCATGAATAAAAGACAAAAGACATTATTTTTATATTTAAGTACAGCGGCAAGAGTAAAATATGCACAACTATGGAAGGAAGAAAACATACCAACAAAAGAAGAATGGATTATGAAATTAATGGAATTAATGCAAGCAGACAGATTAACTAACTTAATAAAAGGGAAAGAAATAGGGAAGCATAAAGAGATATGGGACCCTTTTACAGACTATCTTAAAAAGGAATATAATATTAAATAGAAATATATGTATATATGTAAATATACAACTATAAATAAAAATATAGTAAGGGGGGGAAAAATAAAGAAATATAGAAAGTAAGAAGGAAAATGTATACAAATTAGTTACATTTAATGTTCTGAATTAAGAAAGCCGGAAGCAATTTTAAAGATGTATGAATATGTAGTATGTTTGTGTAGGCAATAGGGGTTAAGTCTCTATGAATAAAGAAAAGAAAAATGTAGAAGAGAATAATAGAACAAGTACATATATATAGAAATAAAAGAACGAAGGAAAGAAATTAAAATTTAAGAACTAAAAAAATTGATAAAAATGATAGGGAAGGGTTTTTGTGGGTTAAGAGATAAGTAGTAGTAGGAGAGGAGTGTGGGAGGAAAGAAGGTAGGAAGGAAAAAGAAAGTAGAATGGATAAAGTGAAATAAGAGAAATTGAATAGAATTGAAGATTGGATTATACAAAAGATTAGAAATAAAAATTGATAAGTTATGAGGCGATGAAAATATGCAAAAGATGGAATGCCTAACTGTAAATGAGATATGTTTTATGTAAAATGTAAATGTCTGTGTTAAATGTTAAATGTAAATAAAGTTTATTTTATATATTAAAAAAAAAAGAATATTTATCTGGATTGCTTTTAGGGTTTGGCTGATTTCATTTATCTTTAACGATTTGGATTAAGATTATTAAGGTATAAAAAATAATAATAAATGTTTGGTTTGGGGTTTAATATGATTAAGATTATTAAAACTGTGGTATTATCAAGTGCCTTGGACTGCAAGAAGATCAAACCAGTCCATACTCCAGGAAATAAAGCCAGACTGCTCACTTGAGGAAATGATATTAAAGGCAAAACTGAAGTACTTTGGCCACATAATGAGAAGACAGGATACCCTGGAGAAGAAGCTGATGCTAGGGAAAGTGGAAGGCAAAAGGAAGAGGGGACGACCAAGGGCAAGATGGATGGATGGTATTCTGGAGGTGACGGACTCAACCATGGGGGAGCTGGGGATGGTGACGGCTGACAGGAAGCTCTGGCGTGGGCTGGTCCATGAAGTCACGAAGAGTCGGAAGCGACTGAACGAATAAACAACAAATTATCAAGAATAATGGCAGACAATTTATATGTTTTTTAGTTTGATCTTTATTGTAGTAGACAGGAATGTATAGAATAGTAGTAGGAAGGAAATAATTAAATAAAGGTTATCTTTGAGGGGGGAGTTGATTAGGAGGTGTGTGTGTATGTGTCTGTCTGTCTGTCTGTCTGTCTATCTATCTATCTTTTAATATAAGGGGAGGGAGCAACTGTATTTAGTGATTTTTATAATGCGCCAATGGAATGATTTATAGAAATAATGTGATTTTGGTTTAATATAGAGTAAGGGATTTATTATGGAAAATTGTTGTATATCCTTGCTGTTAAAAGTCGGAAGTCACCTCTTTTTGTAATGTTGAAAAATTTCTCTTGTGTTTCTACACTTTTTTAGTATTTTCTTTGTAGTTTTTTTGTTTTTCTGTAGTTTTTATCTTTGCTTAAACTTAATAAAATTCTTTTTTTTAAAAAAAGGAGGCGGCTTGGGGCTGTGAGCCAGAGAGGCGACAACTCACCTCACTGTAGCGGTTTCAGCATCTCCCTGTGAATTCAGTTTAGTACATGTTTTCTACCAGAGCCAACTCCCTACATGATAAATAATGCCATATTTCAGACTGCAAGGTAATTTTTTTTGCTTTTTTCTTGATGTTTCATTGCTGTGCAGATTTCTGAAGAGAAATTTTGCAAGATAAATTATTGCTACTGAATTTCAAATATGGGGTGTGTGGAGGTCACTTCACAGGATCCAAAATACACAGAAATTCAGCATTACCAGAGTCCTGATAGGAAGCTGACCCAGAGTGTGTGTTCTACCAAAAGTGCCTGAGCAAATGTAAATTAATGTGACTTGATGAAATCTGAAAAGTCACAACTGAGTGGGATGCCAAACACATCAGATGAAATGTGAAAATTAACACTCTCTCTGAAATCAGAGCTTTGAAGAAATGAAAGCAGGCTTAACATTCTAAAAAAGAAAGAGCTGGTGTCAGGAAAACAGATCTTGCTCATTAAAATGCAAACAACAAATCAAGCACATGAGCTGTTTTTTCACAGAATTTCCAGATTTATTCATCACTCAAGTCTTTTACCTTGGTCACTTTCTTCTTTAATAGTTTTTCTTAGCAATGTGCCAAGCAAATATGAGACCTGTTCACAGTCTCCTTCTAGTATTTGTAGCATTCTAAATATATTTTCAAAAATATTTTATAAGTAGACATTTAGGTGGTAAGCCTGCTCCTAGGTACTGTACATACAAATTACAAGGATTAATTTTCACTTTAGGATATTTATGCATATAAAATAAAAATCCCTTCTCACCCCTATGGGTGGTATGTGTCTTCCTCAACCTCGGGTCCTCTACCAGAGGCCTGGGAGTTTGAGGGTTCTGCGCAGTATCTTAGCTGTTCCTAGCACTGCACTCTTCTGGACAGAGAGCTCTGATGTTGCTCCTGGCATCTGTTGGAGCCACTCTCCCAGCTTAGGAGTCACAGCCCCGAGTGCTCCTACCACCACTGGGACCACTTTGGCCTTCACTTTCCACATCCTCTCTAGTTCCCCCTTCAGGTGCTGGTACTTCTCCAGATTCTAATACTCCTTCTTCCTGATGTTGCTGTCACTTGGCACCACTACATCTATCACCACCACTGTCTTCTGGCCTTTGTCTACTACCACAATGTCTGGCTGATTGGCCAGTACCTGTCTGTCTGTCTGGATCTGGAAGTCCCACAGGAGCTTAGCCCTCTCATTGTCCACGACCTTCTGTGGAATCTCCCATATGGACTTGGGAGTGTCTAGCCCAGGGCTTTCCAAAGTTTTCCCTCAGCGACACACCATCCACCGTTGGTGTGTCGCCACGGGAAAACCCGGAAGTGCCGCCATTGTGGCAGCACGCAAAAACCCGGAAGCGCTGCTGCCGCTTTTGGTTTTTGTGCGCCGCCATTGGTGTGTCGCCGCGGGAAAACTCGGAAGCGCTGATGATGATCAGCGCTTCCAGGTTGTGTGGCGACACACCAGACTGTGTGTGGCGACACACTTTTGTGTCGCGACACACAGTTTGGAAAGCTCTGGTCTAGCCCATACGCTGTGCAGATGTTCCTGTAAACAATGCCAGCTATTTGGTTGTGCCGTTCAGTGTATGCTGTTCCTGCCTGCATCTTACACCCTGCCACTTTGTGTTGGACTGTCTCTGAGGACTCTCTGCACAGTCTGCACCTTGAGTCCTGTCTAGTGTGGTAGACCCCTGCTTCTATGGATCGAGTGCTTAGTGCCTGTTCTTGTGCTGCTATGATCAGTGCTACAGTGCTGTCTTTTAGTCCAGCCCTTTCCAGCCACTGGTAGGATTTCCCAACGTAAGCCACCTCAGCTATCTGTCGATGGTACATCCCATGCAGGGTCTTGTCTTGCCATGGCACTTTCTCTGCTTGATCTTCCTTCCAGGTCTGCTGCTGCTTCAGGCATTCTCTCAGCAGCTCATCTTTAGGTGTCAACTTACTTATGTACTCCTGGATGCTCTGGGTCTCATCCAGGACAGTGGCTTTGACACTCACCAGACCCCGCCCGCCCTCTTTCCGCCTGGTGTACAGTCTCTGGGTGTTGGACTTGGGGTGAAAGCCTCCGTGCATTGTGAGGAGCTTCTGGGTCTTCACATCAGCAGCTTCCATGTCCCCCTTTGGCCAGCTCATTATACCGGCAGGGTATCTGATGACTGGCAGGGCATACATGTTAATGGTATGATCTTGTTCTTCCCATTGAGCTGGCTCTTCAGGACCTGTCTTATCCTTTGGTGGTGTTGTGTCCCGACTAAGACCCAAAGCAGGAAGGTGTGGATAAAGTACTTTATTTACAATTAAAACACACAAATAAATCTAGAGAAACAAGTCGACACGAGGTGCTCACAGAGTTCAAGTGGTCAGCGGTGATCCGTTCCCTGATTGGCGCACATGCGGGCAACCACCATGTGGCTGCTATACAAGGTTCTGACATGGGGCTTCATGCTGCGGCGAGGAACGGCTCCAGTACGAGGCTTGACACGATGGCGGCATGTGACTCTGGCATGAGACTTGGCGATGTGGTGGGGAACGGCTCTGGTACGTGGCTTGGCACGGCGGCAGGGCATGACTCCAACAGGAGGCTTGGCGCTGCAGCGAGGAATGGCTGTGCAGGACGAGGTTCCAGCTTGAGGCTGGGCACAAGGGCAAGGCAAGATTCCAGCACGAGGCTTGGCGCGGCTGCGAAGGACAATTCCAGCATGAGACTGGGTGCGGTGGCTGCAAGGCAAGATTCCGGCATGAGGCTGGACCCAGAGGCTGGACCAGATTCTGACGCAGGACGGGGTGTGGCGGCAAGGCAAGGTTCTGGCCCAAAGCGCGGCTGTGCTGCAGGGCTGGGTTCCAGCGCGGCGCGTGACAAGGCAACAAGGCAGGGCTCTGGCGCGAGGCTTGGAGGGGCTGCATGGCAAGGCTCTGGCATGAAAATGAGATGATGTCCGAGTGGGGATTCTGGCGCAGCGACAGGATCGCAATTCACTCCAGGAAGCTGTACGGAATGTGAACGGTTGTCTCTGGCAATGGGTGCACGCTGCACTCGCCTTTTCTCTCTTTGATTTTCGCGCTGTTTGTGAGTGGGAGCCAATCGTGCCTCGCATTGCTCTGCCCGCCTTTCCCACCACCGTTCTCGTGCACTAATAGGTGGAGGTGAGTCTCCTTCTGGGTTGCCTCCAATCAGCTGTTCTGAATCTAATTCAAATTTTGCGCCAATTCCGTTCTTTTCTGTTTCTATTGTTATTGGCCCTTCTATTTCCAAATCGAACTCATCGGACTCATCGGACTCAGCCTCCATCCTGACACTATCCCCCCCCCCAGGACCCCCTTTCCCCTGGCTTGGAGGTCTGCTGGGTTTACAGGGGTATTGCCGGTGAAAATATCTCACCTGTCGTACACACACACACACACACACACACACACAAACACAGAGTATATATAAAAACAGGCTATAAATATCTTATGGGTAATATATCTATTATTGTATCTACTGTATTCTCTTCTGAAGAATGCTGAGCACATGATGATAAATTAGGGTCAATTCAACCTTTATGCCAAAGAACTGTCCAAATACTACTGTAATAGATATCTGGTACCAAGCAGAGCTGTTTTTGTAAACTATATGTTGTGAGGTTGAATAATTTTTTTTCAGCCATATTCACAATTCTATTCTTACAGCTCCTTGATTGATTGACTGACTGACTGACTGACTAATTAATTATGTGCTATCAAGTTGGTGTTGACTGTTAGTGATCACATAGATAGATTTTCTCTAGGACAATCTATTCCCAACCTGGCCCTTCAGATCTCTCAACGGTGCACCCATTGCTGCTGTAACTGAGTCTATTCACCGTTCTGCTGATCATCCTCTTTTTCTCTTTCCCAGATTATATACTTCTCTAAAGAGCTCGGTCTTTGCATAATCTGTCCAAAATCTGGTGATTTGAGCCTGATAGGAACTCTGGGTTTATTTATTGAGTGATCCATTTGTTGCTTTATTGGCTATCCATGGTAGTCTCAGGAGTCTTATCCAACACCAACATTCAAAAATATCAATGCTCTTTCTATCCTTCTTCGAAGTAAAACTTTCATTTAGGGAAAACCATTGTGTGTGCAATTCTGATCTTAGTACTCACGACATCTGAGTATCTTTTCCAAGGCCCTAATGGCTACTCTACCAAGTGCTAGTGTGTGGTGTATTTCTTAACTGCTGATAATAGTGAATCCTAAAAGGCAGAAGTTATCAACAATTTCAATACTGGCATTATCAGTTCTAAGGCTGGTTGTACCTGTTGTCATTAGTTTGGTCTTCTTTATACTTAATCTGTCCAATTTTTTCACTGTTCTCCTTGACTTTCATACTAGAATTTCTAGATCATTTTCATTTTCACATATCAAAGTAGTGTCATCAGCATAGTGCAGGTTACTGACGTTTCTTTCTCCAATTTTAAAAACACGCTCATATTCTTCCAATCCAACTTCCCCCAATTCAGCATATAGATTGAATAAATAAATAAGGGGATGTACTTGACCATAAAACTCATCAACTTCCTCTTCTTCTACAGCAGTGGTTGGAGCATTAACTTGGATAATCAGATTAAAGGGTTGTCTACAAAATCTTTGTTGTTGTTGTTGTTGTTGTTTATTCGTTCAGTTGCTTCCGACTCTTTGTGACTTCATGGACCAGCCCACGCCAGAGCTTCCTGTCAGCCGTCGTCATCCCCAGCTCCCCCACAGTCGAGTCCATCACCTCCAGAATATCATCCATCCATCTTGCCCTTGGTCGTCCCCTCTTCCTTTTGCCTTCCACTTTCCCTAGCATCAGCTTCTTCTCCAGGGTATCCTGTCTTCTCATTACAAAATCTACAAAATCTACTTGATATTATTTGGACACTGACTTCATTATACCTAAGTATTGTCCTTACTGTACCCTTCCTGATTATGAAAGCAATTGTGTTCCTTTGTTTTTTGTGTCCTGAGTAGTAAATAGTATGATGTTTTGACTGAAAGTGTCCAATTTCATTTCAATTCACTGAGGCTCATTTCATCTTTCACTGTATTTAACTTTCCCATCTTCATGCTTCTTACATTCCAAGTCCCCACTGTAATTCTGCCTTTGCAGCTTTGGGTGTTCTTTACCTGCATAGATGTAGATGTCCCAAAGGTTTTAATCTAGCCACATCAATAAGCATCATTAGTATCCTGAAAAATCCTCAGCTCTTCCTCAGTAACATGTTGGGTTCCATCCAACCAGAGGGGCCCAACATCTGGCACTATATTGTCAATCATTTTATACTGTCTAGCCATGTGGTTTTCTTGGTAAAATATAGGAGTGATTTATCATTGCCTTTTCCCACACAGTATGAAATTATGTTTCGGTTGTTGTCACTAAAGTGATCATCTGCCTCCAGCATCTTCCTATATCACTGCTGCCCAATATAGATGCTTGCTTCCTTTAGTTGGGCAGCTGGGATGACCTTTGTGCCTTGGGTGACCCTGCTGGGATTCTATACTCTTGGCATACACTCCTGGTGTTCTTCTTCATCCTTCCCAGGAACACACACACACACACACCACCACAATGAGCAGCACAACAGGACTGCGGGGAGGGGGTGCATTGTTAATACTCCAATAACTATGGGGAAAACTTTTGCCAGTTGTTCCATAATCTCTGTATTTTATAATTTTCCCCAATTCCTTTTGAGCATCCTATTTGTTGTTAGGTATTCCCACATCTATAAGTAAGACTTGCTTTTCTTCAACCACTGTGAAGGCTGGCATGTTAGGTTCTAGATGTTGGTTAGTCTGCATTTGGAAGTCCCGTAAAATGTTTACATGGTTATGCTGGAGCATTTTTTCAACATCATGGTCATACCAATACTTTGGGGCAACAAACCCAAACATTTTATATAAATTCTAATGTACCATTTTTGCTATGTGATCATGTCTGTGCAATTTTAGTACTGCTGCTTATTAGACGGCTAACCCTCTCATCTTTCTCTTTGCATAATCTATATTTGCTGCTATTTCAGATTGTTTTAAATGTTTGTTTCCATGGCATTTGTTGCTAGACCTTGTTCCTGTGCTGAAAAAATTAATCCTTCTCGATGGATCGAACCTGAATTCATTGCCAAATTTTGTTACTGTTCACTTTGCCTTTAATTTATTTCAGATATTGACCATGAAATATTGGCTTATCTTTCCAATCTTTCATTTGCTGTTGTAACTATTCAATTCTGTATGTTACATTTGATTCTGTCACATTTAAAATATTTTCCTTGTAGGTCGTTATTCATATCCTCTCTTTGCTTGCTTGTGTGTAATCATTTAGACCTCTGTTTTCATCCTCTACTCGCTGCTTCACTTGCAACAAACTGGAACCATTCCTTTTTTCTTGGTCAATAGAAGCAATCTATATTGTTTTGCAGATACAGTGCATAACATTTGTCATAAGCGTTGGGGTCTTGTTCAGCTTCTGTCCAGTCAATAATGCCTGCTATGTAGTGTATTACAGGGACAGTCCAAGTGTTAATGGCTTTGATTGTAATACTGCTATTCACCTTCGATTTAAAGACTTTTCTAACTCTCTTCCCATATTCAGAGCTGGTTCTCTTTTTCGCTTGGGTATACAAAATATTGTTTGCTTCTAAAGCAACCAAATATTTATAGCTTTCCGCCATTGTCAATGTTTTGTTGTCATAGCTTCAAAGCCACAATTGCTGTATATAAAATTATATTGGTCAATATAATATAGAGTTGCTTGGATTTTTAAAATGTTACACTGCTGTGTTAGTTTGAACATTCTATTTTATTATAAACATTCACTTTGTATCCTGCCTTGTGAAGGCTTTATTTTAAAAGACAGCATAAGTAGTGGAGATATTTACCAAATCATAAATATATTTTTGATCACCTGTTACTATTAAAAATGGTTTTCTGAGGAGCTGCTCTTGAAAAGCCCTGGTGGAGACATGCAATAAGAGGATAATATTTAGAACAGGCTATCTTTCTCATGCTGGGTGAGGCGGGGTCCACCCTCCAAAAATTAGATAAACTTTGGGGAGCAAAGTGGCTAAGAACATAAATTAAATTAAAAGATGGGCTTTCATTGTATGTACAGTGAAATTAAAATTAAACTTAAGCAAATGCATTCATCCTCCCTCCTTAATACTATTCCTCTTCCGTCACATTAACAGCTGCAGTTTGAACTTTTGGTGGGGCTGGGGGGGGCATGGCTATGATGTTGTTGGGTGGGCTGCACCTGATTCCAGGGCCAGAGGTGGTTCTCCCCCAACTGGGAACATTTAGGATCAGTTCATATAACATTAACCACATATTAAAGCTGAATATTTTGGATTTGAAGGAAATAATTCAATCAGGCCATGTACACAAGAAACCTGCCACTCGGCATTTGTAACAGATTTCCAAACTCAGTGAAAAATACAACTGTTTTTGTTGTTATTCAGTCATTCAGCTGCTTCCAACTCTTTGGGATCCAATAATGATTTCACCACAATTGTCTCTCAGTGACTGCTTCTTTGAGTTCTGATAAGTCATGCTTGTGTCTTCAGTGACGCTATCTAGCCACTTTGTCTTATGTCAGCCTCTTTTTTTTGTTACTGCCTTTGATTTTTCCAAACAATAGTCTTCTATTTATTCTAATGACTCTTACTTTCATGTGTCCAAAATATTTAAGCTTTCACTTCATTATTAGTGCTTTCAATGAGAAGTCTGGTTTTACCTTATCTAGTATTATATACATTGTTCAAGGTAACAGCGTTCCGCGCGTGTCATGCGGCCACATGACCGTGGAAGCGTCTTCGGACAACGCTGGCTCTCTGGCTAACAAACGGAGATGAGCACCGGCCCCTAGAGTCGGACACGACTACACAAATGTGTGGGGGGTACCTTTACCTTTACTTTACCTTCAAGGTATCTGCAGCCATTTTCTCCAGCACCACAATTCATAGGCATACATTTTTCTTCATTCAGCCTTTCTGATGATCCAACTTGCACAGCCATTTGTTACAATGGGCAAAACCACAGCCTTGACAACAGATTTGCTGTCAGTGTGATATCTTTTCACTTTAACATTTTGTCTAGTACGAGACACTTATTTATTGCATGGCCATAGTCACCACCTTCAACAAGAAATCCCTTAAGCCTTCCTCAGTTTCACCCACCCAAGTAATATCATCAGTGTATTTGAAAAAGTTGATCTTTCTCCTAGGATTTTAATTCTTATTTCTATTTGTTCTTGTCCAGAATTCTTCATTATGCTTTTTTTATATAAGTAAAATAAATTAGGTGACTGTATACAACCTTGGTGCATTCCTTTCCCAGTTTGAACTATTTAAGGGCTTCATATTCTATTCTGTTGCTTCCTAGTCATAATACAAATTCTTAGATAAGGTGGCCTGGTAAAAAAAAGGTAAAGGTTCCCCCCGCACATTTGTGCAGTCGTGTCCGACTCTAGGGGCCGGTGCTCATCTCCGTTTGTTAGCCGAAGAGCCAGCGTTGTCCGAAGACGCTTCCACGGTCATGTGGCCGCATGACACGCATGGAACGCTGTTACCTACCCACCGAAGTGGTACCTATTCATCTACTTGCATTTGCATGCTTTCGAATTGCTAGGTTGGCAAGAGCTGGAGCTAGTGCGGGAGCTCACTCCGCACGCAGGGCTAGGGATTCGAACCTCCGAACTTGCGATCTTCCGATCAACAAGCCTGGCATCTTACCCGCTGAGCCACCATGCCCCTGGTGTGGCAATAAGGTGGCCTGGTATACTTGTGTTTTTACTGGCTTTCCACAATTTGTTGTAGTCTACATAGTCAAAAGCCATTCTATAGCCAATAAAGCAAAAACACTCATCTTTTTAAAACTCCCTTGCCTCATCATTCATCATAAGTTAGCAGTGATCTCTGGGGCCTCTGTATCTTCTGAATCCAGCTTGTTCAACTTGCAGTTCTCATTCTATATACTGTATTGTTGATTTGGAATACAAACCTTAAGCATTATCTCACTAGCATGAGATGAATGCAATTGTTTAGGAGTTTGAACACATACTTTAGTGTTGCCCTTTTTTATATTGGAATATAAAATGACCTTTTTCAGTCCCTTGGCCCCTGTGATCTTTTTCATTTTGTTGTTTATTCGTTCAGTCGCTTCCGACTCTTTGTGACTTCATGGACCAGCCCATGCCAGAGCTTCCTGTCGGCCGTCACCAGCTTCCTGTCGGCTGTCACTATCTTTTTCATATCTGCTCATAAATTGCATGTAGCATAATCTTGTAAGATTTTAAAGAGTTTTGCTGGCATTTCATCAACTCCTGTAGCTTTGTTGTTAGCAATAGTTTCTAGGGCCCCATTTAACTTTACTTTCCAGTATGTATACTTTTATTCTCTATGTAAGTCACTAAGAGTCTCTGAATTGTGGCCAGATAGAAATGTGGAAAATGATAGATAGATGATAGATAGTTGGATGGAGAGAGAGAGAGAGAGAGAGAGAGAGAGACTATCATGCAAGAAAGATCTCCAGTTCAGTGATCAAGCCTTTATCCATATCATCAATTTGGAGATCTTTCTTGCATGATTCTTTGGTATATTTGCACCATCTCTTTTTTGTGCCATCTTTCTCCAGTAGTTCTTCTACTGGAGAACTACTGGAGTAGCCTTCTTTGTCATTTACTCTCCCAACTTTGAATAAAAGAATCCCTTGTTAAGCAATATCTAATGGAAATCCAACTATATGAGAAGTATATAGAGATGTTGGCTATATAAATTGAATAAATAAATGAGAAGTGGTTCAAATGCAGATACTTTTCAAGATCAGAATAGGAAGGAACTGGATGAGCAGTAAATGGAAAAATGTATGACTTGCATTACATAATCAGAGCAGAGGCTTGAAAGGAAAATTATAGTTACAGTTATTTGCAATGTGGAGTACAGATTGCATTGAGTGTGATTTGAAAAGATGCCACTAAGAGATACCTTGGTATTTTATTGATAATATGAGGGCAGTTGGCATCAAAATTAAAAAGGTCCAGCAACCCATTATGTGTGAAGCTAACATCTATTAGCCCAATCCTGTTCTGCCCTTTTATAAAATGAATATGAATATTACCATTAGGCAATGTTAAGGCAGCTGTAGAATTTAAAGCATAGAATCATGGAGCTGGAAGTGACCTGAGATGTTAAGTCCAATTTCCTAATCAGTACAGGACCTACTAAAGCTATTGATTTATTGTTTGATTGGTTGCATTTATACCCCATTGCAATCCCATAGGACTCTTGGAGGATTCACAAGAATGCAGACATTAAAAATATCTACAATTTAATAGCATCAGCTGTAAGACACACAAATAAAAAAAATCCAAGAACAATTCAAAACGACAATCCAGAAAAACAGCTGTCAAGGCACACAGCTGTCTTCAACTGCTTCCAGAAGATGGCTAAGTCAAGGCTAATCCAACCTCCAGTGGGAGCCCATTCCAGAGGGCACTGCTACCCAAAAGACAGTGTGTGTTGGCTCCCCACGCCTCCCAAAAGTAGGGAAATGCCAGTTGCTTCTCCTGGCAAACTCAAATAGGTCGAGCTGATTATAGCAGGTAAATGCCATCATGGTGCCATTTTGGACAAATGGCTATTCAGCATCTGCTCAAGTGAAAACGGATGTATTTCCCTCTGTTGGAGAAGAAAGCTATATATGCTACACAGCCTGTCTACCAGCTTCTCGCTGCCTGTCTGTGTGACAATGCACATCCGTCCTCCCAGTGTATTCAAGTAAAATTCAGCTGCCAGAACCCATTTCTTTCTGCACAAAGGATTGGAAGAAGGATGTAGCCATTTTGTTCTTTCCCTCAAGAGGCTACATAAATATTTGGGGTGTCCTTCATCAGTTCAAAAATGGGTCTTTATTGTACCTAGAAGCTCATCTATGCCAATATGCAGAAATAAGACATTTTGAGCCCTCTTTTCACAGTCTCTTACCATCGACCCTGTTGGCTGCAGCTGACTGGGGTTGAAGTCAAAGTGTTCAGATGGACAACGTTGCATCCTTCTGCCATAATGGGATTTCTAACTCATCACTCAGCATTGCATGTGGCCCCCAGGAGTGAAGGTTGCTTTATGCTCTTATAACTTTCAGAAGAAAGTTTTATATTGATAAGAATACAAATTCTGCCCAGTTAAAATTCTGCCCACTCATTCTGGGCTAAGATATTCACCTTTGTAACTTTAAGCTCATCTACTGTATAGTACTTGTTAACTAATTGAAATCCTTCACCTATAACTGCAGAATATGGAAGCCTACCTCTGATGGGTAACAATTCATAGGCAGAGAATTCTAGTGCTTAGAAAAGTTTTGGATTTTCTGCACAGGAATTATCTTGTGCAACACATCTAGAAGGCTTCAAGTTGGATAATGGTGGCTTAGGATCTTTACTGATCTCCAGGAGCTATCTGGCCTCAGTTCAAGGTAGTGAAGTAACTTTGTGCTTCAATATATTGAGATATTCATGGTTTCACCAATATGCATATTGAGGGCACACAGGACAAAATATATGTGTATGTAACACATTACTTTATTATTTATCTTGGTGTTTCTTTCTTACTACTTTGGATGGAAGACCAACTCACAATATAAAAATGATAATCTGCATAGTAAAATCATGATAAAATATGAATAGTAAGTTATATCAATCGAAGACTCCCCAGTAAGTTATATAGTTATATGAAATATAATGTTATAAAATGTACAAATCTTTCTTTACAATTTTAAGAAAAATGCAATATTAAAGGAGCTTTAAATTAGCTTAAATGTTTAGTGTTATTTTTTCTTCAGGAAATGGAGACTACCAAGGAAAATGTTGTTATTTTGTTTTATTTTCTAATACTGGCACCTTTTACTACTTAACTTGAACAAAGAAAAATGTTTTAAGCAAAACCACATTTGTCAAGTCATGTGTTAATCTTTAGGCATCTAGCCTTCCTTCAGAAGGAAGGAACCTTGAGCTGTTGACAGGTATTTCAGAGCCACTGAGAAATTAATAATTACAGTGCCCATTTATCAGTCACCTTTGGAAAGGCATTTTCAATAACACGTTGCTTTATTCTTGGACAAAATCCAGGTTGCTTTGTGTTTGACTCATTAAGTGGTGACAGGCTATCTCAAACCATGTGCTGGTGAATTAGCATCAAGGCTAGTTTGATTTCCTGTGTGATGTTCCTTTACAGTTCCATGGATTTATTCCACCAGGTATCCTATGCTTTCTGAATTCTGGTTTAACAAGATAATAGAGCCAGTTTGGTCTAGTGGTTAAGGTGCCGGGCTAGAAACCAGGAGTCTGTGAGTTCTAGTCCCGCCTTAGGCATGAAAGCCGGCTGGGTGACCTTGGGCCAGTCACTCTCTCTCAGCCCAACTCACCTCACAGGGTTGTTCTTGTGGGGAAAATAGGAGGAGGAAGGAGTATTAGGTATGTTCGCCGCTTTGAGTTATTTATAAAAATAATAAAGGTGGGATAAAAATTAAATAAATAAATAAATAAATGATTCATCAAATTAATTCCAGAACTGAAGGGTGTACTCCACTGCTTTCCCTGCCTCCTGATGAATATGCATATTAATAAACCACTGCAAAAATGTGTTTAATTCTATTTATTTCAAATATTTATAGGTTGTACCTCTTGTCAAACCCTACACATGGCAGCAGACCAGATAAATATACATCAGTGCATTGCTTCCAATGTGCCTGTCTGCTGATAGAGCAACTTCTGCCTGTCAGTTGGCTTCTGGCTCTCTTCCCACTACACTCCAAATCTGCTCTGGAGGATTCAGCGGACAAATTTCGGTGGGGCACAGAGGATGTCCAGGAGAAGGAGGGTAAAGAGAATTCCCAATGTGCAATTGAAAGTCCATTTTTGTAAAAAAAAAAAAAAAAAATGAAGCCCAAGAGTAACATATTTAAAATTGCTAAAATTAAAATACAGGCAAAACTATTAGTACATTAAAATATAATTCAGTAAGAATTCAACAGTTGAAAAACACTTCAAATACACAGGTCCAAGGACCCAATCTGGTACTTCAGGTCTTCCAACAGTACATCCACGACCACTATAATTGAGTCCATTCCCCTCCTTACTGCTGGTCGTCCTCTTCTTCTCTTTCTTTCCACCTTTCCCAGCATTATAGACTTCTGAAGAGAATAACTGACATTAACACCACATAAAAAGAAATTTGATGAAATCATAAGCATGAAATCACATCAGGTTTGCTTGGTAATGTTTTACTATAGATCAGGGCTTTCCAAACTTTTCATGTTGGAGACATACCTTTTAGCCATGCATAATTTTGTGACACAGTAATGAGGGGTCCCCGCCCCCCAGGCCACGCAATTGGCACCCAGCTCCAAACCCCACCCCCGGCCCACGCAATTGGCTCCCGGCTCCAAATCCCGCCCCCCGGGATTGGCTCCCAGCTCCAAACCCTGCCCCTGGCCCACGCGATTGGCTCCCGCCTGCACCCCTACCCCAGTGGCCTAGTCGCGTCCCTGCCCCCCCATCCCCCAGCGTGGCTGCCTAGTCACGTCCCTGCCCCCCCACCCCCCAGTGCGGCAGCCTAGTCGTGTCCCTGCACCCCCCACCCGGCGGCCTAGTCGCGTCCCTGCCCCCCCCCAGTTGCGGCCCTGCCGGGCTGGTACCTTACCTGGGTTCTGAGGCGAGAGCTGGGCACGGAGCAGGGACCGGCGGCGCGGCAAGGGCTGGGCGGGACTCCATGTGGTGTATGGCCTCCTCTTCTGGGTTTCCCTGCGACACACCTGAGCCCTGGATGTGACACAGCAGTGTGTCACGACACACAGTTTGGAAAGGTATGCTATAGATGGTTGTCAGATATGAGCTAGAAGCCAAGGAATCAGGGAAGAGGAGTAAGCTGAAGATTCAGAGTTGGGAATTCACAGAACACTAAGGCTTTGTCTGAGGCATAGCAGGATATTAGAACAGCTAATCTATTAACAATATCAGGAGAAAAGTAGGGTTCAAAGCCAGGATGACCTCTGGCGGGAGCGGGATGGAGGTAGTGCATCCATCCTGGCTCTCTTGGATCTTTCAGCGGCTTTCGATACCATCGACCATGGTATCCTTTTGGGTCGGCTTAGGGAGTTGGGGGTGGGAGGCGTAGTTTTGCGCTGGTTCACCTCCTTCCTCCAGGGCCGTTCCCAGTCGGTGGTGATAGGGGAGGAGAGATCCAGCACGCGACCGCTTTTATATGGAGTGCCGCAGGGTTCGGTTCTCTCTCCTCTCCTATTCAACATCTACATGAAACCGCTGGGTGAGGTCATCCGACATCATGGGATGAGGTATCATCAATATGCTGATGATACTCAATTGTATATCTCCATCCCAGGTAAAGTAAGTGATGCAGTGACCACCCTGTCTCAGTGCCTGGGGGCTGTGAGGGCCTGGATGGGGAACAACAGGCTTCAGTTGAACCCTGGCAAGACCGAATGGCTGTGGATTGATGGCTTAGCGTCTTCTGGGAAATTATCATCTTTGGTTCTCGATGGGGTAGTACTGCCCCATTCGGAGCCGGTGCGGAACTTGGGGGTCCTTCTAGACTCACGACTCCTGCTCAAAGAGCAGGTGGCAGTCGTGGCTAGGAGGGCTTTTGCACAGCTTCGGCTGGTGCACCAGTTACGCCCATTCCTGGATCGCGACGCCCTCCGAACAGTCACTCATGCTCTCGTCATCTCCCATGTAGACTATTGCAATGCGCTTTACATGGGGCTACCCTTGAAGACTATCCGGAAGCTACAACTGGTTCAGAGTGCAGCCGCGCGAGCAGTTCTAGGTGCGCCAAGATCAGCGCATATAAAACCTTTACTCCGTGAGCTGCATTGGGTGCCGGTTTGCTTCCGGGTACAATTCAAGGTGTTGGTTATCACCTTTAAAGCCCTACATGGCATGGGACCAGAATACCTGAGGGACCGTCTTATCCCCATATCATCGACCCACCCCACCCGATCATTCAGAGAGGGCCTGCTACAAACCCCATCAATAAGAGAGTGTCATCTGGTGGGGTCTAGAAGGCGGGCCTTCTCTGTGGTGGCACCAGCACTCTGGAACACCTTGCCCCCAGAATTGAGGCAGATCCCCTCCCTCCCGACCTTTAGGAAAGATCTGAAGACCTGGTTCTGCCGCCTGGCATGGGAAGGAGGAAATAATAGTTCCTCATGGGGGTGGTTAATTTCATAATGTCCTTTTTATTAAACTATCTGGCCATTTGGATTTTATAATTTATTTATTGTATTATTTGATTGTATTTTTTTGTATTGTATTTTTATATTCTTTATTCTATTTTAATCAGTTTTATTGTAAACCGCCCAGAGTTCCCCGTTGGGGGAGATGGGCGGTCATATAAGTTAAATAAGTAAGTAAGTAAGTAAGTAAGTAAGTAAGTAAGAAATAAACAGGCAGCAGTAGTCTGCTGTCCAAAGACAAAATCCAGAGTTGCACAAGAGACCAAGAGCCAAGATTTTGGCAAATCAAGAGGGGTCTGAAATCAGACAGTTCATATGTTGTTTCCAACTGTGACTATTCTGAATGTCTTTGGAACTGAAACCAAAATAACCTGTCTTCCAAAAATACTGGCTTCTGCTTCTGCTTGGTAAAGCAAAATAGTGGGTGGCTGCTCATAGATTTAGCTGCTTAGAACAGCCCGTGAAAGCGTAGGCGATGCTGAAGCTACCCAAAGATGTTGCAAGTTGCTTCTAGGCCTGGGAGACATCAGTCCAATATGGTCAGATTTAATTTCCAAAGGCTCTATTGAGCTAGGGCTATCAGATGTGGGCTGCAAAATCCAAATGAGCACTAGATGGCAGCACAGAGATACAGAAACTTTAAGTCTTTGCTACTGCCTGGTGGTCATTCAGACCTTTGCAACCAAGATCTGGTAGCTCTAAAAAAAAAACACAGTTCCAAGTTTAACACTTGGCATCAAATGAGCCTGGGAATTACCAAAGCATGAATGTGGATTGTGTTACAACTGTATCAGTCCAGTAACTAAATCAAGAACTGTACAGTAACTTTTTGGTCTTGGAGCATGTTCAGGATTTTGAGAGTAAGTTATGGGTACATCACAAGACAGCTGTGACAATGAGTAATTTAAAGAACTAAAAAAAGAGTGGATGAGTAGAGAAACTGGCAATCACCAAGCAATGTATCTGGAGGCACATTAGTTCTTGGTTGTCTATCCCTGACTTAGATTATTAATTTGGAGGTGACAAACCAAAAGATCCTTGCTTAGCTAGGAAATGTGTAGGGTGGCATATCAATCTCTCCTACTTTGGAAGTCAGTTATGACATTCAAATGAGGATGACAATCTGCCCTCACGTTCCTTGAAGGGAAGGTAGGATGTGTAAAGGTAGAAAAAGAGGTTGATGTAGAAGGGTTTTACTTTGCTTATTGGCTTTGTTAGTAAATATATAACTAATGTTTGGTGCCAAAAATGGCTCCAAAGAATAACATGATTCTGGGATGTTTGCATACCCACATTGTTTGGGAAACAAGAGCCATTACTGAAATCATCTGTGAATTGTGCCTTGCTGCTGCTTTGAAACAGAAATCCCCACCCAAAAAAGAATATTGCCTACCACAGTGATCTTATCAAAGTCTAAAAACACAGTGTGTTTTACTGTATATGCAAATAATTTTCAAACATGCAAATTAGCTAATTATATCATTTACATAAAACACCCCACACAATCACTGCAACTTGGCAGCTATGAATTAAGTGAAGCTGGCGCCCTCTCTTTCCCCGCTGTTATTTTTCATCTCCCGCTCGCCTGCATTCTTCTCATTGCAAACACATGACATATACACAACACTGCATCTTTGCAATCGGCGGAGCCCTTTACCAGCAACTCCTTTTTGGGAAAAGAAATAAACGTTTAGCTTCAAAACTGAATGGGCAATCTCAAATTGAAAATAATGCCTTGCTCCTGTCTGAAGCCAGATTCCACTTTCTCTTTCTCCTCTTTTTCCACCCCCCATCCCCCTTCCGGCCTCTGTTTTGCTGATTGGATTGAATAGCCCCCAGATCAAAGGAGCATGAGCACCTATGCAGTCAAGGTGGCAGGATGCAGAATGGGCTGCTGATAACACAGTTGTTTAAATAATTGTCCAAGAATTTTTTGGGCAACATGATTAATGATTAGGGAAAGATGATGACCTGATAACAAAAAGGAGCATGATATGATTGATGCAGAAATCTGCATGAGGCCAAGCTTATCCACTACGCATGGCAAGTCATAATTATTTGTTAAAGGATCTTTATCCTTCATACTTACTAGGACTTGAATGACAAAATATGTTGTATGCAACAGAGCTTTCCCTGCCGCATCTCAAGCCTCAAGTTCTTGATTTTTAGGAAAAACTCTTAGGCAAAACTACTGCAGACAAACAGGACTGCTACCAACATTACTGAGCTTTCTTTTAATGTCTGAATTTAACATTTATGATACTGTACATACTTTTTTATGGGGGTGATGGGGGAGAGGAATTTAACTGGGGCAAATGACACACACACTTCCCTGACTTAACTGCCCTGAGGGTCTCCAACTCTTTTCCCCAGTGGGCACCTTTGAAATGTTGCAAGCATCTTGTGGGCATTCTGATTGCTATGGGTCTTGCCCATTCACAAAATGGCTGTCTTGATGACATGGGCAGTCACAAAAACAAAGAAACACACAAATCAACCAATCAAGTGACATCCATCCATCCATCCATCAATCAATCAATCGACAGTCCCTGGGAAGCATCCAGGGTGAGAATTACAGGCACACTGGGTTGGTCTAGAAGTCACTAATCTGAACTTGTATTAAACATAATCACTGGGGGATCCATAAATTAGGCTCTGCAGGCATGAAGGAAGCCAATCTACTTAGGACAAGAAATCGCAAAATCAAACCCGGGAGATGTTAATAGCAAACCACTCCTGTATTGTTTTCAAGAAAACAACTTGGCAGAGACTTTTATCAAATTTAAATGCTAAGTCAGCAGGCACATCTCTATTTACTATTTATTTATAATATTTCATGACTATATCTGGCTACCTCAAAGCTGCAGAGAAGTCTGGTCCCTGATAGTACCAGTGTTGAACGAGGAATTCTGCATTTTACAAGGATGCATTCAAATGGAACATGGGATGTGGAAAACATGAGCCAACCTTGAAAATGTCAGTGGAAAGAAAGCATACTATATTAATAAGCTTAAGTAGATCAGAATGGGCCCCTTGACGTCAGATGACTGCATGATAGGCTGTCAGCTTATGAATCCCTACAAAGGAATTGAGTGACCATTATATTCATCACTACATATATGTTATATTTATATAACCCAATAACTAAGAGGATCATATTAGAATTAACCCAGTGAATGTAAGTGCTATGTGAGTATATGCCCCTTCTTCTGAATACCATGGCAAATTTCAAGAGGTACTAAATACAACATCTAGAAACACACTGTATTATTAATACATTTAGAATTGCTTTAATAATTAGTAATTACTAATACAATTGATATCTGGAATGCAAAAGTTGGAGAAAAGGAGGAACCTGGAGTCAGAAAAAGAGGTGAATTGCCTAAATGTAATAATGTAGGACAAAAGTTAACCAAACTTTCTGAAGGAAATTCTTTGTTCATTGCCAACACCTGCTTCAAGTGACATAAATGCAGAGCCTACTCCTGGACACCACTGGGTAGGCAGCACTGGAATCACATTAACTACATAAGAGAGAACAGAAAACGGGGAACTACAATTCAGTCAGCCAGGATATTTCCAGATGCAGATTATGGAACAGATCATGAATTATTACTGTCAAGTCTACTGGTTTGCTTTGAAATTTGAAATTTGAAGAGGACCTAGAGGACATACAGTCAGGATATATGATCAGTGTAAGGAACACTGGTAAGGAAATTCAATATACTTAACCAAAATGGAAACTGAAGAACTATTGGAAGAGTTAAGAGACACTGTGAAAACCAAAGTGGGAAAACTTTCCCAAGATTTTAAAGAGGAAAAGATCCAATAAGCTTTTAGAACAAGATAGTGAAGGAGAGATGGAAGATGAAAGATTTGGGCAACAAGAAAGATGCATGATGACTGAATGTAGACGTTCAACATCAAGACAAGACAGGGAAAGATGCCTCTGTCAAGAATGTCAATAAATAAGAGGGAAATTACAAGAAAAAGAAAAGAGATATCTTAAAAGCATGGGAAAATTTACAGCCAAGTTAAGAATGCTCAAGAGTAATCATGGAAAAGATCAAACAAGAGCAAATGCATTTCCAAAAATGTGGAATACTATAGAGAAGCCCAGCATTAATAGGATCATAGCATGACAGAAAGAACTAGTATTCTGAGGAACTGGCTCTACTAGAAAGTGAGGAATGAGATGCATCAGACCATCTGTAATTAGGAAAGCATCAAGCTCAGATGAAATACCCACTGGTCTGTTTAATCTGCAGGAGAAGAGGCAGTCAAAATGCTAGTAGCTCTATGTCAAAAAATGAGGAACTAGAATGTACAACCTAGAGATTGGAAAGGGTTGATTTGTGTATATACTTATTCTTGGGAAGGGAGATGCAAGTTATTATGCAATTTTTCAAATCATTTAACTAATACCTTACACTAGCAAAGTCATGCTTATACAGAAATTTACTCTCGCATGGAGAAAGAAATGTCAGATGAACAGGCAGGTTTCTGAAAAGGTAGAGGGACTTGACTTCAAATAGATAACATATAGTAAATAATGAGAGATCAAGAGAATATAAGACGTTTACCAAGTTTACCTTTGCTTCACTGACACTTGAATGTCCTTGAAAGAGCCAAGATTATTGCCAGGGACAGGTTGAGATGGTGTCTATACAACTGCCAGAAGTCAGACTTGACTCAATGGCACCTACTTAACTATCTAAAATATCCTGTTCAGCAGCATTCCTCAGTGTTCTAGTAAAAGCCAGAGCAGATTCTGTCAGCTTCAGCTCTGCTCTTGCTTGCTTTTTGCCTTTGCTAAGCAGTGTGTAGATCTAGCCTGTTTTGCCAGATTCCAAGGTCTTGCATTTTTTGCTGGCATTTTGATCTCAACAATAACTGTACTTCTTTGATTCATTGCAGTTTACTTTATCGTTGTTGGACTCAAGCCAAATCTGAACCTTATGACAACGACACTTTTGTTCTCTCACAGAAAGAAATATTTAGTCATAATAAATCTATGCTGCATTAATCCACTATTTTGTTTTTTTCATCTAATGAAAAAAGTGAAATAAGAACCGAGAACATCGGCAGTAGTGGAGAGAATATAGAAATATGGTAACGTGAAAATGAGCTTTCCAGAAGTAAAGTACAATGCTACGCGTAGAACACTGGGGAAGGACTAGAGACATTTTGTAATGTGAATCATAAAGGGCTACAGAAATCTGAGTTATGTAAAGGCATTGTGACAACACACATTTGGTCTCAAGAATGCTATCAGAGTATTCTTTCCAGTGAGGGATAGAAGCAAGATATAGGAGTTATCCTATTTTCCATAAACGTTATGAAGGACACACGGGCTAGTTTGCGTTCTTACCACCAGCCAATGTTTCCATTTGTGTTCCCTTCCCACAATCTGCTAAGCCTTAGCTGCTCAAATGTGTGTCAAAGTGACTCATATAACTAAAGAATATTTTTAATAGATTGCTTGCCAATTCATTCCTATCAATTCATAAATGAGTTAACAATAACACAACAGTATGATAGATGTGATTTTAAAGGCAAATAGGGATTACAGATACAATATTAGGGTTTTTCCCCCAAGATACAAGACCCTCATAGTATTCACAAACTGATAAGCCATCTGGTTCTGAGCGTTTTCCTTGAAAATATTAGTATTTGAAACCAGATTTGGACTGGACAATCCTTCAAACAGAGGACCTGCTCTGTGAAACATTGGAAGTATTACTACAAGAGCATTAGAATTCTCTTCAGGCATCAGAAAAATGGGCCCAGGGAAGGGAAAAAAAGCTGCACCTTTTGGCTCTGTTCTTCTCATCCTTGACCTCATCCTGATGTAAGTCAAGAACAGGAATGGGATAGGAAAACTATTGTTTGGTCTTCAAACGTGGCCAAATTACAAGTCTCAACAACTCTGGGGATTGTTAGCTGAAGCTCCTGGGAGCTGTACTACAGCAACTTCTACAGTCCCCAGGTTTTCCCATGCTTGTCAACAATGAAGCTGTAACCATTCTCAACTGAAACAGTCTACATGGGATGGTAGCTCTGCACAGTAAAACTCCAAGGTTGTGCTGAGGCCTGCAACATTATTCAGAAGGACATGGTTTCATCCTGAATTTGAATATTTCCTGACAACATTTAAGATCTGAACTGAAAGGAATGGAGGCAGAGTCTCTTCCACATACTCATTTTTCCTCAAACCCCTGAAGGAAAATTGGCTTCTCCAGGTGAATTTTCAGTACAGGATCTGCTTTGTTTCATAGTATCATAAGATGAAGCTGCCATTCCTGACAAAAAGAGACCTTGACGGCTCATAACATGCTTTGGAAAAAACAAAACAAAACCAAAAGTCTTTTTTCTTTTTAGCATTCTTTTCCCCTGAGCACCAGTGGCCCCTGAAGAGAAGTGGGAAAAAAACAATCACTCCCAAAAGCAAACCTACTTCAGACAGTTGTTTGGCAAAAAGGAGTGAGGCCTGGTAGGTTTGGATTTGTCACTATTATTTTTGTTACTGGCATGTACTGATTTTGGTAAACTTTTGCAGCATACATTCTGGGTGGAATTGGGAAGCCTTATTAAATATCTACAGTGGGGCAAAAAAGTATTTAGTCAGCCACCAATTGTGCAAGTTCTCCCACTTAAAAAGATGAGAGAGGCCTGTAATTGACATCATAGGCAGACCTCAACTATGAGAGACAAAATGAGAAAACAAATCCAGACAATCACATTGTCTGATTCGGAAAGAATTTATTTGCAAATTATGGTGGAAAATAAGTATTTGGTCAATATCAAAATTCCTCCCCGTGTTGTCTTCTGTGCCTAGGAAGATTAAGACCATTTCAGAAGCTCAACAGCAGCATGGTGTTTTTAACGACCCTCCATTAGATGATAAAAGGACTTAAAAATTACATCTCAATATAACCATGACCTAGCCCCAGGTGTAAGGTCACACAGCTACCTAGGAACATATTTAGGATTCCCTTACCAACTTTGCTCAGACTGAAGAAGCCCCTTGGATAAGGAGCGAAACGTTTCCATTAAGAAAATAGAAATCCAGTTGACATGTTTCAAGCTACAGACAATTCCACCTGGATGACTGAGAACCTTCATAGACATATTGCCATACATTTTGGGGATGAAACCCTGAAGTTGGTAAGGAAATTCGAGAAGACAGCAAGAAAGGTGGCAGACTATAGAAACCACCTACGTTTTAACCTCAGATGCAGACAACAGAGACTCATCCCGACAAGCCTACGCCTGCAATCTACAGTTAAGGGTCACAGAGCAGATCAGATCCTGCAGCAGGCACAAAGACATCTTCTAAATGAAAGAATAAGGCAAGTCCACTTCACCATTGATGCCCTGCAATACAATTTTGAAAACCTTCACCAGGAACTCACAGCCACCCTTCCTGACCCAATCCTGGATAGAGTTATTCAGCTTGGCAATAAAGTACAGCTGGCCCAGCATCACAAGACAAAGGAGAGGCAAACTAAGAAATTTGACATTCTTCTTTCTCGCAGCAAACAGAAACAAGGAACTGGAGAAACCACTGGGAGGAACAACAACAACAGGACCACAGAGGACAAAAAGAACATGTGGGTGAAAAATCTCTCAGACAGAGAACTTACCCAACCAGAGAGAGATGTCCTAGCCAAAGGTCTTAATTTTGCCATCACTCCCAAGCAAGTTCCGGTTGTGGAGCTCATTACAGCCACAGAATCTGCCATCCACAACAACCACCTACCTTTTGAAGAAGCAGAACAACTCCGGCTTAAAATATCTGCAGCTCTGTCCAGTGCTCAACCTCCTCCCCCCAACCTTACCGTCCAAGAGAGGAGAGCCCTGACAGCCCTCAGCAAAGATGAAACCATCACCATTTTACCTGCTGACAAAGGAAGATGTACAGTGGTTCTAAACACTGCAGACTACCACAATAAAATTACCTCACTTTTGGAGGATCACCATACATATGAAAAACTGAAAAGAGACCCCACCAACAATTACAAGAAAAAGGCAATAGACAGTTTGAAACAATTGGAACATGATGGCTCCATCGATAGGATTACCTACCACCGTCTGTATCCTGGAGAAGCCATCCCCTGCATCTACGGACTTCCTAAGATCCACAAGGAAGGAACACCCCTCCGACCCATAGTCAGCAGCATCAATTCGGTAACATACAACATTGCCAAACACCTCTCTACCATACTAGCACCTCTAGTTGGACACTCTGAACACCACATCCATAATTCGGAAGAATTTGTTTCCAAAGCAAAGATCCTGAAACTGGATACAGATGAAACTATGGTCTCCTTTGATGTGTCCTCCCTTTTCACCAGCATCCCCACCACTCATGCTCTATCCGCTGTCAGGAAGAGACTAGAAGAGGACAGCACCCTGGAAAGGAGAAGCCATCTCAACCCAAACCAGATCTGCCATCTTCTGGACCTGTGTCTTAACACCACTTATTTCACATACAGAGGTGACTTTTACAGACAAAAACACGGCTGTGCCATGGGTTCTCCTGTGTCACCCATTGTGGCCAATTTATACATGGAAGAAGTGGAGAAGAAAGCACTCAACACATTCCAGGGAACGGTGCCCACCCACTGGTTTAGGTATGTGGATGACACCTGGGTCAAAATCAAGGCCCAGGAAGTACAGGCCTTCACGGACCATATAAACACTATAGATGCCAACATTAGCTTCACCAGAGAAGACACCAAGGACAACAGACTGGCATTCCTAGACTGTGAAGTCCTCATTGGGACCGGTGGCAAGCTAGAAATAGGGATCTACAGGAAACCCACACACACAGATCAATATCTGATGTTTGACTCCCACCATCCACTGCAGCACAAACTAGGAGTCATCAGGACATTGTCACACAGAGCAGAAACCATCCCCACCTCCATGGATTCCAAAAAGAATGAAAATCAGCACCTGAGAACAGCCCTGAAGGCCTGTGGATATCCAAATTGGGCCTTCACCAAATCTAAATCTACCAGACCTAAAACAGCGACAGATAGGGCTGAGACTCAGAGTAAACGAAAGAACCTGGTCATTCCCTACATGGCTGGCGTGTCTGAAAAGATAAAACGGATATTTGGCAAACACCACATACCTGTATATTTCAAACCCACCAACACACTGAGACAGAGGCTTGTACACCCCAAAGATCAAACTCCAAAACATAAGAAAAGCAATGTAGTTTATGCAATCCAGTGCAGTGAGGAGTGCTCTGAACTCTACATTGGAGAAACCAAACAACCTATGTACAGGAGGATGGCACAACACAGGAGAAATAACACCACAGGACCAGAGTCAGCAGTTTATCTTCATCTAAAAGAAAAAGGACACTCATTTGAGGACATTAATGTTCACATTTTAGACAGAGAAGATAGGTGGTTTGAGAGAGGGGTCAAGGAATCCATTTATGCCAACTTGGAAAATCCTTCCTTGAATAGAGGTGGGGGCCTCAGGCACAAACTCTCCCCCATCTTCCTCCCCGTGTTGTCTTCTGTGCCTAGGAAGATTAAGACCATTTCAGAAGCTCAACAGCAGCATGGTGTTTTTAACGACCCTCCATTAGATGATAAAAGGACTTAAAAATTACATCTCAATATAACCATGACCTAGCCCCAGGTGTAAGGTCACACAGCTACCTAGGAACATATTTAGGATTCCCTTACCAACTTTGCTCAGACTGAAGAAGCCCCTTGGATAAGGAGCGAAACGTTTCCATTAAGAAAATAGAAATCCAGTTGACATGTTTCAAGCTACAGACAATTCCACCTGGATGACTGAGAACCTTCATAGACATATAGTCAATATCAAAAGTTCATCTCAATACTTTGTTATATATCCTTTGTTGGCAATGACAGAGGTCAAACGTTTTCTGTAAGTCTTCACAAGGTTGGCACACACTGTTGCTGGTATGTTGGCCCATTCCTCCATGCAGATCTCCTCTAGAGCAGTGATGTTTTGGGGCTGTCGCTGGGCAACACGGACTTTCAACTCCCTCCAAAGGTTTTCTATGGGGTTGAGATCTGGAGACTGGCTAGGCCACTCCAGGACCTTGAAATGCTTCTTACGAAGCCACTCCTTCGTTGCCCGGGCGGTGTGTTTGGGATCATTGTCATGCTGAAAGACCCAGCCACGTTTCATCTTCAATGCCCTTGCTGATGGAAGGAGGTTTGCACTCAAAATCTCACAATACATGGCCCCATTCATTATTTCCTGTACACGGAACAGTCGTCCTGGTCCCTTTGCAGAGAAACAGCCCCAAAGCATGATGTTGCCACCCCCATGCTTCACAGTAGGTATGGTGTTCTTTGGATGCAACTCAGCATTCTCTCTCCTCCAAACACGACGAGTTGTGTTTCTACCAAACAGTTCTACTTTGGTTTCATCTGACCATATGACATTCTCCCAATCCTCTTCTGGATCATCCAAATGCTCTCTAGCAAACTTCAGACGGGCCCGGACATGTACTGGCTTAAGCAGGGGGACACGTCTGGCACTGCAGGATCTGAGTCCCTGGCGGCGTAGTGTGTTACTGATGGTAGCCTTTGTTACGTTGGTCCCAGCTCTCTGCAGGTCATTCACTAGGTCCCCCCGTGTGGTTCTGGGATTTTTGCTCACCGTTCTTGTGATCATTTTGACCCCACAGGGTGAGATCTTGCGTGGAGCCCCAGATCGAGGGAGATTATCAGTGGTCTTGTATGTCTTCCATTTTCTAATTATTGCTCCCACAGTTGATTTCTTCACACCAAGCTGCTTGCCTATTGCAGATTCAGTCTTCCCAGCCTGGTGCAGGTCTACAATTTTGTTTCTGGTGTCCTTCGACAGCTCTTTGGTCTTCACCATAGTGGAGTTTGGAGTGTGACTGTTTGAGGTTGTGGACAGGTGTCTTTTATACTGATAACAAGTTCAAACAGGTGCCATTACTACAGGTAATGAGTGGAGGACAGAGGAGCCTCTTAAAGAAGAAGTTACAGGTGTGTGAGAGCCAGAAATCTTGCTTGTTTGTAGGTGACCAAATACTTATTTTCCACCATAATTTGCAAATAAATTCTTTCCGAATCAGACAATGTGATTGTCTGGATTTGTTTTCTCATTTTGTCTCTCATAGTTGAGGTCTACCTATGATGTCAATTACAGGCCTCTCTCATCTTTTTAAGTGGGAGAACTTGCACAATTGGTGGCTGACTAAATACTTTTTTGCCCCACTGTAAGTAAATAAATAAAGTTATGGAATACCTTGAATACATAGATAGGCAGAATAACAATTATTTTAAAAAAATAAAACTGTGGAAGCCAAGTTCTTTGTTATAATTAGAAGGGGTTCTTCTTTGTTTTGCTGCTACTTTGCAAAATCCAGAGGTGGCACTTGCATGAAAACATCAAGACACATGTGACATCACTTGCCTCCCTGGACACCTATGGCAAAGATGTTAATCTAGATTGGACCTTCTAATGTATCTAGTGACTTTTGCTCCAAGAGAGCTTTTCCTCCTGAAAAGACAAGCATTACGGCAAAGAGGAGGTGGCAAATCAACGTGAGTACTCAGTACGTTACCTTTGACACATTCGGCTGAGGTGCTCCGTGTCAAAGAAAATTACCTGTTGACCCTTGGCTGAAGCACGAGTCCTGTTCTTAATGAAATGGTGTGGAAAATCTTATTTGAACAAAGCTGTCCTGCAGGAGACTCACTTCCTATCAGCATACTGATAACCCGGGTGAGTTAAGTGATGCAGTGGCTGCCCTTTCTCAGTGTCTGAAGGCTGTGGGGGCCTGGATGGGGAACAACAGGCTTCAGCTGAACCCTGGTAAGACGGAGTGGCTGTGGATTGATGGCGCCTCGGGATCCAAGGAGTTGTCATCTTTAGATCTGGACGGGGTGGCACTACCTCGTTCAGACTCAGTGCGGAACCTGGGGGTCCTTCTGGACTCACGACTCCTGCTTGAAGAGCAGGTGGCAGTCGTGGCCAGAAGGGAATTTATGCAACTTCGAGTTGTATGCCAGCTACGCCCTTTCCTGGACCGAGATGCCCTCCGTACAGTCACTCATGCCCTGGTCATCTCCCATATAGACTATTGCAATGCACTCTACATGGGGCTACCCTTGAAGAGTATCCGGAAGCTTCAACTGGTCCAGAATGCGGCTGCGCGTGCAGTTATGGGTGCCCCAAGATCGGCACATGTGACACCTCTGCTGCGTGAGCTGCACTGGTTGCCAGTTTGCTTCCGGGTCCAATTCAAGGTGTTGGTTGTTACCTTTAAAGCCCTACATGGCATGGGACCAGGTTACCTTAGGGACCGCCTCATCCCCAGAGTATCGACCCGCCCCACCTGGTTATGCAGAGAGGGCTTGCTACGGACCCCGTCTATAAAAGAATTCCATCTGGCGGGGTCCAGGAGGCAGGCCTTCTCTGCAGTGGCACCCGCCCTCTGGAACATTCTGCCCCTGGAGGTGAGGCTAGCCCCCACACTCCTGACCTTCCGAAAGCAATTGAAGACCTGGCTCTGCCACCTCGCTTGGGATGGGAAGAGTAATTGCTCTTCTTGGGGATGGCTTGCGCCGTAGAGTTCTCGCAAACATTACATCACAGCCTCTTGGATTTTATATATTTAATATTTAATTTATGATTGATACTGTATAATGTATTTTATATGCTTTTAATCACTAACTTGATTGTAAACCGCCCAGAGTCCCCTTTGTGGGGGGAGATGGGCAGTGATATAAGTTGGAAAAATAAATACATACATACATACATACATACATACATACATACTCATAAACAACAACTAGTTTTGGCATTTTCATTTGAGAGGGTATTATTTCATGCACACCAAGTGGGTACCTACTGGGCCAGGCCGTACTCACTATTCTCTAATGAAAGTATAAACCTTCGGTGAAAGTCAATATAGAAAGCATGATCGGGTGAGGAAATGGCTTTCTAAAGGAAAGCAGAAGTGTTACCTTTGGGGAAATAAAACTACCACAAGAAGAACATACTGTAGGTGGTGTTCGCTGTAGCATATTATACAGTACTAGGAAACAGAGTATTTTTTAAAAGGCCAAGTATATCGAATTTGAGAGGAAATTAGCCCCAACCCATGTAAGACAGCTTTTAATTTAGCCCTTCAGATGTGTGCAACTTCCAGGATTCTCCTCCAGGATGTATTGGGGTGGTGGTCAGGGGTGTCTGCAGGGGAGGGTAAAAAAAGTCAAGCTGGCAGCCATGACCATGCAATTGAAACCCCTCCCCTTTTTTACCTGCATTACCCATGTAATGCATGTCAAAAAGTGCAGGGCTTCAATTACATGGTCACAGCTGCGGTTTTGACTCTTCTGATCTTCCCCCTGCAGAACCCCTAGTGGTGGTGGCAGTGGTGGTGATGATGACTCTAAGCCTCTTCAGTTGCAAACCCCAGGCCTTGGAGCAGGTATACAATTCACCTGCTGGAGAGACAATTCCACTAGTAAGCTGACAGTGAATGGCTAAAGGTGGGGGAAAGTGGGAAAGGCTTAACCAGCAGCTAAAAATAAACCACACTTTCACAACACAATTTACTAAGCCTCTGAAATCTGGTAAATTGGGAATCCCCAACTGGCAAGGTAATGCCATATATTCCAACATTTACCAGATGAAAAAACCCACATGCTTGCAATGCCATTATAATCACAGGATCTCTGTTCAAGGTATTAAAGTATTCCTTTCTATGCTGTCAATTAGCTTTCTCACCAATTTTTGTGGCGAAAAAAAGTACTGTAGGGAAGCAATGAAAAAGCAGGATGATTACAACTCAGAGACGATGCCTGAACTTTCCTCTGTAAAGTTCCATGAACAAGCTACAGAAATTGCATAATAAAAAAACTAATTTGGAAACATTCAAAAGGCGCGTCCATTTCTCTTACAGGTAATAAATTTGACAGCAGGGGATGCCAGGGAACCAAATCCCCAAAATTGAGAAAATTTTTGCAAGTCGTTGCAAGCAAACATCCCCCAAAGACATTGGATCCTAAAACTGGGACAGTTGGCAAGTATAGCTTATGTGCAGCTTACTCTGGACTCAGCTACTCATCAAAGGATACTTTGGGGAATAACATTTCCTAGGGGGCAGTCATGGACAATGAGAAATCTGAGTGGCCATAGAAAATGAGCTGAGTGAACTTCTTAACATTTTGCACATGTGCAAATACTGACATGAGCTCTGAGGCAGATGGTTTGATAACTTTGGCCTAAATATTTAAGCAGTCTGCACAATGTCCATTTTAATGCAGTAGCATGAAAGGTCAACACTGACTGATAAATCATCAGTTGTGAAAGAGATACCGCGATTTTGGCTTAGCTTCAGATCTGTCAAGCTACTTTATTAGTCTTTGCTCAGCACATGCACAGAGGCACATTATTCTTCCAGCCATCTGGGCTATTAATAATCAAAGCATTAATATTTTGGAGGCTCATCCCCTAATAGGGGGGGGGATCATCTTTTAAATTCTTGCACCTAAGACCACCAAGTATCTTGAAGAGGTAAAAATAAATGTGGTGAATTTTCAGAGATATTTCACTGCCCACAAAAGGAAATAAAACACATTTGAGAGACCTGCCTTGTTAATACAGTACTGAGATACCGAAGAAACCAAGAGGTAGGGTGTTTTTTTGTTTGTTTTTTGTTTTGCTAAGGGCTTTCAGGTTTGGGTGATCTTTTAGGCTCTGGGCTAGTGACATAATGAAGTTTGAAGGCTCCGTACAAAATGTCTTTCTCTATGGAAAACCACAGGCTACAGGGCACAAGAAACCCCGCATTTCATGGCCCCTGGAATCCCCTTTGCCGGTTACTGAGGCGTCGTTTCCTCAACGAAAACTGTAGTGTAAGCCCTAAAGTAGATATATTGCAGTTAAGACTCAAGGGCCCCAAAAAACTGCCCCCCCCACCTCCGCAATTGCTGACTTCTGGTTAAAATATCTTTGAACCTGAAAAAGCCAGTTTTCCTAAGAACCAAAAGGCAGCAGCGCTGGAAGATCACTTTGAACCCTGGATCTGTGAATGAATTTAGGCGACCTTCTGCTTGATGTGATGAGGTGCTTCGCTTCCTGTGGTTCCACGCAACGTGGCGAGTGGGCAGCCTGTTTGCGAGCCCCTCTTTCTGGTTCCCCGAAGTCCCGCCCTGACTCCTGACGGCTCTGAGGCCTAGAGTTAGCCCCTTCACGGCAGCTCCCCACGACCTCTTTCGCAGAAGGCTGCTTCCCGCGCTCTGGTGGCAGATTCCTCAGGATTTACGGCAGAATTCCAATGGTCCCAGCTCCGCAGGCCGCCCTGTCTCGCTCCTTTGAAGTGGTACAGCGGCACCCTCCGGTGATCAAGCGCGGTTGGTGCACCAAGCCGCCCTCCCCAGATCGGGAAGCCCGGGGCTCCTCGCGAACGTCCCTCAAGCACTCGGTTCCTCGACGGCGGCTGTTCAGCGTTGGCAAACAGAAAGGCCGCCGTAATGCCGCCCCTGCGGAAACTTGAAACGCCTTTGTGAGGATGACCTATGGCAGAAACTAGGCCGGGAGAGGAGGGGAGTCTGGATCTTCGCGGCGGGGATCTCTGGATGGATGAGTGGATGAAGTAGTACCTGCCCGATTCGCATTCCAGAATTGCACGTGCGCCCATTCACAAACACAAAACCCCGAAGCGAAGACCCCTGCAAGTCTACTTTATTTTTTCCCCTCTGCAGGTCGCCAGAGGCTTTTTTTATTGCAGCGGCAAGTCCCTCTGGGAGTTGGCTGGCGTGGAAGAAAAAGGAAAGAAGTGGGTAAAAGGTGGGAAGATTGTGTTCCTGCGGCAAAACAGACTTGAGAAAGTCTGAGGAGGGGCCTGGGTGGTGACGCCATAGGTCAGTGGTTAGAGCTTGTAAATGAGGGGTCCTGCAAATCGGGGGTCATGAGTTCGATCCCCGTGGGGCCCTGCGGGTTTGTTTTAGAGCAGAGCTTTCCAAACTTTTCATGTTGGTGACACACTTTTTAGACATGCATCATTTCACGACACACTCTTACAGCAGGGCATCATTTCGCGACACTCTTACAGCAGGGCACAAGGCAGGCTCTAGGACCTGTGCGGAATCACAGCAGGTTTGGAGGCAGCAAGGCACAAGGCAGGCACTAGGACCTGCGTGGAATCCTGGCAGGGCTCGGAGGCAGCAGCAGCCGTGACACACCCAGACACTGCAGCCAACACACTAACGTGTCCCGACACACAGTTTGGAAAGCTCTGTTTTAGAGTGACAGCTTGTAGCTGCAATGGTAAAAAGAAAACCATGTAATGTCCGCAATGGCTTTCGCAAGGCTTCAGGCTCCAGAGCCACATTCGCAGTAAAATAAGAAGGAAGGAGAAACACACTGGGTGACTTGTTAGTCAACTTTGCAAAACCAAATGCTGAAGAGGGACCCCACTTGTTTGAGAGAGGTGGTGTAAAAAGGATGGGTATACATGATAAGAGAGGTATAAAATTAGACAAAATGAGGATAATTTGCATAGTGATGTTTTCTCCTTCTTTAGTGATAGGAGCACTTGCATTTTTCAATGGAGCTGATTGGCAAGAGATTTGGCTTAAATTTTGGAATCTGCTGCTACAAGGTGCAAATGATATCCATCAGCTTAGATGCCTTTAAAATTCAGATTGAGACAGATTGAAATAATAATAGTGATATTGGTAGGCTGACCATATTTCAGGATGGCAAAATGGGACGGGGTCTTATGTAATATTCCGTATTCATGAAAAAGACCGGGGTCTCCGCCCCCCGGGCCGCACGATCAGCTCCCACCTGAGAACCCCACCCCCGGTCCGTGCAATTGGCTCCCGCCTGCAAACCCCGCCCCCGGTCCGCGCAATTGGCTCCCGCCTGCAAACCCTGCCTCCTGGTCCACGCAATTGGCTCCCGCCTGCAAACTCCACCCCCTGGTCCTCACTCCGGCTCGGATCCTCCTTCCGCACCATTCCCGCCAGGTTTGAAAAACAGGACAAAATTGAGATTTTTATGAAAATGACAGGACGGTTGAAAAATGCTTAAAAAACGGGACTGTCTCATTCAAAATGGGACGTATGGTCAGCCTAGATTGGTAATAATAGCAGCTATTATTCACTTCATATATGAGGAGAAGAGGACTATGAAACTCACACCTTATTTTGGGCATCGGTGGGGCCTTGATCTTTACTTACTACTAACTGGCAGTTCTTCCAGGGTTATTGCAGAAATCTCTATAACAGAGCTTTCCAAACTGTGTGTCGCGACACAAAAGTGGGTCGCCACACACAGCGTGGTGTGTCGCCACACCACCCGGAAGCGGTGGCGTGCGCGTGCACGGCGGCCGCCTTGCACGCGCACGCCGCCGCGCACCCCCCTGCGCTGCCGCTGTGCACGCGCCGCCGCATGTCCCCCCGCGCCGTCGCCGTGCATGCCACCGCACACACACACCCTCAACCATGATCAGCTAACTTTTGGGTCTTCAGTGTGGTGCCCATGGTGATAATATGCCTTGAGCCTGCTAAATTCCCTTTCCTACCACATTTTATTGTTTTAGTTTCTTTAACTAAATGATATGAATGATATGCCAGCATTTTGCAATGCAAAGCAAAGCGCTGTGTTATTCCACAAACATTTTCAACCTACTAAGTAAACTTTCAGTTTAGAGCTTTAGTATGTATCTCTTTATTCTGGTATGTGAAGTGTAAGTTGTAACAGAATTAAAAGTTTGCAATAGTTGTACCATTTGTCAAAATAGAAAATTTGTTATAGCCAAGACAGTAATGATATAGCCATAGGTTCAATGGCAGCTGCGTTTCCTCCTCTCCTGCCTTATTTTGTAATGCTGAGTTAACCTAACCCAGATTTTGGATATTCTACTGTTTACCAATATTAGATTGAGACTGTAGGTGGTGCAACAGAGTTAGTTTTTAAAAAAGGGATTTTATTCAACAGAATGCAGGTTGAGACTCAAAAGTATCAAGTAATAGTATATAACAGACCAATCAGACAAATGTTTTGCTTCATAATCAGAATATGTCCTCTGATTTAAATATTTGGCATGTTTTTATTGCTTTTTATGCTGTTTTAATTATTGTTAGCTGCCCAGAGTCATGAATTTGAGATGGGGGGCCATTGAAGCTGAGAAAAAAAAACAAATAAAAGGATTCCTTTAAGCAATTCTCCTGTCTTGTTTTTCATGGCCAGCATAGCTACTACTGTATACTGCTTTTTATGGAACAAGTCAGAAAGTTATATAAGACATTTGTTGTCTCTTTAAACAAGAAAAATACAATTAGCAACTAAAATAAAATCATATTATCCACATATGATTATTGATGTGGGCTGAGAGAAATTACTGTCCATTCTTCTTCCTTTAGACTTTACTACTGTCTCGTGCTACTCCATATGGAGCTGTGTTTGCAAGGAAACAAAACCATTCAGTCCAGAATCGTTTTTGGATCAACCTAAAGGCAAGGGAAACAGCTGGGTTTCTGAACTAAGGTACAATTAGAAGAGCTGGTATAAAGTATGCACAAGTGGCAGGGAAGAGCAAGAAGAAAAGCAGTGCAGTATGTTAAACATTCTGCAAAAATACTGTTAATTAACAATATGCTAAAAAGATGTCAGGAAAGCAATGGATGATTAAGTTTCTCCCTCCCAGCTAAACATTCTGGTATCTTCATTGTGGAAAAATTCTGGGGAACCTTCTTTTTCTCTTATCTCTCCCCAAAATTCATAACTCATTCAAGATTTCATTTCTACCACAGATTTGGCTATACTTGTGAAGATTCTTTTTTCTCAGTTTGGAGGTAATGTGTTTTAGCATCCTTCGTAGCAGGAAAAAGTGGTTCTTCAGTGAGCAATAATCAAAAAGGCAGGATCGGCTGCAGCTTCTAAGTCAGGGCTTTCCAAACTTTTGCTGTTGGCGACACAAGTAGTAATAGTGTATACCTTTTTTGTATTGGGCTGATCAGATAAGGGAAATGCTGACTCACCGGAAGTGACGTCATAGTCCCCCCCCCTCCCATGATCCTCTGCGTGTTAGCCACCCCTCCCATCATGCAATGCGTGTTTTGCCGGAAGTGACGTGTCAGCCACCCCTCCCTGGACCAGCCGCATGTTTTGCCGGAAGTGGAGTGTGCCCCACCCCCACCCGCGTGCTAACCCAAGGCATGCCCAGGCATGCCCATGACCACATGTCTGTGAGGGAAGGGGTGGTTGCCTCAACTCCACACTGCCTGTGTTTAAAGCCTTATCAGTTTCTAAGCAGAAGAAAGAGAAAAGCGGGGGGGCAATGCTTTTTCAAAAGGGGAAAAAGTTTTTCTTTCCTTAAGCAGGCAGACACCCTGAAGGAAATCCCTATAAAGCCTTTCTAACTTGATCTGGCTGCAGGAGTTAAAATGCCATGGCTGGCATAGATGGCCAGGCCTGATTAGGAGGGAAGCATTTTTTAAAAGCAGGGTTTTCTTCTTCTCCACACATGCCAAACTGTTTTTAAAAGCCCAGGGGTAGGCAGCTTTCCTTTTCCCTAAGCAGGCAGTCACCCTGAAGGAAAATGTTTATAAGCATTTCTAATGCAGCAGTAAACAAGGAAGGGTCTAAACAAGGTTTAACATAAGTAAACACCGGGGTCTTTGTACTCACATGGGGATCTGGAGGTGTTAGGCAGACATAACAGCCCAGTTCTTAAGAGGAAAACTTTTTTTAAAAAGCCGAGGTTTCTCCTGCACACAGCCACAAGTCCTGATAGCACGGGCAGCTTGACTGACAGGAAGTCGCATGCAACAGCAAAGGCCTGAGGGGAAGGGGCATCCCCCACTCCAGCCAGCTCCTAGATCTCATTGGAGTAGCCGTTGCAATGTCCAGCTCGCTGGCTGATAGCAGAAACTGCTGGCAGCAGGAGTTGAAATGGCATTTTTAGCCTCAAAAATGAGCCTGCACACCAGGCCTAGATTTACAGTTCTGAATGTGGAAAATTAGGCTTTAAATGCACAAAGTGTTGCCCTTAAGCAGAAACTGTGCCCAGGCTGAGGAAAAAAGAAACCTGTAAGGGGCCAGGAGAAAACTGGTTATTAAAAGCACAACAGAAAAAAGAGAAAAAACATGGGTATGTGCATGTTCAGGCATGTCCGCAGGCGTGGCTGTGACACGCGGTGTACACGTGACAGGGGCAAGGCTATGCCCAGGCATGTCTCCACAGCTTTTCAGGCTATATACAGATACATCGTTAAGTAGCGGTGCCCATTTGAAAAATACAGACACGTGCTTTGAAGATGGCAAACTCCGAAGCCCATCTGTTTGAAGACAGCTTAACGCCAAAGCCGCCAAAACGAAAATTTAGGGCAAGGAAAACGTCCGAAGCTCCTGGACCGAGCGACCTATTTGAGGAAAACGCTCAAGACGCATGTCTAATACCATGTTACTGTCGATACTGCGACTCGGATGGTGAGTTAAACATTATTTAGAAAACACTAATTTAATTAGATAAAATTGTGAGTCTAATTCAGCCTTATACTCTTTTTCTTTAAGAAACAACATATCCATATGATTCGGCCGCTGTACAGATGGTGAGAGCGTGTGTGATAACAACATTGCAGCAGTGCTTCAAGGCGTGCATGCATGCAGAAGGAGATCAGATGGCTCCCCGGCCACCCACCGAGGAAGAGCTTCTTAAGGCCTTATGCCCCAGAATATCGAGGGGTGAGACCCTTTGGGTCATAATGACCATAGCATGTAAGCTAGAGAAATTATATGTGACATGTGACACCCTTGATGAGCTTGTGGAATTCATGGTGTATATTGAGAGCAGCCCTAAACCACAAGATATAATGGCGAAAATTGGCTCTGAATTACCAGTGGCTTTGAAGAGACTTATTTGTCAAAATGTAACAACAATTAGTTATCAGAAACTGTTAACCTCTACCCAAGGATTGTAATAATAAAATATTTTTACAAATAATACGTTGTCTGCTTTTTTTCTTTTGCTAACACCAGTTTATCCATGTATTGGTGGGTGGGGGCTCAAATGGTGACGTAAAGATGGTGGGCGAGGTCCCTTTCAGCGTCCAGTTGGGACCTTATCTAGACCCACAGACGGAGCAGCTTGCCAGCAAAGAATGACCTGGACACCATGGCTGACCGAAATGTAAGTAATTTCACAAGCAGTTTTGAGAGTCAGAAGGCTGGGGTTTGTAGCAATTGTGGCTATATTTAATTATTGGTATTCTTGTGTTCCCACTAGGATTCTATAACAGATACGCAATGTGTGAAGGCTCAATTAGGTACATTTTTTAGTTTATACAAATTAAATAACTGTATGGCTTAGATGCTTTTAAATATTTCTGCAGCAGTTGTAATGTTTGTCAAATGTCTAATACAGAAGTAGAAGATGATGAGGAGTATGCAGCCCTTACGATGACTGCAGACCCCCCACAAGGCACACAGCCCATCCTAGAACGTAATGACATGGATGGGATGGCTGCCCGAAATGTAAGTAATTTCACAAGCAGTTTTGAGAGGCAGAAGGTGGGGGGGGTAGTACCCATTTGTGACGATATTTAACTACTGGTGTTCTTGTGTTTCCACCAGGGTTCTGTAACAGATACGCAATGTGTGAAGGCTCTATTAGGTACATTTTTTAGTTCATACAAATTAAATAACTGTATGGCTTAGATGCTTTTAAATATTTCTGCAGCAGTTGTAATGTTTGTCAAATGTCTAATACAGAAGTAGAAGATGATGAGGAGTATGCAAACTTTACAATACCTGCAGAGACCCCACAGGGAACACCGCCTGACCTAGGAGGTATTAAGATCAGGCTGCTTTTGTTTTTGCCCTCAGAAACAAAATGTCTAGTTATAGAGGCATTTCTACAGCAGCTGTAATGGTTCTCATGTCTCTGTTTCTCAGGTTGGGAAGATGAGCAAGTGTTTACAAACTCCCCAGAGCCTCTGGAGGCTGACAGCATAAACTCTACCCCACAGCCATGTACAAGCCATGCAACGCGAATGCTTTTAGGAGGTAAAATAACCAAGTGTATTATCCTACTTGAGACCTGTTTTAGAATGTAAGGGGCAGTATTACATTAAAAAGAATGTTACTGAAGCATTGTTTCCCCTTGTTTTTAATCCAGAACCGCCCGGAAAAAAAGCAAAAAATATGTCTGGCAGTGCCCTTTCCACAGCCCCTACAGACAGCGATAGCTGTACAGATGAGCCTATGTCAGAACCTCAACCGGAAGAGGAGCTATGGCCTTCTATGTCACAGCTACAGACCCCTAACTCTCAGAATGTGCATGATGTGTATCTAGAAATGATACAGGAGTGGGAGAGGCCTATCCTATATTACAGAGCTGTGGAATACTACCAACGGTATAGATTTGCTAATCTTGAACGTATCAGATCATTTGTAGAGGCTATAGGTGTTATCCATAATGTGGTACAGACCTTTTTGAATAATGTTTCTAGGGTGATAGAGCCAAATGATTTTGTTCAACTACGCCTAGATGCAGATGGTCTAAATCCACCCCTCTTTACCCTTAGGAGACATATGCATGATTTAAATGCTGATGACTTTCTGACCCGTGTTGAAAACCTTCTACAGAGCAAAGCAGAATTGATGTGGGGGGGCTGTTTACAATTAGTGGTCACTATCGTGAAATACAAAGAGGGCGGCGGGCGTAGGAAGTTAAGCACCGTGATATTCACCAAAGTCCTGGAGACAAAAAGACAGCACCTGGTGGATTTCAATGTGGAGGGTGAATTTCTGTGTTTCACAGGTAGTGTGCTGTATTTGCTTGACAGCGGAGAAGGTACAAATCAAGAAATTGCTACTAGAGCCAGGGCCCTACACACCAGACTGGGCATTTCCACAGAAAACAGGATTGGCTTTTCTCAGATACATCTCTTTGAAGAGCTTTTAGGTATAACCATAAAAATTTTGTTTTACAACGAAGGTGGGTGGCGATTTTTTGTCACGGGCAGAGCACAGCGAGAAAAATTGGTGTTTATATTGTTACACGACAAGCATTACTACGGAATCAAAAACATCAAGGGCTTCCTGGGCGAGCGTTATTTCTGTGAATTCTGCCACACAGCCTACCATCACAAATTCAGTCACGATTGCCAATACCTCTGTCGAGCGTGCCTGAAGCAAGACTGCCAGGAGGTGGCAGAAGAGAGGGTAAGATGTTGCATATGCAAATTGTTTTGCCGGTCTAAGGCCTGTCTTGAAAGCCATACACAGATGGCATTGGAAGGGAAAGTTGACTGTAAGAATAAGGTATATTGTGAAAAGTGTGGCCTTTATGTCTTCACTCCCCACACAAAATGCAAGAAAACAAAGTGTGGTCAGTGCTCTGAGAAAGTTGACAGCTTGGAAGGGCATTTATGCTTTCTGAAGCCCTTGGAGCGCCCGCAAATTGGTGAAAGATACATCATTTATGATTTTGAATGTTGTCAAGAGACGGGCGTGCATATACCAAATTACGTGTATGCCACGGATATGCTGGAGGAAGGTGATGGCAAAGAGGCTGTGAGTTGGGGCTGTCATGGCGTTAGCTGCCTGGAGCAATTTGTGAAGAAGTTTATAAATCACAAGTTTAAAAGGTGTACCTTTATCGCTCACAATTCCAAAGGTTATGACGGGTACCTGGTGCTGAGACAGCTGATACGGGAAAAAGTGCGTGTTGAATTGATCAGTCAAGGGGGTAAGCTGCTGTGTATTCTCCTACCGGATTATAAGATTCGGTTTATTGACAGCCTCTCCTTTTTGCCCCTTAAATTAAGCAAGCTACCGAAAGCTATGGGTTTTCGGGGCAACAAGGGGTATTTCCCCCATTTGTTCAACACAATGGACAATCAAGACTATGTGGGGCCGCTCCCTGAAGCCAAGTATTACAGTCCAGAAACCATGATGCCCGGGGAGAGAGAAGAATTCCTGAAATGGCACGCAGATAATGCAGGCACGGTGTTTAAGCTAAAGAAGGCCCTGGCTTACTACTGCAGACAAGATGTGGAGATTCTGAGGGAGGCCTGTATTCGATTCAGGGACCAAGTCATGAAAATGACAGAACGCGAGTGCCTCAGAGATGGTGGGGGAGAGATTGTTGAGGAGATAGAGATCCGTTGCATTGACCCCTTCCAGTATATTACACTGGCCTCTGTCTGCATGGCCCAGTACCTGTTCATGTATTTGAAGAGGAATACCATTGCGTTAGCCCCTTTGGACAGTTATCACAAGACACAGAAAAGGTACTCAGCACCAGCGATTCAATGGCTGTTGCATATAGAGCACACTGAGAATCTCAATATCCAGCATGCTCTGAAGGGTGGTGAAAAGCAAGTAGGCAAATATTTTTTGGACGGTTTTGCTGTCATAAACGGGGTCCCCACTGCTTTTGAATTTCACGGCTGTTTTTTTCACGGCTGTCCTGTCTGCTACTCTGAAAAAGACTTCAACAAATTACTTGATTCAACATACGGGGGTCTGCACAATCGTACCAGGATTAAAGAAGAGTACCTCAGGGACCAGGGGTATGCCATACGTAGCATCTGGGAACACGAATGGCGGGACATGCTGGAGAACGACCCCGCTTTGAAGCAGTTTCTAATGGAGAACAAGCTCCCAACCCCTTTGAACCCCCGAGATGCATTTTTTGGGGGTAGAACAAATGCCACATGCCTGTACTACAAGCCAAAAGCTGGGGAGCAAATCTTATATTACGATTTCACCAGTTTGTACCCCTTTGTGAACAAGAACAAGGAGTACCCGATTGGACACCCCCAAATCATCTATCAAAACTTTGGGGACATAAAGCAGTATTTCGGGCTTGCCAAAGTCAAAGTGTACCCACCAAGGAACCTCTATTTCCCAGTCCTACCCCACAAATCAGGGGGCAAATTAATGTTTAGCCTGTGTGCAACCTGCACAGAAAGTCTGCAAACCGCCCCCTGTCAACACAGTGATGAAGAAAGGGCTCTGACGGGGACATGGTGTACTGTTGAATTGAATGTGGCTATAGAAAAGGGTTACAGAATTGCTGAGATCTATGAGATCTGGCATTTTGAAAGAACATCAGTCACATTATTTTCAGAGTATATGAACACCCATCTCAGACAGAAGCAGGAGGCCAGCGGTTACCCGTCCTGGTGCAAAACAGAACAGGATAAAGATAAATATATTCAGGAGTATGAAAAGATGGAAGGTGTCCGCTTACGGCGTGAGCATATCGAAGTAAATCCTGCTAAAAGGCAGATTGCCAAACTCTTTTTAAACTCTCTGTGGGGCAAGTTTGGTCAGAACACCAACCACCTGACCACATCAGTGGTGACAAAACCTGAGGAATTATTCAAATATCTTTTTGTGCCCTATTATGATGTTTCCTCATGCGAGTTTGTGGATACAGAGACAGCCGTTGTGACGTGGAAAATGGCCAAGAACCAACCCACCAAAGCCACATGTACTAACATATTCATCGCCAGTTTTACAACGGCTTATGCCCGGCTGGAATTATACAGGCTACTGGATGGATTGGGAGATAGATGCCTGTACCATGACACTGATTCAGTCATTTTTATAAGTAGACAGGGGGCGTGGACACCACCTTTGGGTGACTATTTAGGGCAGCTGACAAGCGAGATCCCACCAAACACCTCAATCACAGAGTTTGTGGCAGCCGGACCCAAAACATATGGATACGCCTTGTCCAGCGGAGAAGCGGTGCTAAAGGTGAAGGGTATTACGCTAAACAGTGGCAATGCTGAAAAGGTTAATTTTGACAGCTTGAAAGCACTGGTGGATGATTACTGCCTGACCGGCCCAGAGAGAAAGAAATCGATCAAAGTGGAACAGACGGGTATTTTTAGGGTTAAGAGACATTGGGCCCTAGAAACAAGAGTCCTCAGGAAAACCCTGAAGGTCGTCTATAATAAAAGGGCTCTAAAGAGCGAGGATTACTGCACACTGCCGTACGGCTATTGAACATTATGGAAAACCTTGTACAGTTTGTACACCCTTTCTCTTGCATTATAAGCGGGCCGTCCAATTCTGGCAAATCTTTTTTTATCAAGCAAATGTTAGAGCATGGTACCTCTGTGATGTCTCAAATGCCACAAAATATTGTATGGTTTTATAGCTGCTGGCAACCTCTGTACAAAGAACTGCTTAATAAATTCCCTTATATTAAGTTTATGGAGGGCCTCCCGTCTTCCTTTGAAGATGATGATTTGTTTCCACCAAACCAAACCAATTTAGCTGTGGTAGACGACCTCATGGCTTCAGCCGGCGACAGCGATCAAATAGAGAAGGCTTTTACACAGTACGTTCACCACAGAAACCTGAGCATTATTCTCATACTTCAAAACCTGTTTTTTCAAGGTAAGAAGATGAGAACAATAGCTCTGAATTCCAAATATTTGGTTTTATTCCGCAGCCCTTGTGATCAGTTGCAAATTGTCACACTGGGCCGCCAGATGTACCCCACTAACACCCAGTATTTTTTAGAAGTGTTCCAAGATGCCACTCACAAACCGCACGGGTACCTTTTGGTAGATTTGGCAGCCAGCACCCCAGAAACCTACCGGTTGAGAACAGGCCTCTTTCCCCCTGATTGGCCTGCTGTTTACACTATGAAAAAGAAGAGTAAAAAGCATTAGCCTGAATGCCTTAGCACTAGTTCATTCAGGATGTCAGAGAGGGTGCTCAGAAATTTGGCGGTTTTAAAAATCTTAGTAAGGGCTGGGCCAAAACAGAGAAAGGCCATCTTATGCAAGGCTAATAACGATCTGGTGGGGGCAATAGCAGAAATAGCCCTGAACACCTTAAAAGGAAACCTCCCTTTGAAGCCTTCACAATACCGAACTTTAAAGAGGAAGAAAGGTGTCATCAAAAAACTGAGCGATAGAAAGGTATCCCTCAAAAAGAAGAAGCAGGTCATTCGCCAGTTGGGCGGTTTCGTTGGTTCACTGCTGGGGGCTGCTATACCGTTGTTGGCTAACCTGATAGCCGGATAAGCCATGGACTATGCTGAGAAAATGTTTCTGGTGCCACGCCACCAGATGGGGCAACTACAGGGCAGGGCTCCTACTATGGGGACTGTGGCTGCTAATCGGCTGGATGATGAGATGCGCGCCGTTCTTCAGAGAGCTGATTTGGGCGAGGAGGAAAAGATTAAGCTCTACAATTCTGTGCTGCAGAGGTTTCTACGACTGACCAGACAAAATGAGTCTGAAAAAGACAGACTGAATCTCATTTACCCCTCAGAAGAGACTCATCAACCCCAAGGCTTGCCAGAACAGCCTCCACATGCCGCTCTGCAGGACGCCGCCATGACTGAGATCCTAAGTGGCGTCAGCTCCCGGTATAGGAAAAATGCAGAACTTTTGCTAAACAAAATGAAACAGCACCAGGACATATCATCCTGGGATACACGTGGAACATTTTTATACAGGGGCATGCCTGTTCCCGGTACTAACATTTTAGACCTGGTGAAAGGCGCCTCGCAACATCGCTCCCTTACTGAGAAGCGGAAACCTAAAGGCTGGGATGAATTTATGACTGCTATGGCCGAGGTGAATGTCCCTACCTCTGTGTTGGGTTCTACGGCTGTTAAAGAGCAGTTAGAAATGTTGAAAGACTCTCTGATTATTAAGGGGGAGGCTGCTACTAGCCCTGACTCTGTTATGACTGCCCCTTTTGGAACTCAGAAGCCCCTGTTTGCTGTCTCGCCCTCTGGACCCCTGATGGTAAAGCCTAGAAGCAGTATCAGGCTTGGTAACTGGCTCAATTTGTAAAACGTATGCTTTTCAGCCTGTTGGCCATGCAATGTTGTATGTACAGCTTTTAAAATGAATAAAAAACACAGTGAAAGAAGTAAAACGTTTAAGGCTTTTTCTTTATTTTGCAGTAAGGCATACATGTCTGCATGCACTGGTGATGGTTACAGGCTCCAATCCCCCTCCCCACCTTTATACATTTTACAAAAAGCTTTACCATTTGATCATTTTTAACAGCATCATCGGAGTACATCTTTAAAATATTTCCATAGTCCATGCCTTTAGACCGGTTCAGTAGAAAAAACACGCAGTGATGCCCACATGTTACAGCGCTGGGGTGTTGCAGTTGAAGTTGGTGAAACGTGTACTTCTTAGCTTGCCGCTCTAAGAATATCGCTATGGCTCCAGGAAAGTCAGGGCTGTCTGGAGGCCTTCCATAAGAGTCAAAAAATTCACCATAGCCGGGAGATGGGAAGTAGGCAGCCAGCCAGTGTTCGCCAGGTAGAGTTTGAGGATGAGTGTTTACAATTATGCCGAAAGGTCTTTTGGAGATTTGCCTCTTGGGTAGCAGATCACAGGGGTAGACCCCTAGAAAGTCGGGATTTCCAGAGAACAGCCGGAGGAGCTGCAGGGTGTCCATCCTCACATATAATCAAAAAGAACGTTCCTGGTGTGGCTTATTTCAATGAGGTTTTCAAAGATTGCATAGAGAATCATATTGACGGTATTGGGGAGAGGTAGTGCAAATCTAATTTCCGCTCTGAGGTTGCCGTTCCGGATCAAAGAATAGTGCTCCGAGCACCCCTGGTCAGGACTCAGGTCGAAACAATATAAATTATATCCGTGACTAAACTCTTCACGGCTGATTAGGAGAGGTCTGTCTTTCATGCCTTTGCCTGAAACTTGTACCATCTGCATGTATTCTCTCACAAAAACACCGCGAGCATAATCAGGCTGAAGAGGTTTGGCGGGGACCTGTTCGCCGTCGCAATACAGGGCACAAAAATTAACATTGCAGTGCTGAAAATTGAATGGGTTTCTTTCGTAATCTCCACTGAAAGAGGCATTGTCCACAAATCCAATCACTAGCTGTTTAGGTAGCTGGCCCAGAAATAGGTTTTCCTGATTACACACAAGGCTGCCTGCAGGAATGCTGTAAACCTTCATCCCCACACGATCAATGGGATATTTGGCGTTGGAGGAGAGCAAGGCTTCCGCGTGGCCCAGCCGTACGCCTGCTGCTACTTTTACACGCTTTACAAAGAGAGACGCCGACAGGAGCTGCACCTTGTAATTCTCATTGCCATCCCTCATTAGGCAAAATTCATTTCTGCTTCTTGTGAGTTTGACTTTCACATCAACCCCATTAATTAGCAGTTTGTCTTGAAAAAACAGATCGCTGTGCAAAGGCCCAAGCAGGTCCCATTTACGACTCCTGGCTGTATGTGCCGCTCTCGCTCTGAAACCAGCGTTGCCCGCGGCTGCCAGCACAGTGCTCTCCATAAGCGCTGATTCATCTTTGTAAAAACCCCCAGCTGTAAATTGGGTTCCCAGAGCGTCAGCCCCAAAGTTCAGAATCAGCTCAATCATGGCCCGATAAGAATAGCAGTGGTGGCTCTGTGTTACGAGCCGGTCTCCCAGGGTAACATCCAGCTGATTAAACAGCGAAGCTATAGGATAGTTGGTCAGGGCCACCCTTGCACCGTCATCAATATCTGTGCCATCAGCCTTTACAATCTTGCAACTCACATACAACAGGGTGTTATTTAGATCTGTGTAATGCTCACCGTGTCCTGTGATAAAAAATTCCAGGGGCGCATTGGGCGTTAGCGCTGATAAAGGAGGGATCTCGACATACGTGCTATTTTCAATACTGGTTTGAGTAGGTGACAGTTGAAAAAGGTCCAGTTCTGATTTAACACACTCCTGCGATGCCTCGTGGATAAAAGCCATTTTGTATTAGAATATGTCCCGGCTGTCACAGCGCTTCCTCTTCTGAGCACGTTTCCTCTTTGTATGATGGCGCTTTCTCACATTCTTTCTCTTTTTAGAGGGAATAGGCGGTCCCAAGGCGTAATTCTTTCTGGCCACGACCAAGCCCGAGCCCTCTTGGCCGCCCCCTACAACACGGGATACAAGCTGCCCTGCCATATCTCTGACAATATTCTTAGCTGCAGATTTCACGTGGGGTTTAACGATTTCTAACCCTTTCCTCAGAAGAGGCATTGCTTTTCGAAAAAGTCCACGGAACAAACCGCCTAGGCCTGTCCCATACATGACGGGTGTTCCCCGGAACCCCGCAAGACCGGCTCCGGCTTGGGCCCTGTAATAGGCCACGTAGTCTTGAGGACTCCCGTACTCCTTGATCACAACCATCCTTCACTTTTCTGAGGCCTGAAATGAAGCTTGACGACAACCTTCCCGTGGTTAAAACGGATGTGTTTGTTTTGATCTGTTTTGATCTCTACAGTAATTGTGCTGATGCCGTGCTTGCTGACTGGAACATAATGGGGCTGGTCATAGGTTACCGTGATGATGTCGTTGTCTTGCCCCCGCACAGGCACGCAGCGCAGTAACGGCACATAGAAGTCGCCCACTATCTGCGGCTCCACAATGTCTGTATAAATAAATATGGTACTGAATCCTCCTGTCACATCGGCCGCAAAGGGGAATTTTTTGAAGCGGGCTTGGGGCTTCAAACCTAATATGTTCGCTAGTTCATCACTAGCTAGTATGCTAAACGCCCCATCTCCTTTAAATTTAATTTTTCGAGCAACTGGGTCGTATCGCAGGGTCGCCATTGGCGGATTCTCAGCGTCTGTCATAAGCTTGTTCATATTTTCTAATACCTGCTGGATGCTGGTATAGTATCCATTTCTCAAAGAAAACTCCCACTTCTTTTTTTCGTTAGCAATTTCAAAATATCCACCTGTGGTTAGCGTGTTCCAGCTGTGTGGGTACTGTATCTCCACCAGCCCCACTTCCCATGACCCCGGCAGGTCCAGAGCTCTTGCTAGTTGAACAGTAAAATTGGAACTTTTGTTTTTGGGGAAGGCTGTTGCCGATGCGTTGCTGGGGAGGGTGATATAAAAGCCAGCCATGTCAAAGGTCTTGTACTTCAGCCTCTTTTACCCAACTCAGGTTAGCTGAGGGACCGTCTCATCCCCATAACGTTGAACCGTCCCACTCGGTCATTCAGAGAGGGCATGCTACGGATCCCGTCCGTAAAGGAATGTCATCTGACGGGGTCTAGGAGGCGTGCCTTCTCGATAACGGCGCCCACCCTTTGGAATATGCTACCCCCGGAGGTGAGGCAGGCCTCATCGCTCCCAGCCTTCAGAAAGAACTTAAAGACCTGGTTCTGCCGCCTTGCGTGGGGGGAGGGGGGGAACAGTTCCTCTTGGGGATGGCTGGTGCCATAGGGCCCTTTTAAACATCCAAACATCATACCACCGCATCTTGGATTTTTATATTTAATTTTATATTTAATTTTAATATATTAGAGTGTTTTATTGGGTTGTTTTAATTGTCGGATTTTAATTTTTGTGTTTTGTAAACCGCCCAGAGTTCCCTTGCGGGGAGATGGAGCGGTATATAAATTGAAACATAAATAAATAAATAAACTGTTGAACTTGTCTGGCCAACCGACCCATTTGACTAGAACCTCTCTATATTTTCCCCGCCCTCTTTTTTTGATCACTTTTTCAATTCTGTATACACGTTGTTGATCATCAGGAACCTTTTGGAGCTCCTCAGGGTAAAAAGTGCCCTTTACTGGCTCGTCTGTGTAATCTTTTAATCTATACACCCCTCTTTCCCCTCTTGTTAACAGTTCTTTGATGATGAATATTTCATCCGTGTAGGTTTGCTGGTAGCCCTTTTCAAATTTTCCCTTCAGTCTGGATATCCTGACGTGATCCCCCACCTTAAGATGTTTTTCCTTTCTTTTACTTTTTAAAATATCTCCATACAGTCTTAACCATACAACCCTTTCATTAGACAAATTTACAGTGCTAGGAGCAGTCCGGATGCTACGGTGGTACGTGTCATTGTAACCTTGAAGAACGGCTGCCAAGATGTCTACGTACCGGTGGGTGTTTCTAGCTGTGAAGTATCTCCAGAGTTTATTTTTTAGGGTCCGATTAAACCTCTCTATAACGGCGGCTTTAGTCTCACTATGAGTGACAAAATGCTGAATACCATAACGTGCTAAAAGTTTCTTCAGAGGCGTATTTAAGAACTCTTTGCCGGCATCTGTCTGTATTTTTCGGGGTGCCCGGCCTGTTTCAAAGATATTCTGGAAGGCGGCAGCAACCTCGCTCCCTGACTTATCAGTCAGAGGGTATGCCCATGCATATTTAGACAACACATCAATGACTGTTAAGATGAACTTTTTTCCATGGTTTTCCTTAGAAAATTTGGACACGTCTATGAGATCGGCCTGCCATTGCTGATCTATACCCGACACCACTGTTTTATTTCGAGGGAAATTAATTCTTGCCGGTTTATGAAGCGCATAAGCATCTTGTCCTGACAACCATGTCTTGACTTGCTTCATGGACAGGTTTTTATCATGTTTTCTTCCCTCCTGAAAAAGTGGGTTTACCCCAGCATAGCTCCCTACCCTACCCGGTGTGTAATAGATCTCTTTTAGAATATTTTCATACCTCATTATGACGAAGGGTCTGTGGCAAAATGATCACACTTTGTCTTTAATACAATGCTTTATTGGTGATACAGCTTTGAGAGAGGTTGTCTAGGGATCCGGAAACATATCCCTCATCATCATCATCATCATCAGAAGAAGAAGAAGAAGAAGAAGAAGATAAAGAGCCATAAAACCCTGATTCATCTGTACCCTCCCAACAGCGCCCTTTGCCACATTCTAACAGGTCTTCGCATAATTTACAGGTGTTGTCATGTTCAGGAGCAGATAAATCGTCAGAAGATGTGCGGCCGCCGGTATACGATACGGCCCTCCTTCGGTATCTTTGCTTTCTAGGACTTGGTAACTCAGGTACTGCAAAATATAAAACATAACCTATTAGCACCCCTAACTGGGCCCCGTCAGCATTTACATTGTCATCAATAAAAACATATTTACTTACCACTGCTGGAAGGTGTTGGTGCGGAGCTCACCATTTCACACGCTGCCCGGTAAGTATCACAAGGGAAGTCTTCTGTTTCGCTCTCCGCCTCATCAGTAAAGGCACAACACGCCATACCGCAACCATACAAAACAGGTCTGAATATAAAATTTTCTTTGTTTTCTTCACCAAAATCCTGACAACAGAGTTTGTTGCATTCTACTGGCACCGGCCTTGTGCTAGAGCATACGGCACTAGGTTTCGCTATTTTTCTATTAAAATTTTTTGAAGCAGCTCTTGCCATGTTTCTTCAAAAGAGAAACCTTTTCTCTGCCTGGGATTTGGTTGAGCCTCGGCCGCTGGAGAAAATTAAATATGCCAAAATATAGTAAATACAAAAAGTTGTGTCCATTGACTCTCAAGGAAAAGACAGGTCTGTATATAGCCTGAAATTTGGCGGAGGTTTGCCTGGTCATAGCCTTGCCCCGTCACGTGTTACCCGCGTGTCGCAGCCTGATACGGCGCTCTCCCGCCACGCCTGCGGACATGCCTGAACATGTCCATACCCCATGTTTTTCTCTTTTTTCTGCTTTCTCCCTGAGTGCATTCTCATTTTGAGGCTAAAAACGCCATTTTAACTCATCCTGCCAGCAGTTACTGCTATCAGACAGCGAAAGAAAAAACAGGCAACGTGTTATTTGTAAAAATATTTTATTATTACAATCCTTGGGTAGAGGTTAACAGTTTCTGGTAATTAATAGTTGTTACATTTTGACAAATAAGCCTCTTCAAAGCCACTGGTAATTCAGAACCAATTTTCGCCATTATATCTTGTGGCTTAGGGCTGCTCTCAATATACTCCATGAATTCCACAAGCTCATCAAGGGTATCACATGTCACATATAATTTCTCTAGCTTACACACTATGTTCATAATGACCCATAGGATCTCGCCCCTCGATATTCTGGGGCATAAGGCCTTAAGAAGCTCTTCCTCGGTGGGTGGCCGGGAATCCACCTGATCTCCTCCTGCTTGCATGCACCCCATGAAACAATGATGCAATACTTTTATCACACAGGCTCTCAGAATCTGTACGACGGTCGAATCATATGGATATGTTGTTTCTTAAAGAAAAGAGTATAAGTCTGGATTAGACTCGCAATTTTATCTAATTAAATTAGTGTTTTTCTTGATTTTCAATGTTTAACTTACCATCTGAGGCACAAAATCTACAGTAACATGGTATTAGACATGCGTCTTGAGCGTTTTCCTCAAATAGGTCGCTCGGTCCAGGAGCTTCGGACGTTTTCCTTGCCCTAAATTTTCGTTTTGGCGGCTTTGGCGTTAAGCTGTCTTCAAACAGATGGGCTTCGGAGTTTGCCATCTTCAAAGCACGTGTCTGTATTTTTCAAATGGGCACCGCTACTTAACGATGTATCTGTATATAGCCTGAAAAGCTGTGGAGACATGCCTGGGCATAGCCTTGCCCCTGTCACGTGTACACCGCGTGTCACAGCCACGCCTGCGGACATGCCTGAACATGCACATACCCATGTTTTTTCTCTTTTTTCTGTTGTGCTTTTAATAACCAGTTTTCTCCTGGCCCCTTACAGGTTTCTTTTTTCCTCAGCCTGGGCACAGTTTCTGCTTAAGGGCAACACTTTGTGCATTTAAAGCCTAATTTTCCACATTCAGAACTGTAAATCTAGGCCTGGTGTGCAGGCTCATTTTTGAGGCTAAAAATGCCATTTCAACTCCTGCTGCCAGCAGTTTCTGCTATCAGCCAGCGAGCTGGACATTGCAACGGCTACTCCAATGAGATCTAGGAGCTGGCTGGAGTGGGGGATGCCCCTTCCCCTCAGGCCTTTGCTGTTGCATGCGACTTCCTGTCAGTCAAGCTGCCCGTGCTATCAGGACTTGTGGCTGTGTGCAGGAGAAACCTCGGCTTTTTAAAAAAAGTTTTCCTCTTAAGAACTGGGCTGTTATGTCTGCCTAACACCTCCAGATCCCCATGTGAGTACAAAGACCCCGGTGTTTACTTATGTTAAACCTTGTTTAGACCCTTCCTTGTTTACTGCTGCATTAGAAATGCTTATAAACATTTTCCTTCAGGGTGACTGCCTGCTTAGGGAAAAGGAAAGCTGCCTACCCCTGGGCTTTTAAAAACAGTTTGGCATGTGTGGAGAAGAAGAAAACCCTGCTTTTAAAAAATGCTTCCCTCCTAATCAGGCCTGGCCATCTATGCCAGCCATGGCATTTTAACTCCTGCAGCCAGATCAAGTTAGAAAGGCTTTATAGGGATTTCCTTCAGGGTGTCTGCCTGCTTAAGGAAAGAAAAACTTTTTCCCCTTTTGAAAAAGCATTGCCCCCCCGCTTTTCTCTTTCTTCTGCTTAGAAACTGATAAGGCTTTAAACACAGGCAGTGTGGAGTTGAGGCAACCACCCCTTCCCTCACAGACATGTGGTCATGGGCATGCCTGGGCATGCCTTGGGTTAGCACGCGGGTGGGGGTGGGGCACACTCCACTTCCGGCAAAACATGCGGCTGGTCCAGGGAGGGGTGGCTGACACGTCACTTCCGGCAAAACACGCATTGCATGATGGGAGGGGTGGCTAACACGCAGAGGATCATGGGAGGGGGGGGACTATGACGTCACTTCCAGTGAGTCAGCATTTCCCTTATCTGATCAGCCCAATACAAAAAAGGTATACACTATTACTACTGACACACCAGCGGCCGGTGCACAAAAACCTGGAAGCGCCGCCACCGCCGCAGCGCACAAAACCCTGGAAGTGCCGGCGCTTCCGGGTTGCCCCCGCTGCTGCGCTTTTGGGTTTTTGTGCACTGTGGCGGCAGCGGCGGTGTCCTGGTGTGTCGCGCGACAACCCAGAAGCGCTGATGGCCCGCCGCTGCCGCGCACACTTGGAGCCCCCAGGCGGCACAGTACTGTGTCGCGACACACAGTTTGGAAATCCCTGTTCTAAGTGAATAGACACCCAACACATCAAGGCTGCTACTGTATATTACGCTGAATGGGTACAACTGACTGATTTTTTTTGGTGAGCTGCACCTGTCTCCATTGTAGTTTAACATGGTAAAATTATACTGTGGCAACACAAAACTTCCTCCACGGCCTCATAATGTTTTATTTATTTATTTATCATATTTACATCCCGCCCATCTCCCCCGCAAGGAGGGACCCTGGGCGGTTCACAACAAAGGTTTAAAATCCATAAAAAACATAAATACTACAAAAAATTCAATAAAAATATCTAATACAATTTGATCCAAGTAATGGTAGTTCTTACTATCCCATAGGTCGGAAAGGTTGGTCAAAGTAGATCTAAGCGACCAGCCAACCCCAAGACTGGCTGTTCCCCTTCCCTCCCCATTCATGGTGGCAAAACCAGGTCTTTAGATTTTTTCTAAAGTCCAGGAGAGAGGGGGCCGATCTTATTTCAGGGGGAAGGATATTCCAGAGGGCGGGGGCTACTGCAGAGAAGGCCCGCTTCCGAGACCCCCTCAGATGGAACTCTCTTACAGACGGGGCTTGTAGCATGCCCTCTCTGCAGGACCGGGTGGGACGGGTTGATGTGATAGGGATGAGACGGTCCCTCAGGTAACCTTTATCTTGGCCTCAGTGACAGAGTGAAAGAACCTTTAGTGGTTATTAGGTATATGAATTTAAAGTAGCAATTTCCCCCTTAAAGTTAACACTGTCTGCCACAGCTTCAAGATGTATAAAATGTGCAGTGCCTTGTAACCTATTATTTATTTATTTATTTATTTATTTATTTATTTATTTATTTAAATTTATATGACCGCCCATCTCCCCCAGTCAAACTATTATGTTTGAGGTGAGGCCTGGGGATCCATTATAGATGAGTGATTAGAGCATGCTGGCTGGGGAATTCTGGGAGTTGAAGTCCACACATCTTAAAATTGCCAAGGTCGAGAAATGCTGGACTAGGAGAAAGAAAAGGAGATGGTTAGCTTAGTGAGGCAACCTGAGGACGTTAAAAGGAGACAGATTTAAAATGAAATTGAAAGATTACAGTACTTGAAAGAAAAGAGAAAGGAGGCAAAGCTTTAAAGGGAAATAAATGTTACTTGATTGTAGCTCTGTGTGGTTATTATTTTAATGCAAGTAGTAAAGCAGAACTGTTCTATAACTTTGGTTTCATGCAAGTAGCGAAGTAAAGCTGCTTGTTCATAAGTAGAAGCCGATCTTGAGTTTTATTGAATGACGGGGAGGGGCACTTAGAACTGTTTGCCAGTTGCAGACTTAGGAGCAGACTGGGTTGAAAGGTTTTGGGTAGGAAGGAGATAAGAAAATAACAGGGACTCAACGCCTGGGAGTTTCCCATAGGACCAGATTCTGGCGTTTGGGACTAGCCACTTTGTTAAAAATCAGGCTATCCAAAAAGAGCTGCACAAAGATGCAGTTATATCAAGATTTATGGGGACATACAGTAGGTCTAAGATGGGCCTGTAGATTTTACTTTTGAATAAACATGCATAGGAGGGGATTATATCTCTTAAAAAGTCCCTTTCCAGTTCATGCTAATCTGTTAATTCTACTTCATTGTTCTGAACCACAGGAAGTATGCATGTGCTCAAACATGGAAACTACTTTGTTCCTTTAAGGATAGAATATGAAACCAAATTATTCTGCCAGTGGTTGTATGGTGCATTTAATTTGACTCTTCTCTGTACTTGTAACACGCACAGCAGAAATAAGTGAATATAGTAATTACACTGTAAGAAAAAGACTCTAGGATAGAAGTGGTAAATGGGATGAAAATACATAGTATGTATTGCATTATTGTTGGTGGCTTTTTAGGTCAAATAAGAATCCTGCTGCTTTGATATGGTACACTGCTCCTAAACATGTGATTAAGAAATGTGATTTGTATAGGAAGGCGTGGCACCAAGAACATATATGAATGCTTTAAAGAACAGTTCAAGTGTGCACAGACTACAATTTCTGGAAATGATGCAAATTTTTGGTATTCTTTATTGAAAAACGTGCTTGAAGGGGTAAGTAGAACAAACCCACAGTGTCAAAATATACTGCTATTCTTCTTCACTACTTTAAGAAAAGGGTGTGGGGAATGTCAAAAGCTACATTTGTTGTTTCCATGGTGTGTTGGGGTTGTACCCTAAAATGTTGGTACACAAATTGAATTAAATTAGATTATAATTACATTCAATTATTAGGATTACACCCATGTGCTTAATCATTTTTCCCTTCTGTCAGATAAAAAATTATAGTTTGTTGCAAACTTTGAAAGGCTCTATGGATACTTTCAAGGCTTTTCCGGGCATTGGCATTGTGCATCAATGAATTAAGGGACCAAATATTTAGCTGATAAAATAGTTTTTAGGGTTACTGCATTTCTTTCTTTCCAAATTTTTTTGATTCATGTCCACCTCTCTCCCTCTCTCTCTGTCTAAATGCAGGGAAAAAGTATTTTCACAGATACTATATTTTGTTGCCAGCATGGTGTTGTAGTTAGTGCTAGACTAGAGAGACAGATGATGGTTCAAACTCCATTAAGAATATCAATTTCACTGGTGGATCCTGGGCCAGTCACTATCTCTTCAGCTTTAAAGAATTGTTCAGAGAATAAAATTGCAGAAACAGGGAAACAGCATAGATTAGCCTGAATTTCTAAGTAGAAGGAAATAATACCAATCTTGCTTCTGCAGTTCTTGGACAAATGCAGGAGAGACAATGTAGGCTTGTCACACAAATGGCTACTAATTAAGACAGACAATACTTTAATTTCTTAATTAAATGTTTTTATGATTTTTATGGTTTTGTGGTTTTAATGTTGTTGTGAGCTGCCCAGAGTTGTGCTTTAAGACGGGTGGCCATACGAATCTTTTAAATAAATAAATAAATCTTTTTGAAATAAAGGATGATAGCAAAAGCAGTGGATAGTTTTCTGATAGTTATCGTTTACAATGTTATCTTTCAAGCCTGGGTCCAAGCAGGTCAGAAAAGATCTGACCTAAAGCTAGTCCAAGGCTCAAGGCACTCATTTTCCCTTAAAATTTGTGAAAATGGGGGCAAACAAACTTACATTTGATTTTTTAAAAGGCGTTTTATGGGTGACTTCAGCTGTTGAAAGGTTAAGCCACCAAGTTTGTTCCCCAAAAGTCTCCAGTCTCCCTAAACACCTAGGAAGACCACATGTATTAGAGCAGGGCTTTCCAAACTTTTGCCGTTGGTGACACACCAACAGCCGGCACGCAAAAACCCGGAAGCGCTGCCACTGCGGCGCACAAAACCCTGGAAGCTTCCAGGTTGCTGCCGCTGCCGCCGCCACACTTTTGGGTTTTTGCGTGCCGTGGCGGTGGCAGCAGCGTCGTCCTGGAACCCAGAAGCGCTGATGGCCCGCAGCGGCGCGCCATCAACGCTTTTGGGTTGTCACGCAACACACTTGGGGCCCCCAGGCGACACAGTAGTATGTCGCGACACACAGTTTGGAAAGCCCTGTATTAGAGGATACCATGTGGCTTATGGACTGCTTTAAGAGCTCCTTATACCGATTGATTGATTGATTGATTGATTGATTGATTGATTGATTATATGCCATCAGCTTGGTGTCAACTCTTAGCAACCACATAGATTTTCTTCATGACTATCTGTTCCTAACCTGGTCCTTCAGGTCTTCCAACAGTGTGCCCATTGCCACTGTAACTGAGTCCAGAAAGATTATGGTGCCCTCTAGTGCCTCAGGAAGGTAAAGTCATTAACGCTGTAACTGAACACTCTCTCCAGCCTTTTTATCTCCGGTGTGGCCAATCAGGAAAATAAAAAGTAATAACAAACAGCATTCCCATGGGAAAGTGAAAGCAAATAGATCAGAACTCCAATCCTCAGTTTCAACGAAGAAGAGAAAGTTTTATATTCCTCAAAAATCACTTTAATAAAAAAGCAATAAAAAAACAAAATTATTTAAATCTCAATTTAACAAATTATGTATAAAAAGCCAAATTACCAAGTTAATAATTTTCAAAAATAATGAGAGTCACCAAGAGATTCCGCATTTCTTTGTTGTAGAAAGCCTCTGTCTGGTAAAATTCAAACAAATAAAACGTAGTGCTGTAGAAATGGGGTGGGCAGCTTTAAGGTCCGTTATGGCTTCAGAGTGGCTTGGGGAGAAGATGACGGGCCCTGCCTCCCAGCTGATTGCTTACCAGTCGATCGCGAAACGCCGGAGAACACATGGGGTGATTCCTGGGGTTCTCCTTAATCTGGAGAACGCTTCTGGGCTCCGAGGAAGCCTGCCTGAGCCCAAGAAAAAAGCCGCTCTGCTAGGTCAGTCGGCAGACAGCAGGAAAAAAAACAGCTCAAGCCGCCATTGGTCCCCACCGGAAGTCCTTTAACTTATCGATTTCATTTTTATTTAATTTTATTTTTTGCTCAGAGGAAAAAAAATGACTTCCATTAGAAGCTGCTTGAGAATTCGCTTCACTGTTACATTAGGCTGGCACAGCTTTCTGCTCCAAAGCCATGGGCCCTCATCTGGATTGGGACGCTTCAGAAAAGCTGTCATCAGAAGGCCTTGTCAGAACAGCCTTCATTCTTTACATTAAAGAAGCTGCAATTGTGCTGTCACCAGATATGATGGGACTTGTAATCCACCCCATCTGGAAGACAGTAGATGAAAGAATGCTTTTACATATGCAGGTAGAGATCTTTATTTGTGCTTTAAGTGGTAATTCCATTGTATTGTCTGATTTGCTTTGCAGGATGCTTTACTTTATACAGAAAAGCAGGATATAACTATAATAAAGGATGTGCTTGCTGCAGCTTGCAGAAATATATATATTTGTGGAGTTTACGAGGTGGGGATCAATGATGTTTCTCACAATAAGTGGAACAGGAAAGAAAATCTGCAGTGTGGAGACCTACTTTAATGTGGTAGTTTGGGTGAGGGTTTAAGCCAGCTAATTATGCCATCCATCCATCCATCCAATTTTGTCACCGCCCATCTCCCTCCTCAAGAGGGACTCTAGGCGGTAATTACGCCTTTTCCCTAGAAATGTCATCCCATTCTCCTCTCTCTTCTAGTTTTCTGCCCTCTCCCAAATCTCTGCACGCTCAGTCCATTGTTTGGGATTCTGTGTCCATTACATCCCCAGACTGACATCTCCATTCCAGAAATGAACCGTTCTATTTTAGCTACATGTGTATCAAAATCTGGAAGAAGAATTTGCCATTAATATTTAGGATATATAATATGTTGGGGTTTTTGTTTTTTGAAGTCCCTGCAGTTTTCTTGGCAGTTGTTTCAGAAGTGGTTTGCCACTGCCTCCTTCCTAGGGCTGAGAGAGAGTGACTGGCCCAAGGTCACCCAGCTGGCTTCGTGCCTCAGTTGGGACTATAGTAGAATTCGCAGTCTCCCAGTTTCTAGTCTGGCGCCGTAACCACTACACCAAACTGGCTCTCTTATAATATGGTTAACTTGGTTATATTGATTAAGTTTAAACTTCTCAGATCAAAAGAGAAACCACAGGAAGGGGAAATTACTGCTACGACTGTGATGGGTTACGCCAATCTTGTTAGTCAATAAAACCAGCCAGGCACCCAGTGCTTCCACTTTGCTGCTTGTTGCCAGCCGTTCCAGCTTGGGGTGGTTAGTTTCCTTTGTGTTTCAAGTAATCCTCTCCAGTAATGATAGCAGGAATGGGAATCCTAGATGGAGAATCCTACTTATAACTGCTATGAAGAATATCGGAAGCCACATCTTCATATATTTTTTTCTTTCTTTTCTATTTTTTCCTCAGCTTTTTCCCTTTCCTGCTGGGGTCATCCTTTCGATTTAAGCTATGGGCAAATGGAAGGAAATAGTTGTGAAAACGGAATTCAAGATTTACCTGCAGTTTTGAAATTGTGCTTCAAATAATAGCGGGGGGGGGTAGTTCTTCGGCATTTCTTTCTGTGAACATTTTCAAATCAGTTGATGAAATTAGGTATTTTTACTCTCCTATATCATGCCCAGCACAAATAATATTTAAGGGGAAAACACAAGTGAAAGATGGTAATGCCCACAAATTCCCGGGCTTCATTTGTACTCTGTCATAATTTTAAGTAGCCTCTGCCTAATTTAAGTAATGCCATGCAAGTGATCGCTGCAGATCTCTAGTAAGAATTGTCCTTCTCACACAGGGCTGCAAGGAAGAGAAAGAGAAAAGAGGCTAACAGAGAAAAAAACAGACCCAGAAAAGGAATGGATTCTCCCTCATTTCTAATTTTGATCCCATCCATTGCTTACTTCATCAATACCCTCCATGAAATTCCTGACTGGTTACACATTGAAAATGTGGCCCTTGATAGAAGAAAGATTACCTTCATCTAGTCTATCCAGAGACAGCCTGGCAGTAATTTGTAATATGTTTTCTTCTGCCTGAGCCATTACTTTGCATCTAGCTGTGAATTTTGGCCTTTGAGTCCTAATTTTTTTTTAGAAAACAAAACAATGTAAGTCTTTTAGCATGAGCCTTCAGATTACTGATTTCTCTAATGAAAAGACTTAGAAAGGCCAACAAAGCAACAAATCTAGACTGAAGTGTGATATTATTTATTATTTAAATTTAAATTTATGTCACCGCCCATCTCCCCCAACGGGGAACTCTGGGCGGTTACCTGTACCAATGCGTGACCTGACATTTAATGATGTGCTTAATATTTCCAGATACTCCTGCCAAGATCGTGGGAGTTGATCAGTGGAGTTTAGAGAGAAATGTCTTAAATCTTATGCCTTTCATTCATTTTTGCAATGTTTGCTCCATGAGCACTGATGCTTTTGCAGGAGGACTTGGTTTAAGTTTGTTGTATTATTCATCTGTAATGTGTTAATGCTAAGTTCCAGACACGAACAAGGAATAAAAGATTCTGCTGGGAAATGAAGATAAAATCTGTTTTGGGAGATAAGGGGGAAGGAGTCAAAGAAAGTCAAGATGGTGGCTATGATCATGTGATTGAAGGCCCAGGCTGTTTGGCATGCACTGCACATGAGACACACATAAACCGCCCAGAGTTGTTGTTACACGAGATGGGCGGTGAATAAATATGATACATACATACATACATACATACATACATACATACATACATACATACATAAGAAATGGTGCTCTGATTGTGCAGTCATGGCCTCCATCTTGACTTTTTAAGGCCAGCGGAAAGGAGGCAGAAATGTATGAAAGGCAGAAGGGATTGGGGTAAGGATCCAAGGGCATCAAAGAAATATATCTTGTTATATCTAGCACTGGGGAGCTGAAGGAGGACATAACTTGGTAATGTCCAACACCCCCACCAACACAGGCAGGACAAGCCAAGGTATATAAACAGAGAGCAAGTCCCACTCCCTTTTCGCACTGAAGATGTTGCCTAGCCTGGCAATGAAACGTTTGCAAGAAAACAACAAGGCTCAGAGAGCACCATGGACTCCACAACGTCCGTTTGCATATATTCCATTAAGAGACATTCTGCTCCCATTACTGGGGATAATATCGATAAACTCTCACTGATTTCCAGCAACACCCTCGTTTTTTCAAGTACAGTCTCACCTTAAAGCCCTGCAATTAATACATTTCTTTAAATTGCTCCACACTATTCCCCTCCAAGCTGTTTGTTTTTGTCTTTCCCCCTCTCTCCCTCTCCAGCTTCTTCCAGGTAAGCTCACCTGATGCCTATTTCAACAACAGAGGATTTATTTTCCTCCTCTTGAAGAAAGAGTTCTCTTTTTACAGCCAATTCAGAGCAACCGGCAACCAGGTAATGGTGAATTAGCAGCCAATTGCCTCTGAACTGCAGTTTAGAGCAGGCTCTTCCCTTTGCATCCGGGTTTGAGAATTTATTATTTGCTTGAGCAGGGGCGGGGTGGCTCAGTGGTTAAGACGCTCTTTGGCTAAGAAACGGAGATGACCAACGCCCCCTAGAGTCGGACACAACTGTGCAGGGGAAAACCTTGAGCAGTAACTAAGCGCAAAACAGATTTATGAGTGACTTTGGGTTAGGGTTAGTTTGAATGCATGCAACATGAGACACAAAGGATAATCATTTTCTTTTTTGGACTATGTTTTTTTATATATACATGATAACCCAATGGGAGGGTTGTAAAGGGACATTTGCCTTTTTTCAGCAGCTGCTGCAAAGTTGCAAATGTATTTATTTTATGCAATGTATATGACCGCCCATCTTGCATAAGCAACTCTGAGCAGCGAAGACAGTTAAAAATGTCAATATAATAATTCAAAATGGAAAATAAGAATAGTCAAGAATAAAATGACACCGACGGATTTTAATATCTTGGCTGTATTTATATTTAATTTTCTGTATTGGTCTGAGATGGGAGGCTATATAAATTAAATGAATGGAATGGAATGGAATGGAATGGAATGGAATGGAATGGAATGAAAAAATAGTAGCCAAGGATCTCAACAGCCATTAACAATATCTCACAGGCTTATCGAACCCCCTGATCCCCATGCTGTCAGTGCAATCTGATTCTGGTTGTTGTTTTTTTAACTCTTTGAAAGAAGGCTGCAATCTCCCTACCCTCTTATCTGAGAACAAGCCTCATTCCTTTCAGTGGGATTCACATCTGAAAGGTCACATGCGGGCATTGTGCAAATGATAATGTAACCAAATATTCCAGTTGAAAAGATTTCCACTGATGGTTTCACATTGGCTAGATAAAAAGGAGAGCCTGCAGCTGTGTTTTTGTGCAGTCATATAAGAAGACTGTTTCTTTAGTCTTGAAAAGTAAAATGCATGTGGTTAGAGGGAGAAGATCACAGATTTTGTGCAATATGCTGTGGGAGGTATACTACACCCATCTTTATGATAAAAGATCAAACAATAATTCATAAAACACTGTTAAGCTCTAACAGAAGCAAGGCACCATGTTGAATGAGCTGTTGTCACATTTTCACAGCAGCTGCACAGAAGTTGGCTAGCCTGAGAGTTATGTCATACTTTACATCTAAAGATCAGAAAGAGAAATCTGGTAATCCCTTTTAAGACTAACACATTTTACTGTAAGACGTGAGCTTTCCTGAATATGCCCACAGGTGCTACTCTGTGCACCTGACCACAAAAGCTTACGCCTTATAATAGAATTTGTTACTCTTAAAGGTGCTACCAGACGCTTTCTGATTTTTGGTTACCATAGGCCAACACAGGTATCCTTCTGCAATATCAAAGATGAACTGGGAAGCTTGTCGTGTTCAGAAGACAACACATCCTGTACATGTAGTAGTGAGAGGTTTTGGACAGAGTTTTTCTCCTGTTTTTTTCTCAGAAGGGTGGTGTGGTGTAGGCTTCAGGTTGATTCTGGTTAAGCTCTCTTTCTTCATCTGATTGCTTCTCATTCATCAGGATCACATTAAAAAGGTTCAGTGAGACTTCCTCATGGGTCTGGTGATAGAGGTTTGAGGGATAGAACTAGTAAATAGTGAAGTTCTGCTAGTATAGGTAATATAAAAGGTTTTTAGAGGTTTGGTAAGCTCTTGAGTTGAAGTAAGATTTTTACCAATTTCCTTCAGTTGGCTTGCAATCTTTATATAGGTCCCCCTGATGGATTCCTGAAAGATGCCATTTCTGTTCTGTGTCTGGCATAGCTTCTTCTATGAAGTGCTGTAAAATCTGCAGTCCTTTGTTCTCTCTGCTAGTGGGATACACCAGCCTTCAAGATCAGATGCCCTGTGTTCCAGCTTAGAGGTTGCACATTTAACTCTCCCTTATTACAGAGATTGAAGTTGTACATCCTTGAAAACTCTAGCTGGTGTGATTTGAAAAGTGGCAAGAAATGATCTCATTCTAAGTAGCATAGAAGGAATAATTTGTTGCTTAAAAGTAAGTAAAATTATTTTCTGGTAAAGAGAGCTAGGGAGCTACCCTGTCACTTTCGGATCTGAGCCTTGTGATAGAGTAGACAAGTTAGTAAGTTTATTATTCCTTGTCTGTACAGCCATCAGTTTTGCTTGATGGAATTAATCACAACATGCAATAAAACCTGATTTGGTTGATAAGTTTGAGTAGAGGCAATCAGTGGTTTAACAGAGGACATGTGGGAGCATAAGGGAGATTTCTCAGGCTCACCTTGCCCCTTAGTGACAGAGCTATGATCGTTCTCTTGATCACTTCCCTCCTCTTGAGGTGGTTCTCCTTCACATTGTTTCTATGGACAGTTTCATCAAACTCTCTTCTAAGATCATCTAGTTTATAAGTGAGGGTTGTTGTCTCTTGAAAATAGTAATTACAATATGTGCTGTTCAAAGACACTGCTTGAGAATATGGTCCTCTGAAGGCTCAGTAATTGGGACTTGAGGGTTGTTCAACCAAGTCATCTACGTCCAGTGACTTTAAAAACTCTTCCCCTATTTCACTCTCCTTTGTTACTACTGGTTCCTTATTAGAGGAGGTGATTAAATGATCCTGTAGTGTCATAAATCTTTTACCTGCTTTAATCTTGATGCTACTTACTTTGTCCATCTTAGCACCAGCAAGATGATCTGTAAAGGTAAAGGTTCCCCCTGCACATTTGTGCAGTCGTGTCCGACTCTAGGGGCCGGTGCTCATCTCTGTTTGTTAGCCGAAGAGCCAGCGTTGTCCGAAGACGCTTCCACGGTCATGTGGCCGGCATGATGCACACAGAACGCTGTTACCTTCCCACCGAAGTGGTACCTATTCATCTACTTGCATTTCAATGCTTTCGAATTGCTAGGTTGGCAAGAGCTGGGGCGAGTGCGGGAGCTCACTCTGTCATGCGGGGCTAGGGATTCGAACCTCCGAACTTGCGATCTCCCGATCGACAAGCCTGGCATCTTACCCGCTGAGCCACCACTGTTTTATTGCTTTCTCAGTAGTCTGTCCTGTTCTGGAGCACTGTTGCTTCTTTTTCTTAGTCAAGACCCACAGCTTGCAAACAATTATCAAGGCTCTCCCTGCAATTAAAACACAGAAATGCAACTATCTACTCTAGAGATAGAAAAAGCCTCTTCCTTTAAAAGAAAAGGAGGAGATTTAAAAGATAAGAGGGGAATTAAGTAAAATAGTAATGGATTTAGAGAATACACACAAAGGAGTTTAAGTGTGCTACTATCTTGTTTTTCCTCCCCGTGAGGACAGACCGACATGTTTCTGTGATTCTGAAATGTTAACAGCATTTGGGTATACCCCTTAGATATAGTTATAGCCATTATAATCATTAGCTGTTAATACACCCATTATATATCAGGTATAATAATCAGCTGTTAATAGCCTTCATTAAGCTGCTTAATCTCCCTTTCAAGTCATCCAAGCTGCCTTAATATCCTTTTCGAATTAACTATCACTGCCATCTTGTGGCAGAGCAGTTCACAGGTTTATGTCGATGAAGGTTCTCAGTCATCCAGGTGGAATTGTCTGTAGCTTGAATCATGTCAACTGGATTTCTATTTTCTCAGTGGAAACGTTTCGCTCCTTATCCAAGGAGCTTCTTCAGTCTGAGCAAAGTTGGTAAGGGAATCCTAAATATGTTTCTAGGTAGCTGTGTGACCTTACACCTGGGGCTAGGTCATGGTTATATTGAGATGTTATTTTAAGTCCTTTTATCATCTAAAGGAGGATCGTTAAGATCACCATGCTGCTGTTGAGCTTGTGAAATGGTCTTAATCTTCCTAGGCACAGAAGACAAAGCAGGGAGGAAGATGGGGGAAAGATTGTGCCTGAGGCCCCCACCTCTATTCAAGGAAGGATTTTCCAAGTTGGCATAAATGGATTCCTTTTGAAGATTCCTTTTGAGAGAGGGTTCAAGGAATCCATTTATGCCAGTCATGCCAGTCACATGACTACGGAAGTGTCTTCGGATAGCGCTGGCTCTCCAGCTAAGAAACGGAGATGAGCACCGCCCCCTGGAGTCGGACACGACTGTGCAGGGGAAAACCTTTACCTTTACTATGAATGGCTCCATGCCTTTGTGAACCTGTGATATCATCTGATCTGGTTTTTTTCTGGCTTAGTTGGGGTGCAACCAAAAAATGCTACAAGTCTAGTGTTCCAGTTGCAATGCTAGATCTCCGTGAAATTGGGTGGTCAGTTACTTTCCCATTGGCAAGAACTCCAACTTCCATGCTCTACCACTTCCTGCAGAGGTTCAGCTAGAGTGGTATCATGGAAAGATGTTATCATTTTACCGTTCACTATTCTTTTACATAGTGAATATAGGAAAGGTGATATGGCAGATTTCTACCATGTTCTTGACTGCAATTTTTTTTTTTACAAAGCACCATGCAAATGAACACCGCATGCTGTGTGGGCGGATGCTAGTTGGATGCCCTGTGTATATGCTGTCCCATTGGTCAGCTGGAAAGAACACTGTTTGACTCATATGGGGCTTTCTGCATTCTAAAGTCATCGCTTAGGCCAGCTCTAAGAGTTTGGATTGTGAATGATGTGTGGAAGGAGAGTCTCATATTAAACACAAGCCCCTCTCCTCCTCCTCTTCAATTCTGAGTCGTTGGTCCAGTCAAAGTCAAAAGATGCTATGACCCCACCCGCCATAAAAATGAAGACTTCTGCACAAGTGACTGTGGATATGTTGGGAGAAGGCATTGCGTTAATGTGTCAGAGAAGAAGATAGGATAGTATGCAAGAACTGTAGAACTGGCAGCAGGTGCCCAGGACAAAGCTGGGTTGGTGAGTACCAATTCCCAAAGTGAACCCCTCATATAGTGGCAGAGGACAGATAGTCTGAACAAGCAAATGGATTCCATTGAGTTAGGTTGGAACTAGGTACACTTTAGTTTTTACTTCCTGTTCAGAAGTAAAACAGGTTCAATCAATAAAAAGTAGCACAGAAAGCAGATTGTAATAGGCTTATTGTAAAACAAAAGTAATACAGCATATTGTACAAATAAATCCAGATTTTTTTAAAAAAACAAATTCCCTCGGCTCCTCTTGATTGTCAGGCAATGTGAATACAGAATTGCTGAATTAGGTCTTCACATGGGACAAAGATCTCTGGTAAAATTCACTTGCTTAAAAAACAAAGTGTGAAAACATTATTTTATTGGGATTGGCAGGATTTTATCTGTTTTAGAAATGAGAAAATGAATACCCCTTATGATGTATAAAAATGTAAATGGTCTGCTATAATAATGTAGACGATGTGTATAGTGTAATGTAATTTTGTTTTTAAAAAATGGTTGAAACCTGTTGTGACAGACAGACAGACAGACACAGGCTGCTAAGAAGAAGTTACCTCTTAGTTGGCACCTGTTTAGCATAATGGTCTGCATCACTATTGACATGTGTGACATGTGTGGAACAACTGAGCCAAACTCCAAGTGTCGTCATTCACAGAATGTGGGGATGCGCTGCATATAGCAGGGGGAATTGTGGCAATAAACACTCAACAGGAAGAAGTTGTGTGGATGCCAGAATATGAGCTCTAGAAGCTAACTCAGGAATGGCATATTGCACAAGGAGGCTCTGTTCTTTAGAGGACCAGCTGCCACTGAAGCAAGCGATTTCACTCAAGGTCTGCTGAGTCAGTGAGCTATTCATCATATCTAGACAGCTGCAGCTAACTCTTTGAATTAAGGGGCTAAAGGCCCTGCTTTGGAAAGTACACAGCTGGGCAGAAGCTGTTCGCTTTATTTCTACATTTTGGAATATTACTTTCTGAATCTCAATACCGTTCAACCCGCTGGCCGTCAGCCAGCTAGTCTGATGCTTTCTGCTCTCTCTAGCTCTCAAGGGTAGAACAAACTTGGTTTCTATCTACCACAACACCCCCAGGATTGGGCCACTGAAATACAGGGATTGCAGGGATGGGCACACGAGGGAAATGTTTACAAATATGTAATAAAAGTAGCACACTGTGCCTCCAATGGTCTAACATGGGAATTTTATTCAACCTCTCAACCCCCAAGAGGGCAAAATAAGAAAGAGGTTGAATGAAGAATTGTCTCTGTTCCTTCGGTGACATTACCACCACTCCTCTGTAGCCCTCTGAGGCAAACAAACAAATGTTTAAGAAATGCAGGCCTGTTCTGTACATGTTGGGCTGCCCCTATCTTGGCCACATGGACTCCCTTCAGTCCTGCAGGTTTTGTATTTACTGGAGGTCCAAATTCAGTGCTGCTGGCTCTTCAGCACCCCATGGCCACAAGGGGACAGTAGGATTTGTTGTTTATTCGTTCAGTCGTTTCCGACTCTTCGTGACCTCATGGACCAGTCCACGCCAGAGCTTTCTGTCGGCCGTCACCATCCCCAGCTCCCCAATGGTTGAGTCCGTCACCTCCAGAATACCATCCATCCATCTTGCCCTTGGTCGGCCCCTCTTCCTTTTGCCTTCCACTTTCCCTAGCATCAGCTTCTTCTCCAGGGTATCCTGTCTTCTCATTATGTGGCCAAAGTACTTCAGTTTTGCCTTTAATATCATTCCTTCAAGTGAGCAGTCTGGCCTGATTTCCTGGAGTATGGACTGGTTTGATCTTCTTGCAGTCCAAGGCACTCTCAGAATTTTCCTCCAACACCACAGTTCAAAAGCATCTATCTTCCTTCGCTCAGCCTTCCTTATGGTCCAGCTCTCGCAGCTCAAGCTCCAGCACCACGACAAGGTAACGATCTCCTTTGCTGGAGGACAGTAGGATGCAGGTAGATAATTCAGGATTTCCTTTGTGTCCCCTCTTTGTCTATTGCTCTGCCTGTTCTTTGCATGTGAGGTTGCTAATTTGAGGTCACTCCCTTCTGCCTTTCTTCCTGGCCACACATGCATGGAGCACGTGCTCTTGGACTCTTCTCCTGGTAAGATGGAGCTAGTTTGGTGCTCAGCTTTGCCTACCCCTATCATGTATTTCCGGTCAACGTATCTCCTTTCTCTCATAGAAAACCCCTTCCGTACCCTTGTTCAGGTCAGATTCCTGCTCCAATTGATGCTCACAGAGAACACTTCAACCTCCAACAATATAAGACCATTTTGACTAACTGGGAAAAGGAAATACAAGAAAAGGTTTGTTTGTCTATTTATTAAGAAAAGTATGCCTTATATATCAGAGCAAATGGTCATTTAATATGGTTTAAGAAATATGTCAGAAACCATAGAAATCATTAAAACACATCCACAAACGCTAACAAAGGCAACATTCCGCCCCCGCCCCCCCAAATCAAAATTACTAGTCAATAGATAAAGTATAAAGAAAAGCAAAATGCTTATTTACAGATAGTAAATATGCTGCTGGAAGCTCATAGGACTTTTTGCACATCTTCAGCTGCCTTAATAAAGTACCACCTCTATAGGGTTTTTTCAAGTTACAGATAACAGTAAAGAGGAAAAACTTCAACCCTTTGCCTAGAACAGTGTTTGTTTGTTTGTTTGTTTATTAAATTTCTATGACCGCCCATCTCCCCCTCAGGGAGGGACTCTGGGCGGTTCACAGCCATAATAACATCATTAAAATACAATAAAAACACAATAAAATATAAATACAATAAATACAAAATTAAAACCAAGTGGCAGATGGTTCGTACAGTGATGCTGAACATATTTAAAATATTTGGGGCGGCTCTAAGAAATCAGCCATCCCGAGGCTTGACCACTTTCCCTCTTGCCCCAGGCGAGATCACAGAGCCACGTTTTTCAATTTTTTCCTGAAGTCCAGGAGTGAAGGGGCCTGTCTTATCTCTGGGGGAAGGATGTTCCATAGGGCAGGTGCCGCTGCGGAGAAGGCTCGCCTCCGAGACCCCGCTAGATGGAGCTCTTTCATAGAGGGGGTCCGCAGCATGCCCTCTCTGCAAGATCGGGTAGGACGGGGCGATGTAATGGGGATGAGGCAAAGTTTCTCAACCTTGGCAACTTTAAGATGCATGGGAGGGGGGGGGAGTTCACTCAGATGCAACCAATGTTCTATCACTAGAGCTTTGCCTCTTGATGAGGGTTCTAAGAATTATTTTTTTAAATTAACAGGCTCCACACCCTGAAAAAGTTTGAAAAACCCTGATCTAGGTTATGGGTTTTTTGTTCTTTGCCCATGAACTCTTCTGTACTACCCAAATGTCCTATTCCTCTTAGAAGCATTTCTCATCCCTTGCTCATTTTTTCCATTCCACCAATAAATTCCTCTCTGCAGGGATCAGCTTTAAAAGGTTAACAATAGAGCTAAAAATAAAGCAGCAATATCATGCCAAAGGACCCTAGTCACTGATGTTGAGCATAAGCATTAGAACAGTGGGATAGAATGTTTTATACTATATAAATAAAATCTGGAACACATTTTGGAATTCTTGCACAATAGTGGGGAGGATTTTAACAAGGTTGCAAAAATCTTTCCCAGACTGCGTATGCTTTACAACCTGGCAACAAGCCAAACTTTAAAGGTGCAATTCTAAATCCATTGACCTGTAAGTAATCCCCATTGAGCTCAGTTTGATTTACTTCTGAGGACAGAAGTAGAAGAAATTACATCAGTAAAATTTCTACCTTTTAGTAAAAAAAAAAAAGCCTATTGACTTTATTTTGGTGACTTGGAACCATTTTGCCATGTGATGATATTAGGATAGGCCAGTAGCTGCTGCGTGAGATAATAGGAGAGAATGAAAGCTGATATAATATCCGTCTCTGCATTCAAGAGATGTGTATTTGATAGGAATGATCATTGCAACTGAAATAACCCATTACTTCAGATTTGCTGCGTTCCTTTTCTTTTTTTTAATATAATTTTTATTAAGAATTGTAATTACAATAGTAAAAACTAATACAAACTAAACTTAGGGAAAGAAAATGGAATGGAATGGAATGGAATGGAATGGAATGGAAGGAAGGAAGGAAGGAAGGAAGGAAGGAAGGAAGGAAGGAAGGAAGGAAGGAAGGAAATACAAAGTGCAGGAAAAAAGAAAAAGAAAAGAAAGAATATAACAAACAAACAAAAATATAAAGAAGTGACTTCCAACCTTCATCACAACAAGTATAAACAAATTTAATAACTCTTCACCCCCTACAAGGTTAAACAGATATCTCTTCATCCCATATCCCATCCCTTATCTATAAGCAAATCCATAAAACATAAACTTTTCAATCCTGGTGTCAGCAAAAAGTCCATAAAGGGTTGCCAGAACATTGCAAAAAAAAAAAAAGGTCTTATTTTAACCTTGATCAAATAAACCAACTTTATATTCCTTCCTTTTACTTCGAACAGACTTAATTTTTAATTCAATCAAATATTGTCATAGGATTTGATTTCTTTTCAATTCTTCTTTATCCTATCGCACAGATTTCTTCAAGACTTTAAAAGCCTCTTTTGTAGATCCAATAAGAAAACATTTTCCAGATCAATCTCTTTGTTTATAATTTGTATTTCCCTTTTAATTTTTAAAACTTCAGCCAGTTTCTTTTGTATATCCAGTAAAGCATCCTTTTCCAAATAATTCTCTTAGCCTGTCATTTAGTTCCACATTCTGTACTTTCTCTATCTTGTCAGATAAAATTTGTTCCACATCTGTCATTCCTTCATTAACATGTTTTAGACATAGTCTATCCATAGAAGCAGACATCATTACTGACAGTGTTGATATTGTAGTTACTAACTTCTGGCTCCATTCTTCAAAAATCTCCTTTTATATTCCAATGTTATAACATTTTGTGTCATTTTGTAAGTCCCAGTATTAACCAACATCAGGCTTGTATTTTTTTTTCTTCTCCTTAGTGTCCAGTTTCTAAAATCATCACTTATCTTTTGTTATGACTTGCAGTAACCAGGATAGCCAAAATAAGTCTGCTTCCCATCAGAAGTTATTTTTTATAGTTAATTCCAAAATCTTATAGTAAAAGTCAATATTCCAAATTTATTGGGACCCTTAATCCGTTTATAACTTTCTTAGATTAAAATCTTATTTAGCTTTTTGCTGTTTATTTCAAAAGTTCTTAAGCTTGTAATTAATTTTTCTTTTGTTCAGAGTTGAAGATAAACTCACCCGATGAAGACTTTTCAAACTTGCCATTCCAAAGGTCTCTAATAGCTTTAAGATAGTTAATAGGCAATTTCTGAAAATTATTAGAAAGTGAGATTTGCGAACTTAGTGTCCTTTAAAAGGGTCTGCTGTGGTTGCCAGCAAGATGGCTGATCCTGTTGTCTCCCAGCTCTCAAACCTGCAAAACAGTAAAAACTAATACAAACTAAAAGAATAAAAAGAAAAAGTGCAGAAAAGAAAGAGGAAAACAAGGAAAAAAGAGAAAAAGAATGAAAAATAAGAATATAAGTAAAGAAAAAGAAAAGAAATATATAAAGAAGTGACTTCCCACCTTCATCACAACAAGTATACAGGTAAACAATTTTAGTAACTTATCACCTTCTCTTAAAATACAACAAATGATCTCTTCTTCCCATATCCCATCTCTTATCTATAAACAAATCCTTAAAACCTCATCATTTCAGTCCTGATGTCAGCAAAAGTCCATTAAGGTTTACCAGAGATGATAATACAGTATATCTATTTTAGCCTTGATCAAATAAATGAACTTTATATTCCTTCCTTTTACTTCCAACAATCTTAATCTTTAGTCCATTCAAATAATATCGTAGAACTTGATTTCTTTTCATTTTTTTCTTTGTCTCTTCTCACAAGATCCTTCAAAACTTTAACAAGCCTCTTTGTAAATCCAATATAGGAAAATTATCCAGGTCACTCTCTTGGTTTATTGTTTGGATATCCCTTTTAATTATTAAGATATCAGCCAGTTTATTATTATTATTTATTATTTATTAAATTTCTATGACCGCCCATCTCCCCCTCAAGGAGGGACTCTGGGTGGTTCACATCCACAACAATAACAGTAAAATACAGTAAAAACACAATAAAATACAAATACAATAAATATAAATTTAAATTAAAACCAAGTGGCAGGTGGTTCGCAGTGACGCTGAACATATTTAAAATATTTAAGGTGGCTCTAAGAAATCAGCCATCCTGAAGCGTGACCACTTTCCTATGTGCCCCAGGCGAGATCACAGAGCCAGGTTTTCAATTTTTTTCTGAAGTCCAGGAGTGAAGGGGTCTGTCTTATCTCTGGGGGAAGGATGTTCCATAGGGCAGGTGCTGCTGCAGAGAAGGCTCGCCTCCTAGACCCCGCTAGATGGAGCTCTTTCATAGAGGGGGTCCGCAGCATGCCCTCTCTGCAAGATCGGGTAGGACGGGACGCTGTAATGGGGATGAGACGGTCCCTCAGGTAACCTGGACCCATGCCATGTAGGGCTTTAAAGGTAATGACCAACACCTTGAATTGGACCCGGACGCAAACTGGCACCCAATGCAGCTCACAGAGTAGAGGTGTTATATGTGTCGAACTTGGTGCACTTAAAACTGCCCACGGAGCCGCATTCTGTACCAGCTGTAGCTTCCGGATATTCTTCAAGGGTAGCCCCATGTAGAGTGCATTACAGTAATCTATATGGGAGACAACCAGGGCATGAGTGACCGTTCGAAGGGCCTCTCAGTCCAGGAAATGGCATAACTGGCGTTATGTTACGCACCGGGTCTGTCTGGGGTAGTGCAACCCCATCCAGAACTAAAGATGACAAATTCCCAGAGACCGAGGGGCCATTAATCCACAGCCACTCCATCTTAGCAGGGTTCAGCTGAAGCCTGTTTTTCCCCATCCAGACCCCTACAGCCCCCAGGCACTTGGACAGGGTGGTCACTGCATCACTTACTTCACCCAGGATGGAGATGTATAACTGGGTATCATCTGCATATTGATGATACTTCAGCCCGTGGTGACGGATGATCTCACCCAGCGGTTTCATGTAGATGTTAAAAAGGAGCAGCGAGAATACCGAGCCCTGTGGCACCCCACAAAGAAGGGCCCGTGGGTTGGATCTCTCACTCCCTATTAACACCAACTGGGCTCGGCCCTGGAGAAAGGAGGTGAACCAGCGCAAAACCACGCCGCCCACCCCCAACTCCCTGAGCCGTCCCAGAAGGATACCGTGGTCGACGGTATTGAATGCCGCTGAGAGGTCAAGAAGAGCGAGAATGGATGCACTGCCTCCATCTCGCTCCCGCCAAAGATCATCCATAAGCGCGACCAATGCAGTTTCCATCCCATGACCCGGCCTAAAACCCGACCCCTTTCATCCCATGAAAGGGGTCCAGATAATCCGTTTCCTCCAGAATCCTCTGGAGTTGCAACGCCACCACCTTCTCAACCACCTTCCCTAAAAAGGGGAGGTGGGAGACTGGACGAAAATTATCCAGTATAGTGGGGTCCAGCGATGGCTTCTTGAGGAGGGGATGCACCAGCGCTTCTTTAAAAGCTGCTGGAAACACCCCCTCTCTCAAGGATGTATTTACCATCGCTTGGACCCAACCACAAGTCACCTCCCGGGCTGCTTTCACCAGCCAGGAGGGACAAGGATCTAATTGGCAGGTGGTGGCATTCACAGTCTGGAGGACTCTGTCCACTTCCAACAGGGTCAAACTGCTCCCAGATAATAAGGTGAGTACGTTCCCTGGGTGTCTCCCCAGACTCTGCCTCATGCTGAGAGTCCAACTTAGAGCAGATCCGAGCGATTTTATCCTGGAGATGCTTAGAAAATTCCTCGGCTCAACCCTGTAGGTGAACTTCTGACTCCCCTTTCCCTAAAAGGGATTGGGTAATCTTAAACAGGGTCACCGGGCGGCTCTCTGCGGATGCAATAAGAGCGGAGAAATATTGACGTTTTGCCGCTCTTACCGCCACAAGGTAGGCCTTAACAGCGGCTCTAGCCTGTGTTCAGTTTTTGTCTTTGTCTTTGTCTTCCTCCAGCGGCGCTCTAGGTGTCTCTTAATCCTCTTCAGAACCTTTAACTCTCCCGTGAACCATGGGGAGTATTGGGTTCGCTGGGATAAGAGAGGCTGCATAGGCGCGATCTTTTCCAAGGCCCCAGCCACCTCTCTATTCCAGGTAGCAGCCACGGCCTCCGCTGGACTGTTCAGCAAATCCTCAGGTATAACCCCCAGCTCTCTCTGAAACCCTTCTGGATCCATCAGTCGCTGGGGGCGGACCAATCAAATAGGTCCCGCCTCCCTGCGGAGGGGGGTGGCATGAGAGAATCTCAAAGTCACCAGGGCATGATCTGACCATGACAACGGGGAGAGCTGTAATTCTCCCCTCAGATCACGTTGCCATTGGTCCGACAAGAAAACTAAATCTGGTGTGAGGCCACTATCTCGAGTCGGGCCCTGAATAATCTGGAACAGGCCCATGGTGGCCATGGTGATGCTTACGAGGCCCGTCCCAGGGATGGCAGATTGAAGTACCCCAGAACCATAAGTCTGGGGAACTCCACCACCAACCCCGAGATGGCCTCCAGCAGCTCGGGCAGGGAGGATGCTACGCAGCAGGGAGGCTGGTACAGCAGCAACACTCCCAACTGTTCATGGGAACCCAACTTAAAGAACATGGTCTCACATCCAGAAACTTGTGGAGCAAGGCCCCTGATGGCTACCAGGGATTCTCGAATGACAACAGCCACCCCACCTCCCTGGCCCCGAAGTCTCGGCTGGTGCCATACTCGAAACCCGGGTGGGCACATCTCTGAAAGAGGAACTCCCCCTTCATTGCCCAGCCAGGTTTCGGTGATGCATGCCAGGTCTGCCCCCTCTTCCGTGATTAAATCACTCATGAGGGGGGCTTTGTTGTTAACTGACCTGGCGTTGCAGAGCAGCAGCCGGAAGTCAGGGTCACCAGGAGTATGCTGTCCAGGCTCTGGGTTTGAACACAGAGGGCCGGAAGACGTCACAGATAGTAAACATCGGGGATGCCTTCCTCTAAGATGACCTGCCCTCCGGCTCCCGCCATAATGTCCCCGGCCCGTCACAACCTCGATCACCTGCCCTGCCCTATTTCTCCCAGACTCTCCAAGTTCAATAGCCTCCACTCCTGAACTCCTGAGATCTCTGGATGAAAGTAAGGATCCCTCCATCGATCCACACAGCATCATACACTCTCAATCACAAGGTGGGGGGGGGGCTCTTCCAGTGCACCAGCTTACGCTCGGCACTGTTGGAGCCCCAACTCCACTTATACACATCCACTCAATAGCATTCACTGTGCTCCCCCCTTGGCCTCTCTCACTGGTCCTAGGCCCCAAAACCCCAAGTCAGTAAGGGCCGTTGTCGCTGCTGTTGCTGCCACCATCGCCGGTAATAATCGTTGGTAAAAGTTGCCGGCAAAGGCTGCTGGACAGGCCACCAGAGTCGACACCAGCGCCGGCCGGCAAGAATCAATAAGGGCCGTCGCCCAACTGCTGTCTCTACCTCTGCCGCCAGTAAAAACGGCCGGCAGGGAGCACCAGGGGCCGTCTGTAAAGGTCCCACCGTTGGTTTATCAAAGGCCGTTAATAAGGGCCGCTGGAAGGGCCGCCACCACCGCTGTCCTGTTTGAAAGCCCTCCGGATCATCCAGGGGGGGTTGGGGGACTGAGTGGGCAAAAAGCTGATAAAAGCCACCACCAAGCCCACCGCTTACAAGGGCTGCTGCTGCCGCCATCGTCGCTGCAGCCACCGCCACCGCTGACGTCTCGTCTGGGTCGATAAAGACCCTTCGGGAGGGGAATTCGGCCGATAAGAGCCACCGCAGCCACTGGTAAGGCCGCTACCACCGCCGTCACTGCCGCCGCCGCTACTGCCGCTACCACTCTATCCAGGGGGATTCCGAAATGGATTCTGTCCCAGTCCAGGATTTCCTCTCTCTCCCCAAGTCTTAAACTAATTTGGTCGAAATAGGGGAGAGGCTGATACAATTTGGGACTCACCCCCTTAGAGCGGCAAACAGCGTCCGTCCGTCCGTGGTCGCCATCTTGGATTTTTGGTCTTTTGGTCCATGTGTAACATCTTTTACCATGTCATTCTTGTAGCCTGTCATTTTTAAATCCACTTCCAAGTCAGTCTTGATCTGGTCAGGTAGAACTTGTTCCTCTCCCATAACACCTTTAGACACAGTCTATCTTAGAGGCAGACACTATTAAAATTAACTTCTGGGTCCGTTGTTCAAAAATATCCTTTAATATGTCCAATGTTAAAATATTTTGCTTCATTCTATAATTGTAAGTCAAGTTTGAGTGTTCTCCTTTAATTGTAATATTTAGTTCCCTCTAGTTCCCTCTAGTGTCCTCTAGTATTTAATTCCAAAATCTTATTTCAAATTTATCTGGACCCTTAATCCATTTGTAACTTTCTAAAATCAAAGTTTTAATCACCTTTTTGCTGTTTATTCCAAAACAATTTTTTAAAGTTCTTAAAGTTGTAGTTAAAACTTCTTTAGTTAAGGATTAAAGGAAACTTGCCCAATGCTATAAAACGTCAATCCAAAGGTTCCTAATAGCTGAAAAGCGGTTAACAAGCAATTTCCGAAAGTGATTACAAAAGGAAGTATGCAAACTTAATGTCCTTTCAAAGGCACTGACTGCAGTTCGAGCAAAATGGTTATTCCCTCGTCTCCCAGAGCTCTAAACTTGCCGAAGACCGCTTTCTTGTGGTCTCCTCGCGAGGAGTGACTGTCTGGAGCACTTGTGGGCAATCTCAAATCCTCTCCTTGTTCAGAGAGGAATTATTGAAGAGCCAGTCTACTCGCTGGCTCTTCATTCCGCCGCAGTCGCCAGTTCTGTATATTTTCTGTGTACAAGCTAATGAATTTTGGCTAATGTCAGCCTTTATCCATTCTTCAGAATGAGCATGAAGATATCACTTGCATTTATAATCTTGTGATCTATAATAATTGGAAAATCTGCAAAATCTTTTGAGATTCTGCCAGAGAAATTCTTATTTATAGTAGACCAGCACCATCTTGTGGTTTGCTAGGAGCATTACATTTCCTTTTGCATCATTTTTTAACCAAGCAGTATTTTTCTCCTCCAGCGTCTAATGTTTGTAAGCTGCTCAAAAAAATAAAGGGAACACTGAAATAAGACATCCTAGATCTGAATGAATGAAATATTCGTATTAATTACTTTGTTCATTACATAGTTGAATGTGCTGACAACAAAATCACACAAAAAGCAATGGAAATCAAATGTAAGCAACCCCTGGAGGTCTGGATGTGGAGTTACACTCAAAAATTAAAGTGGAAAAGAACACTACAGGCTGATCCAACGTTGATGTAATGTCCTTAAAACAAGTCAAAATGAGGCTCAGTAGTGTGTGTGGCCTCCACGTGCCTGTATGACCTCCCTACAACGCCTGGGCATGCTCCTGATGAGGTGGCGGATGGTCTCCTGAGGGATCTCCTCCCACACCTGGACTAAAGCATCCCCCAACTCCTGGACAGTCTGTGGTGCAACGTGGCGGTGGTGGATGGAGCGAGACATGATGTCCCAGATATGCTCAATTGGATTCAGGTCTGGGGAACGGGCGGGCCAGTCCATAGCATCAATGCCTTCGTCTTGCAGGAACTTCTGGCACACTCCAGCCACATGAGGTCTAGCATTGTCTTGCATTAGGAGGAACCCAGGGCCAACCGCACCAGCATATGGTCTCACAAGGGGTCTGAGGATCTCATCTCGGTACCTAATGGCAGTCAGGCTACCTCTGGCAAGCACATGGAGAGCTGTGCGGCCCCCTAAAGAAATGCCACCCCACACCATTACTGACCCACTGCCAAACCGGTCATGCTGGAGGATGTTGCAGGCAGCAGAACGTTCTCCACGGCGTCTCCAGACCCTGTCACGTCTGTCACATGTGCTCAGTGTGAACCTGCTTTCATCTGTGAAGAGTACAGGGTGCCAGTGGCGAAGTTGCCAATCTTGGTGTTCTCTGGCAAATGCCAAACGTCCTGCATGGTGTTGGGCTGTAAGCACAACCCCCACCTGTGGACGTCGGGCCCTCATACCACCCTCATGGAGTCTGTTTCTGACCGTTTGAGCAGCCACACGCACATTTGTGGCCCACTGGAGGTCATTTTGCAGGGCTCTGGCAGTGCTCCTCCTGTCCCTCCTTGCACAAAGGCGGAGGTAGCGGTCCTGCTGCTGGGTTGTTGCCCTCCTACGGCCTCCTCCACGTCTCCTGATGTACTGACCTGTCTCCTGGTAGCGCCTCCATGCTCTGGACACTACGCTGACAGACACAGCAAACCTTCTTGCCACAGCTCGCATTGATGTGCCATCCTGGATGAGCTGCACTACCTGAGCCACTTGTGTGGGTTGTAGACTCCGTCTCATGCTACCACTAGAGTGGAAGCACTGCCAGCATTCAAAAGTGACCAAACCATCAGCCAGAAAGCATAGGAACTGAGAAGTGGTCTGTGGTCACCACCTGCAGATCCACTCCTTTATTGGGGATGTCTTGCTAACTGCCTATGCTTTCCGCCTGTTGTCTATTCCATGTGCACAACAGCATGTGAAATTGATTGTCAATCAGTGTTGCTACCTAAGTGGACAGTTTGATTTCACAGAAGTGTGATTGACTTGGACTTACATTGTGTTGTTTCAGTGTTCCCTTTATTTTTTTGAGCAGTGTATTTTCAATATCTGAAGTTAAACATGGGGGGAGGGGGGAGTTTATAGTTTTCGTTTTCTAATAAAGGCATTTTTTAATCCTGTGTGAGTTTGGTTTATCTCCCATGGTCTGGGGATAGGGCTGAAACCTCTAGCCACATAGCCAAGAGCCACTGTGAAATTATTCTTACTCCTATTTATATTTTAATCATCAGAAAGGCAGCAGAGTTGCGAGGGCTCTCTCTCTCTCTTTCACATATCAGGACTAGCTGATGTTGCTAAGTGAGGCACCCCTGGAAGATAGCTGGTAGCAGCCAAAAGTATCAATATGCTGCTTCAAAGCGGGAGGTGAGGCTAGAGCATGGCTGGCTGGGGAATTCTGGGAGTTGAAGTCCACACATCTTCCAGTGGACAAGGTTGAGAAACACTCGGCTAGAGTGCAAAGAGCCATAGGGGTGATGGGACAGGAGAAGTGAGATTCTCAGCTTTGTATCTTACAGGTTCAGCCATTCTGCTACAGCTGCTTGCAGAATCTGTAAACCATTCTGGTTGCTTTACAGGAAAATGGTTTAGGAAACACATACACTAAATGTTAATCCTTCACTCCCTTGGCAATAAAATCCATGTGGGAAGCTACTGAAACAAGGATCATCCAGTTAAATTACCCTGCACTCTGCTCTCTATGTATGGCTCTATGGTTTTTTGTATGATTTTAAGTAAAGGTCTGTTAGCATCAGGAATTAGTGTAATGGATTCTACTGCATCTCCCTTTTCATTATATTTTTATATACCAATATTTTCCAATCTCTAGGCCATAAATCTTGTTTCATATTTATTCATGTACAGTTGGATTGAAGGATTCTCCAGAACTGTGTCAGACATGGAAGGTAAGGATACGAGGGGAAGGAGGATCAGCAAAAATAGCCTTTTCTTTCTTCTTTCATGAATGAAAATAAGCCTCTGTTGGATTGCCAGCCCATTTTCTGTTTCTCCCTGTGCAAAAGAGGTACTCTTGATCCAGGTGGTTGTTAACACTTTCATAAGTATATAAAAATAATAGTTTATATTAAATTAACATTATAGTTCAGAAAGATTACCAGCAGAATCAGTTATAAAGGAGGAAAAGATTATATATTTGAAGATTCCTAGTCTTCAACAAACTGTATTTGTGCTCACTAAAAACAAACTGTGTTTGAATGTGTTTCACCTTGCATACGTTTATGTTCTGATATCCATAACTATTCACAGGTTAGCATACTTCTGTGAGGGGACCTAGCTTAATGCTGGAGAACATTCAAGGTGTTGGTTATGACCTTTAAAGCCCTTCATGGCATGGGACCAGGTTACCTAAGGGACCGTCTTATCCCCCTCACATCGTCCCGTCCCATCCGGTCATGCAGGGAGGGCATGCTACGGACCCCATCAGTTAAAGAATTCCATCTCACGGGGTCACGGAAGCGTGCCTTCTCTGCAGTAGCCCCTGCTCAGTGGAATATCCTTCCCCAGAGTTAAGACAGTCCACCTTGCTCCTGGACTTCAGGAAACAACTCAAGACTTGGCTTTGCCAACAGGCCTGGGGCGGAAAGAAGAGTATAAACTCCTGGGGATGGCTAACATCGTAGGATAGCCCTAGAATTGCCCTTCCAATGTTGAAAGGAAACATCACCATCTTGATTTTATTATATTTATTGTATTTTTAAATTGCTATTTTAATGTTTGATATATTTTTTTTTTTTAAATATTTTATTGGGTTTTGAATATACATAGTTAAAAGTTGGAAACGGAAAGAGAAACAGAAATACAAATCAAAGAAAGAAGAAAAAAAGGTGTAGTAAAGCAAAGAAAAAAAAGAAAAAAGATGAAACATAGAAAGTAGTCAGCTTCCGATTAATCTCTGGTCACAATACTTTACAAAATTTGTCATACATGCTAGGTCTATACATGACATTAAAAAAACATTTCTTGTCTAATATATCAGTTTATATATGATTTAATCTTCAAATCCTCATATAGACTTTGCCCCTCCAGTATTTTCCAAATAGTCCATTATTAGTTTCTACTCTTAAAAAAATAATAGTTTAAATTTTCTTTTAATAAACATATCAATCTCTCATTTTCTGTCAATCCATCAATTCTAATAATAAAAAGTCCTTATAAATCAACCATTTATCTCTATTCCTTACTTCTATTCTATAAAATGCATCTTACATACTAAATCTGTAAATCACATTAAAAAACATTTCTTATCTAATATATCAATTTATATATAATTTAATCTTCAAATCCTCTTATAAGCTCTGCCCCTCCAACATTTTCCAAATAGTCCATTAATAGTTTCTAATCTTTAAAAGAGTAATAATTGAATTTTCTTTTAATAAACGTGTCAATTTATCCTTTTCTGCCAATCCATCAATTTTAACAATAAAAAGTCCTTATAGGTCAGCCATTTATCTCTATCCTTTACTTCTATTCTATTCTATGAAATGCTTCTTACGTTCTCCTGGTGCCTCCCTCATGTCTGTCTTATATTTCTCTAAAAATGTTTTAACTTTTAAAGTAAAAATTATCCTTAACTTTTGTTCTTTAAACACTTTCTGTTCTCTAAAAATTTTATCTATTTCCAAATCTAGGTCTTGTTCTTTTATCTCCAAGGGTTTATCTAATATAGAAACAGTCCTTTCTCCTACATCTTCATTCAACTGTTCTGGAACTTGTCTCCGTCTCAAAATGCACTCCTTCTCTCTCATTTCTTTATTAAATGATGTCATCACTTCCAGAAGTTTTCTCATCTCTGACTGAAGAGGCTCCACCGACGCTCCAGGTGTTAATGCCATGATTGTCATAATGTAGATAGTTTCCCTGTAAGAGAGAAAAGGCAAGAAGGAAAAAAAGGGGGGGAAAAAAGGAGAGGAGAGGGGGAAGACAAAGACAAAGAACCTCTCTTCTTCTCCCCCTTTAATAATAGGAGAATAAAAAAACTTTTAAAAATAAAAATAGTCCTTTAAATGTAATTATCAGAATAGCAAAAAATCTAGTCCATTAAAATTGTATGTCCAAGCGTAAGAGCAAGTAAATAAAAGATAAAAAAAGAACAGAGAGGTTTTATTGTAGTCAAAATAATAACAAAAAAGATAAACAATCCCAAGGTTTCTCACGGCAGCTTATATCCACACAGTCCAACCATGAATAAGTCGTCTAATTTATATACAGAAGGAGTCCAAGGCATTCATAAAAATTCTATAAAGTGACTTATATAATTCAAAAAATATTCAAACACTTATGGAGAAAAGCAAAAAGAGTTCTTTCATAATAAAAATCCCAAACAGGTAGAAGAAAGAATATCAAATCAGTAATTCATTTATCCATAAAAACTTTAAATCCAGACAAATTAGTCCCCAAAGGAAAAAAAAATACTTATAATTGCAATAAGGATGAAAGCAAACCAAGAGTAGAAATATTTAGAATCAAAAGAGAAAGTCACTCAGCTCACTCCAGGCAGAGTCAATTATCTTTCCAAACCCACCGTTCAAACACTCCTCTGACAAGAAAGAAAAATAAAACACCAGCATCTATAAATCACAGTCCAGAAATAAATCCTAGTGCTTAATAAATCCAGTAATATTAAAAAAAAAAAAGTGCAACTAAAAGGCTGGATGAGGAGCTACTTAACTTATTTAGTTTCACGGTTTCTGCAGAGCTTTCATGTTAGTTCCAGTCGTCTGTTACCACTCAAATCTCTCTTCCCCTGTAGTGGGTATACAGGGGTCAGGATAGAGCAGCAGGTTCGACGACCCTTGTGATAAATCTTCTGCCCACCCTCTCTTCGAGGGTGATTTTTCAGCGATTTTCTCGCCGCAGACAGAAAACCGCGGAGCTATCAGCTCTTCGCTCCACTCAGTCCAGCACCCGGAAGCGAAAGTCTAATGTTTGATATTTTGTTGATTTGTAAACCACCCAGAGTCCCTTGAGGGAGTTGGGCGGTGAGAAATCAAACAAATAAATAAATAAATAAACAAACAAACAAACAAACAAACATGTTTTTGTACTCTAACATTCAAAATTCAATTTCCACATGGAAAGGCTTCTGCATAAAATCTTGGGCAGCTGTTTCCCCCCAATTAGACCAGCCTCCTCCAATACTGTATGGTTCTCTGCTCTCCAATCCAGATGTGTTTGGTTCTTGACCAGGTGAGGTAGGAGTTCTGAATGTTGCTCTCCCAAAACAAGTAGAAATTTGAGCTAGGTTGGTGTAGATAATACAGGGCTGGAGTCTGAGGTCTGAATATTTAAGGCTTGAATATTTATTAAATATTAATTAATAAATAAATATTAATATTTATTAAATTTAATATTTAATATTTAAGAATATTAAATCAAATACCTGTAATTCAGTACTGAGCTCTATAAATGACTGTTCTGATCAAGGATCAAAGTGGACATAAGGCCCAATTCTTCCCCCTCCACCCTGAATATTTTGCATATTTTGCATAAGTTTACTAGCTGATAACTGGCACTTGTTTGGTAAGCAAAAACGTGTCATACTGTTTAGTATCTAGAGGCACACACAGGAAAGTATAGCAATTTAGTACCTAATTACCTTTTACAATCAGTGAAATTAAGCAAATAATGTGCCAGAGTGTAAGATAATTATGAGGCATCCAGAGTGCTATGTAAACAAGAGAATGAGCTGCAAAGCAGTATGCCTCACACATTTCTAGGTGAAAAATCTGTTTTTCTGTTGACTAGCTCTAAGTTTAAATAATTAATTTCCTGCATTTGTGAGAGGATCAAATCTATAAGCAATCTTTGACCCTGTACATTCAGCATCAATCGGGGATGGCAACATACTTTTAATCTACTAATAGTCACCAGCAAAAGTATCCAAGAAACCTATAATGCCATGTAGAGACAGGACTCATTTCTTCAGAATGGTGAATCAGAATAACAACATAAAACCACTGAATTTATTCTGATTCATCAGAAAGAACCCCAAAGGAGTTATAGCAAAGTAGTTGAGCACCATGTTGTGCATGACAAACCTTTTAAGCATCTCCAATTGGTGGTTACTATGAGCAAAGATCTCTATCTGAGATTTTGGAGTGCTGCTTCTAATAAGATCCCAAATGCTCAGTTAGTTCAATTGATCATATTCCTGATGCTGAAGCTATGGATTTGATCCATATAGTGGACACAGATATATAAATGTTTATGTTTTGTCCTGTTTATATTGGAAAAGATCTATAATCCATCCAGAAGGATACATAGTTAGCCTTCAAAAAAGAAATGGGGAAAGTCTCATCTGAAATCTTGGAAAGCCCTTTTAGTTAACATGCACTGGAAAAACCCTTTTATTTTCAAGGATCATATTTGCTCATGGCTATCTTTCTGAAGGCTGCATAGCAGCAGTTATGAGGCCAAAATAACAAGTTGGCAAGGCTATCCCATAAAATCATAGAATTGGAAAGGACCATAGAGGTTCTCTAATCCAGCTTCCTGCTCCATGCATGATCCACTAGTGCGTCTCTGACAGATGACCATCCTGTCTCTGGCTGAAGGTCTTTAGCAAAGGAGAATCCACCATACCATGTGACAGCCTTTTCCTCTTGCTGACAGCTCATGGAGTTAGGATGTTCCTCCTGATGTCTAGCCCAAACTTCCTTCTTTGTAGTTTAGTATCTCCAGTCCACAGAGAAATACAGAGCAAAGACAAAAAACTCCTTTGCCTGAGATATCTGCTCCCCATAAATATTGGCCCAGGTAGACATACCTTCTCAAAAGTATCCCAATTAAATTATGTCATCGACATATCCCAATTAAACTAAGAAACTGCTAGCTGCCTATATAACATTTTTCATGCATTTGGCATTTCTCCTGCCACACAATCCTTTAAATGTTTGAAGATGACAATCACATCTCCCCTTTGTCATTTTTTCTGTAACATGACTGTACCCTTTAACCTTCCTTGTGGGGCTTGAATTCCAGCCCCTTGGTTGCCCTCCTCTAAACTAGTTGTATTTTATCACTACTGTGTTGAACTGTGGTGCCCAGAAATGGACACAGTGGGGTCTGGCCATGGCAGAGTAGAGTGCCCAATGATATTACCTGTGATCTGGACTCTATGCTTGTGTTTATGCATCCCAAGATAGCATTTTTAAACCAGCTGCATAACACTGCTGGCTCATGTTTAACTGCCAGACCAGTATTCTATCATATACTTGTGCCTTCCCTTTTTCCTACACAGATATAGACCTTTACATTTCTCTGTGTAAAATGCCATTGTTTGTTTCCGTCCACTGCTCAAGCCTCTCTCTATCTTTTTTGAAAATTCTTCTTTCATTTAAAGTATTATCCGTCCATCACAGTTATGTGTCATCTGCAGACCAAACAAATCTCTTGTCAACTCTTTCATCCAAGTCATTGATAAAAATGTTGAATAGTACATGGCCCAGGACAGAGCTCTGTAGCAGTCCACCCAATACTTCCCTGCAGACTGAAGAGGAACACTCATTAATGAATACTCTTTGAGTGTAGTCATTCAGCTATCTATGAGTCCGTCTAGCAGTAATATTTTCATTACCATTTTGTGAAGGAGAGTATCATAAGGCATTTTGTCAATGGCTTTGCTGAGGCCCAACTATGCTACATCTGCAGCATCCCCCTGATCTACTAAGCTAATAACTCTACTTTAAAAAGGAGATAGAGTTAGCCCGGCATGATCTGGTTACAACAAATCCATACCGGTTTCTGTTAACTGCCTATACAAGTGTTGATGAACATATTGCTTGATAATCTGTTTGAAGATCATGCCTAGTATATATGTCAACCTGACAGATTTGTGATTTCCCAGGTCCTGATGGGTGACTTTGGGCCAGTCACACTCTCTAGCTGTGGGATGGAGGCAATGGAAACCACTTCTGAAAATGTTGCCAAGAAAATGGCATGGACTTGTCCAGACAGACTCAAAGGCAGCAAAAAAAAAGTTGTCACTCACCGTCTCCTCCCAAACTGGGGTTCCCTCCTCCTCTCAGTAGCATAACCATGATTAGCTAGGCTCCACTTCCATTTCCATTTCCCGTCTGAGAGAAGACAGCCACAAAGTGGGAGTTAAGAAGTTCTGCCTTCTCACCATCACACATTACTACTTCCTTTTTGCCGTGGACTTACACTCTCATTGACTTTCCTTTTATTTATAACATACCCCAATAATTATTTTTTGTTGCTTTTGGAATCTCTTGCAAGCCTCAGCTGATACTAAGCATTAGCTTTTTGATACCGTGCTTACAGTTTTGGGAGACTTCCCTGTATTCTTCAGTTATGTGCCTCTTCTTCCACTTTCCATACATGTCTCTGTTTTCTTCAACATTTTAGAGAGCTCTGCATGTAACCATGCTGGATTCTTTAGAATTCTCCCTCTCTCCCTTCCTATGGTGATTGTTTGCAATTATGCCTTCAGTATTTTGTAGAATCTCCCACTTTCCTGATACTTTTTCAGGATTTCAAATCATTGGATCCATTCTACTTTCGAAGTTAATCAAAACCCATATTCTCTCTTTTATACACCTATTCTCTCTGCTTACACTTTTATGTACATGAGCCCATATACCCAGTCATACACTCTCAGACATAATAATGTGTATTTTTGCACACGTGTTTATAGGCATTCACACACAGCAGGCATTCATTAACAAACTCACATACTGTCATCCCCTGCCACAGTAATTAGACTTGAGAAAAAAACTGATACGATGTTTCCTTAAAGCTAATGGTTATATAGGAGATGAGTTTTGATGAGTGGTAGCTGGAGAGGGATAATTAACCCTTCATATATACTGTAGTCCCCCTGTGAAAATTACCTGTGATAATGAATTTTAATGGGAAGTATTTCTTCCCAAGCCTGTAATTTTTTTCGGAGGTTGGGGAGGTTAAAACAAATAGGGTAGGCTATCTTCTCTTTCCAGCTTCAACGCATGCTTTAAAAAAATATCTCACCAACTCTATCTTCCACTAGAAGTTTTACAAAGTTTAGGTGTTTGGAGAGAGAGGCAGGCTGAGGAGTTGAGTTCATAGGCTGGTCAAGAAGGGCCTATATTCTGCATCTGACAGACAGACAGACAGACAGACAGACAGACAGACAGACAGACGCAGCCCAAAGCACTCCAGGTATTGGATTTCAACTTCCATCAGTTCAAGCTGGTATGATCAGTGGCAAGTGAGTATTGGAACTGTTGTCCAAAACAACTGAGAAACACAGTTACCGATCCCTGCTGTGACCAAGACACAGCTACTGTATCCAGTGGTCTTCCTTGGGTTAAGGTTTATATGATCAAGCAGTGATGAGCCATATTAAAGCTTTCACTCAGTAGGAAAAATGGAAGTATATTTTTTCCTTCTATATTTAATATATAAGCATCAGCAATAAAGGAGGCTTCGTAACTACCAAGATTTCTAATAGGTGTGGACAATCAATGGCCCTCCAGCTATTGCTGAACTGCAGTATAACTCCACACCCACAACATTGTCCCTGCTGGCTAAGACTGATGTTCAGCAATACCTGGAGGACCTAAAATTGCTCATCCCTGATTTGTAATATTAAGAAATGGAGGAACATCTTGGGTATTCCTCTCTTATTCTTGGAAGCAGAGCTATATTATGTGCCTTCTCAGACAGATCTCTGGGCTTATTTTGCTTGATATGTTGAGTAAAAGCAATCAACTGATCACTCAAACAGCAGGTCTGATTTTAAGCTAGATTATTTGAGTACAACAGTCTAGCTGAAATGGTATGCAGATCATCAGAGTCTTAGGGAACTAAACATAAGGTACGAGTGAACAAGCTTTGCAATATCAGAAAAAAATGAGATTGTCTTATTTAGAGAAAAGATTTGCCTTGGCTTCTTGGTTTTGTATGACACTGTAGAGATTCAAAATACAAATACAGTACATTGAAATATTTGTATAGCCTTGCATAGTCCTTAATATTGATCCATTTTTTCCAAGAGTGCAGATAACAGATTTTTCCATTTATAAAATTCTTATAGGTGTAGTCAGCATATGCTGAGGGTGCACTTACTTAAGATATCACGTTCACTTCCAGCTTTGTGTTTAACAAAGATATAGCACAGTGATCTAAAAGATCCTGGCATCATGCCCAGAAGTGAAATATGAAATGTCAAGATGTTGTTCTTAGTACAGCGATCTTATACGTGAAAAAGAATAATAAAAAAATGATGGAAAATTGCAAATAGAAAATGCAGATTTTGCAAACTGAACTGCTAATATTTCTTTATAGTTAGAACTCATAATCTCCAGCAAAGGAGATCATTACCTTGTCATGGTGCTGGAGCTTGAACACCTCAATGATGCCATGAGCTAAACTGTGAAGGGACACCCAAGACGGGAAGGTCATGGCAGAGAGGTCAGACTAAATACGATCCCTGGGGAAGGTAATGGCAACCCACCCCAGTATTTTTGCCGTGAAAACTAAATGGATCAGTACAACCAGAGATATGTCGGTATACCATCGGAAGATGGGACTCCCAGGTCGGAAGATGGTCAAAATGCTACTGGGGAGGAACAGAGGATAAGTTCAACTAGCCCCAGATGTGATGACGCAGCTAGCTCAAAGCCGAAAGGACGGCTAGTGGCTGATGGTGCTGGTGGAGAACGACGAATCCGATGTTCTAAAGATCAACACACCATAGGAACCTGGAATGTAAGATGTATGAGCCAGGGCAAATTGGTTGTGGTTATTGGTGAGATGTCAAGATTAAATATAGACATTTTGGGTGTCAGTGAACTGAAATGGACTGGAATGGGCCACTTCACATCAGATCTACTACTGTGGACAAGAGGACCACAAAAGAAATGGAGTAGCCTTCATAATTAATAATAAAGTGGCTAAAGCAGAGCTTGGATACAATCCAAAAAACGATAGAATGATCTCAATTCGAATTCAGGGTAAGCCATTTAACATCACAGTGATCCAAATATACGCCCCAACCACAGATGCTGAAGAAGCAGAAGTAGATCAGTTCTATGAGGATCTGCAGCACCTACTGGATAATACGCCAAAAAGATATGTTATTTTCATTATAGGAGACTAATGCTAACCCTAATGCTAAGGTGGGTAATCAAACGACAGCTGGAATTATAGGCAAGCATGGTCTGGGAGAACAAAATGAAGCAGGACATAGGCTGATAGAATTTTGCCAAGACAATTCACTATGCATAACAAACACTCTCTTCCATCAACCTAAAAGACAACTTTATACATGGACTTCACCAGATGGTCGACACTGAAATCAGATTGACTACATCCTTTGTAGCCAAAGGTGGCGGACATCTATACAGTCAGTAAAAACAAGACCAAAAAAGGGAAACACAAAAAAATGTTCAAACTATCGAACAGTGGCACTTATTTCACATGCCAGTAAGGTAATGCTCAAGATCTTGCAAGGTAGACTCCAGCAATTCATGGAGCGAGAATTGCCAGATGTACAAGCTGGGTTTAGAAAAGGCAGAGGAACTAGAGACCAAATTGCCAATATCCGCTGGATAATGGAGAAAGCCAGGAAGTTTCAGAAAAACATCTATTTCTGTTTTATTTACTATTCTAAAGCCTTTGACTGTGTGGATCATAACAAATTGTGGCAAATTCTTGGTACTATGGGGATACCAAGTCATCTTGTCTGCCTCCTGAGGAATCTGTATAACGACCAAGTAGCAATGGTAAGAACAGACCACGGAACAACAGACTGGTTTAAGATTCGGAAAGGAGTACAGCAGGGTTGTATACTCTCACCCTACCTATTCAGCCTGTACGCAGAATACATCATACAATGTGCTGGGCTTGAGGAATCCAAGGCTGGAGTTAAAATCACTGGAAGAAACATTAACAATCTCAGATATGCAGATGTTACCACTTTGATGGCTGAAAGCGAGGAGGAGCTGAGGAGCCTTATGACAAAGGTGAAAGAAGAAAGTGCAAAAGCTGGGTTGCAGTTAAACCTCAAAAAAACCAAGATTATGGCAACCAGCTTGATTGATAACTGGCAAATAGAGGGAGAAAAAGTGGAGGCAGTGACAAACTTTGTATTACTAGGCGCAAAGATTACTGCAGACGCTGACTGCAGCCTGGAAATCAGAAGACATTTACTTCTTGGGAGGAGAGCAATGGCAAATCTTGATAAAATAGTTAAGAGCAGAGACATCACACTGACAACAAAGGTCCGCATAGTTAAAGCAATGGTATTCCCCGTAGTAGCCTATGGCTGCGAGAGCTGGACCATAAGGAAGGCTGAGCGAAGGAAGATAGATGCTTTTGAACTGTGGTGTTGGAGTAAAATCCTGAGAGTGCCTTGGACTGCAAGAAGATCAAACCAGTCCATACTCCAGGAAATAAAGCCAGACTGCTCACTTGAGGGAATGATATTAAAGGCAAAACTGAAGTACTTTGGCCACATAATGAGAAGACAGGATACCCTGGAGAAGATGCTGATGCTAGGGAAAGTGGAAGGCAAAAGGAAGAGGGGCCGACCAAGGGCAAGATGGATGGATGCTATTCTGGAGGTGACGGACTCGACCATGGGGGAGCTGGGGATGGTGACGGCTGACAGGAAGCTCTGGCGTGGGCTGGTCCATGAAATCATGAAGAGTCGGAAGTAACTGAACGGATAAAAAACAACAAAGAACTGATAATATTACTTTATATGTACTTACTTACTTAAAGGGATTATAAGCTGTGACAGTCAACTCTCTCTGATTCCAGGAGAGTTTTTTAAAAACCAACATTTTTTTTACAAAAGGAAATTTCCCAGTGTCGTGATTAAAGATAGCAAGGTTTTTCAGTTATTATTGAAAGCAATTGTCATGGCTCAAACCAAAAACCTCTGGGTCTAGATGCGGCTGATGCATCTGGTGAGCCACTAAGTACCAAGCAGTTTGGTAAATGTCACCCAGGAAAGATAAGACAACTCTCTCTTCTAGTTAAATTTTGCTTGATTAACAATGTAAATCCAAGATGGCGACTGCAAGCCGGCGCCAGTCGCCACTCCAAAGGGGAGATTCCTGACCCCCTTAGGTTCTCCCTGACCCCCGTAATTTTTGCCTTCTGTAGTCTGGGGAAGATGGAGGATTTTGTACCTGCGTTGGCGGTGGATAGGCCTCCCTGGATGGAGCAGTGAGGCACAATGGAGTTTGGAGGGCCTCCGCAACTCGGAGCTTGGCGCTGCGGCGGAGCCCAGCATGTGAGTTCGGGGCATTCTCTGGGCTTGTCGTTGGAGCTTGGTTGAGGTGGCGGGGGCAACGAGCAATGCATGGGCCTCGATAGAGGACGGGCCTTGGTGGTGTGGCGGACCTGGGTGGCACAGGGACCAGGGACAACAACAATGATCCCTGGTACAAAGGACCTTGGCAGAGGCAGAGTGACGGACCTGGACTATTTTGATCCCCTCAGCCAAAGCTCCCTGGTTGGAGTGGTGAAGACTTGGGCAGCGCAGAGACCAGGGACAATAACGACCCCTAACGCGAAGGACCTTAGCAGAAGGACCCAGACTATTTTGACCCCCTCAGCCAAATCTCCCTGGTTGGAGTGGTGAAGACCCTGCCATTCCCCCCCCACCTACCAGTGAGAGTGGGGGTGTGGTTATTAAGGCCCCTCCAGTATGAATGGGGAATGTCAGCTCTGGGGACAATGGAGTGGGCCATGCGATTGAGGTGGTGATGGGTCAGGGATGCTATGGCGGGAGCCAGAGGGCAGGCCATCTTTGGGGAAGACGCCCCCGGTGTTTGTTACCAGTGGTGTGCTCTGGCCCTCCGTGCTCAAACCCAGGCCCTGGACAACAGACTCATGGGTGCCCTGGTCTCCAACTGTTGCTTCTTAACACCAGGTTGGTTAACAACAAAGCCCCTCCTGTGATTTGGTCACGGAGGAGGGAACCAACCTGGCATGTATCACCGAGACCTGGCTGGGCCCAGAAGGAGGAGTGGCTTTATCAGAGATGTGCCTGGCTGGGTTTTGGGTTTGGCACCAGCCGAGATACCATGGCAGGGGAAGAGCGGTGGCTGTTGTCATCCGCAAGTCTCTAATGGCCTTCAGGGGCGCTGCTCCACAAGTAGCTGGATGTGAGACCCTGTTTTTCAAGTTGGGTTCCCGAGAACAGTTGGGGGTGCTGCTACTTTACCAGCCTCCCTTCTGCGTAGCAATCTCCCTGCCTGAGCTGCTGGAGGCTGTCTCGGGGGTGGCATTGAAGTTCAACCTTGGGGACGTCAACCTGCCATCTCTGGGGTGGTCCTCGGAGGCGGCTTGGGAGTTCATGGCTACCATGGCATCCATGGGCCTGTCTCAGATTATTCAGGACCCAACTCAGGGCAGTGGACTCACTCCAGACTTAGTTTTCTTGTCAGACCAGTGGCAATGTGACCTGAGGGGAGAGTTACATCTGTCCCCATTGTCATAGTCAGATCACACCCTGGTGGCCTTGAGATTCTCCTATGCCATCCCCCTCTGCAGGGAGGCAGGACCCATTAAATTGGTCTGCCCCAGGCAACTGATGGACCCGGTAGGGTTTCAGAGGGAGCTGGGGGTTATACCCGAGGATCTGCTGCACGGCCCAGCGGAGACCCTGGCCGCAGCCTAGAATAGGGAGGCAGCCGGGGCCTTGGACAGGATCGCACCTGTGCAACCACTCTTGCCCCACTCAACCCGACACTCCCCGTGGTTCACGGAGGAGCTGAGGGTTTTGAAGAGGGTTAAGAGACGTCTAGAGTGCCTCTGGAGGAAGACAAAGACTGAATCCAACCGAACACAAGCTAGAGCCACTGTTAAGGCCTACCTTGTGGTGGTAAGAATGGTGAAACGTCAATATTTCTCTGCTCTTATTGTGTCTGCAGAATGCCACCCAACAGCCCTGTTTAAGATCATTTGCACCCTCTTAGGGAAGGTGGGCCTGGTGATCCACCTACAGGGCCGTGCGGATTAGTTCTCTGGGCATCTGCAGGATAAAATCGCTCGGATTCATTCTAAGTTGGACTCCGAGTGTGAGGCAGGGTCTGAGGAGATGCCAAGGGAATGGACTTACCCTGTTATCTGGGAGTGGTTTCACCCTGTTGGACCCAAGGAAGTGGACAGGATCTTCTGGACTGTAAACACCACCACCCGTCAACTAGACCCTTGCCCCTCCTGGCTAGTGAAAGCAGCTCAGGAGGTGACATGTGGTTGGGTCCAAGCTTTGGTAAATGCACCCTTGAGAGAGGGGGTGTTCCCGGTGGCCTTTAAGGAGGCGCTGGTACTCCCCTTCCTCAAGAAACCATCGCTGGACCCTATTATACTGGACACATTTTGCCCAGTCTCCCACCTCCCCTTTTTAGGGAAGGTGTTTGAGAAAGTGGTGGTGCTGCAGCTCTAGAGGCTTCTGGATTAAACAGATTATCTAGACCCCTTACAGTCAGGTTTCAGGTCCAGATATGGAACGGAAATGGCATTGGTCGCTCTTATGGATGATCTCTGGCGGGAGCAGGATGTAGGCAGTATATCCATCCTTGCTCTTCTTGACCTCTCAGCGGCTTTCGATACCATCTACCATGGTCTTTTGGGTCTGCTCAGGGAGTTGGGGGTGGGCAGCGTAGTTTTGCCTTGGTTCAACTACTTCCTCCAGGGCTGGTCCCAATCGGTGTTGATAGGGAGCGAGAGATCCGACCCATGGCCCTTCCTTTGTGGGGTGCCGCAGGGTTCGGTACTCTCTTCACTCCTTTTTAACATCTACATGAAACTGCTGGGTGAGATCATCTGTCATCACGGGATGAGGTATCATCAATATGCTGATGATATATCTCCGTCCCGTGTGAAGTAAGTGATGCTGTGACCGTCCTCTCTCGGTGCCTGAGGGCTGTGGGGGCCTGGATGGGGAACAACAGGCTTCGGCTGAACCCTGGTAAGACGGAGTGGCTGTGGGTGAGGGGCTCCTCAGCACCTGGGAATTTAACATCTTTAGTGCTGGATGGGGTTGCACTGCCCCAGACAGACCTGGTGTGGAATCTGGGGTTCCTCCTGGACTCACAACTCCTGCTCAAAGAGCAGGTGGCAGGTGTGGCCAAGAGAGCCTTTGCGTAACTTCATGTTGTGCACCAGTTACGCCCTTTCCTGGACCGGGAGGCCCTTCGCACGGTCACTCATGCCCTGGTCATCTCCCATATAGACTACTGCAATGCACTCTACATGGGGCTACAGCTATCTGGAAGCTACAGCTGGTCCAAAATGCGACTGCGCGGGCAATTCTTGATGCCCCTAGATCGGCACATGTTACACCGTTGCTCCGTGAGCTACGTTGTGTACCAGCCTGCTTCCGGGTGCAATTCAAGGTGTTGGTTATCACCTTTAAAGCCCTTCATGGCATGGGTCCAGGGTATCTGAGGGACCGCCTCGTCCCCATTACTTTTCTGTTGGCAGATTTTCAGACCTTCAAAACACGGTTCCTTTGTTCCTACAAATTGGAGGTGGTTAAAAAAACAACAAAATAGATGTTCCCAGTTTGTTGGAGGAAATAGAGACTGAAGCATGAATTTCCCACTTCTGCCCTTTGCACATTGTCTTCTAGCTACTTAATTCTACCACTTGATCTTAATCACTTCTAGCCAGAATCCCTTCTAGTTAGTTTCAATCCTTTCTAGCCAGCAGTTTCACAGTGCAGTAGAAAACTCCATGGTTTGGTTTTTCTTGGTTTCTTTAAGTAGCATGGAGCTTTCTCTCTAGCTTTATCCTTCAAATAAAACTAACTGTACTGGAACTTCAAAAATATTGCATTCAGCAGTGCATAGAAGCTGGTCAGATTTCAGTGTTTCCCTATTTCTTGGTATTCTTTTTTTTAAATAAGAATTTTATTAAGTTTAAAGCAAAGATAAAAGCTACAGAAAAACAAAAAACTACAAAGAAAAAAACTAAAAAAGTATAGAAACACAAGAGAATTTTTTTTCAAAATTGCAAAAAGAGATGACTTCTGACTTTTAACAGCAAGGATATACAACAATTTTCCATAATCAATCCCTTACTCTACATTAAACCAAAATCACATTATTTCTATAAATCGTTCCATTGGAACATTATAAAAATCACTAAATACAGTTGCTCCCTCCCCTTATATTAAAAGAAAAGAAAAAATATAAACCTCCTAATCAACTTCCCCCCAAAAAGATAACACTTATTTAATTATTTCCTCCCTATTAGTATTCTATACTATATATTCTATACATGTCTACTATAATAAAGATCAAACTAAAAAACATATAAATTGCCATTGTACTTGATAATGCAACAGTAATAATAATGTTAATCGTATTAAACCCAAAACCAAACATTTATTATTATTTTTATTATACCTTAATAATCTTAATCCAAATCGTTAAAGATAAATGAAATCAGATAAACCCTAAAAGCAATCCAGATAAATATTCTTAAACCCTTATCCCACTTCAAAATAAACAATGCGCACAGAGCTTTTTTCTTTAAAAAAACGAACAGCCCAACTGCCCCCCTCAAAAACTCCAACTTCTCTTCAAAAGACCTCCCATACATAATAACCCCTTCTTTTCCATGGCGTTCCATCAAAATATCAATTTCACTTATGGCTTGCAACTTGATCTCTCCCTTTAATTTCTTCAACTTGACTATCCAATCTTCATCCAGCATTTCAACAGAAGTCCTGATCTCACTCTTAGAGGAGACATATCTGTCGCTGTTAAATTCCTCAGTTTCATCCATGACATCCCCAACCAAATGACACATTTTAGACCTCATATTTTCCACAATGTCCTGAATGCCTTGCATAAAAACTTGGTAGGAATCAGAAAGAATCTATTTAAAATCTCAGTGGAAGTCAGAGAAAGTCTGTTTAAAATCCTCCATGTCTCACGCAGGAGCTTAACCAGCGAAAGGTGAAGATACGAAAGAATTGCGGAATGTGTTTACATAAGCAAATGTGAGATATGCAGACAGTTCCCCAGGGAAAGTAGAAGCAGAAAACTGAAAGTTCAAAACAGCCGATTCAACGTGTAGGAAAATGCTAATATCTTCAAATTTAGTACAAAAATAATAACAGGGAGACTATTATTTACTCTCAGTCCTCCTTAATATTTGGATGTAAAACAAAGTCAAAAACTTAAAAAGAATTTTTTAAAAAAATTGATCCCAAAAATAATGATAAGCATCAAGAGAACCCGCTTCTCCTTGCTGTAGAAAGCCTCTCTTAAGGTACGCGTACTTAAGAGAAATATCAATTGGGTGATTTAGAAATGGGGTGGTTGGTCTTAGTGTCCCTTTAAGGCTACAGCACGGCTTTGAAATGGTGACATCCCAGCCTCCCGGCTGCTCTTACCAATTGAGCACGAACACTGTTTGCGATCTTCTGGCTGCAAGCAGCCATCCAGAGGACAGATGGGGTGATTCCAGGTGTTTTCCTTTTTCTGGAAAAACACTCCTGGGCTTCAGGAAAAGCCTGCCTGAGCCCAAAAAAAACCTGCTGCGTTGTCAGTTCTGCCCGCTGAGCCCGCGGGCACAGCTGTTTAGTCTGTCATGTCCCCACCAGAAGTCCCTATTTCTTGGTATTCTTGTAAATTCTATATCTTATTGAACTACAATTTTGAGGCATTAGTTTTTTGCACAGTAAGTTATACTAGGTGAGCTAATAAATCCTCTTTGGTTTGCTAGCCTACCTATCTCTAGCAGAAAGGGTCTGTGCTGCATTTACAGTTTCAGCATCTTAGTGAAAGCAGAAAAGGGGGGAAATCCCATTGATATAAACAAGCTCAGCTTCATTTATTTCTGCAAAGCTTGAAAACAAGGGTGGCTTCTACATTCTAATTAAGATGCTGTTGAAGTACAGCAAAACTCTCCAACTGATACTTATCAGGTTTGTAACTGCACCAAACCTGAGGTGACAAATGTGGTAGTTGAACTGTCTGGTTGTCTACGTGCAGTACACCTATAAAAAAGCGAAAATTTAAAAATCCCTCAGTATTTTTCTAAGAATGCATCATGCATTACAGTTCAATATAATAACACTGCTGTTTCTAAAACATATCGTTCCAAATTGCAGCTGGTATAGTATTGAACTTGCTTACTCGTGTAAAAAACCCTACACGTACAAACTGATAAGATCAAGATGCAGGTTAGAATAGAGCCCTGGTATCTGTTTTAGCAGGCTTTTATTTGTTACAGAGAACAAAATTCAATTACATTTTGCCTCCTCCTAAGATTTGTCAAGAGATTTGCTTTGGTTTATTTAAGGGCACTGCTTTGTATATATACTTGGTCCAAATGCAATGTTACATTGAAGCAAAGGTCAAACAACTCCTTTGTTGATAAAAGTACATCAAGTTTCATATATAATTTAGTTCCTACAGAAATTCTCTGGCAGACAATTCAAAGCATAATTTGAACCAGAACTCATCAGAGTAATTTTCAGCACCCACATCGCAGTTCTAGAACATGTGAAATTAGCAGCGGTCCTTTCTATAGTCTCTCTTAATAGATGTACTTGTAAGTACACCCTCGGAGGACTTGAAGAATTCCTTTCCAATTAGTATGTTTGAATACTTTGGCCAAAACTATTGAGAGGTTGAAGACACCATCAAAGAGTCATGGTTAACTCAATAGATCTGGTCAGGGGCCCAATTTATTATTTTGTCAAGTGTCATGATGTAAATACACTTTGGAAGAAAGTAGCATTTTCCAGTTCCCGAATGGAGCTTGCACAAGCCAAGACCCACAAAAGACAAGGATCCTGGGAAGAAGCAGGTCACTGAATAGCTGCATGAGAGCTGTGGGAAAGAAATATGGAAGGAAAAAAGAAAGAAGTTTCTTCTTGGATCTGCCACAAAACCCACGTTGAGTTAGGAGAGGACATTCGGTGGAATGCAAGTGGAAAAGTGCATTCAGGGTTGTTTCAGGGGTTGATGACTATCTTTTGTCAATAATAAGACTGTTCCTAGTTTAGCCTGTGACCATGAGAAATGGAATAAATGAGCCTCAAGCTACTTCTGTTAATAACTTGTATTCTCTCATCCACTTCCCTTTCCTGTTTTTGCTCAACCAGCTATCTCCAACAGAAAATTGGCATGCATGGGGAAGATGAGAACACAAGCAACCTTTTCTCCACCGTTTTCTATCTTCAGATCAACAAAAGCACACACATTTGTTTTTTTCTCCTGAAGGAAAAAGATATGAGTACATGTATCTTTTTTTCTGTAAGATGAGAAGTTAGGAGGAAGGTAACAATTTGGAGGTAGCAAAGGTTAAAAGGTAAAGGTTTATTTATTTATTTATTTGATTTTTATCCCGCCTTTATTATTTTTATAAATAACTCAAGGCGGCAAACATACCTAATACTCCTTCCTCCTCCTATTTTCCCCACAACAGCAACCCTGTGAGGTGAGTTGGGCTGAGAGAGAGTGACTGGCCCAAGGTCACCCAACTGGCTTTCATGCCTATGGTGGGACTAGAACTCACAGACTCCTGGTTTCTAGCCCAGCACCTTAACCACTAGACCAAACTGGCTCTCTAGTAAAAGGTAAAGGTTCCCCCGCACAGTCATGTCCGACTCTAGGGGCCGCTGCTCATCTCCGTTTGTTAGTCGAAGAACCAGCATTGTCCGAAGACACTTCCACAGTCATGTGGCCGGCATGACGCACGCGGAACGCTGTTACCTCCCCACCGAAGTGGTACCTATTAATCTACTTGCATTTGCATGCTTTCTAATTGCTAGGTTGGCAAGAGCTGGGGCGAGTGTGGGAGCTCACTCCGTCACGCAGCGCTCGGGTCTCGAACCTCCAAACTTGCGACCTTCCGATCAACAAGCCTGGCATCTTACCCGCTGAGCCACCAAGCTACCACAAAAGAAACTAGTCATCTCCTTCTGCTTCTATTCAAATCTCTGTGTTGCTGTTTCAAATATGATTAAGGTTTTCTGACTAGGCTGAAATTACACAACAATCTTAGTGCGCTATTCCAGTAATTTCTATGCATTTGCATGATTACTATTCATCTGTGCACTTGTTCGGTTGATGAATATTAAATGCAGTGGAGAGTTGCAGCATATTATGGCCAGTCAGCCTTAAAAGCACCTCTGCCTCATAAAAGACTATAAGCTGCTAAAATCAGTCTCTGGCAAAGCAGGGGTGAATCATTACCTCATTGCAGTTGGTAGTTTTTTGCTGATATATTTGGAGATATTTATTTTTACTTTCCAATTAGCAAAATGATGGCTGCAATATGCAAAATAGATTAAACAATAAAATCCATTAAAACATATCCACAATAAAATCTAAGCTATAAAGCAGTAGTAAAAATGAATGCAGCAGTCCAAGTTATTTCTCAAACATGACAAAGCAGATAAATTTTAACCCAGATGTCACAAAACTACCCATAGATATTGCAAGGCAAACCTGACATTTCCCCATGATCAGATGGCATTAATGCTTTGGGATCCCTGTGCCTGAAGTTCCATCCTTTGTAAAGCTCTATTACTGGGTCCACACATTTCCCCTGCAGTTGCCACTTCAGGATTTTCTACGTTGAAGAAAAAGCTTCAGAAGCATGGCTTCATTTCTCCACACCACTGTGATTCTATATTCTATATTCTAGCTGAGTGAATTTCTTTCCCCAATTCCCTTCTCTTCCAAGTCTTTCCTTTTTTCCTTCCATATTTCTTTCCCACAGACCTGTGATGGTTCCACTCAGAGCTGCTGGTATCTCAGGGTCTTCACTGTTCCTCTGAATTAGGCCATTTCTGTTCCCCTATCTTTTCTCCTCTATCTTAGCTGCCTCTGCACAATAACAAAGATTCTAAGAGTAAAAATAACTGTTATGAATTCTTAAATCAATCAATTTGTCTGTCTAAGGAAATAAATTATTCCAGACTCTCATTTATATGTCTTTGATCATTGTACTGTATGTGTGTGCATAAGTGTGTGTCTTACACAAAATATTTGTCCATTAATTGATAAGCAGAAACTTGTAAGCACAATTGTTGGTAGCCTTCCAGATGTTGGTAAACCACAATCCCAGCATCTCTCACTAATTTCCAACATACAAGCCTAATTAGCAACTTGCTCTCTATTATGTTTCTTCAAAGCTTTGGGTTGGAGCCAGAGTTTTTATTCTACTTAGTACGCTCCTATTAGGAGAAAATGGAGAGGGCATTTTCACAAATTATTCTCTCTCTGCACTCCTTAATGCAGATCTCCTCTGTTCCAGAGAAGAAGTAGGAGAAAATGACCTCTTCTCCCATCCATCCAGAAGAAAGGGACTGTTAAATCAAGAGCCTCCAATGATCAAATAAGACATAGGAGGCTTTTTTTACTAAACAACCCATACAATTGTCCTGTCTTTTTCAAGGACAAGATCTGGATCAAGTGTTCATCTTATCTTAAAATCATGTTGATTAAGAATAGTACTTTCTTTTTTTTTAAATCAAACTTTATTAATTTTCAAAATATAGGTAAAAACTACAAAGCATGAAACAAAAATCTACAAAGAAAAAAGAAAAAACTAAAAAGGTGTGAAAATACAAGAGAAACTACATAGAGAGTGACTTCCGACTTTCTACAACAAAGATATACAAAAAAGCAAAGTGTCTACTCTATAGACTATGGAATAAAGAATGATGGATGCCATTTACTTGTGTAAGTTTCAACTTACTTCATAGCAATTGGAATTCTTTCAGGAAAAGTGGAGGGGTACCAATAATTTTGGCCACATCTGTATTATTTGTTTCTAATCTTTGGGCATTTATACAGAGAATCATACCATCAATTGATTTAAGTTGGTTGGAGTTTAGTTAATAAATGCAATTAAAATGAAGAAAAATAAAGACTCCCTACAAATATATTTAGATTCTATGTTTTAAAAGTCTGTATTTTCTTTGCATTCTAAATTTACCTCAGTGAGGCATATATCTCCTCCTCTCCCCTTCCTACACTAGTTTCAAGCTTAAAAAAAGAACAACTACTAACACATGTTAAAGAACTTTTAAGATGACATGTGCAATCTTTTTCAGAACTTGTAGAAGATTGTAGAACAGTATGCATTTTCCATCCCCGTTTCTTATAAGGTGGAATCATGACCTCCTGCTGAATATGAATTATCAAATACACTGTGAAGTAAACAAAATTTGATCTGGTCACACACAATAATCACTATTAATTGACCTTTCCCATTGGTGATCGTGTGATTTGAAAGCATTTCATTCTGTCAGAGGGTAAACAACAGAAAAACAGAAACGAAAGAAAACTAAGTTGACATTAAGGGGCAAAGGAAGATATCATGATTTGTAAGAATAATCTATCTGATGCATAAGAAAAGAAAAATACAAGACCCAAGTCCAGCCAGTGTAAAGAATATACAACAGAGGACTACAAAAAAAATAATAAACAGACTGGCTCCAGGTTGGCAAAGGAGTGTGACAAGGCTGCATACTCTCCCCTTATTTATTCAACCTACTGTATATGTGGAATATATTTTAAGGGAAGCTGGATTGGAAGAAAATGAATGTGGTTTTAGAACTGGAGGAAGAAACATGAGCTTCAGATTTATTTCTGGGTCAGTTCTGGTACAATGTATACCTGAAGCTACCACAAAGCAAGACTTTAAAGATGCTACCGTTCTGTGGAGCATGTGGGTGGCATGTTTCACTATTTGTAGGAACACTTGCCTTGTTCTGCCTCCTGGGCTTCAGCTGTTCTAACAAGTTTTTCAAGGAGAAATCAAAGGGCATGCTCTGATTTTATATAGGATAAAATCAAACATGTATACAATATGAAACAAGAATATGGATAGTAGTTGAGAGGTGGGATAGAATATACAGATTTCGTATAATGCTAGTAAAGGTTTAACAGGACATTTTCTTAAAAGGAAGTCAGAGCAGAAAGCTTGAAGAAAAACACAGCCTGTGAGCACGTTAGAGAGATTCACATTCTTATTCTTACACTTTTAGCCCACCCAAGCATAAAGAAACACACCCTTAGACATTGCAGGTACAAAAAGTAAGTACAAAAGAGTTCTTACATTTATTTGGTCCAGGTACAGCCATTTCAGTAGAAAATTGGTTTCATTTCTTCTGCATACCTCTGGCCGTTTGCTGCCAGAGGCTGCGTGGAGAAAGGGCGAAAAGCTTCCTGAGTTGAGGCCTAGCACATGGCCTCTCCATGGAGGAGCTCAGGCACGTGCATGCTTCCATGATGGAGAATCAGAGAGAGAGAAGAGGAAGTGGGAGGGGCAACAAGCAGCTTCCTCTAAAAGCACAGAGTTTGCCTCCTAGAGCAGTCACCCATATGCTAATGAGGCATGCTTGATTTGCCGGATTCCAACAAAGCTAAGCAACTTGGAGAAGGTTAGAGAAGAGCTGATTGACTATGAGGAGAAGGAGAAAAGGAGACAACAATCATGTATACAAGACAGGACACTTGTGGCTCTTATAATAAATCATGAGCATGTAAATAAGCATAGTTTTGTTCTGTACTTCTAAACAGAAGCAACTTATATCCAGATTAATTGTTCATACAGTGTTATTTTAAAATAAATTTGCATTGTTCATTCATCCTCTGGGATAAATGACAAAATAAACTACCTTCCCTCCCTATTCTTAAGGTGCTGCTCTACCAAGAAAAGAACCAGAAAGAGAAGAGACAAATTCTAAGGGAGGTATTTTATTGGGGTGGTGACAGTGAGATTGTCTACTATATTTATTTGTCCCCAACATAAACATAGAGGAAATTCTGACACTTTTGACCAAACAAACATGATTTCACCACGGCGGATGTAAGCAATTCACTTTATTTTCTTTTTGTGTGGGGTGGAGGTGAGGGAAGGTCTCTTTTTCCATGACTTGTGCTAATTTGAGCAGGACAGTGATTTTATTTTATTTTTATTTGTTCTTCATTCTCAGCTTTGTGAGGACAGTACAATAAAAGTATGAATAATCAAACTGCTTTTGAAGACCTGAGAAGTAAAAACTGCTGGTGTCATAGGTCCCTCAGAGTTCCCTCAGCTTTGATTAATTGCTGTCTGGCAGATCTTTTTCAGGCTAAACAAAACAAACTTTTTAATAACTAGCCCAGCCCTTTCAAATCTGCCCTCTGTTCAGCCAAGTCAGCCAGTGATTCTATTTCATTGGTTCATTCTGCATATTAGCTGGCATTAACACCCTTTCTCGTCTTGGTTCCTTTCACTGAACAAATCCTCAGCTCATCTGGTTTTTGCAAGTCTGCAGAAAGAGAGATGAACTGTGGATTTGTTCACAACTGACTCGTCCTGACCTCTGCTTCCACCTTCTCTAATCAGCACTTTGCCCAAGCTCCCTTACAAATGGCTGCATGCTTGCAGGCTCTAATCCTTGCAGCTCGGGTGCAACCATTTTTCAAGCTGGCACACACTTTTCTGTAATTTTTATTAGAGATTTTTTCATAGGTAAAAGATAAACTACCAAGGAGAGTACAACACCCCCACCAACACAGGCAGGACAAGCCAGGGTATATAAACAGAGAGCAAGTCCCACTCCCTTTTCGCACTGAAGATGTTGCCTAGCCTGGCAATGAAATGTCTGCAAGAAAACAACAAGGCTCAGAGAGCACCATGGACTCCACAGTTCAAGCCTGAGGTACAAATATTCTCTTCGATTAGTAATCTCCCTTCCTCAGATCATCACTTTATTCTTCTTGGAACATCTGAGCCTCAAGGTGCTTGCTTTCTGGAGGTTTGTAATATGTAGAGGATTTCCAACTACTCTCTCAAAAATCCTCCCTACGAAGGGGCTATTGGAGACTGGGCAATATTACTAAAAATCTCTAAACTCAGAGAAGACCTCTTGAGGAGAGGCAAACCATGGTTTCTTTCAAAGCAATTAGCATCACCTCCTTCCACAAAAAAGCACTGACAAGCTCCAAGATACAGGCTGTCATGGCCCCCTCATCCCACATAGGAACCTGGGAGGGGATGGAACAAGCCCACAGGTGGGAGAAGTCATGCTAGAGATCATTCTACATACTTCTCCTGAGTCAACAGGCAAAAGGGAGTCCCAATTAACATGGCAAGATGTTGCTCCAAACACCATTTCAGACCCTGCCCATGAAGAGTCAGGATTGTGGTGAATCTGAGCCACTTTGGCAATAAAATACAGTACAGAAAGGATACAATGGTTGTACAGGAAATCTACTTGCTAATTTCTCCCCAAAGGTTGGTTGAATACCCTAAATAAGGCTACCAACTAAGAGCTTACCAATGTATTAAGGGAAGAGAAGTACAAATGCTTCACTTCTCTTATTGTCAAGGTAGAGGCCTGAATTTGGGCATGTATTAGTGCTCACTTTTCATTTTCCTCCACCAGGTGTCATTTCTGCTGCTTCCTTTCCCAGATCATCTCAGTAAACCAAGGAGCCATCCACTCAAAAACAAATCACTTGGAAAACCTGGATCACCTCTTGTTAGCAGGGGCTAACCAAATAGCTGATGGAACTGCCTACTAGATGGCAGGGAAACCTCCCAAGGGCCTGCTAGAATTCACCCGGATATATAAAATGCCTGGGGTAGACCATTCTAATCAGCCCATTTGCCTGGCAGAGGTCCTGGATGAGAGTCAATCTCATGTGGACCAGGAAGTGATCTGATCATGGTAAAGAGATAATACCCTCCCTATTGAGAGCATCATGCAACTGCCTGAGGCAAAGACACATTTTGGGGGGCTAAACTTGGGACAAACCAGTGATCACCACGGAGGCCATAAAATCTTTAATCCTCATCTGATCCTCAGGGCATGGAGGTTGACATCACCCAATTTCATAAGGTGAGGGGACTCCAACCTCAGCCCCAACAAGCTTGAGCAGAGACCCTACTGGAAGCAGGTTGTCTGGTACACCAGCAGGATCCCTCTAATGTCCATATGAGCCCACTTAACACACAGGCACTCACACCCTGCCACTTCAGGAACAGAGCCCCTGTCAAGGTATCCCTAGAGATCAATGCCACTCCTCCTCTCTGGCCTTAGCACCAAAGCTGCTGTAGGACCTGAACTCAGGAAGGGCTGATTTCTTACAAGGTGACATCACCATCCTTATCCACATTTACTCCGCCCCCCCTCAAAAATGAAACGTTATTATAAATATATAACATTCTTCAAGCTGATAGTTAAGAATAAAGAGTTTAGTTATATAAAAAGCAAGATAATGAAATAAAATAAAAATATTTAAAACATCATACGGAGGAACTTTCAATAACACAATTTTCCCTTCCTTTCCATTGTCCCTAACTACTAATCTCTACTTAAGTATTTGTGCTTTTCAGTATTGGAGATTGTTGCTTATATTTATTTAAATCATTTTGTCTGATTTAAATTGTCTGCTCACCATTCCATAAACAGTCTCCCTCCCTCAACATTAGGCACCCCTCCTTTTGAACAAAAGGTGGAATCCCCTTCTCTGAAATATAAATAGAAATGTCAATGCACTGTAAACATTTAAGTCAGAGCTTTCCAAACTGTGTGTCACAACACAAAAGTGTGTTGCCACACACAGTCTGGTGTGTCGCCACACAACCCGGAAGCGCTGATCATCATCAGCGCTTCCGGGTTTTCCCACGGCGACACACCAACTGCGGCGTGCAAAACCCGAAAGCGGCAGCAGCACTTCCGGGTTTTTGCGCGCTGCCACAACGGCGGCACTTCCAGGTTTTCCCGCGGCGACTGTGCTGGCTCGCCTCCAGAACAGATTGGAGAGTCTTGGCAGTCAGCCCGAGGTAAGGAATGCAGCCCAAGGTTACTTTGCAAGACTGGCCGAGAGAGAGACAAACCAGTGTGTGCCAATGATCAGAGTAGTGAAGCAAAGGGTAGTCAATAATCCAAACCGGGTCAAGGGTTCCAGAAGTCCGAGCCACGATAATCCAAGCCAGGTCCAGGGGTCCAGAAGGCAGAGTAAGATAGTCCAAACAGGGTCAGGAACACAGGAAACAGAACAGGATACCAGAGTGGTCGCGAAGCCAAAGTGCAACGTTGCTCCCACAAATCCCTCACTGCTTCGTTGGTGATTTATCAGGAGCTCAGGAGCTGTCCTCTGGGTCCTGCAAAGACTCTCCCTGCCCTCTGCGTAACTCCCTAGCAGCCAGCCGAGCACTTTTCCTTCTGTCCTTTAAGGCGAGGCGCACACGCCTCCGCCTCTGCCCTTTGGGGGATTCAGGTGAGCTGGGAGGCTGATGGGATCCAGCTGGCTGCTGGCTAGAGGGTGGGGACAAACCGCAATCCCCAGCTTGCTCCCCTGTAGCCTCGGTTGCTGGCTGCTGGCTAGAGGGTGGGGCCAAACCACCATCCCCAGCTTGCTCTGCTGCAGCCTCAGGTATTGCTGCCTCCTGCGGTGCTGGGTCATCGTCTGGGCCCGTGTCCGCATCTGGGGCCTTGCCTGGCTCAATCCCCTGGGGGTTTGCCAGGGGCAGCTCGTCCTCTGACTCATCGCTGAGGCCCTGGGGCAGAGGCTGAACCAGGACAGCGACACACCAACGGCGGTGTGTGTCGCCGCGGGAAAACTTTGGAAAGCCCCGATTTAAGTATTAAAGGACGGTATTATGAAAACATCTTCAAACTGAGTGTCAAATTCAAGTATTGGGCACTGAAGCCCTCCACAGCTTTTCCGTCTTTCTGCCAGCAAATGTCACTGCCAGTTGCCACTTCCCATTTTTGGCAATGCGTTCATCACCAACTAGCTAGCCCTCCCCACTTGCAGTCAGTTATTTTGTAGTTGCTGCGGCTGCCACTGTCATCACATTTGCAGCCACTTGTGAGAACATAGAGAATTTAACTGCCTTCCCCAGCAGGGAAACCAGCACAGTGATCAACACAGACATTCTGGTGTTCATAGGCTGAGGATTCCTCAGAGGTAGCTGAGCTGGCTAGAGAGTTAAGCACCAGAGAGAAATACACTTGCTTTTTTGGTCAGTTGAAATCTCTGGCATTGGAGGATGGCGGCCCAAGTATTGTTCCAAAGAAAAACAAATGTAGATGTAATTTTAGTAATAAAGGAGATTATCCTTAAATGAGAAATTTAAGGGGAAATAATATATAAGAATTCAAATCTGAAAAGTACTGGTAAAATAAAGTAGCACAAAGGAACAGAGAAAACAGCCTCTTCTCATTTTTTCTGGTGGTAAGCAGTTTGGATGGGCAGTGCATAATTGCACAACAGTGAATATAGACTGCAAAAATTGCCCAGCTCAGCCCAGAACAAAGGAAATAGTAGCTTTTCTCATTCATTCTGTCTCTCACCACATACAAACGTACCTGCGGAGTCGAGTTCTACTAATGAGCTAGAGTAAAATGCTCCACTCCATATTAGGAGATGCAAAACTGAAGAAATTGCCTGCAGGGAACCCATAGCATGGGGAAAACTCCTGCAGTTTAATAAAAATGTCAAGTAGCAGGCTAAGGAGGCCCAGTTGGCCTTTTGCCCTGACCACCCGCTGGAAAAGCCTTTTGCTTCCCATTTCATAATCCAGACTGTTGCTTTGACAATACAGGTTCAGGTCATGATGAATGGCTACATGAAGGTTTTTGTTTAAGGGGTATCTCTGCTCATTTGGGGAGATTTTATTTCTATAAGCATCTAGATGATGATGAAGATAATGATTTTACATAATGCTCTCATACTTAAAAGATTCATAGTTTGCCTTTTAGGATATCCCTTCTCATGCTGTTAAATAACAAACTTAAAACCAAAATAAAATACAAATACTAAAAAGAATAAAATCAAAATTAATAGTCTGAGCCAGAAAACACCAATTATACATCAGCTGTGTTCACATAACACAATTGACCCACCTACTGCTGCTCCCGAGTCAATGACCTACCTGGTGAAGCAGGAACAGAAGATCAGCTGAATCCCAAATTGCCCCTTATTATACGGGGAGCATCTATTTTGCCTGATGGATCAGCTTCTTTGTGGAGGCTGGGCAACTTTTTATTTACTTACAAGCAAATACATAGAAATCTGTAGGGTCCCAATTGATCTTCATGCCACCACTAGCGGTGGTGGTGGGTGATTCATCTGTCTTCCTCGTCCTTTTGTCCCTCTGCGGACCTGCAGAGAGGAGGACCCCCCCCCCCCACCAAATAGTTGAGACTGAAAGCTCAAGTTTAGGTTCCCATATCTGTGTCCAGCAACAGGAAGAGAGCGTTAATTTCACCTTAGCCTTGTGTGTTTCCACAACACAGATGACCACAAGAGGTTACTTTAATTCAACTCAGCCCTCAGTCTGCTTTGGGTTAAGACTAGCTTGCTGACAGGCTTTTTGAGTTTGCATGACATGCTAATCCTGCCCTCGATCCAGTTAAGGGTCAAGTCACCAGTAGAAATCCTTACTCAGTTGGAAATGGGCATTTAAATATCCTTGATTCCAACCATTTAATGCTTTCAACACCAACAATTTAAATTATGCACAGGGAGCCACTTCTGTTGGCATAACACAGTTATCACATGAGCTGACCCCACTATCATTTACCAGTAATTTATGCAGTGCATTTTGTGCCACTTGGAATTTTCAAACCATTTTTCAAGCCAATATGCTGTTACAATAAGCCTTGATGTGACTAGGGCATAGATTATTGTAACAGCCTAAAGTAGTATAAAATGCTTTTGATAATTCTTGCCAGTGCTTCTTCGGTTAGCCCCAGTACATTAAACTTTCTACACTGCATATTTGGTCCTTTGGGAGAAGTGCAACGTCGTCTGGGGCAATGGCTGGTAGAACAGTCTATCACCATTTCACATGCATTTAATGTGTATGTTTACTGTAAACTATTCTGAAACTGGATATAGAGGACATGCCAAATGTCATTTGCAGACATATGGTATCAGATATGGCATTGTACACAGAAATGGCATCTCAATCCAAGCCGCTAGATGATTTCTCCAAGTTGTTAAACAGTGCAAAATAACAGATGACAAAATGGACTCTTACAGCATCTCATTAGCTAATGATGGTGGTTTCAGCACTAGTCCATGGGCACCGTTTGCTGAGAGGAATCCTCTAAGAAGACCATTACTGTTTGATGCTCAACAATTGGTATCAAACGAGCCAGTGGACTCTTTACATTCTCATAAATTCAGTTCAAATCATAAATCATCCAGCAAAGTGACTAAGCCCTTTTCTATCTCAAAATGGACATGAAGGTAGATTACAATGGTTTTAAATCAGTATCATCCAATATTGTCCCTTCTATTCAGGTAAAGGTTCCCCCACACAGTCGTCTCCGACTCTAGAGGCCAGTGCTCATCTCCGTTTGTTAGCTGAAGACCCAGCGCTGTCCGAAGACACTTCTGCAGTCATGTGGCTGGCATGATGCACGCGGAACGCTGTTACCTTCCCACTGAAGTGGTACCTATTTATCTACTTGCATTTGCATGCTTTCGAGTTGCTAGGTTGGCAAGAGCTGGGGCGAGTGCGGGAGCTCACTCCGTCACGCGGGGCTAGGGTTTCGAACCTTCGAACTTGCGACCTTCTGATCGACAAGCCTGGCGTCTTAACCTCTGAGCCATTGCACCCCCTTTTGCCCCTTCTATATTATGTTTAATTGGTGTTTCTGCTTTTTTGATACCTTTACAAGCTTCTTTGATGTAAGACTGCCCTTGAAATAGCTGTAGATATTTGTGGTTGCGTTCCTACTTTTGGAATGAGAATTAAACCAATTATTTTGAAGGGAGTAGAATTACATCACAGATTACAGTCTATCATGCAGACTTCAATGGAAATGGAACTTAATTAGGAAATAATCTACAGGCTACTAAAGCCTTGCTCAGCTGTATTTTAGTTACCCAGGGGAACAGTGGTGGGACTACGGTCTCCTCACCTCTCTCAAATGAAGAACTCAGGGTCAACTGGGAGATTTCCAGATTGTGGTACCCTCTCATGTCAGCACATTTTTTTTCAAGAAATAGAAGATATGTTTACATAAGAGCCACAATGCAGCCTTCTCCTGTAAGACTGAGGATGTTGCATGTAATTTGCAAAGCACAGGAAGCAGCTTTCTGCAAGAGGTCTTCCAGTATAAACACAATCTAAAGGGGTCCTGTCACACATGGTAATTCTACAAAGCCTGGGCCTCTATACATGAAGTGGACACACAGTGGACTGAGCAAGATTACAATGATAGGTCACATTTTTAATGTTACCTTATGTAAAACAATTACTTATAGGTAGAAATGTAGAAAAATAGGGAGCTTCAGAACAATTCTTCTAATGTACTAGATTACTATAGCTGCAACAGTTTAGATATTCCTCCTCCTACAGAATAAAGCAGTACAAACCAGAATGTTGCCTTTTAATTCCATGTAGCTTAGTGTTATTTTCCCCATTGGCAAAGATAATCAGATGTTATCAGTGAAGGATGCTGACTAAATAACACAAGTCACACACATGCTGCTATGTTCCAGGAAGACTGCCACTATACGAAGTGGTTAACTTGTCCTAATGGAATTTTCCCACAGAGATGGATGGTCTCTGAATCATCTCTTCACGTTATGCCATGTCAAGCTAAATGAACTAAAGGCGGATTACTTCAGGGCTAGCTGATTCGCCTGTTCATTGGTGCTTACACAAATTAAAGAAAAGGTGAGAGCCCTCCATGACTAAAGCCTGGCTTATTGATCTGCTGTTGTTGTTAATCTAATGAGAACGTAGTAATATATTACATATCCAAGTAGCTATCAGCAAATATTCAAATACCCTTGCTTACAGAGGGTAAAAAGAGCAAGTACCTTATTAAACAAATTCTGCATGCAGTGTGGCAAACATGTTAATGGATTGCAGCTTGAAATTCCTGCTCAAGTAGTTGATATTTCTATCATCCAAGAATAGATCCACCTACCTGATGTTTTCTTAGGGATTCATTCTACAATGCCATTACAATTGCACACACAAAAAATCCTCCATCTTTTATCAGTAATTTTAAAATAGTTATTAAGTTTGTGCATACGTAAGTATACAGGTAGTCGACTTACGATGACAACTGGGAGTGGAATTACGTTGCTCAGCGATGCGGTCGTAAATCATAACCACATCGCTTAGTGATGGCAATCCCTACAGTTCCAGTTGCCGTTGTTAACTGAATCCCACAGTCATTAGTAGGGGAGGCGGGGTGGCAGTTCTCATCCGAGAGTCTATAGTGGCCTTCAGGGGCACGGCTCCACAGGTGGCCGGATGTGAGACTCTGTTTTTCAAGTTAGGTTCCCGAGAGCAGTTGGGAGTGTTGCTGCTGTACCAGCCTCCCTGCTGCGTAGCAACCTCCCTGCCCGAGCTGCTGGAGGCTGTTTCGGGGTTGGCAGTGGAATTCCCCAGACGTATGGTTCTGGGGGATTTCATCTGCCGTCCCCGGGACGTGCCTCGGAGACAGCTCGGGAGTTCATGGCTACCATGGCAGCCATGGGCCTGGTCCAGATTATTCGGGACCCGACTCGAGACAGTGGCCTCACTCCGGACTTGGTTTTCCTGTCGGAGCAATGGCAAGGTGATCTGGGGGGAGAGTTGCATCTTTCCCCATTGTCATGGTCAGATCATGCCCTGGTGACCCTGAGATTCTCATATGCTGCCCCACTCCGCAGGGAGGCTGGACCCATTCGTTTGGTCCGCCCCCGGCGACTAATGGACCCGATAGGGTTTCAGAGGGAGCTGGGGGTTATATCCGAGGATCTAATGCACGGTCCAGCGGAGGTCCTGGCCGCAGCCTGGAATAAGAAAGCGGCCGGGGCCTTGGACAGCATCGCGCCTATGCGACTCTCTTGTCCCATCCGACCCGATATTCCCCGTGGTATACGGAGGGATTGAGGGTACTGAAGAGGGTTAAGAGACGTCCAGAGCGCCGCTGGAGAAAGACAAAGACAGAATTAGACCGAACACAAGCTAGAGCTGCAGTTAAGGCCTACCTTGTGGCGGTAAGAGCGGCGAAACGTCAATATTTCTCCGCTCTTATTGCGTCCGCAGAATGCCACCCGATGGCCCTGTTTAGGATTACTCAATCTCTCCTAGGTAAGGTGGGCCCGGTGACCCACCTGCAGGGCCGTGCAGAGGAATTTTCAGAGCATCTGATGGATAAAATCGCTTGGATTCGTTCTAAGTTGGACTCCAAGCGTGATGCATGGTCTGGGGAGATGCCGAGGGAGCATCCGTGCCCGGTTATCTGGGAACAGTTTGATCCTGTTGGGCCTGAGGAAGTGGACAGGATCCTCCGGACTGTAAGGGCCACTACTTGTCATCTTGACCCATGCCCCTCCTGGCTGGTGAAAGCAGCCAGTGAGGTGACATGTGGCTGGGTCAATGCGATGGTTCTTACATCCTTGGGAGAGGGAGTGTTTCCGGCGGCTTTTAAGGAGGCGCTGGTACACCCCCTCCTCAAGAAGCCATCGCTGGACCCTAGTGTTGGATAACTTTCGTCCTGTCTCCCACCTCCCCTTTTTGGGGAAGGTGGTTGAGAAAGTGGTGGCATTACAGCTCCAGAGGATTCTGGATGATACAGATTATCTAGACCCCTTTCAGTCAGGATTCAGGCCGGGATATGGGGTAGAAACTGCATTGGTCGCACTTACTGATGATCTCTGGTGGGCGCGGGATGGAGGCAGTGCATCCATCCTGGCTCTTCTTGACCTCTCAGCGGCTTTCGATACCATCGACCATGGTATCCTTTTGGGACGGCTTAGGGGGTTGGGGGTGGGCGGCGTGGTTTTACGCTGGTTCACCTCCTTCCTCCAGGGCCGATCCCAATCGGTGGTAATAGATGAGAGGTCCGACCCTCGGCCCCTACTTTGTGGGGTGCCGCAGGGTTCGGTTCTCTCCCCTCTCCTACTTAATATCTACATGAAACCGCTGGGTGAGATCATCCACCAACACGGGATGAGGTATCATCAATATGCTGATGATACTCAACTATATATCTCCATCCCGGGTGAGTTAAGTGATGCAGTGGCTGCCTTTTCTCAGTGCCTGAAGGCTGTGGGGGCCTGGATGGGGAACAACAGGCTTCAGCTGAACCCTGGTAAGACGGAGTGGCTGTGGATTGATGGTGCCTCGAGATCCAGGGAGTTGTCATCTTTAGATCTGGACGGGGTGGCACTACCCCGTTCAGACAAAGTGTGGAACCTGGGTGTCCTTCTGGACTCACGACTCCTGCTTGAAGAGCAGGTGGCAGCCGTGGCCAGAAGGGCATTTGTACAACTTCGAGTTGTGCGCCAGCTACGCCCTTTCCTGGACCGAGACACCCTCCGTACAGTCACTCATGCCCTGGTCATCTCCCATATAGACTACTGCAATGCACTCTACATGGGGCTACCCTTGAAGAGTATCCGGAAGCTTCAACTGGTCCAGAATGCGGCTGCGCGTGCAGTTATGGGTGCCCCAAGGTCGGCACATGTGACACCTCTGCTGCGCGAGCTGCATTGGTTACCGGTTTGCTTCCGGGTCCAATTCAAGGTGTTGGTTGTCACCTTTAAAGCCCTACATGGCATGGGACCAAGTTACCTAAAGGACCGCCTCATCCCCAGAGCATCGACCCGCTCCACCCGGTTATGCAGAGAGGGCTTGCTTCGGACCCCGTCTATAAGAGAATTCCATCTGACGGGGTCCAGGAGGCGGGCCTTCTCGGCAGTGGCACCCACCCTCTGGAATATTCTGCCCCTGGAGGTGAGGCAAGCCCCCACACTTATGACCTTCCGGAAACAACTGAAGACCTGGCTCTGCCACCTCGCTTGGGATGGGGGGAGTAATAGCTCCTCTTGGGGTTGGCTTGCTCCGTAGAGTTCTTTTAAAACCTAACATCAGAGCCTCTTGGGTCTTATATATTTAATTAATTTATGTATTGTATTTTATAGATTTTTATATGTTTTAATTGCTGGCTTGTGTAAACCGCCCAGAGTCCCCTCCGGAATGGGGGGAGATGGGCGGTGATATAAGTTAGAAATATAAATAAATAAATAAATAAATTAGGCAAGGCAACTTTCTGCCGGCTTCCCACAACCAAAGTCAGTGGGGAAGCCAGCAGGAAGTTGCAAGTCATGGGCTGGCAGGCAGGCAAGTGGCTGCTGCCAGGTGGGGGTGGGCATGCAGGGGAGCACAAGAGGTGCCACGTAGGTTGGGGAGGGCACGTGGGGCGCTGTGCAGGTCAGGGATGGCGAGTGGCTGGCATGGCACGAGTACAGAGGGGCTGGGGAGGGTGCACGGGTGGGGGAGACTTACCCCAGTGACTTGCAACTTTCCCTGCTGGCTTTCCCACTGACTTTCTGGGGAAGCTGGCAGGGAAGGTTGCAAATGGTGATCACGGGATCGCGGGGTGCTTGGCAACCAATCGTAAGTGCGAATGGGTTGCCAAGTACCCAGATTGCGATCATGTGACCACAGGGGTGCTGGGACAGCCATAACTCCGAGGACCAGTCATAACCACATTCGTTTAGCACTGTCGTAACTTCAGACAGTCACTGAACGAATGGATGTAAGTTGAGGACTACCTGTATTTATAAGAAATTGCTCAGGAGGTGCCACAGAGCAATGTTAGAGATTGGGACCAATAATAATCCATTTACTGATAATTTTATTATTACTGGGATTTGAAAACATGATAATGGCTCCAATATTTTTCTTCCAGAATTTTCACAACTTGTGATCTATTAAAAAAAGACTCAACTAATTATAAATTAGAATTTATTTTTCTATAAATAAAGTTTAAAAATATACATAACTACATATGAAAATTTAGGTATGTGGAATTATTTCAGATGCCTTCAATAATTTAAACCAATGAGTACAGTGAAATCAAAAACATGAATGCAAGATCCATTTCCATGCAAATTAACCTAATGGGAACAGGGCTAAATTTCTGCAAATTTAAAAAAACCTCTTAATTTTTTATTCCGTTTCTTTCCCTCATCTGATCTGAGCCAGAAATATTAACATTTTGTTTGGTTTAGCAAATGGAGCAGGAGAATGAGTAACTAGACTCCAGTAAGGAACAATATGGAAACTGAGTGGTAGGAATGTCCCCTTTTGAAGAAATGGAGGAGTTTGTTTTTGGCAAACTGGTAATATACCAGCTGCACAATAATCTATAGAAGAAATTACAACTGGAAATTGGTATGGATAGTGGCCTACAGTTGCCTATGTTCTGTTGCTCTTGTTAAACCTAAGTATTTTTAAACTGAATGATTACTTAACACAGTTTTTTAACTTCAGCCAAATATGCTGGAAATCTCTATAAGTGGGAGCATTATATAATAGCTTCTTAGTCTGAGAAGGCTATATAGGAAAAGAGAGACTGTTTAATTTTAACAAGCTTGATTGACCTTTCATGGAAGTACACACGATGCAATGGTAAATGGCGTTTATAATTTGTAACAATAAAAAGACCCAGGGAATTATATAACATAAAGTTAAGACGTTCATTTTATCTACGTATTAAGGATCAGCTGTCCTTAGAGTTATAACAAACAAATGATCCTTCACTGAAAGCAACATTAGGAAAAATACCAGAAAATGCATCAGTAGTGAAAAATATCCATCATATAAGATGGAAGTTCATTTATTGCACATCTGCACACTTCTCAAAACTCTCACCACAAATGAAAATCCGGAATTCAACTTGGATTCAGAAATGAAGGAAAACTAAGGAGGGTAAATGTTTCATAGCCACTGCTTTTGCCTTTCCTTCTCAAGGGAACCTATCCCATTGGGCTCAGATATTCAGATTTATACACGTACCACGTTTCATTGCTTTGAAGGTATAGATCCAACTGTAGCTCTCTTTCTGTCTCTGCTTCTTCATTAATACCCATTTAGACAGTGAAAGGAAAAGAAAACAGACCTTTCTTTGCGAACGCCAATCACTACTTTTGTTATACAGCCTTCGTTGATCCCACAACCATGAACAAAGAATGCCATGAACTGACACCTGGAGCCAGCATACACCAGACTTTGGGTATTAACAATACAGAGATACATGTACATTCCTTAGTTCATCACTAACAGTTAGGCCTTTCATATAATACTGTATATATAATAATATATGATCTTCCTAAATATAAGTTACATTCTAAACCTGCTCCGGTGCAACAGAAAGTTAAAGAATTTTGCATCTGTCATTTGAGCTCATTTACTATGACAAGATTGTTCAATAAAATCACTATAATTAGGCAATAAATAAAGAAGAAAATGCTTCCTTGAAAAAGGAATAAAACAACATGTATACATCCTCAAACAAGGGTACAGTTCTATTTTAAGCAGTTCCTGTATGGAAATATTCCCATTACTCATTATTAAATAAAGTAAAACTTGCCTTGCTCCACTTAATATACCCAAACGAATGCTGCCACTAGACAGGGATTCTTTTTAAAAGACAAGACTCTACTAAGCAGCTTTTTACCATCTGAAGAGAGTAACAAGCTTCACCCAGTCTGAATAAAATTCTCAGAATATAAATGTAAAATTATTCCGAGAAATTAGCATTAACCCTCCCCTTTGTAATTTTGCACAAGTCTGCAGTTCTGAAGGAAAATAATAAAGTATTTTCATTGATGGGAGGTACATCAAAGTCTGGCAAAGTGCTGTTTTAACTGCTTAATAAGTTGCTGAGTATCCACATGCTCTGGAAATGTTTCTGTGGACTTCTGAGCTGCTATATAGCTTCTTTGGAGATCTCCAACCTGCAGAAAGGCATGTAGACCAAATGACACAGAAATGTTACCAACAGCCTTATATGCTAGATTTCATCCACTGATTCACTTTTAAAATGTTTATATTCTAACGTATACAGTAAGGCACAACCCTAATTTGGCTTTAAAAAGTTCATGTCCTACTCACGTTGAGTGAGATTACTCTAAGGCATTCTGCACGGGGCTGTCTTTGAACATAGCTCAGATATATGGGCTGCTAGGATTAGACTGGAACTAATACATCAGATGGGCAAATTATACAGGACCTCTGCAGTTAAAAACTAATTCATGAGTTTATTGCTTTTCTTTCTCCTTTCCAACCTCTTTTCCTTTTTGTCATATCTTCTAAGTAATATATCTGAGGACAGGGATTTGTCTTATTATCTGAAAACTGATCTAGGGACTTTTTTTCAGGCAAAGTGTGGGGCAAAAATACTTCAGGTACACAAACTAACAAATAGCTATATATGAAACAAAAAAATAAAGGGTAACAACATTACCTTTTCAGACAACACAGCAAAATTGAAATGTGGCTCATACATATGAGGTGCTATTGATGAAGCAGTCTGCAGAAACACTCTTGCCTAAAACACAGAAACAGTGGTCACCTGCATATTTGTACAGGTCAAGATACCCAACATCACTACATCCCCTCTCCATCTTGGGTTCTCCCTTGTTATTTTAATATAGGAACATCTTATACCAAGTCAGATCACTGTTCTATTTAGCTCAATAAACAATGCAGCATGGAATAATTTAAATACATGGGGAACACTCATATCTGTGTTTTATTGATTTAATTGAGATGAACTTTCTGTCCTCCCCTCACACTTGTTTGTCCTGTCTAGAGGAGACAAGATACCTTGTGAATCTGGGCCCTTCTGCAAGCCAAACTCATGCTTATTATCTAAGACAAAATCACTTTCTCAAGCAGAAGCAGCATAGTTTCTTTATTAACTTTAATATCTCCTACGCATTATGTAATTATTTATTATTATTATTATTATTATTATTATTATTACTACTACTACTACTATTGTAATCTACAATTAGATTCACAGTCAAAGACTGGTGAAAACTGAATAATTCAAGTCCTAACCAAGGTCCTAAGAATTATTAAGGTAGCGTCTGAGGATATAAGTAGTTCCAAGCAGGGTATTTTTTTTTGTAAAATTAGGGTGTTCGGGTCTGATAAATTCAAAATTTCCAAATATCGAGGGAGTTCTTTAGTTATTGCTGCAAGAGGTCCAATCACGATTGGTATAACAACAGATTTCTTTTTCCATAAGCGTTCAACTTGGATCTGCAAGTCCCGGTATTTTGTAATTTTTTTGGAGCCATGAATTTTTGCTTTCATGCAATTAGTCAGCAAAGCTTGTTCTTCAGCTGCTAAAACAAAGCCTTCAGTTTCTTTCTTTAACACTCCTGATATTAACCAGCTCCATGTGGGTTTTTTATTGGCTTTCCCTTCTATATCCTTCAAGCATTGACCATGCATTGGCTTGTTCTTCCAATTAACAAATCAGTTTTCGATTGTTTTTTTCCCCATACTCAGCCTTCACCTTTGTTGTTTTCAAAAGCTTTCCTTGATTGACTTCCTTCAATAAGGGTTCTTCGCTTTTCTTAATATAGTCATTCAAGCCATGTTTTTCTTCCTCCAGTTTGTTTCACCTGTAGGAGTCCTCTGCCCGCTTCGGCTCTTGGAAAATACAGCCGATCAACATCACTTTTTGGGTGTAGAACATGGTATACTGTCATTAGTTTTCTTGTTTTCTGATCCAAGTTATCAAGTTCCATCCGGGTCTAGTCAGCTATTCCTCCTGTATATCGTATAACGGGGACTGCCCAGGTATTGATTACTTTGATGATGTTTCCACCACTTAGCTTTGATTTCAAAAATTTTCAAACTCGTTTAATATATTTGGCAGAAGTGCTTTCTTTGAGTTGGTTCTGTAATAAACCGGAAGCTTCCAAGACTCCCAAATATTTGTAGCCTTCTTCTGGTGCTACTGTCTTTACCAAATCTTCATTGTCAAGCTGTACTCCATCATCTTCAACAATTTTGCCTGCCTTTATGGCTATAGTTGCACACTTGTCGATGCCAAATTGCATTCCAATATCTTTGCTGAATTCTTTTGTGCTTTTTAGCAAGGAATCCAGTTCAGCCTTCGTTTTTACAAATAGTTTTAAGTCATCCATATAGAGCAAATGCAAAAATTTTATTCCTTTTTTAGCCAATTCATATCCAGTTTGTATTATTCAAAATTGTTGTTAATGGGACCACTGAGAGTATAAAAAGTAAAGATGATAATGAGTCACCTTGGAAAATTCCATGTTTGATTTCAACTTCTCCTAACTCTTCCCCATTAGCCATCAGCTTTGTTCTCCAAAACTTCATTGAAATATTCATAAATTGCTGAATGTTTCTGCTGATTCCAAAAAGTTTGAGACATTTCTCAATCCAGCTATGTGGGACAGAATCAAATGCCTTTTTATAGTCTATCCAAGCCATAAACAAATTTGTTCTTTTTTTCAAATTTTTCAAAACCAACTTGTCAATCAATAACTGATCCTTCTTTCCCAAGTTTTTGCAGCCCCCTTTTTGTTCTACCGGGAGTAAATTCCTTTTCAGATGACTATAAATTTGATTTGCAATTATGCCCGTAAGTAGCTTGTATGTTGCTGGCAAACAGGTTATGGGTCTGTAGTTTCCATGCTCATTTCCCTTCTCCTTGTCCTTCTGAATTAGGAATGTCCTTCCAGTTGTTAACCATTCTTCATTTTCTGATGCTTCCAAAACTCTATTCATCTGGTCTGCCAATCTTGAGTGTAGACTTGTTTAGCCAGAATCCATGGAGTTCATCTGGTCCAGGAGCACTCCAGTTTTTGACCTTCTTTGATTGCTTTCACACCATTTCCTCAGTTGTCCTAATGTCTTCCATGCCGGGTACTTTCACTGCACTTTCAACTTGCCTGATCCATGTCGCATTCCTATTGTGACTGCTGTTGTTTTCCCACAAACTTGTCCAAAATTTTAGGGCCTTTTCTTTGTCAGGCTTTTCATTATTTGTGGTCGATTCTTTCCCATTTTCAAGGGTTTTATTTGTTTATTTATTTATTATTATTTCTAACTTATATCACCGCCCATCTCCCCCCACAATTTTGTAGAAATTGATGCTGATTTGCTCTAAACTGCAAAATCTATTAGAATTGGATTATTCAATTGTCATATTGCTTGATCTTCTCTGCAATAGCCACAACTCTTTGTTTCAATTGTTCTACAATCTCTGCAATTCCATTGTTCTCCAGGTTGTACTTCACGCACAGGCTAGTTTTGATTTTCTTGTTCTTCAAATTTCCTTGCCTCAAATTCTTCAAATTGCTCAAATCCATGCAAATTTTCTTTATCTTCAATTCCTTCAAGTGAATTTTCCATTTAGGTTTTCCCTTTTAATGGCTTCATTCCTTTGTATTTTAAGTCCCAATTCTTCAATAGTTGCATAGGCTATGGCATACATCAACTGGTTCGTTTGGGTCAAAGTTTCAGTTGGAATAATTTTGACAGCTTAATATTCTTCACTATTTTAGCTAAAGTCTTCTTGTTAATTTGATTCAATTGTGGCAAATGTATTCTTTCGGCTTCTTTCATTCGGTTCTTGATTTTCCCAACTAACAACATTCCATAATTGAGTAGTTTGCTTCCTTTGACCAAATTCTTTGCTTTCGATTGCCTTCCAGTAGCCTGTCAGCTCCATGTCCTGGTTGCTAACAGAGGGAGCTGATTCCTGTAGCACATTTTTCGATGAATTCCCAGGAGCCATAGCATCCAACGCAACTCTTGTTAATATGAGTGACAGTCGATCCAGCGTGAAATTCGAATTGCGTATTTTCACCATATTGAATGGGTTTTTGGAACAGATTTAGTCCGACTCTTTAGCTAAGACCTCCACCACGATGAGGTACTGTTCCTTTGGAGGGGATTATTATTGTTGTTGTTGTTTAAATTTATATGCCACTCAACTCCTAGTGACTCTGGGCAGTTTACAAATAGTTAACAACATACAATTATGCAAAATTATATACATTCACACTTAAGCAGTAGAACACACTCTGAAACTGAGAAGCTGTTTTTAGCATTAGTCCAAAACCCTGTGCTGGAAAAGTTGCAAACAGAAGCGCACCTATTAGAAAGCCATTTCCTTGGGTGTCTATCCCATAGCTATATTCTTGTGACAAGTGCTTTATCCTGTGAAGAGCTGGGAGAGCAGAATCCTTATCTCAGTGCTCAACCCCACCACCAATGACACAGAAATATCTGAAAAATATATCCATATTCAGCTTTACACTCAATCCAGATAATGCTCATTTATCCAGCGCACGAAGAAGGCTAGAATGAATTATTTTAAAACCATCATTAAATTAAAAAAGAGCTGGGGGCTGCAATAAAAATAAATGGTGGCCAAGGGTCACACTGAACAAGTAATGTTGTAGTGATGTCACTGAGGTAATTAGGGTTGGATCTTCAAAAGAGATTCATTTCTTCAGTGATTCAAATGATAGTTTTGATTCTATTTGATGTGTTAAACCTGTATGCTCATATACCACTTTTTCTTATTTTCACCAAAAACAATTAGAAACTGCAGCATTTCTTGCTGAAATCTGGCAGCATAATTGAAGGGAGATCTCTAGGGGCCAGAAAAAAGGATCACATATGGCCTGCAGATGACCATTTGTCTATCTCTGTTTTAGTGCTATGACTGAAACCAAATATGTTATTCTGGAACATACAGATTGTTACCAATTACTCATTTCAACACTAACTATTCTGTATAAAAATACATAATATGAACCAGCAGTTTGGATAAAACATTGGCAATTTCCTCTCATCCCCCAAATCCAAAGATGGTCTCTGCATCTTGTGCAATTGCATGGATATGAATTATATGAAAATTTTGAACTGCATGCCTACCATCAATTTATATGTGCAATATCCAATGCCAGAAAAGTACATGTCTGATCAAATGCAGAGCGGGTGAGTAGATATGGGATGGGTGGGAGAGAAGGTCACTAAACTAAGCTGTAGATGACAGCCGACAAGCCTTATAGTTACCGCAAAAGAAACTGTAAAGAAATTGAAGGAAAATATTTAAAAGGAAAGGTAGTATGTTATACATATATACACTACAGTGCCAGTTAGACATCACTGTATAAATAAACTGATCTTCATCTATCAGAGCAAAAGATTGTGCAGATGTATATTTGACAGTTTCCATGGTAACTGCTAGAATTCTGAAGCAGTAGGCCTGAAAGGAATGTGCTACTTATGAATAGAGCTTTAAGTAAGGTATGTTTTTGAAACTTAGGCTATGCTGTGGTTCATCTGCTAAACTAAAGCATGCTGGCTTGGGAATTCTGGGAGTTGAAGTCCACACATCTTCAAGTTGTCAAGGTTGAGAAACACTGCACTAAACAATTAATTTGTTCACAGTCATCCAAACAGGAAATCTAAAACTCTATACATGTTAACAGTATATAGATAAATTTGCATATTACAAACAATTATACAGGTTTCAATTTTTCGACAGTGGTTTTGGCCTGGGCTAATGCTACAATGCTACGAACACAAGTATTATGGCTGCCAGGATTCTGCCAGTGGTCTTACTTTGCACTGCTCTCTATATACAACTCTTTTTCTTGGAGAGCTGATTAGGTAAGGCTTTACAACTACATTTTTTATTGAGTTACAGTGTTTGTACAACATAGTTGACTGGACAGGACAGCTTAAGATAGGCTTATGGCTGTTTTAGATTAAAACTATGTAGGTGGAAAACCTATTGGTTCCTCCTCCAGATTATGTTGAGCTGGCCATTTCTGGTTTTCCAGAATTTATTTTTCCAAATTGAAAAGAGATTGTGGTGTTTCAGACAAAACAGTTCTACTTCTAGGCCAGACCAATCTCAGAATACCACAACGTATTTCTGGTTCAGAGGTTAAACATTTGGAAACACCCATAATGGCTGGACTGGTACAGTCCATAGGAGAATTGGAACATTTTGGAACTCTCTGGAATGTTCTGCTCCTGCAACATCAGGTTTTGCACATACCTAGTTAGAACAAACCTTCTCCTGCTCCACTGTGGACTGGTTAAAGGCATTTGCACAGCATGCTTTTCCTACCATTGATACAGCTTATGCTTCAGGTTGAAACTTCATTACTATGGTTCTCCTTCACTTCAAACAACAGTATTCTTAAAATACATTAGCTATAGAAACTTAAGATCCTGCCTTCCTTTAGATTTGATACTAACCTGCTCAATATGACCTTTTTGCATTTCCAAAACAGCCAAGTTATTATAGGATTCTGCATGGTCATTGTTGTTGGCCAAAGTCAGTTTGAAACACTGGTAAGCCAAGTTTATATCACCTATTCCCTGAGAAGTAAAACCACAGAATAAGATACATAAACTTTTATTGAAATTAGAAACAGAAAATTATAAACTTTTATTGAAATTAGAAACAGAAGAGGAACAACTTAAAGATTGTATGATAAAATGGGCTAAAAACTTTGGGTATAATATAAAAATGGAACAATGGGAGAATGTGGATGAAAGGATTGAAATTTACACTGTGTTATAATCTTAAAGAGAATTTTTGATGTATTGTTGGTATTTGTCACCAGATAAATTGTCTAAAATGTACAAAGGGACTTCAAATGTATGCTGGAAATGTGAACAAATCTTTGATGGACATGCAAAAAAGCTAAAAAAAATTGGGATCAAATACATATTTTAATTCAGAAGATCTTAAAGATGAATATACAATTGAAACCAGAGACTTTTCTTTTGGGACTGATGGACAAAAGTTAGAAAGAACCAATGGAACTTTGTTTCTATATATAGTAACAGCAGTGAGGCTTTTATATGCCCAAAGGTGGAAAGACTTGACATTACCTACAATGGAAGAATGGATGGTGAAGTTGATGGAGTTGGCTGAGATGGCAAAACTGACAGCTTTGATTAGAGAAAAGACAATGACTAATTTCAATGCTACCTGGAAACCCCTTTTGGACTTTTTGTGTAAAACAGAAAAAAATGAAATCATGATAATAATAATGATTTGATCATTAGAAATAATAATGGGCAATAGAATTAATGAAAGCTATGTTGTAAACTTAGAGTAAGAGTTTAATGCAAATGTATACTTTTATCTGTAGCAAAGAAAGTCAATCTTTTCCTGTATTTTCTTTCTTTCCTTTCTTTTTCTTTTTCTACACTTTCGACTTTGCTTTTTCCCTTATTTCTATTTTGTTCCCTTACTTTACTTTTTTTCATTTCTTGTTTAACTTTTATCTTGAAATCTTGAAATCCTAATAAAGTTTAATAAAAATAGTAGTAAAAGCACAGAACACATCATAGTTTCTATATACAAGGTAACTGTCCCTATTCAGATATTAGAACTCTGGAAAGGAGATACGGTTATACATGCCACTCTTGCCTCCTCTAGTCCTGACCTTCCTGGATTGAATTGGAATATTTTGAGGAGAGTGTAAAGATGTCCCATCCAATGGGAGCGTAGTTAGGCAGGGTTTGTGATCACAGGTTTTTTTTTAACAACATTTACAAGTACCGAGTTAGGGCCTTTTCTGTAAAAAAAAAAAAGTGGGAATGGAGCCTTTGAAATTCTTCCATTTGGTCATTGTGGAAAACAGAATGTTGTGCTACCTGGAATTTTGATTGAATTCAGCAGAACACCTGTTATATCTCTTGAAAGCATAAGAAAGGAGGTGATATCCTGCAATATTTCCATTTAAATTAAAGGAGTCTGACAAAATTACCAAGTGTTATGATCAAGCACTTTCTGCCAGAAATCATTTATAGCTATAGGATATGAACATACATTTAAATTGGGAAAGTAGAACTAGGCATGCAGAGAAATATGCTATGCTAATTCATGTAAGTCTGGGATGGACATCTTTCCTTTGGTTGAGGGGTGCATTTTATTTATTTACATACAGATTTCCCTCCCTCTTGTGGTACTGTCATCATGCCTCTTGGAGTGCTGCAGGGGATACTCGGGAGTCTTTAAAGGAGCAGAGCCAACATTTCTTGCCCTCTTGGGGAGTTCTGGGGACTGCAATAAAAAGAGTCTCTAAAACTGCAGGTTACTCATCCCTGAGAAAAATGTTCAAATCTTTACTAATGTTTCAATTAGTAAAGTGAATTCAGCAAATTATAATGAGCATTTACTGGATCGGTACTAAAACCCCTATGTTAGCCTACTTCCATTTTTCAATCTGATTATTAACACTTCAGTTATCAATACACAGAAATGAGATATAATTTTACAAGGAAGTTTTCAGAAGTCACTTTATCCCAGAGTTAGCAGAACCAAGACTTCATCTCAAAGGCTGCTTCTCAATGAGAGGTCTTGCCGTTGAAAAGTGCATGCTGTGAAGTTTCATTTGGAAAATTTTCAGGCAGGCTACATCACTCCTTTACAACAACAAAATTCCATTGAGACTTTTTCTATCTTCTTCAAGATGATATAAATATATTCAATCAACCCGTCCCACCCAGTCCTGCAGAGAGGGCACGCTACGAACCCCGTCGGCAAGAGAGTTCCACCTGACGGGGTCTAGGAGGCGTGCCTTCTCTGCAGTAGCCCCTGCCCTTTGGAATATTCTTCCACGGGAAATAAGATCCGCCCCCTCTCTCCTGGACTTTAGGAAAAACTTGAAGACCTGGCTATGTCACCAGGCGTGGGGAGGGGAGGGGAATAGCCAGTCTTGGGGTTGGCTGGCCCCTTAGATCTGTCCCGACCAGCCTTGTTGATCAGTGGAATAAGATCAACCACTTTTGGATCAAATTGTATGATGATGTGTGTGTGTGTGTGTGTGTGTGTGTGTGTGTGTATATATATATATATATATGTGTGTGTGTGTGTGTGTGTGTGTATGTATGTATGTATGTATGTGTGTATATATATATATATATATATATATATATATGTATGTAATTTTATATTGTTTATTATTGATATTTATTGTTTTAATTGTTTTGAATTTGTTGTGAACCGCCCAGGGTCCCTCCTTGTGGGGGAGATGGGCGGGATATAAATGTAATAAATAAATAAATAAATTGTGATATGCAGCATGCAAAAACATTTCTTCTTGCATCTTTTTGATAGTTGATAAGCAATTATAGGCCACTAAAGCTTTCTGGGCTAAACTTTAATAATTTCTGCATAAATATTTCAACAAAGTATTCTTAACAAACATTGCTCTTACCACAGCTACATGTCCCAAGTTGTACCACACATCTGCAGCCTCCTCCTCACTTTCTGCTAGAGATAGTGCACGTTCAAATGAACTGAGAATCATGTCATATTGCTGGGCATAGAAGCAGCAGAGGCCGAGATTGTTAAAGAGTTGGCTGTTATAAATGCCCATCTGCAGGAGCCTCCTAGTTCAACATAAAAAGTAAATGAAGTAACATGTACTTTTGTAGCATGCTTCTTGAAAGCTTCTTGTGCTTCATATAAACAAGCTCAATTCTCCTCCTTCAGCAGTTTGGTTCCTGCTGACTTCATTGAGACATCCATGAAGTTTTCTTGGGAACAGTACAGTCCTGTCTCTTCAAGGATAGTTTTGATTTCCCAGACTAGCCTACTGTAGAGGGAATAGGGAATGGCCTTGAAAGACAGGAGGAAGAGCTGCTACCAAGGCAATGATGAGACAAGCATGGCTTGAGCCCATTCCAAGAAACTAGCTTGAGTAAACGTCTCAGAGAGGCCGCTCCCTAGTTCACACTAAGATAAAGTGAGGCGGGGGGAAGCACATTCAAAGTTGCAAGATTCTGTTGTTATTTATTTATCACATTTCTTCACCGCCCATCTCGATAAATGACTCTGGGTGATTATAGCTGTTTCAATAAAAGTAGTCCTGACCCATAAGGCATTGGTTTCTTAGACTGGTCTGCCTTTCACAGCTGACACCTACAACCTTAGTGTTCCTTGGTAGTCTCTCATCAAAGTACTCCCAAGGTCTGACCGTTCTTAGCATCCAAGCCCAAAGAAGAGCCGTCAGGTGGTGCTGCCTGTTAAGGCAACCTACAAAAAAGGGAGTTCTATATAGTATATTTCATGGCATGTAGTTGTTGCAGCAGCATGGCTCCTTCTCCACCTCATGGTAATATCACAAATTACTATCCATGGGAATAATCTATACAGTGGGTCTTTCTACAAAAGTGCCACCTCCCCTGGATTAGGGAAAAAACATCTCAGAGGACAATGCTATCTGCATTTCTCACTGAATATAAGCAGCAACCAGGGTGCAATAGCTCTTATACCCTCATTTTCTCTCCCTCCCCCTCTCCTAAGAATCAAGCCTTGTTGACTAGAACTGTCAAACTTAGCCTTCTTAAAAAGCTGCAAAGGAAATTGCTGTTCAAAACACTGTGTAGTACCTTAAAATCTAACACATTTATTATGTCATTAAGTTTTCATAGCCTTTTGACTATCTGACAAGTATAATAAAAAGCTTTTCTTTTTAATTTTCTTCTCCGGCTACGCTCCCATCCTATCTAACAGTAGAGCTAGCCTGACTGATTATTGTTCTGTAAAGTCAGGGATATTTTTGCAAATAGCTAGCTTGTGTTACTGAGGAAGGAATACAGAGAAGCTCTCCATCTAGATGTAAATGAAGTACATTATTTAGACAGCAAATATATACTCTGAACATACATACATACATATAATTTTGAGAAAAAATAACAGAAAACATGTTTGCAATATTCTCAGGAGGTATTATCAGGAATACATGAAGCAATGTAATAAAAACTATATGGAGATAGAAACAGTGATAGAAGAAGAATAACAGATAGCAAGGGCATTCCATATGAGGCATTTTTACCTCTCCCAAATCAGCTCCACACTAGAGCAATAAATCAGCATCTGAGCCAATTTATTTCAGGCTTAGCTGCGTTACATTCCAGATTGCAGTTTCTTGAGATGCTGAAGCTCTGAAAAGCTACCTCCTAGCTTCTAACTCAGCTTGAACTCAGCCTTTCCCTCTTTCCCACAGAAGTTCAACATCTGTTAGGTCTTCCTAATATGTTATTATTTCAAAAGCAACAGAAGAATAGTGCCCTAATGGCTTTGTAGTCCTTCCAACAATTGGTGGGAAGAATCTCCAGGCAAATGTGCACAAAGTAAAAATATAGGTGAATGGGTGGGAGAGTTTGAATGCCATTTTTATGTTGTCTGATTAATTAGTTGAGGACAGAGGACTAATCAGTTCATGTGTTCCTGGTGTTTCAAGGCTGGTGGCAACGAAGGTGATCATGAATCTGTTTCAGGCTGCCTTGAGACTATGGAGTAGAACCAGTTGATACGTAGAAGCATCTCGAGATTCCCTTGTGTATTTTAAAGATTTCTATAAACACCCATTATAGATGTCTTAGTACAAAAGTAGGGTGTAGTTTCTTTCTAGGTTCCTGTCAGGGCTGTAATTCTTAAGTTTGACAAACAACTACAATTTAACATTTTTTTCACATATTCATCCATACTGGGGTTTTCTTTTTATTATTTCACTATTTCAAAAAATAATGTAGATTCACTACCTTCTTACCTGTAAAAACGTAAAGCAATCTCTGGCTGATCAGAATAAAAATGATTACTTGCAATGCATGCAATGGCTTCTACATGGGTATTATCTTGTTTTAAGACATCTTTATAACATTCTGCAGCTGCAGAAATGTTGTTCATTTCCTATAAAGAGATGAAAAAAATAAAAGGATTTTAAGTTATACATGATTAATAAAAACAAAAAGAGTGTTGTGATTCCTTAAATACTAAGGAATATTATAGCAATTAGATGAATAATTGAATAATTGATCAGAGATTATACAAGATATAGAATAAAACTCTTAATTCTAGAATTTTATTAGTAGCTATGTAGTACTACAGGCTTGCATATTATCTTGTAAATGCTTCTCTTATCATATACTCATTTTGTAATTCTTTGGTTTTGATTACTGGAGTTTTTTACATTAAAATATCCCTGTCCTCAAATACAGAGCTAATGATATAAAGTAATATTTCCCTGTAATGACTCCAACTTCAATGCAGCAATAAACACTTCTCAATGCACTTCATTGAAATGTAGAATAAGCTTTATTAAGGATACATGTAAATTGAAACACTTACAAAGATCCGAATGCCGGATTCCTGCCAAACAGCCCTAACTTAACTCTCCCCACTGCGCGCCAATTTCGCAGCGCCTATGATGTCAATGTCCAGAACTTTCCCTCTCCGTTCTCATGCCTCCGACTCCTGCAGGTGGCTGACCTTGACGCTGCATTCCACAGTCTCCGATGAAAAACACAACAGGGTACTTGGCACTCTCCCTCCCTCCTCACAGTTCACACACTTACACTAAACCTACACCCTTACTGGCAGGATTCAACTATGAACCCTGACATTCCCTCTCTCTCCATTCTTGGTATTGTAACACTAACAGTGACTATTTTACTTCTGTTGATTTGCCTTTTATTTAAAATCCTTCTGCATTTTAAATTACTCTAATGAAAAGAGGGTATAAAAATACATTTGAAGATAAAATAAAAGACAGTATTGGTGGTGCAAAGGAGTGCCTAATGAAGATAGAGCAGCAGTTTTTCCATGCCTTATGTAGCCAGACATTTAAAAAAGGATCTTCCTTCTCACTTTTTTGTAAATGAGCTGCAAGGTACATCAATCAATTTGATGACTTTCTAACTCTTTGATGATATACTCGCCAGTGAATGAAGTTCTATAAAAACTAGGCCCTCTGTTTTTCATGCACGTTCCATTTGGAAGATATATGCCCTCCAGAGTATAATAGTCTGGAGAAAATAAATAGAATTTAATTTGTGTAAAATCGGAAACGACTGAACGAATAAACAAAAAAAAATCATATTTATCCTTATTATTATTTCTTTTCAAAAGGAAAGAGTCTCAGAAAAGGTGGAAGACATATCTCACCTCTCCAGCAGCATCTGCGATGCTCAAGCAGAACAGGGAGACCAATAGTCTTGAAAGAGTATTTCTTGTTGGATGAGGCTGAGACAATGCTCTAGGGACAAAGTTTTCACAGCAGTTTTCCACTGATGGTTTAAGTTTTAAGTTCCTTGTTCTTTTTGTTGTTTATTTGTTCAGTTGCTTTCGATTCTTCGTGACTTCATGGACCAGCCCACGCCAGAGCTTCCTGCTGGCCATCGCCATCCCCAGCTCCCCCAAGGTCGAGTCCGTCACCTCCAGAATATCATCCATCCATCTTCCCCTTGGTCAGCCCCTCTTCCTTTTGCCTTCCACTTTCCCTAGCATCAGCATCTTCTCCAGGGTATCCTGTCTTCTCATTATGTGGCCAAAGTACTTCAGTTTTGCCTCCCTGGCTTTCTCCATTATCCAGCGGATATTGGCAATTTGGTCTCTAGTTCCTCTGTCTTTTCTAAACCCAGCTTGTACATCTGGCAATTCTCGCTCCATGAATTGCTGGAGTCTACCTTGCAAGATCTTGAGCATTACCTTCTCCCAGACCATGCTTGCCTATAATTCCAGGTGTCGTCTGATTACCCACCTTAGCATTCTAGTCTCCTGTAGTGAAAATAACATCTCTTTTTGGCGTATTATCCAGTAGGTGCTGCAGATCCTCATAGAACTGATCTACTGCTTTTTCAGCATCTGTGGCTGGGGCGTATATTTGGATCACTGTCATGTTAAATGGCTTACCCTGAATTTGAATTCAGATCATTCTATCGTTTTTTGGATTGTATCCAAGCAATGCTTTAGCCACTTTATTATTAATTATGAAGGCTACTCCATTTCTTCTGTGGTCCTCTTGTCCACAGTGGTAGATCTGGTGGTCATCTGGTGTGAAGCGGCCCATTCCAGTCCAGTTCAGTTCACTGACACCCAAAATGTCTATATTTAATCTTGACATCTCAGCAATAACCACATCCAATTTGCCCTGGCTCATAGATCTTACATTCCAGGTTCCTATGGTGTGTTGATCTTTAGAACATTGGATTCGTCGTTCACCACCAGCACCGTCAGCCACTAGCCGTCCTTTCGGCTTTGAGCTAGCTGCCTCATCACATCTGGGGCTAGTTGAACTTATCCTCTGTTCCTCCCTAGTAGCATTTTGACCATCTTCCAACCTGGGAGTCTCATCTTCCCATGGTATACTGACATATCTCTGGTTGTACTGATCCATTTAGTTTTCACGGCAAGAATACTGGGGTGGGTTGCCGTTACCTTCCCCAGGGATCGTATTTAGTCTGACCTCTCTGCCATGACCTTCCCGTCTTCGGTGTCCCTTCACGGTTTAGCTCATGGCGTCATTGAGGTGCTCAAGCTCCAGCACCGCGACAAGGTAACAATCTCATTTGCTGGAGTCCTTGTTCTACTTAGGCTGAATATATCCTATGCCTGCCTATAGTCCCCATCAGACAGCACTGTACAGTGATGCTGGTCTGCATCAAAGCTTTGCAGCTTTTATTACAATTCTCAAATATCTGCTGTACCAAGCATATCTGGGTGAAATTTTAGAGCTGTACTGTATGAATTACAATGTAACTGAGAATGGCAACTTGAAATTATCTTTGGAATTTATCATCTCTGGATTTGAAAACTATATGTATATGTATATGTATATGTATATGTATATGTATATGTAAACTTTTATTACCGCACCATCTCCCCCAAGGGGGACTCTGGGCGGTTCACAAAACAACAATTTAAAATCTTTTAAAATACCTTCAATTTAAAATACATTTCAAAACTAATAAATTCAATATAAAAATCCTTCAATTATCTTCAAACGTAATTAGGATGGATGAAAATATATCTCACGTACACTTTACTGCCAAAGAACAAATATACTTGAAAAGATGTGCATACATGCGTTAATCGCATATAATTATAAAATGTCATTTTATATGTGAACCAAGCTGTTTTGTTCTAGCCTACTCAGTTAGTAGCCATATGTTTTGGGTTCTTTCCTCCTATTTATAGACTGCTGTTGGATAAAATAGTACTACATAAAAACCATCAGTTTTCTTCAGCCTTTTTTCTTTGTTTGTATAACTTTCTCTGTCAATTGTTATCAAAAGATTTTTAAAAGATTTATTTCCACAGTGGAAGGCATAGCAGGCTTCTAATCTCTAAAGATGCAATCCTATACTCACTTTGTTGTTGTTGTTGTTCAGTCGTTTAGTTGTGTCCGACTCTTCGTGACCTCATGGACCATAGCACGCCAGGCCTTCCTGTCCTCCACTGTCTCCCAGAGTTTACTCAAATTCATATTCATTACACCGGTAATGCTATCTAACCATCTCATCCTCTGCTGTCCCCTTCTCCTTTTGCCTTCACTCTTTCCCAGCATTGTTAGCCAAAGAGCCAGCGTTGTCCGAAGACGCTTCCACGGTCATGTGGCCGCATGACACGCGTGGAACGCTGTTACCTACCCACCGAAGTGGTACCTATTAATCTACTTGCATTTGCATGCTTTCGAATTGCTAGGTTGGCAAGAGCTGGAGCTAGTGCAGGAGCTCACTCTGCACGCAGGGCTAGGGATTCGAACCTCCGAACTTGCAATCTTCCGATCAACAAGCCTGGCGTCTTACCCGCTGAGCCACCACGCCCCTTGTTTGAGGGCCTACTCATCAATTATCCTCTTTATGTAAGACAAAAACTTGATTTGCATACCTCATGAATCCTGGCCATACCACAAAGGAGGGAAACTTCTCCAGGAAATTGTTCTAAACCTTGTTTGAAAACATTTAAAGCTGTCAAAGGCTGATCCAAGCGGGAATACACCTGGGCAAATAAATGGGTGTAGCTCCATCAACGCTAAGATTTTACAATCGTTATAGCTGTGAAAATTAGCTGCCAATTGAATACATTACATTACATTTTATAAAGTCTATGCATGTAGCTATATTTAAAGCTAAAAAACTAGTCTCCACATTTTGGCACTGCCTCTACATATCTTTCAGGACAAAATTCAGATAACGCTAGAATACTATAACAACATGGTTTAAAAAACAGCATCATTCCTTCACTCCTCTAAAATATTTAATGCAAGTATTTTGTGTTCCCCTGCACAACTAGTTCATTCAGTCCAGCTCTTAAGAACCATCTGTTGCATTTTTTTCTAGGATGGGGTGCCTCTCCACTTGGCCTTCAGCAGGACAAGGCAGGCAGGGAACTTTCAAGAGTGATAGGACAGCAGAACAGCCTTGTCAAAGGCACCTAATGATGCCAGCTGAAAAATGCTGGTTACTAAACATAAGGCTGGGTACTACCCCAATATTTATATTGTCTTTTAACTGTTTTCTACAATCACCTCTAAAGACAGATTACATGGTAGTCTATCAGCTGTTTTTTTTAATTTGTTCAAGCTCAGAATTTGGAAATGATTGTTTTAAAAACCAACTTCTTCGGGAGACTGATCTCAGATAACTAGCATATTGGTCAGTGCATACACATGGGGGGAAACTATACAAAACTTTTCAATTGTAGCCAGTGACAGAGCTGAACAGGCAATGCGATGACATTCTGAAACTGGATTTACCCCAAGTGTTGGAAACAGCTATAGAAAAAGCTTCCAAATTACCCCTTCCTATAGGATATCTTTAAAAAACAACAGCATTAGCAACTGAAAAATTAATTATTTTAACTAGCCTGCAAAGGCTTAAGAAATTATAATCCAAGAATTCCAAACCATTTGTCTAAAATAATGAATTTTTAATTACAAATGCCAACTTACTTTTGCCAAGTACAGTACTGTATCTACCATATCCTGTTGTCTGAGAGCTGACTTAAACTGTGTTTCTGCTTCACGATATAATCCTAGTCTGGACAAATATATAATGAAAAGTATGTTAAGGCTAACAAGCTAGTAGAAAATGGATTATATTTTACAATAATTCAATAATATGACCACTAAAAATATTAGAGAATTTATATTCTACAATTTACCTGACTTGTAAAAATAATTTTAGAAAGGCTAAAGATCAGAATGAAGTGAGGTTGGCAAATGATCCTAATAACTAAAATGTCTTTATGTTCCAGATAAAATAAAAGTAGCTACTCAATGAAGAAAAGGCAAAATGACATAACTCTTATTTTAGCTCAGTCTTTTCTAAAAAGGGGACAGATGTTAACATGAAACAATTATGAAGAGTAAAATAAAAGGGCATGATAGAAACTTGCAATTGACTGAAAAATACATATAATTACAGTATCTGAATGAGTTAAAATCTCCAGGGTCAGATAAATTGCATCATAGGACATTGAAAAAAACTTGCTGATGGTCTGGCTGAACTTTATGTATTGAGAAATCCTGGGAAATGGGTGAAGTGCTGGACAACTGAGGTGGCAAATATTGTCCCTAAGTTCAAAAAAGGGGGGGAAGGAATTTAGCAAACTACAGAATAGTCAGCCTTCGGCAAAGCACTTAACTAAGTACCCAAAGACAGTCTAATTAGCAAATTAGCAAAGTATGGGCTGGATGGAGTGATAACTAAGTGGATTTGCTTGAAAATCCCACTCAAATAGTCCTAATTAATGACAATGACCCTTGTCATCGCATGGTTCAATCTTGGATTCTGTATTCAACACTTTTATTAATGATTTAGATGAGAGGTAGAGGGAACATTTATCAAATTCACAGATGACGTAAAATTGGATGGGATAAAAAGGGAGACAAGCTCAGTTCCTGGTACCTACACAAAGATGTTCCCATTGTGTTCTACCAAGAGGATTTTTTTAAACTTCCTAGTCCCAGGAACTTTGGTACTCTACCTTATATTAACCATATCTGATCTTGTTTAATTTTTTTTTTTGAGAACAGCTTGGTACTGCCACCTGCCATGATCTTAAAAGATAGAAATAACATTCAAAGTAAAATTGAAAACAGGTTGAACATAACATAATTAAATTTATTAGAAACAAAGGAAACAGTTTCACTTAGGAAACATATAACAAATAAGGGATATCTGGCTTTTCAGAATACACATGAAAAAGATTTTAGAACAGTACTTGATTGCAATCTGAATAAAATGTGATGTAGTAATAAATATGGGGAAAGAAGTTTTAGACTGCGTCAACAGACTAGTTTCTAAATAACAGGAAGTTAGCATTTCACTCTGCTCTGGGTTGGTGAGACACCATCTTGAACACTGTATCCAGTTCTGAGCACCACATTAAAAAAGGATTTAGACAAAGTGAAATGGATTCAGAAAACAGCAACAAGTAGGGAAATGACAGCACTATTCAGATATCTGAAAGTACATCACACAGAAGAAGGCCAAGACTCTACTCCTCAGAAGGCAGGATACACAATAATTGATTTAACTTACAGGAAGGCAGATTCTGGTTTAATGTTGCAAAATATTTCCTAACAGTAAAAGCCATTCAACAGTAGAACCAGCTATTCAGAAAAATGTTTCTCTTCACTGGATATGTTCATACAGTGGATGAACAGCAATCTGTCACAGATGCTTTCATTTGGAAAAAAGGATTGCACTCAATGGCCTCTTCCAACTCTGCAAGTTTTTTATTCTATAAAATATACTGTAACCTGACTCAGCATGCAAAATTAGCATGCTGAGTCATCATCAGCATGCAAAATTAAATGTTTTATTTTTCCCAAAATGGGTAATGCATATGGATATTTTTAATGAAATGAGTTAGGATTGCTCAACATTCTTCTTGTTGGATAAACCTGTTAACTCACTGATACAGTAGTAAAAGAATGAATAAATATATATATATATATATTTATATATATATATATATATATATATATATATATATATATATATATATATATATCCATCCCTGTAGTAACCTATGGCTGTGAGAGCTGGACCATAAGGAAGGCTGAGCGAAGGAAGATAGATGCTTTTGAACTGTGGTGTTGGAGGAAAATTCTGAGAGTGCCTTGGACTGCAAGAAGATCAAACCAGTCCATACTCCAGGAAATCAAGCCAGACTGCTCACTTGAGGGAATGATATTAAAGGCAAAACTGAAGTACTTTGGCCACATAATGAGAAGACAGGATACCCTGGAGAAGAAGCTGATGCTAGGAAAAGTGGAAGGCAAAAGGAAGAGGGGCCGACCAAGGGCAAGATGGATGGATGATATTCTGGAGGTGACGGACTCAACCATTGGGGAGCTGGGGATGGTGACGGCCAACAGAAAGCTCTGGCGTGGACTGGTCCATGAAGTCACGAAGAGTCGGAAACGACTGAACGAATAAACAAAAATATATATATATATATATATATATATATTCCTATGTCTCTTTCATTTCTGTATTATTTACAACTTTTAAAAATATTATTATTACAGATGGCAGACAGATATGGTGTATTAGTAGTTTAATAGCCTTATCCCAATGATGCAAGTATAATATTCCACCATAAATTTGGCTTATTTGTGGCAATGATTTTATTTATTTATTTATTAATCAAATTTATCACCGCCCATCTCTACCACGGTAGACTCTGGGCGGTTTACAAAAAATGTTAAAATTAAAGTTAAAAATCAATAATCATTAAAATACAATAAACAGTACAATAAATAAGAATATAAAAATCCAGAGGATGGTAGGATCTTAAAAGGAGGTCATTATTAAACTAACCACCCCCAGGAGGAACTACAGTATCTCTACCTTTCTCCCACGCCAGGCGGCAGAACCAGGTTTTTAGGGACTTCCTAAAGGCCAAGAGGGAGGACGCCTGCCTCACCTCTGGGGGCAAGATGTTCCACAGGGCGGGCGCTATCGCAGAGAAGGCACGCCTCCTGGACCCCGCTAGATGGAATTCCTTTGTTGACGGGGTCCGCAGCATGCGCTCCCTGCATGACCGGGTGGGGCGGGTAGATGCAATTGGGATGAGACGGTCCCTCAGATAGCCTGGCCCCATGACATGTAGGGCTTTAAAGGTGATAACCAACACCTTGAATTGGACCTGGAAGCAAACTGGTACCCAATGCAGCTCGCGGAGCAGTGGTGTTACATGTGCTGATCTTCTCGCACCCATAACCACTCGAGCAGCTGCATTTTGGACCAGCTGAAGCTTCCGGATACTCTTCAAGGGTAGCCCCATGTAGAGTGCATTGCAATAATCTATATGAGAGATGACAAGGGCATGAGTGACTATTCGGAGGGCCTCTCGATCCAGGAAGGGGCGCAACTGGCGCACAAGCCGAAGCTGTGCAAAGGCCCTCCTTGCCACGACTGCCACCTGCTCTTCGAGCAGGAGTCATGAGTCCAGGACGACCCCCAAGCTCCGGACTGAGTCTGAACGGGGTAGTGCCACCCCATCCAGAATTAAAGATGATAACTTCCTGGAGGCCGAGGGGCCATCAATCCATAGCCACTCCGTCTTACCAGGGTTCAGTTGAAGCCTGTTGTTCCCCATCCAGGCCCCTACAGCCCCTAGGCACTGAGATAGGGTGTCCACTGCAACACTTACTTCACCCGGGATGGAGATATACAATTGAGTATCATCAGCATATTGGTGATACCTCATCCCGTGATGACGGATGATCTCACCCAGCGGCTTCATGTAGATGTTAAATAGGAGAGGAGAGAGAACCGAACCCTGCGGCACCCCACAAAGAAGGGCCCGTGGGTCGGATCTCTCCTCTCCTAGTACCACCGATTGCGAGCAACCCTGGAGGAAGGAGGTAAACCAGTGCAAAACTACACCGCCCACCCCCAACTCCCTGAGTCGCTCCAAAAGGATACCATGGTCAACGGTATCGAAAGCCGCTGAGACGTCCAAGAGAGCGAGAATGGATGCACTCCCTCCATCCCACTCCCACCAGAGATCATCCATAAGCGCGACCAATGCAGTCTCTGTCCCATATCCCGGCCTAAAACCTGACTGAAAGGGGTCTAGATAATCCGTTTCATCCAGAATCCTCTGGAGTTGCAGCGCCACCACCTTCTCAACCACCTTTCCCAAAAAGGGAAGGTGGGAGACAGGACGAAAATTGTTCAAAGCAGTGGGGTCCAGGGAAGGTTTCTTGAGGAGGGGGTGCACCAGCGCCTCCTTAAAGACTGCTGGAAACACCCCCTCCGCTAAGGATGCATTAATCATCCCCTGGACCCAACCACATGTAACCTCCTGAGCTGATTTCACCAGCCAGGAGGGACATGGGTCAAGATGGCACGTGGTGGCATTTACAATCCGGAGGATCCTGTCTACTTCATCAGGCCCAACAGGATCAAACCGTTCCCAGATAACAGGGTAAGTACGAACCTCTGGCATCTCTCCAGATTGTGCTTCACGCTTAGAGTTAAATTTGGAATGAATCTGAGCGATTTTGTCCTGCAGATGCTCAGCAAATTCTTCCAATCGGCCCTGTAGATGGGTCACCGTATCTTCAAGCAGTTTGCCATTTTGAAATGTGTTTTCTTCAAAAACATCAATGTGATACTAAATGTTCTTTAGTCAAGTTCAGCTAGTAATACTTTAGGTAAGGTAAAGGTTCCCCCTGCACATTTGTGCAGTCGTGTCCAACTCTAGGGGCCGGTGCTCATCTCCGTTTGTTAGCCGAAGAGCCAGCATTGTCCGAAGACGCTTCCACGGTCATGTGGCCGGCATGACGCACGCAGAACGCTGTTACCTACCCACCGAAGTGGTACCTATTAATCTACTTGCATTTGCATGCTTTCAAATTGCTAGGTTGGAAAGAGCTGGGGGTAGTGCGGGAGCTCACTCCGTCACGCGGGACTAGGGATTTGAACCTCTGAACTTGCGATCTTCCGATCGATAAGCCTGGCGTCTTACCCGCTGAGCCACCACGCCCCTTCTGTAAAAAGCAAAGTCATACTTTGCTTCCCCTTTTATTACATTTTTAAATTAGCGATTGCTTTCTTAAGTCCTATGCTATCATACTCATGTTTAATTCAAGATATAAATGTTATGAATTTGGAATTTCAAGCCCCAGAAAAAGCATCTATAAACATAAAAGTAGTGGCTCAGGGTGGGATAAAAAATTTCACTGTTTTTTAATTTTGGCACAGGAAAAGGATTGTTAGATGAAACAACGTATTTTAATTGAAGCAAATATTGATTTGCTTCCTTTTTCATAGTCTATGAAGGTTCTCAGTCATCCAGGTGGAATTGTCTGTAGCTTGAATCATGTCAACTGGATTTCTATTTTCTCAGTGGAAACGTTTCGCTCCTTATCCAAGGAGCTTCTTCAGTCTGAATTCTTTTTTTTTTTTCGGCTAACAAAATTCGGCTAACAAAAAAAAAAAAAAGAATTAAATTCTTCAGACTGAAGAAGCTCCTTGGATAAGGAGCAAAACGTTTCCACTGAGAAAATAGAAATCCAGTTGACATGATTCAAGCTACAGTCCTTTTTCATAGGTTTTGAAGACTGTCTAGTTTTACTGAGCTAATTTCCCAATTTAAATATGTTTTGAAGATCTGCCTAGAAATCTGTCTCAAACTGGAAGTATATGTTATTCATTACATGAGGCTGCCACCAAAAATGCAAGCTTGAAGTTGCAGATTTCAAAATGGACAGTTTACCTGTAATAACACTTCCCAATTTGCACTTTCCACCACCAATCCTTGAACTGGGCATGCTGTGTGGCATACGCTGCCAAATCTAAAGCCTTGAAAGGGAAGCAAATTTACAAAGGTCATCTTAAATTTTGAGATAAAAAACATGTGCAGTCAATGTTTAGCAGGATATAAAAAAATGATAAGATTAAATTGGAGAAATATACTAGATTTCCCCCTTTTTATTATTTTGCCCCATGAGTTGAAATGGCAAAGGAATCCTTGATGGCATAATTTTAAGCCATTCAAAACTGATAGCTTTCTTGATAAATGCATTTTAAAAAATGCTCAAGCCCCTCTACCACCTATATAGTTTAACTCATATAACGAATTATCTTCTCCATTTTTAGTATTAATTCCTGTTAGGGTTGGATTCCTATTAAATTGGATCATTCCAACCATTTAATACATGCATAAATGAATACCGAAAAAGGTTATATAAATTATGTGCAGTTAATTGCAAATTCAGCATTCTGTGCAAAGGCATAAATACTTCCCTAATCCCTCATATGCTCCAATTCTTGCATGAAGGAACACAACACATCCCAAATTAACAATAGCTTCTCTATTGATATGAGGACTAAGCATACTCTTACTGAAAAGCAAACCTACAATGGGATTAGATATATGAGCCACTTTTGTTTTATAATAATTAGTTTTGAGAAAAGCATCAAGAAACCTGAATGGTGACATGAATTAAAATCCTAATGGCAACTGGGGAAGAAGGGAGGGACTAATATCTAACTGTTTGTGTGTTTTATATACTGAAAAAATAAAAAGAGCAACACATCTGTTTTGGCTCTGAAGTCACTAATAATGACTTAACCAACATTTGATCACACCAGGTATCAATCAGTGTCATATTTATTACACACTATTATTAACATCTATTCCACTTGGATTTTATAATTATTTTATTGATGTAATTTTATATTCATGTTTTATTGTGAACCGCCCAGAGTCCCCCAGTTGGGGGAGATGGGTGGTAATACAAATTTAAATAATAAATAAATAATAAATATTTGGGTATTTTAGCAATTATTTATTTATTTATTTAACTTAAATTAGATTATTTCTAGATGATTAGGTACCAGAAAGTGATGAATGAATGCCAGTTCCCAGCATGTAGACATGCCCACTATTCCTATTAACAATTATATAGAAATTAAAATACAGTAGTGAAGAATTAATTTTCATCATAAAATAAGAGGGAAATAGCAGGAGCTTAAATGCAGGTGATATGAACAAATAAAGTTATACTGTGTGGACAATCTAACTCTTAAAAAAACATATTTTCTGCATGAGTAAAAGACCATCCAATGTTTTGCACATCCATAAAGCAACAAAAAACAAGTCCCAAACTGCACATATGGAAATATTTCTTGGCAATTGTCAAGAAAAAAAATAAGGCATCTTCACCACAGCAATGAGGGCAACACTGTTGACTCCTTCATAGGACAAAAGTGTAATAATTCTAATTGTTCTCTGTGATCAAGATTTTAAGTCACCATTCAGTTGTAATATTGGTTACAACTGTTGAAAGTCAAGAATAATTCATTTGAACAATCAGGAAGTCTTTCACCATATTTATAGGCAAAGACAGATTGTCAGAAATAATTTACCCTTGAATACAGTAAACTCCAAAGATTTTCAAGATACAAATGGCTTCCAGTTCCTACTCTGGAACTCCAGTGCACTGCAATGTAGGGAGAGGGAATATTTACAGGATTGTATGTAATGCATCAACATCTCATTGTTGCCTAAATCTGACACCCAACCTTCCGCAGATGTGCACTAGGAAGGAAAATCAAAAATGGTAGGCTTGTATTACTTCAGAGTAGTTTGCTTGCATAACTGAACTACTTATTGCAGAATCTATTATAAGAGTCCAAGATATCATATTGTGATACTTCAGAAAAATGTGAAAATTTACAGGTTATACATTATAACCTCATCTCAGAGCCTTGTTCATTCATACAGCTTCTATTATCCTCTACCATTTTTTTGCACATATGAAGTTTCTATATACCGCCATGCCTCCCTTAGCAAAACAAAAGGATATGTTTTTATATGCAGTGAGCTACATGTTTATATAATTTCTTCCTGTTTGGAACTAATAATCATTTGGTGTTCCTGCTTTCATTTTAATCCTTCACAGAGATGATTTTCCCTAAAACCTCTTTTAGACCTCAATATATTTCTTTAAGCTGAAGTACCAAGTTAAGGACAGATCATCATGGAGAAAATCTACCTATGTGGTTGTTAAGAATTGACACTGACTTGATGACACTCAATCAATCAATCAATCAATCAATCAATCAATCAATATTTCTTGAACAAGAAATGGCAACTGTTTTCAGAAACCATATGCCATCTGTTGATTTCAACTGACCACATATGGGTTTTTTGGAAAACCAAAATTATTTGAAAAAGAAATGATTAAGAAATTAGTTTAAACTATGTAACATGAAATATCTGAATTCAAGCAAAGAGAATAGATTTTATATTTTTTCTGAAGTAAGAAAATGCAGTATCATTATTCTGGATGAAAGAGATAAGCCTGTCCCACATGGGGCTAGTTTTCTTTAACTGTTAAATATTTATCTTACACTCAAAATAAAAACAACAGAAAGAACATTAACATTTTAAAAATAAATATACTTACATTCTTAACATCACTCTCATGATGAAAAATATATTCAAACAAAGTCTATTAAGAAAACAAATTTAAAATATGTTGTCAAACAAGATCTAGTTACATTAAATTAGAAATAAGCACTTTATTAACTCATTTAAAATCACAAGCAGATTTCACACAAAATATTGAATGCAATAAAGAATTCACATCACAAAAATCTGTATGTTACTGACTTATTATGCAAGAATTCTTAATCTTACACCTGAAATTTATTTATTTATTTACACATACATACGTACAATTTATAGGCCTGCTCCAAATCTGGGAGAAAGCCTGGGGAAATGGGGTATCTTTTATAATATGCTGCATTTACTGTACTTAACAGAGGAGGAAGAGGGGGGTCACAGCTGAAAAGTTGGATGCTCTAAAAATTATCTTTGAAGATCAGCCTTTGCTTGGGAGTGACTGCTCACATTGTAAATGTAACTTTTCTGTATGGCTTAAACAAAGTTTCCTCTCCTTTCTTTCCCTCATGTCACTCCAATTTATTCTCCACCTTTTCCCTCTCCCCTTTCCTTCCCAATGAAACAATCCTTTCCCTTCATCCCATCTCCATATTATTTTTCTTTTCTTTTCACTAATCTGCTGGAAGGATGAAGAATAATATACAGTATGTGTGTATTTCTGTGGGTCAGAAAGTGTGTTCATATGTACAATAAGGAATCCATTAATTTTATAAGTGGGTATTTGATTTTACATTATATGGTACCTTAATTTTAATTAGTAGTTATTAATTCACTTAACTACCCCCCGCCCCTGCGCTTTTGGGAGTGTGACCTCTGGCAGATATGCTTACCAGAAGCCACACTCCAAAAAAGGACACAATCAGGATTGAAAAAAATGTCTATACACTGTATATGCCTCTTGTTGGTAGGCTTGCAAGGTATACAGAATTTACAGGCTAGGGTATCAGTCGTAGCTGTACCTGTGCCACATGCAGCATTCCCCACTAATGATAAGGGCTATAGTAATTAGTTTTGATACATTTTAGCCAGTATGTCACAAGTGCAACTGAAGCCCCGTTTTACAACAAGGATGCTCATACTGTTCAGATCTCTATTCTAGAAACTATCTTGGAAGCCAATGCACTGTTGTCCAATTCAGAGAGGAATACAGCGTACTGACATAAATTCCCACTACTAGCTGTGAAGCACTGGAACCTTAATACTACACTAGATTTGGCACTGGGAGAATGAATGTCTGGTGCTATTGGACTTAAATGCTTTCACCCTTTCACATTCAGATAGGAAACTATGGATCATAATTTGAGTATGTCGTTGAGACAGAGTTATCTCTACATGTGCTTATTAATTCCACTGCTGACATGATCATGAGTAACCAGGATTCCTTGAAATCTTGTTTTAACCTTAATTAAATGTGCTGCCATTGCAATTCTTACTTGTGAAGATACGAGTTGGGCCTGGAGAATGCAGGCAGTTCTTTTAATTTGTTCCTGATTGCTTTACCGTGGCTAAGAAATTGCACAATATTGAATTTGTGCATCTCTCTTAGAAAAAAAAATCAGTAAAAAACCCAAAGCTACAGAATATTTATTAAAATCTGCTTTAATTAACAAATAAGAATTTAAAATAAACAAATCAAGAATGTTATATTAAACAAGCACATACCTTCGCTAACTTTGGTTTTTGAGCATAATTATTTAGGTTCAGTTTAGATATATTTATGAAAGGACCATCTGGATTAGTGAGCATGGAGGCCTGTAGTGGGAAAAAGCATCAAACTAATTGACATGCCATGTTTGAACAATACAATTGTATTGTCTACTAGGCAATACAATATAAAATTCTGAGGAAACCAACATGGTGCCTATAAAAAATAATACATGAGAATAAATTTTGACACTTGCACAACTCCCAGCTCTTGCCACTGCTCCTTCAGTTGAGTCAACTAGACTCTCGCCTACTCCTCAGCAGCAACAGCAGCTTAACAGGAAACTGACTCTCCAGAGTCCATCCAGGCCCATCTAGCTTGGACAGCCCCCAGTAAAGTGCCATCAATAGGAATCTTTCTCTTTCTGAAAAAAATACTTATTCACTGAATTTTTTCTTCTGTTAATGATTAACATAGTATCTAAGCTATCCAATAACAAAGTTCCCTGGGTGGAATGAAAAGTTACTACATTTTTTAAAAGTTATTAAAAACATTTAAAACACCAGTAAATCAACAGAACAATGGAATGAAAATAATAAACAGCACAGGAAAAAGTAAAACATAACATTTGTTATCTATCACAGTGCAGAGCATGTACAAAACTGTAAGAATGCATGAAAGAATATGAATATTTTAGCCTGGAGCTGAAAGATGAGCTCTATATGAGCCTATAGTTATTAATATAGCAGATAAAAAAGGTAAGAATATGAGGGGAAAAACCCTATCTAGCCCTTGTACTGTATATACATGTACTTGGAACTTCCAAGAATACGAACACAGGGTCCTTACTGTTCCAAGCCTGACGTATCTCCCTGAAGCACTAGTCATTGGACGGGCAGTGTGAGCAGTTCTTGGAGTCTTGATGGCCTGCTCAATGCTACCTGGTCTCCCAGCCTGTGTGCTCGGTCGCACAAAACCTGTCAGAGGTCTCCCTGTTTGAGTCACTGGTCTGAAACGATCCAAAGATGGAAAAACATGATGATAAAGTGATAAAACAGCAGTTCTTACTGGATCCAAAGATGGGAAAACATCACAATAAAATGATAAAACAGAAGTTTTTATTGCTATTTGTAAAAACAAAAAGTATACAGATTGGCATAATGAACTATTAAGAAAGATACATGTGCATTAACTTGATTTCCCATATATGCAACAATGTATTACATTTATCATTATTAAGTATGCAGAGTTTACATCAAAACAACTACCCCATTAAATGGTGCTTACAATAGCATAATGTCTCTTATAATTTGGGGGGAGATCACCAGTGATATCCTGAGGAATCTGTATAACGACCAAATAGCAACGGTAAGAACAGAGCACGGAACAACAGACTGGTTTAAGATTGGGAAAGGAGTACGACAGGGCTGTATACTCTCACCCTACCTATTCAACCTGTACGCAAAACACATCATGCGACGTGCTGGACTTGATGAATCCAAGACTGGAGTTAAAATTGCTGGAAGAAACATTAACAATCTCAGATATGCAGATGATACCACTTTGATGGTTGAAAGTGAGGAGGAGCTGAGGAGCCTTATGACAAAGGTGAAAGAAGAAAGTGCAAAAGCTGGGTTGCAGTTAAACCTCAAAAAAACCAAGATTATGGCAACCAGCTTGATTGATAACTGGCAAATAGAGGGAGAAAACGTGGAGGCAGTGACAGATTTTGTATTTCTAGGTGCAAAGATTACTGCAGACACTGACTGCAGCCAGGAAATCAGAAGACTTTTACTTCTTGGGAGGAGAGCAATGACAAATCTTGATAAAATAGTTAAGAGCAGAGACATCACACTGACAACAAAGATCCGCATAGTCAAAGCAATGGTATTCCCCGTAGTAACCTATGGCTGTGAGAGCTGGACCATAAGAAAGGCTGAGCGAAGGAAGATAGATGCTTTTGAACTGTGGTCTTGGAGGAAAATTCTGAGTGCGCCTTGGACCGCAAGAAGATCAAACCAGTCCATACTCCAGGAAATAAAGCCAGACTGCTCACTTGAGGGAATGATATTAAAAGCAAAACTGAAGTACTTTGGCCACATAATGAGAAGACAGGATACCCTGGAGAAGAAGCTGATGCTAGGGAAAGTGGAAGGCAAAAGGAAGAGGGGCCGACCAAGGGCAAGATGGATGGATGATATTCTGGAGGTGATGGACTCGACCATGGGGGAGCTGGGGATGGTGACGGCCAACAGGAAGCTCTGGCGTGGGCTGGTCCATGAAGTCACGAAGAGTCAGAAGCGACTGAACGAATAAACAACAAAACACCTGTGATATCCTTTACAATGTGCTACTTCTTTTTATATTTCTATTTTTGTTTACACTTTTACTGCTTGAAATGGTTTCCCAAACTTATTTTGCCATGGAACACTTTGGGCTCTGAATATATTGACAAAATGCATACCTGCTAGTCCTAGAGTAACTTCTTGTCTCATTAAGGACTACAACAAAATTGTGGATTTGTTATCCATAATGAAAGATATCCCAGCACTTTCTGCCCCACTATAGAGAAATAAAAATCAATTTAAGTTTGTAGCCTATTAGAGCAAGGAAAACACATTAAAGAAAGAAAATAACAAACAGACCCAAGCTTTCCTTCAGCTAGTTATCCACTCAAAATTACCAGGTAACAAGGTAATCAATTATGCTATTTTCACAGAACTTTATTAAGTCCCTAAGGAACCCTGGTGTTTCACAGAATGTAGTCTGGAAAACTGATTTTAAACTAGATATCAAACTGTTGCATTTTTTTAATTAAAAAAATTAACAATACAGGTAGTCTTTACTTAACAACCATTCATTCAGCAACCGTTCGAAATTACAATGGCGCTGAAAAAATGGCCTTACGACCTGTGCCCGGAATTATGACTGTTGCAGCACCCCCGCAGTCACGTGATCAAAATTTGGGCGCTTGGCAGCCCGCCCGCATTTACGACTGCAGGGGTGCTTCAACTCCCCCCACCTATCTCCCCCCATCTCTGCCCTTTTGGAAGCCCTGCAACCTGCCTTGGTGTCAGGGAATCGAGGACAAGAACCACAGTGAGAAAGGTTTCCAACTCTAGTTTCTTTATTGTTCTTACCCTATTAACAGAATCTTGCCAGACTGAGGCTACCTACACTAAGCTAAGGGAAATAACTCAAAAGGGCTCTAGAGAGGGGCTGCCTTGAACTTCTTAATCTTCCCAGCAACAGAGTCCGGGCTGTGAAGTCTCTTATCAGTCTGGAATGCTCTCTCCCCCTGGGAAACAGCATCAGTGTCGGAATCCACCACACTTGGGGGCGGGAAGCCCACCCACACGGCGACCCGTCCTGTCCCATCCTATCCCACCCGCGTGGGCGTGAGGCCGCCAATTGCAAGCTCCACCCTCCCCAGCCTGCATTCCTTCACCCAGCTGCCTCCTCTCCCAGTTCCCCGCACCTACATTTGCCTTTTTCACTCAGCCCCTGCAGGAGAAGCAGAAGCGGCTGCCTGCCTTTTTGAGTCCTTTTCGGACCCAGCTTCTTGATCGTTTCTTCCACATGGCTCCCTTCAGTACGCTATCTTCTCACCTTATGCTAGCAGAGGCACTGAGAAGATAGCATAAGCTGAGAAGATAGCATAAGCTGAGAAGATAGCGTTCTGAAGGGAGCCACGTGGAAGAAACGATTGAGAAGTTGGGTCCGAAAAGGACTCACAAAGGCAGCCAGGCATTTTTGCTTCGCCCAAGGTGGCTGAGTGAAAAAGGCAAAGGTAGGTGCGGGGAACTGGGAGAGGAGGCAGCTGGGTGAAGGAATGCAGGCTTGGGAGGGTGGAGCTTGCTATTGGTGGCCTCATGCCTGCCCACGCGGGTGGGACGGGACAGGACAGGACAGGATGCCGCACAGGTGGGCTTCCTGCCCCCAAGACAGGTTGCAGGGCTTCCAAAAAGGCAGAGATGGGGGGGAGATAGGCTGGGGGAGATAGGCAGGGGGGAGTTGAAGGCAATGTTTGGGGCTGGGAGGAAACAAGCCCAGAATGGCTTGAATTGGGGTGGGTGCTCAGGCTAATGGCAGGTAAAATTCACTTAATGATGGCAAGGGGAATTGCTAGGATTGCCATCGCTAAGTGATGCCATCTCGCTTTACAACCGCATGGCTTAGTGATGGAAATTCCAGGCTCAATTACCATTGTTAAGTGAAGACTACCTGTATGTTTTTACATGTCTATGTAAGAAAACACAGCTGAATAATTTCTTGACCCAAAGTTCAGTCCATGGTTATAACTTAAGAACAGGCAATTTCTGAAGAACAACATAGGAATAACCACAAAGGACCTGAGAAGAACTGCCATGATTCCTGAAAAAAATATCTATATCTATATCATCTACACCAGAGCTTTCCAAACTTTTCATGTTGGTGACACGCTTTTTAGACATGCATCATTTTGTAACACACTCTTACAGCAGGGCATCATTTCGCGACACACTCTTGCAGCAGGACACAAGGCAGGCATTAGGACCTGCGTGGAATCACAGCAGGTTTGGAGGCAGCAAGGCACAATGCAGGCACTAGGCAGGCACTAGGACTTGCGTGGAATCACAGCAGGTTTGGAGGCAGCAAGGCACAAGGCAGGCACTAGGACCTGTACAGAATTACAGCAGGTTTGGAGGCAGCAAGGCACAAGGTAGGCACTAGGACCTACATGGAATCCTGGCAGGGCTCAGAGGCAGCAGCCGCGACACACCCAGACACTGCAGCCGACACACTAACGTGTCCCGACACACAGTTTGGAAAGCTCTGATCTACACCTATACCTATACCTATCTGTGTATGTATGTGTGTATATACATATACAGTGGGGCAAAAATGTATTTAGTCAGCAACCAATTGTGCAAGTTCTCCCACTTAAAAAGATGAGAGAGGCCTGTAATTGACATCATAGGTAGACCTCAACTATGAGAGACAAAATGAGAAAACAAATCCAGACAATCACATTGTCTGATTCGGAAAGAATTTATTTGCAAATTATGGTGGAAAATAAGTATTTGGTCAATATCAAAAGTTCATCTCAATACTTTATTATATATCCTTTGTTGGCAATGACAGAGGTCAAACGTTTGCTGTAAGTCTTCACAAGGTTGGCACACACTGTTGCTGGTATGTTGGCTCATTCCTCCATGCAGATCTCCTCTAGAGCAGTGATGTTTTGGGGCTGTCGCTGGGCAACACGGACTTTCAACTCCCTCCAAAGGTTTTCTATGGGGTTGAGATCTGGAGACTGGCTAGGCCACTCCAGGACCTTGAAATGCTTCTTACGAAGCCACTCCTTCGTTGCCCGGGCGGTGTGTTTGGGATCATTGTCATGCTGAAAGACCCAGCCACGTTTCATCTTCAATGCCCTTGCTGATGAAAGGAGGTTTGCACTCAAAATCTCACGATACATGGCCCCATTCATTCTTTCCTGTACACGGAACAGTCGTCCTGGTCCCTTTGCAGAGAAACAGCCCCAAAGCATGATGTTGCCACCCCCATGCTTCACAGTAGGTATGGTGTTCTTTGGATGCAACTCAGCATTCTCTCTCCTCCAAACACGACGAGTTGTGTTTCTACCAAACAGTTCTACTTTGGTTTCATCTGACCATATGACATTCTCCCAATCCTCTTCTGGATCATCCAAATGCTCTCTAGCAAACTTCAGACGGGCCCGGACATGTACTGGCTTAAGCAGGGGGACACGTCTGGCACTGCAGGATCTGAGTCCCTGGCGGCGTAGTGTGTTACTGATGGTAGCCTTTGTTATGTTGGTCCCAGCTCTCTGCAGGTCATTCACTAGGTCCCCCCGTGTGGTTCTGGGATTTTTGCTCACCGTTCTTGTGATCATTTTGACCCCACGGGGTGAGATCTTGCGTGGAGCCCCAGATCGAGGGAGATGATCAGTGGTCTTCCATTTTCTAATTATTGCTCCCACAGTTGATTTCTTCACACCAAGCTGCTTGCCTATTGCAGATTCAGTTTTCCCAGCCTGGTGCAGGTCTACAATTTTGTTTCTGGTGTCCTTCAACAGCTCTTTGGTCTTCACCATAGTGGAGTTTGGAGTGTGACTGTTTGAGGTTGTGGACAGGTGTCTTTTATACTGATAACAAGTTCAAACAGGTGCCATTACTACCGGTAATGAGTGGAGGACAGAGGAGCCTCTTAAAGAAGAAGTTACAGGTCTGTGAGAGCCAGAAATCTTGCTTGTTTGTAGGTGACCAAATACTTATTTTCCACCATAATTTGCAAATAAATTCTTTCTGAATCAGACAATGTGATTGGCTGGATTTGTTTTCTCATTTTGTCTCTCATAGTTGAGGTCTACCTATATGTCAATTACAGGCCTCTCTCATCTTTTTAAGTGGGAGAACTTGCACAATGGGTGGCTGACTAAATACTTTTTTGCCCCACTGTACATATACATACACAATCCATTCAATCGTGTCCGATTCTCAGAGACTGCCTGGTCAAGTCCCTCCAGTTTTCTTGGCAAGGTTTTTCAGAAGTGGTTTGCCATTGCCTGCTTCCTAGGACTGAGAGAAAGTGACTGGCCCAAGATCACCCAGCTGGCTTTGTGCCTAAGGCAGGACAGAACTCCTGGTCTCTAGCCCAGTGCCTTAACCACTACATCAAACTGGCTCTCGGAGTATATTTAGACAGACTTAAAAAAACAAAAACAAAAAAAAGCCTTTCTAATTCCATTCTTTAGCAAAAAGACTTCTAGAGTAACTTACAAATATGATTAATTAGATAGCTCTAGTCAGTTCTCAGGCTTACAATCTACAAAATATAGTCAAAATGAAAAGGGCTGAAGAGGGACGAGGAAAAATACCACCAACCCTTAAAGCAGGTGTGTCCAACCCATGGCCCATGGGCCGCATGCGGCCCTCAACAGCTAGTAATGCGGCCCCCAAAAATCGTAAACTTTTAACATTTTGTGATTTTTTTACGACTCGATCGCGCAGTGCTCGAGCATGGACTGCGTAGGTAGAAACAACGGAACACTGTGTAGGGGAGGGGGCAGTGCAGTGCTAACACCGCTGCCCACTACACACATCAGCTTGTGGTGACTTGGTGTTATATATAATATTTCAACCTACCTACACATGTTCTTTGATGACAGGCGTTTATTATTATTATTATTATTATTATTATTATTATTATTATTAAGTAGACATGTAATTTTTCTTATTGGATTATTAAACTTTGATGTATTGTCGAAGGCTTTCACGGCCGGAGTTCAATGGCTGTTGTGGGTCTTCCGGGCTGTGTGGCCGTGTTCTGGAAGTTGTGGTTCCTAACGTTTCGCCAGCATCTGTGGCCAGCATCTTCAGAGGGCAGGAGCACAGATAGAAGCAAAATCTCTGAGGAACCACAACTTCCAGAACACGGCCACACAGCCCGGAAGACCCACAACAGCCACTATTAAACTTTGCTTTGTTTATTTGCCTACCTAACAATTTACGATGGGCTTGTTGTGTTATTTCTTAAATATATATATATATTTATTCCTAAATAAATTTACTCCAGCATGGCTTCAACATCATTTCAACAGAAATCAGAACCCAAAAAAGAAAAGAAAAAAAGAAAAATCGCGGATTTTTGAAATTGATTTTTGAAGAGTGTTCAATGAAAAATGGACAGATGAGTACTTTTTTGTCGAGACAAATACTAAGGCACTATATTTAATTTGTAAGGAAAATGTGTCAGTTTTCAAAGACTACAATTTGAAAAGGCATTATATGGAAAAACATGCTGCCAAATTTGAAGCGTATCAAGGAATTTGTCGTAAAGACAAATTAGCAGAACTGAAAAAAACTCTTGTCGTCTCAACAATTTTTTTTTTAAAAGTCACAACTCAAAAGGACTCTATTATAAAAGCTAGTTATTTGGTAATATGTCTATGAAGGTTCTCAGTCATCCAGGTGGAATTGTACTTTATTTACTGTACTTTATTGCCAAGCTGAATAACTCTATCCAGGATTGGGTCAGGAAGGGTGGCTGTGAGTTCCTGGTGAAGTACAGCTGGCCCAGCATCACAAGACAAAGGAGAGGAAAACTAAGAAATTTGACATTCTTCTTTCTCGCAGCAAGCAGAAACAAGGAACTGGAGAAACCGCTGGGAGGAACAACAACAACAGGACCACAGAGGACAGAAAGAACATGTGGGTGAAAAATCTCTCAGACAGAGAACTCACCCAACCAGAGAGAGATGTCCTAGCCAAAGGTCTTAATTTTGCCATCACTCCCAAGCAAGTTCCGGTTGTGGAGCTCATTACAGCCACAGAATCTGCCATCCACAACAACCACCTACCTTTTGAGGAAGCAGAACAACTCCGGCTTAAAATATCTGCAGCTCTGTCCAGTGCTCAACCTCCTCCCCCCAACCTTACTGTCCAAGAGAGGAGAGCCCTGACAGCCCTCAGCAAAGATGAAACCATCACCATTTTACCTGCTGACAAAGGAAGATGTACAGTGGTTCTAAACACTGCAGACTACCACAATAAAATTACCTCACTTTTGGAGGATCACCATACATATGAAAAACTGAAAAGAGACCCCACCAACAATTACAAGAAAAAGGTAATAGACAGTTTGAAACAATTGGAACATGATGGCTCCATCGATAGGATTACCTACCACCGTCTATATCCTGGAGAAGCCATCCCCTGCATCTACGGACTTCCTAAGATCCACAAGGAAGGAACACCCCTCCGACCCATAGTCAGCAGCATTAATTCGGTAACATACAACATTGCCAAACACCTCTCTACCATACTAGCACCTCTAGTTGGACACTCTGAACACATCATCCATAATTCGGAAGAATTTGTTTCCAAAGCAAAGATCCTCAAACTGGATACAGATGAAACTATGGTCTCCTTCGATGTGTCCTCCCTTTTCACCAGCATCCCCACCACTCATGCTCTATCCGCTGTCAGGAAGAGACTAGAAGAGGACAGCACCCTTGAAAGGAGAAACCATCTCAACCCAAACCAGATCTGCCATCTTCTGGACCTGTGTCTTAACACCACTTATTTCTCATACAGAGGTGACTTTTACAGACAAAAACACGGCTGTGCCATGGGTTCTCCTGTGTCACCCATTGTGGCCAATTTATACATGGAAGAAGTGGAGAAAAAAGCACTCAACACATTCCAGGGAACGGTGCCCACCCACTGGTTTAGGTATGTGGATGACACCTGGGTCAAAATCAAGGCCCAGGAAGTACAGGCCTTCATGGACCATATAAACACTATAGATGCCAACATTAGCTTCACCAGAGAAGACACCAAGGACAACAGACTGGCATTCCTAGACTGTGAAGTCCTCATTGGGACCGGTGGCAAGCTAGAAATAGGGATCTACAGGAAACCCACACACACAGTTCAATATCTGATGTTTGACTCCCACCATCCACTGCAGCACAAACTAGGAGTCATCAGGACATTGTCACACAGAGCAGAAACCATCCCCACCTCCATGGATTCCAAAAAGAATGAAAATCAGCACCTGAGAACAACTCTGAAGGCCTGTGGATATCCAAATTGGGCCTTCACCAAATCTAAATCTACCAGACCTAAAACAGCAACAGATAGGGCTGAGACTCAGAGTAAACGGAAGAACCTGGTCATTCCTTACATGGCTGGCGTGTCTGAAAAGATAAAACGGATATTTGGCAAACACCACATACCTGTATATTTCAAACCCACCAACACACTGAGACAGAGGCTTGTACACCCCAAAGATCAAACTCCAAAACACAAGAAAAGCAATGTAGTGTATGCAATCCAGTGCAGTGAGGAGTGCTCTGAACTCTACATTGGAGAAACCAAACAACCTTTGTACAGGAGGATGGCCCAACACAGGAGAAGTAACGCCACAGGACCAGAGTCAGCAGTTTATCTTCATCTAAAGGAAAAAGGACACTCATTTGAGGACATTAATGTTCACATTTTAGACAGAGAAGATAGGTGGTTTGAGAGAGGGGTCAAGGAATCCATTTATGCCAACTTGGAAAATCCTTCCTTGAATAGAGGGGGGGGCCTCAGGCACAATCTTTCCCCTATTTTCCTTCCTGCTTTGTCTTCTGTGCCTAGGAAGATTAAGACCATTTCGCAAGCTCAACAGCAGCATGGTGATCTTAACGATCCTCCTTTAGATAATAAAGGGACTTAGAAATAACATCTCAAAATAACCATGACCTAGCCCCAGGTGTAAGGTCACACAGCCACCTAGAAACATATTTAAGGTTTCCCTTACTAACTTTGCTCAGACTGAAGAAGCTCCTTGGATAAGGAGCGAAACGTTTCCACTGAGAAAATAGAAATCCAGTTGACATGATTCAAGCTACAGATAGTTATTTGGTAGCACATCTGATTGCAAAAAAATCAAAACCATTTACCGATGGTGAGTTTATTAAGCAATGTATGGGAAGCATGGCAGATATAATTTATCCTGATAAAAAAAGCGATTTTTCTAAAATCAGTTTGTCTCACCAGACTATAGCCAGGCGAACTGAAGAAATAGGAAAATCTATCGAAAGAGGTTTGAAGAGTAAAGCTGCTAATTTCAAATTTTATGCTTTGGCGATGGATGAAAGTACTGATGCTACAGATACGGCTCAACTTGCCATTTTTATTAGAGGTATTGATAACGAAAATAATGTCACTGAAGAAATGGCTTCTTTGGTGCCATTAAAAGACACAACTAAATCTCTTCATTTGTACGAAGCAGTAAAAATGACACTAAAGCGATTTTCTTTAACCACTGTCAACATATCTGGTATATCTGCTGATGGCGCCCCGGCGATGGTTGGTAAAAGTGAGGGACTTACAAAATTGATAGTAGACGATTGCAAGTGCTGCCGGCAACTCACGTTTGATGAAGTATCACTGCATTGAGGGGGAGATGGGCGGCGATAGAAATTTGATAAAAAAATTAAAAAATTCTACATCAAGAAAATGTATGCGCAAAAGCTTTAAAAATGGATAATGTCATGCAAATTGTCATCAAAGCAGTGAATTTCATAAGGGCCAAGGGAATCATCACCAATTCCAGGAGTTCCTTAAAAGTATGGATGCTGATTATGGGGACATCATTTACTTTTCTGAAGTAAGGTGGCTAAGTCAGGGTAAAATGCTGAAAAGATTTTATGATTTGTGAAATGAAAACAAGTCGTTTATGGAATCAAAAAGAAAATTTGTGCCAGAACTTGAAGATGAAAAATGGCTCAGAGATTTAGCATTTTTGGTGGATTTGACCGCTCATTTAAATGAGTTAAACATGCGTCTTCAAGGTGAAAACCAACTTATCACTGCAATGTTTCAAACCATAACAGCGTTTGAAATGAAATTTAAAGTATGGCAAGCTCAAGTTATGGAAAATAATTTTATACATTTTAATATGTTGGCTAAACACAGTCCTGTGAACAGTGAGAAATATGCAGCCTTGCTTTTCGGTTTGATACAGGAATTTGAGAACAGGTTTCAAGATTTCATAAATAAATCATAAATATTTTGGTATATTTTCGACTCCATTTTCAGTCGACATAACTACATTACCTCTGAATTTTCAAATGCAATGAATAGAGTTTCAATCAGACATTCAACTCAAAGAAAAATTTGATCATCTCTCTACTAGACTTTTATAAGACCTATCTCCCCAGAAAAAAATATCCCTCGCTTCACAATCACACCTTATTCATGACATCGCTTTTTGGCAGCACATACATTTGTGAGCAACTATTTTCAAGGATGAAGCACACAAAGAGTAAAATTAAAATTAAAATTTCTGACGAGCACCTTGAGAACTCACTGAGAATTGCAACCACTTTCATCGAACCAGACATTGATGCATTCGTTTCACAAAAACAAGGTCAAATATCCCACCAATTTTATGTTGCCCTCTTTTTTAAAATTTTATAATAAAAATATAAAAAGTAAATGAAGTTTTATTACATTAACTATATTATATATTTTATGTCTGGCCCAAGACAATTCCTCTTCACTCAGTGTGGCCCAGGGAAGCCAAAAGGTTGGACACCCATGCCTTAAATCTTAACTTGACCAGTTCAAATGACGAGAGTTCAGATACATAGTAGCTGCCAACTGGGTGACAATTAGGGACAGCTCAAATCAGCTAGTGTCAAAACAAAGACAATAAAATACATCTATTTCTTCTCTCTGTTATAAATTCTGTGTAATGATTACAGTATCACTTAACTACAAAGAACAGATACCCAGATCAGTTAACCCCACTGAGAAACTGAATACCTGATGGCCTGACTAGGCCCAGCCCCCTGACCAGTTCCAGGAGTCTTAAGTGAAGTACCAGGTCCTATCAAACAAACAAACAAACAAACAAAAAATCACAATGTTTATATGTTATAGATACTTTCCTATACACATTTCTTTTGCCATTTATCTTTTGGTCTCCTCTCCCAAGTTTAAAAAAATAAAGAGGGAAGATTCAAATCACAGATGACTTTATTTTTAGTGAGGTAGCACAAATAAAATCTAATGCTATATTTATTTGCTTAAAAATGCACTGCTTCATTTAACCACTGAGTGGACTGTAAAGAGAAGATAATTCCCTTATACCAGGGGTCGGCAAACTTTTTATGCCGGGAGTCATTTTGACATGCTCGTGCACATTTTGAAATGCTCGAGAGCCAGGGGGCGGGGGCCAATCGCGTGGAAGGGGGCGGGGTTTGCGGGCGGGGGCCAATCACGTGGAAGGGGGCGGGGTTTGCGGGCGGGAGCCAATAACGCGGCTTATTGGGGCGGGTGGGAGGCCGAATCTGTTTGGGAGGGTCGGGGGTCCTCCTCGGCGAGCCCGGCCTCCAGAGCGGGGCATGTCTGGCCGGGCGGAGCGGGCGCGGGGGAGCCGCACAGGCGCCGAGGGGGGCGGGCCCGGTGGCAGAGGCCCTGGCCGCCCGCCCGCTTGCCTCCCTCCGCGAGGCCCCCCGCTGCCTTCCTGGGAAAGCCCGCCACTCAGCGCGGGCGGGGCTACCGCTTCCGCCGGCCTGCGTCGAGCCAAGGAAATGATGGGGGGCGAGAAACGAGGCGGGCGGCGACGACAAGCGGCGCGCTTCAGGGGAGCCGCCGCCGCCGCCAGGTGGGTCCCCTCAGGGCGGGCGGAGGCAGGCGGGCAGCCGCTCCTCCTTCTCTCCCGCCGGAGGAGGAGGAGGCCCGGGCCGCCCACCCGCCCGCCCGCTCGCTTACCTGCCTGCTTGCTTCCCTCCGCGAGGCCCCCCACTGCCTTCCCGGGATCCAAGCCGGAGAGAAAGGGCGGCAGCGGGGCCGCGCTACCGGGTGGGTCCTTCCCCTGAAGCGCGCCGCTTGTCGTCGCCACCCGCCTCGTTTCTCGCCCCCCATCATTTCCTTGGCTTGACGCGGGTGGGCGGAAGCGGTAGCCCCGCCCGCGCTGAGTGGCGGGCTTTCCCGGGAAGGCAGCGGGGGGCCTCGCAGATGGAGGCAAGCAGGCAGGTAAGCGAGCGGGCGGCCGGGCAGGCGGGCGGCCCGGGCCTCCTCCTCCTCCTCCGGCGGGAGAGAAGGAGGAGCGGCTGCCCGCCTGCCTCCACCCGCCCTGAGGGGACCCACCCGGTGGCGGCGGCGGCCCGAGTGCCAGACAGGCAGCTCCGCCCGCGCGCCTTCTACGCGATCGGCCCGTGAGGACCGGCCAGGGAAGGCGCGCGGGCGGAGCTCCCGTCCCGCTGCACCCCAGCCGGAGCGCCCGAGTGCCAGGCAGGCAGCTCCGCCCGCGCGCCTTCCACGCGATTGGCCCGCGAGGACCGGCCAGGGAAGGAGGAAGAATCAATCGCCCTCCTCCAGTGCCGGCCATCAGAGTTTGGGGGCGGGATCCAATCGCGTGGAAGGGGCGGGGTGAGTTCAGCTGCGGAAGAGCCACACTCAAGGGGCCAAAGAGCCGCATCTGGCTCGCGAGCCGCCATTTCCGACCCTTGCCTTATACAAACAAAATGCCACCTGTGTAGCACTGGATGTACATTCATAATAAAATAATTAAAAACACATGAACTTTAGTGCACTGGAGATTTTTCTTGAAAATCAACCTCCTAGCTGGTTGCAGTATGGACTGAATACAAGGTATACATGAAGATTATTTACTCACCAAGGCAACTGATATTTTATAGACATATGAACATTCTAACAAGAAATGCAATGTTGAATTTGAAAACTGCAATATTAATTGACATAAAACTGTACCACTTTATCAAAACTGAGGATAATAATTTTAAAAAGAAGAAAAGAAAAGAAAACAGTTTAACTGGTAGCAGTCACTCATTCCAGAGGACAGCTTTGGGAAAAATAAATTAACTAACTATTAAAAAGGAATGTTGGTGTTCTAGGAAGGGAATCATGAGCTGCTTCTACCAATACATTTTGGAGCATATATAAATGCAGCTTACGTGCAACTTGCGCAATTGCATTTTCATCCAGCATCATTTCAGCTATGCCTTCCTGATCCACTTCAATTTCATCCACATAAACCATTTCAGTTAATGCTCGCATTTTCAAACACCAAGCAGCCTAAAACAGAGAGAGGAAACAAAGTCCAGTAATATAAAACATCTACAAAATACATTCAATATTTTAAAAATCAAATTCAATAGAACACAGATAAGGCAGCCCAGCAATAGATTACTTGGCACTTGTGGGAAAGGAAAAAAGAAAATGGACTGTGGGGTACTGAGATCCAAGATTGGGAAAAGGATTGGTGTCTCAGAAGCCTTAGAATTAACTTATAGAAATCTCTAGGAAGCAGGAATTCCAGGACTAATTTACACAGAGGAAATAACAACAAAATTTGAGAATAAAATAAAAATATTTAGCCAGGAATTGTGTGTTAAGTTCTTGATTTATTTTACTGTGTGATGTTAAGTCAAATTTCATAGTTTTATTAGGCACTTGGGCATTTAATGTTATCTTTCTTCATGCTGCAAGCTGGGTGTGAATATAGCATTTTTGCTTTAGAATCTTTCTGACTTCTGTAATAGTAATAATAATATATATTTTTAAATCCTTAGGTCTCTTTGTGAAGACTTTGTAACTAGCCACTATATGGCCTGACCAGAGTACTGTATCTTATTTTGGTCTTTACTTCTTTTTAACTCATCTGGAAGCAGCTGCTTTATCAAGGGAACTCTCCCCTTTAATAGGGAACGTTTAAAAAGAGGTTGGATAGTCACGTCTTATGGATGGTTTAATTGATTTTTCCCGCATATTGCAAAGGGCTAGACTAGATGAACTTCCTCCACAGTTCTATGATTCTATGTTGTTTTCTTTACTATCACTCTACACTGAAGTGCCGCACCCTTAAGAGGAGAATATCTATAGCTCGGGGTTGAACTCTGGAGTCCTTGGTGCTTTCTGAGCTTGGTTGTTTTCTTGCAGACGTTTCATTGCCCGACTAGGCAACATCTTCAGTTTTGTTATGAACAAAATACAGTACAGTACTGATAATCTGAAAGTATTTAGTACAAACCAGTCTGTTTATGCTGGAGGCGACAGACTCAACCATTGGGGAGCTGGGGATGATGACGGCCGACAGAGGGCTCTGGCGTGGACTGGTCCATGAAGTCACGAAGAGTCGGAAACGACTGAACGAATAAACAACAACAAAAAAGTCTGTTTATGAAATAAGATCAAAAATAGCTCTCATTATTAGCTGAAATACTCTTGAAAAAAGGAGTGCCTTTCCACATGTTCTCTTGATAACTTAATAAAAATCTAAGGAACTCAGAGAAATCAATAGGAGGAACTAGCATGGTAAAGCAGAATTCCTAAAATAAAGAACAAGCCCTTGTGTTTTTGCAGAAAACCATGATAATCAAAATAACTTTATTCACTGTAGACGTGTGCTAAAGTAATGCAAAACAAACATTTCAAACTTTAAAAAGTATCAAAAGAAAGCTTCTGAATAATGGAAAACCACAATGTTTCAAATACTTTTTTCTCTTTAACACAGGTTAATTCCTCACACAAATGCTGCATACAGGATATTAAATCCAGGAGTAAAGGCTTAAATGAATGGTAAAAAAAATGGTATGTTTAAGACAATTCAATGGCTAGAAATAAAAAGAACATCATATAACCAATTCTGTCATATTTTTAAATATTTTAAAAGCCTCCCCACCTTTTCCTTGTATGTTATTACTAATCACATCTTCAGAAGACATGAAAGTGAAATCAGCTGTGAAATACAGCATTAGGCAGGGGTAAGAAAGTTTCTTTAAAATCAATATTGGAAAGCCAAAATATTATATACATTTGCAAAAAAAAAAAGCATAGAATTATGCAATTCAACATAAGCTATCATCTATTTTTCTTTGTGTACTTCAGTACTATAAATCAGTACTGTTTCCTGGTCTTTAAATCGACATATGGAACATAAAGAACAATAATTAGATTAGGCAAGTGATCAGGATGATCAACCAAGATAGGAGGAAAGAAGCATGTTCCTTTTAGGTCATGCTACGGTTATAAACAAAGAAGCTGTGATGGGTTTAATAAGGTTAATGAAAGATTATTTCTGGCAGTAATAGCTGATTTAGACCCTCTTTCAAAAATTAATTTTAAATAAGGTATGTTTACTTAAAACGAAGTCCTACTAAATTTCCTGAATCCTACTTTCTAATAAGCCTTAGGAATACAGTTTTAATTGATGTCACAATGCACGTCTTACCATTTTGGCATCATCATGGTTAAGAATGGATACATATGGCTTACTTCTCGGTGAGTCAGCCTTCCTTCCGAATTACAAAAAGTAAAATAAAGAGGAAAAAATGTCTTTAAAAGACTTTAAAACATAACTTTCCAAACTGTGTGTCGTGACACACTACTGTGTCGCCGGAAGTGTCTCGGTGTGTCGCCAGACGACCCGGAAGCGCTGATTGGGGGGGAACCGGAAGAAGAGGCACCCCCGCCAATCAGCACGCGCCAGAGGGCAGAGAGGCAGGCCAAGCAGCGCAGACGCCCGCCGCCGCCAGAGTCCCCGTTGGAGTCCCGCCCAGCCCTTGCTGCGCTGCCGGTAAGTGCCACTGCCTTGCCTCTCCACCCCGCGATCGAGGCAGCCCCCGCCGCTCGGCCCAGCACCGCGGCTACGCCGCCCTGCCCTACCCTGCCATGCTGTACCGCCGGTAAGCGCTGCTGCCTTGCCTCTCCGCCCCATGATCAAGGCAGCCCCCGTCGCTCATCCCCGCACCATGGCTACGCTGCCCGGCCCTGCCCTGCCGCCGGTAAGCACCGCTGCCTTGCCTAACTGCCCCACAATTGAGGCAGCCCCCGCCGCTCGGGAGCCAATTGCGTGGGCCGGGGAGCCCTGTTGTTACTGTGTCACAAAATGATGCATATCTAAAAGGTGTGTCACCACAACATGAAAAGTTTGGAAAGCTCTGCTTTAAAACAACAGGAAAGAGCTTGATCAAGATTTTGACAAAGACAGTTTTAAATAGACAAAGGGGATGGTTTAATTTGAAAGATAAAGATTTTAGTGAACGTGCTTTCGGTATTATGTGCAATTAAATAAACAGACCAGACCTTCCTGGGAATGTTGATTGTCTGACATCAAAGGGAAAAATAATTGATGGAATATCAAAAAATGGAAAGATTCTGAAATACCCACAATGGAGGAATGGTTGGTGAAGATGACAGAACAGAGGTGGCAAAATTTACTTGTTTGATTAGAGAAAGATCAACAACTGCATTTATCAGTGACTGGAAACCCCTTATGGACTTTTTACTGAAAAAAGAGAAAAATTAACTTGTGATTTATGGGTTTGAAGAATTAGAAAGGAAAAAAGGAAATTATGATGTAACCTTAGAGAGAGATGGTAAAATATAAATGCCTTTGTAACTGCTGTCAAAAAGATTGGAAACTGCTTCTTTATAATCCTTTCTTTTCTTTTTCTTTTTCTATTTTCTTTCTTTCTTATTCACTATTCTTCCTTATTTTCTTTGTTTCTTTTCTAATATTTGTATTGTTTTTATCTTGTTAAAAATTTCTTCAATAAAAACTATATTTAAAAAAAAGAATGGATACATATGGCTGATAGACAGAATGACATCACTATCACTAATCAGAATTCTACATATAGACATCAGAATGAATACTAAATACAAACCTATGCCCTCATTGTGGGAGGTTGTGCGGATCCAGAATTGGCCTTTATAGCCACTTACGGATCCACCGTTAAAATTTTACCTTTGGAAGACAATCTTACTCGGCTACGAGTGATCGCCAATGAAAAATACAAACAGTAAGAAACAAAATTGTACTGGAAAGACAACAGCAACTCTACATTAAAACAGTACATTTAGAAAAATCAGAATATCCTTTTTAGCAATTTACAAAAAAGGAGGTTATAAAACATAACTATGCATTTTTATAAAAGAGGTAATACAAGAGAACGGGAGCCACAGATTTAACATCCCCTTCACCAAAAGAGCAAAATCTTATTCAGTACAGGAATAGCCACTGGAAATACAGTACATTAAGACATGCTAAAGGTAGAGCTCTTGTATATTTGGGGGCAGTTTTGATTTAGATATCTTGCTGGCCTAAAAATGGAAAACTGATTACTCAAATGCACATGTCTAGGAAGAGCAGCTTGATCTGACTGCCTTTCCAAATTCATAATACATTGCTCGGCACTAACCACCACCCATTCATAACCAATCATCAGAGGTGTATCTTGTGCCTATGTTTATATTTCAGTACTTACTATACTGCAGATCTTGTAAGATATGTCCCAATTCTATAGCATGGATAAGTCAATTATATGTCTAGAAGCATATTACAGTGCAGATCCAGATTCTGCAGCAAATTGCTTTTAGTCCTTTCAGCAGAATATTTCAAATATATAGTGCAGGGCTTTCCAAAGTTTTCCCGCGGTGACACACCAACCGCCGTTGGTGTGTCACCGCGGGAAAACCCGGAAGTGCCGCGTTGCAGCAGCGTGCAAAAACCCGGAAGCGCTGCTGCCGCTTTCGTTTTTTGCATGCCGTCGTTGGTGTGTCGCCGCGGGAAAACCCGGAAGCGCTGATGATGATCAGCGCTTCTGGGTTGTGTGACGACACACCAGACTGTGTGTGGTGACACACTTTTGTGTCGCGACACACAGTTTGGAAAGCTCTGATATAGTGGGACAGTATGAAATAATGATAATCTCTCATGTACATAGCGGGCAAGGGTGCAAGGGTGGGGGGAAGTGGAAACTAAATAAATTAGGAAATTCTGTCTAGGGTTATTTAGCTTCATGTAGAAACTAGGATCCCTAACTATTTATTTATTTGTTTATTTAAAAATATACAACCTGACTCCCAACAACTCTGGGCAGTTCACATGTTAAAAAAAACCCCAAACATGTTCCGCTCCTAACCCAAAGTTATAAACTGTGGAAACCTAAATTATATATTCAGCTTTTTGGCTCCTTTAGCTACTCCTGCTGGTGGAAAGAAGCAAATAGGAATGTTCAGATACTATGCACCAGAATATCTATTGAATCATTATAAACTGAAGTTATAAAGAATTTTGGCTTATCATTTAAGACAATCTGAATACCAGTTTTCACCCTAAACATTCAAGAATCCATGCTCATCCATTATGAGAAAATATATTTATTTGAGGTTATTATAGCTTTAGATTTTAATAGCATTATAAGTCTTTTTAATATGGTTCTGCATTTCAGTTAAGCAAACTTAAGAGCATCTACAGGTGGAAAATGACAACATCATCACAAATATGTTGCTATTTTGGCTTCATTGGTTTCATGGTTTCCTGTAGATGTGCATGTAGCTGAAGCTTTTACCCTATATAACATTTTAGTTTTAATTACATCATGAGAGTTAGTTAGGTATTTGCTGACTTCACACATCAAGCTCAGGCATAATGTGGTTGGTTTGGTTTTGATATAGAGTAAGGTAACATAGAGCAACTGTGATTTGTAAATCAGAGTTAATGGGTTAACATTATGTGTATATCAGACTACTATGGTTATTAGTAGTTTTGGGTGCGCCAAGATCTGCACATGTAACACCGTTGCTCTGCGAGCTGCATTGGGTGCCGGTTTGCTTCCGGGTACAATTCAAGGTGTTGGTTATCACCTTTAAAGCCCTACATGGCATGGGACCAGAATACCTAAGGGACCGTCTTATCCCCATGTTATCGACCCACCCCACCAGAGAGGGCCTGCTACGAACCCCATCAATTAGAGAATGCCATCTGATGGGGTCTAGGAGTTGGGCCTTCTCTGTGACAGCGCCCACTTTATGGAACATCTTTCCCCCAGAGTTGAGACAGATTTCCTCCCTCCCGAATTTTAGGAAAGAGCTGAAGACCTGGTTCTGCCGCCTGGCATGGGAAGGAGGAAGGGACAGTTCCTCATGGGGGTGGCTAATTCCCTAATTTTAACGTCCTTCTTTTAATGAATGCCTTCGTCCATCTGGATTTTATAATTACTTATTGTATTGTATTATTGTTGTTTTTATATATTTTTAGATTCTATTTTAATTTATTTATTGTGAACCGCCCAGAGTTCCCCATGTGGGGAGATGGGCAGTCATATCAAATAAATAAATAAATAAATAAATAAATAAATCCCCATTGACTTTGCTTGTAGGAAGCTGGCAAAGGTGGTCACAAATGGCAACCATGTGACCACGGGATGCTGTGACTGCCGGAACTTCGAGGACCAGCGTTAACTACCACTTGTTCAGTGCCGTTACAAGTTCGAATGGTGGCTGAATGAGTGGTCATTAAACGAGGACCACTTGTATTTGAAATCATGTCAATTATTAATTGAATTGTAACCTATCTCAAGATTATCTAGATAAGCTATAAATATTTTAACAAAATTAAATAAATTAGAGCTTTTCTTCCATTATGAATAGACATACTGGGAGGTAGGGATTCCAGTTGTGAGCTCTGCTGGAGTTAAAATCCTCTGGGTTATTATCTTATTCCAGCTAATTAGCTACATAAGACTATGAATGGGGATGGGGGGGGGAATAACATAGCTATATGTGCTTGGAAACTGAATTTTACAACTTAGTGTATTGTATGATCACAGTTACTTGCTCTTTAAATTCCTCACAATATTCTCCCAACTTATAACATGAACTCTCCAATTTCATTCAAATAATTTCTGAACTTGTTTTTCCCTACAACAGGTTAAGCGCTATTTTGAATACGGCAAGGAATTTCTTTTCTATAAAAAGCTTTATAAAACTACATTAAGCTGCACTTTGTTAAACCAAGATGTAAATAATAGTTTAAAAACCACAACAGAACTCCTGTTAAGTCATTTTTATTGTAGAGTCCATGGTGCTCTCTGAGCTTTGTTGTTTTCTTGCAGACGTTTCATTGCCAGACTAGGCAACATCTTCAGTGCGAAAAGGGAGTGGAATTTGTTCTCTGTTTATATACCCTGGCTTGTTCTGCCTGTGTTGGTGGGGGTGTTGTACTCTCCTTGGTAGTATCTTGATTGGATTGTTGTTTGCTGCTTGGTTGATTGACTGAGTTAATAGTTCCTTGATTAGGGTCTATTGTGTTGTTTGATTGCTCCTCTGCTGCTAATCTTGCAGTTAATCTTTGCCTATTTTGTTGTTGTTTGCTGTCAAAGAAGTGTTCTGGTCTTCTGGCTTTTCTATTGTCTCTTATGAATGGTATGTAAATGTTGTTTACCTCTATGTGTCTGTTGATGGCTGCTTTGTCTGAGTGCCAAGCTTCTAGGAATTCTCTAGCATTTTTGGATTTGGCCTGGTCTAATATGCTCACAGTTTCTCAGTTGAAAGTATGGTTAAGTCTGTCCATGTGTTGTGAGATTAAGGAGTTTTCATCGTGTCTTCTGACTGCTAGTTGGTGTTCGTGGATGCGTTCTGCTAGTCTTCTGCCAGTCTGCCCTACATAGTGGCTGTTACAGTCCTTACACTGTATGTTGTAGATAACTCCTGTTTTTTCATCTTGGGCTACTGGGTCTTTTGGTTTACTTACGATGTTCTGAAGGGTTTGGGTTGGTTTGTGTGCTACGGTGATGCCGTGTGGTTGTAACAGTCTATTAGTAGTTTCTGAGATGTTTCTGATGTATGGCAGTGTAATCCTTTTCATAGCTTCAGTTGGTTTTGCTGTGGTGGGTTGTGTGGTCAGGAACTTTTTGATAAAGTTGCGTGGGTATCCATTTTGCTGGAAGATGTTATATAAGTGGTCTATTTTCTTTTTCTGGTGTTCTGGGTTGCTGCAGTGCATTTGTGCTCATCTGAAGAGTGTTCTTACACAGCTCCTCTTGTGGGAGGTTGGGTTCTTGCTTTGGTAGTGGAGCACTTGGTTAGTGTGGGTAGATTTCCGGTAGACTTGTGTTTCTAGAATGCCATCATTTCCTATACTGATGAGGATGTCCAAGAAGGGTAGTGTCTTGTTGTTTCCTTCTTCCCTTGTGAATTTTATTCCTTTGAAGATGTTGTTGATGGTTTCATGTGTTTCCTCCAGTTGATCCTTTATTATTATGACAAAGGTGTCATCTACATACCGGATCCATACTTTGGGTTGTATGTGTGGGAGTGCTATCCTTTCTAGATGTTGCATTACTATCTCTGCTATGAGTCCTAAGTGGTGACCCCATAGGTGTTCCTTTGATTTGCTGGTATATTTGTCCATCAAACTGAAAGTAGGTGGTGAGGCAGAGGTTGATGAGGTCCATGATTCTGGGTATTTTGATCTTGGTGTATCTAGTTAGGTCAGGTGTGTTACGTAGAACTGCTGCCATGGATTCAATCGATAGTGCTTGGTCTATGGATGTAAAGAGTGCAGTGACATCAAATGACACCATAATTTCATCTTCATCTATTTTTAGGTCTTTGATTTTCTGGAGGCACTGTAGTGGGGAGTTGATAGAGTATTCACTCTCCTCTGTGAGATGCCCAAGTTTTCTTGTAAGTTCTTTAGCTAAGTTGTATGTGGGGGTCCCTGGTAACAATACAATTGGACGGAGCAGCATGTCGGGCTTGTGTATTTTGGGGCGTCTGTAGAAGCGTGGGATGATGGGTCCACTGCTTTTCATCCGCCTCTGTTCTTTAGTGATTTGACCTTTCTTGGTTAGGTCGTTGAGGATTCTTTTGACCTGGTTGTCCAGTTTCTGTATCGGATTGGTGTTTACTGGGATGTAGGTTTCTTTGTCCTCCAGTAAATCTTTTTGTATATATTGTGATCTGTCCATAATGACGGTGGTGTGGCCTTTGTCTGCTGGGAGGATTATGATATTTTGGTCCATCTTTAGGTTTTTGAGGGCTGCTCTGTCTTCTGCTTTCAGTTGGTTCTGTTTCCATGTCCTTCTGGTTTGTAGTATGATTATCTGTCTTACATTCTCTTGGGTTTCTGTAGTAAGTCCTGTAGTTTTCAATGCTGCTTCGAAAGCTGCAAAGAATTCTAATTTATTTGCATCCTCTGTGTTATAATTGAGGCCTCTCTGCAAGATACTGTGTTCTGTAGTGGATAATGGGCAGCTGGACATGTTGACCACCCATTCCTGTTCCTGTACTTCTTTGTTTCTGGGGTTTAATTTAAGTATTGTAGTTTAGTTTGGAGTTTAGCTTTCCTTTTTTCTGCTTGTCTCAGTGATGTGGTCTTGATTGTAGTAGTCAGCATGTTGATTTGTTCAGGAGTCATAGTCTGTTCTAGTTGTTCTTTGAGGCTGTCTATTGTGTGTTGATATTTGTTTAATCTGAGGTGGGCGTCCATGATCATTAGCCGTATCATTTTTCGCCCACTTTGTTGTGCAATCTTCCATCCAGCAGTGCAGTTGATTGGAGGTTTGTATCTGACACTGGCGGGCAAGGTATGCTGTCATAGGCATTCATGCAGAAAAAACAACTGTTCTTTGGTGGAGGTTTGCCAACCTGCGAATTTCTCCCATTTGCGTGCTATCTGGAGCGTTTGACGCCCATATGTGCTTAGCATTTATATTTGAACTTGGACATTATGACTGAACCAACAAACTATAATTCCGAAAGCAAAGCTTGGTATAATATATGAAACCAGTTGTTAGAGCATGAAATGTTCATTTCAGCCAATATAATATTACAATTAATTATTATATATTGATTGGTTTGGTTACATGGTACTGTACTGTACTGCTTCCTTATTAGCTTTTAAGGAAAGGTGATATTAGCATTTCTAACATGGCAGCCTAGGCCTCTTTTCTAACTTTAGGAAAACATGTATTTCTTCTGGGCCAAGGCCATTTCTTTTGGTATGTGAGAACTTGCCTTTTCAGCAACTAAACAATAGGGAGTGTATTCTGAAAGTCCTTGAATACACTTGCAAGTTTTAAAAGATACAAACCCCGCTGGGAAAGGGATTGATGTAACTTGTAAATTTGCCATTTATGGAATGTTATCTAGAATCAATGTCTTTTATTGTTTGATTACTTGCTTTACGATGTATCACATATACTGAATGTATCATTTGTCTCTGTACCCTATAAAAGGACTTGACACCCCCCACACAACCGCTTAATAAATGCTTTTGCTTTTGCCTGAATTGCTGTGTGATTTGTGTTTTCAGGTAGGCAAAAAGCCACTTTGCAAAGTTAGTCTCTCTCCCAAATTCAGGGACCAAGTTTTTATCAGCTCCACGCCAAACTTGGGGTGCCTGAGTTTCTAGGCAACAGTACCATCGTGCCATCCAGGTATTCTATTTACCTGGGGGGTTGGGGGTTTATAGGAGTTGTAGCCCACAATACCTGTAGGGTATAAATTTGGTAATGTGTTTTTCTCATATATTACTATTACTAACCATTTTTGTTTTATCAAAGAAGAAAACTAGACGAGTATGCTTTGCTCTCAAGGCAACCAAAATGTTAGCATTCTTTCTTGTATGTGCTTTAATTATTTTAGAATCTTCATTTTAAAGATGAGCTAAGGAGTTGTGTCAGGCTTCCCTCATATTTTCCATTCTTAATTATTTCAAAACTTAACATTTGGATGCTCTACATGAGATACGCGGAAGATACAAAGACAGCTGTTGCTAAGGAATTTGCAAATAATTACTAAAAAATTAAACCAGATACACTTAGTACTGTAATTTTAGCACATGTTGACAATAAGAAATCTTGTCAGGACAGAAGACTACCTATCTCCGTTTCAATTATCCTCTTTTCTCTAACCGTATTTTCTCACACATTCGTAGCAGCTATTCTGAGGGTTTTATGGATAACGCCACCTCCCAGTCCACCTTGACTCTTAAAGATGCACCCATGAGGCTTTCCTGTCATGATAGTGAAGTGGTCTGTCACTGCCTTCTTACGGGATATTTTTTTCAGTTTCCTACCTAGTACTGATACTTTTTAAGGAACTACAACACATTTTCATAAATGCAAAAACGAATTATCTTTATTCGGGCAAGACGAAAAGCTATGAAATGCAGGAAAGGCACCGTTACATGATCTTTACAGAACGCTCGCGCAAGCAAGATAAGCAAAGAGGCAATGGTTACTGAATCAAGGCATCCATCCAAGGCCCGGCTTTACATTTTTCCCGAACTCGGTTCGACCTAACATCCATGCTTCCAGCTCCTGCCCTGCCTCTCCCCATTACCTGGTCGCCGGGCTCCTTTTCCAGCAACTGGGAGCACAGATCCGAGCACAGCTGGAATTTCCTCCGCCTGAAGTAACTCAAGGCGTGGAGCAACGGGTCCATTTCCAGCCCCATAAGCGAGGCACACGACAAACGTCTAACAACGCTACCCCACTCGCCCCTCCTGCCTAGGCCCGGCGTCGCAGCTTCGCTTTGCCCAGCAACGCTAACCAGGGTCCTTGGCGAAGCAAAGGCGCCTAAGCAACTGCCTGAAGAGCCAGGGACCGGGAGCGCGAGCTTGTGCTGATCAGCTCTTCCCTCTTATTTTGGGGGAGGAGACAGGCAGGCAGGGAAGCTAAGCTTCTTTCAGCGCCAGCAACGGTTGCTGAAACTTTTCGGGCTTGCGGGCCAATGTCCTATTTCTCTGCTTTTGTGCTTGATTTCCCCCTCTCCCTCGGGGACATTAGGGGTTTCTGACAGGTTTCCTCTCGTTACGTGGCACGAGAAATGCTAAAGTAGCAGCTTTTTGTAGCGTGCAGAATCAAGAAATTTTCATGTGTTGTTGGTTCATGATTTGAACTTCATAAACTTTGCAGAGGAAACGACTTGGGGAAATGGAGTTAAAATAATTTTATTTCACAATAGCCGTTAAAGAATTATCATTGATTAGTCACAGGAAGATAAACGTATTCCGTTATATTTAGCCATGTTAATACTTGAGGCTAAATTATTGCTTGATGTGTGATGTGAGAATGTACTGTGTGGTTAATTTATGGTTCAGTGTGTTATGCAAAATCCTGAAAATTGGGTTAACTCTGGAAAATCTGGGGACAATTTGTCTCTGCTTAATCTACTTCAAAGGCTTATTATTATTGAGGATAAAATGGTGATAAGAACAGGGAGGGAACTGTCCTTCACCCCTGCCTGAATTGTAAAACCTACTTAAACTAATAATCTGACCTAGTGATGTTTCACAGGTGAAGGTAAAGTGCAATTTCCTTAACTGTGGTCTATTCAAGAAACCAAAATGAGTTGAGTTCAAAGAATCTGACAAACAACATTTGAACTTGGATTGGATTTTGGATTGGATTTAATCCCCCACCTCAAAACTGTTGAAAAGAAAGGAATAGGCAGGAAGTGCAGGTACAGACAACTGTACTACAAATGCCTTGTTTGGATTTCCTTCCCTTTTCTTTCCATATGTCTCCAGTTACCTCTTCTTTTCAAGTTTACTATCCTCTTTTTCCTCCCACTCTTCTGTTTTGCCAGAAAGAAGAAAGGAAGGAACTGTATGGATGGATGTGTTTTTACTTCCATATGTGAGAGACAATTGGGATCAATTGATGTTATAATTGGAGAATCTTACCATTTCTCTTCTATGGCTTTTGGCAGGTATATGTAGACATACATATATAAATGAAGACACAGGTGCATACGCAAGTATTTTTTGAAAAGGAAGAAATATCCAGGATTTATTTCAGCTGATGTTTGCAATCTTAGTTTGGCAAAATGGGGAAGTGAACATTATGTCTATGAAGGTTCTCAGTCATCCAGGTGGAATTGTCTGTAGCTTGAATCATGTCAACTGGATTTCTATTTTCTCAGTGGAAACGTTTCGCTCCTTATCCAAGGAGCTTCTTCAGTCTGAGCAAAGTTAGTAAGGGAATCCTTAAATATGTTTCTAGGTGGCTGTGTGACCTTACACCTGGGGCTAGGTCATGGTTATTTTGAGATGTTATTTCTAAGTCCCTTTATCATCTAAAGGAGGATTGTTAAGATCACCATGCTGCTGTTGAGCTTGCGAAGTGAACATTGTACAGGATTTTTGTCAATATTTATAATAATACTTTTCTGTTTACCATTCCTTTTAGGAGGGGAAGGATATTCTTAAATTCAAGGTAATTTTCCTTTGGGGTAAATATGATAGTGTGATCTTTGTACCAAGTCATTGTTTTTTGTCATTATTGATCACAAGTTGTACAGAATTAATACCTTAATAATTGTATGGTAATTGTATTATTTATAGAATGTCAGGCTGAAGTTGGCTGTGAACAATCAAGTTCAAGTGAAATTGAAATAATTCACTGGAAGGGGGCTCTGGATAGGTATCTAATTTGCAATGTTTCTATCAGCTGTTATCAACAGACATATGATTCTTACTGCTGCTGAATTCTTTCCTGATTATACAGACTTGTAAAGTGATGTCCAAGAGTTAATGTATTATATTTTTCTTTTCTGTATGTGTTGTGTTCAGTGTTACTTTTATAATAACCACCTGATTTTTACTTCACTGCAGTTTGCTGTTGAAAAAGGGCACATTCTATTTTTGTTTTGAAAATCCTTGACATTTTTAATAAAAATAAAGATTTAAAAATTATTAATTATTTCAAATGTATGGGAATAAGCATCATTTAAATGGCTGTTTCATATTTATCCATGCTTAACTTTTTAACCTATCCACTTACCTGAACTGTAGAAATTCAGATGACTATTAGATGGCAGCAAGAATTATCCCCAGATATTTGCAGCCCAGATATCATAGTCCTATATTTCCCCTCTCACCCCATCTAAGTAATCTTGGAGTCTTTCCAGCAGTCCACTCAAGTATTAGGTGTTATTAACAAATGTCAGGCCAATTAAAGGAAAAATATGCATAGGAGTTTTAATTATGGTTGAATAAACTGCAATAGTTGGATTTAGCTGAACACTAAGACATTAGTCATAGTTTACAAATAACATTATGGCTTAGCATTATGAGAGAATAGGGAAGACCCACAGATCAGTTAGATATGAGCTCACTAATATTCCTAAGGAATATGCAGTGGAGGTGAAAAATAGATTTAAGGGACTAGATTTAGTAGATAGGGTCCCAGAAGAACTATGGACAGAAGTTCGCAACATTGTTCAGGAGGCGGCAACAAAAAACGTCCCAAAGAAAAAGAAAACCAAGAAGGCAAGATGGCTGTCTGCTGAGACACTGGAAGTAGCCCAAGAAAGAAGGAAAGCAAAAGGCAACAGTGATAGGGGGAGATATGCCCAATTAAATGCAAAATTCCAGAGGTTAGCCAGAAGAGATAAGGAATTATTTTTAAACAAGCAATGTGCGGAAGTGGAAGAAGACAATAGAATAGGAAGGACAAGAGACCTCTTCCAGAAAATTAGAAACATCGGAGGTAAATTCCAGGCAAAAATGGGTATGATCAAAAACAAAGATGGTAAGGACCTAACAGAAGAGATCAAGAAAAGGTGGCAAGAATATACGGAAGATCTGTATAGGAAGGATAATAATACTGGAGATAGCTTTGACGGTGTGGTCAGTGAGTTAGAGCCAGACATCCTGAAGAGTGAGGTTGAATGGGCCTTAAGAAGCATTGCTAATAACAAGGCAGCAGGAGACGACGGTATCCCAGCTGAACTGTTTAAAATCTTGCAAGATGATGCTGTCAAGGTGATGCATGCCATATGCCAGCAAATTTGGAAAACACAAGAATGGCCATCAGATTGGAAAAAATCAACTTATATCCCCATACCAAAAAAGGGAAGCACTAAAGAATGTTCAAACTATCGAACAGTGGCACTTATTTCACATGCCAGTAAGGTAATGCTCAAGATCCTGCAAGGTAGACTCCAACAATTCATGGAACGAGAATTGCCAGATGTACAAGCTGGGTTTAGAAAAGGCAGAGGAACTAGAGACCAAATTGCCAATATCCGCTGGATAATGGAGAAAGCCAGGGAATTTCAGAAAAACATCTATTTCTGTTTTATGTATTGTCGAAGGCTTTCACGGCCGGAGTTCAATGGCTGTTGTGGGTCTTCCGGGCTGTGTGGCCGTGTTCTGGAAGTTGTGGTTCCTAACGTTTCGCCAGCATCTGTGGCCAGCATCTTCAGAGGGCAGGAGCACAGATAGAAGCAAAATCTCTGAGATTTTGCTTCTATCTGTGCTCCTGCCCTCTGAAGATGCTGGCCACAGATGCTGGCGAAACGTTAGGAACCACAACTTCCAGAACACGGCCACACAGCCCGGAAGACCCACAACAGCCATATTTCTGTTTTATTGACTATTCTAAAGCCTTTGACTGTGTGGATCATAACAAATTGTGGCAAGTTCTTGGTGGTATGGGGATACCAAGTCATCTTGTCTGCCTCCTGAGGAATCTGTATAACGACCAAGTAGCAACGGTAAGAACAGAGCACGGAACAACGGACTGGTTTAAGATTGGGAAAGGAGTACGGCAGGGTTGTATACTCTCACCCTACCTATTCAACCTGTACGCAGAACACATCATGCGACATGCTGGGCTTGAGGAATCCAAGGCTGGAGTTAAAATCGCTGGAAGAAACATTAACAATCTCAGATATGCAGATGATACCACTTTGATGGCTGAAAGTGAGGAGGAGTTGAGGAGCCTTATGACGAAGGTGAAAGAAGAAAGTGCAAAAGCTGGGTTGCAGTTAAACCTCAAAAAAACCAAGATTATGGCAACCAGCTTGATTGATAACTGGCAAATAGAGGGAGAAAAAGTGGAGGCAGTGACAGACTTTGTATTTCTAGGCGCAAAGATTACTGCAGACGCTGACTGCAGCCAGGAAATCAGAAGACGTCTACTTCTTGGGAGGAGAGCAATGGCAAATCTTGATAAAATAGTTAAGAGCAGAGACATCACACTGACAACAAAGGTCCTCATAGTTAAAGCAATGGTATTCCCTGTAGTAACCTATGGCTGTGAGAGCTGGACCATAAGGAAGGCTGAGCGAAGGAAGATCGATGCTTTTGAACTGTGGTGTTGGAGGAAAATTCTGAGAGTGCCTTGGACTGCAAGAAGATCAAACCAGTCCATACTCCAGGAAATAAAGCCAGACTGCTCACTTGAGGGAATGATATTAAAGGCAAAACTGAAGTACTTTGGCCACATAATGAGAAGACAGGATACCCTGGAGAAGAAGCTGATGCTAGGAAAAGTGGAAGGCCAAAGGAAGAGGGGCCGACCAAGGGCAAGATGGATGGATGGTATTCTGGAGGTGACGGACTCAACCATTGGGGAGCTGGGGATGGTGACGGCCGACAGAAAGCTCTGGCGTGGAGTGGTCCATGAAGTCACGAAGAGTCGGAAACGACTGAACGAATAAACAACAACATTATGAGATAACCTGACATGCTCTGTCTCTATGGTAAGGTATCCTACTCAACGGTCAACAGCTGACCTTCTGAGATCAACATTGGAGGCCCTTCCCTGCTTGTCTATTTCTCAAGCCAATTGGGCAGGTGGTCATGAAGTATAGAACTCTTTTAGTAGTATCCCCCTCCCCCCAAGGTCCAATGGATGTCTACCAAGCCAGGTCATTACAGGCCTTCAAGTGAGTCCTGAAGTCTTACCTATTTATATATTTTATAAAGCTAGAAACCTGTTTCAGTTAAAACTAACTCTGACTCCCATCTTTGTATAGTAAAGGTAAAGGTTTTCCCCTGCACAGTCGTGTCTGACTCTAGGGGCCGGTGCTCATCTCCGTTTGTTAGCTGAAAGCCAGCGCTGTTCAAAGACGCTTCTGCAGTCATGTGGCTGGCGTGATGCGTGCGGAATGCTGTTACCATCCCACCGAAGTGGTACCTATTTATCTACTTGCATTTGCATGCTTTCGAATTGCTAGGTTGGCAAGAACTGGGGCAAATGCGGGAGCTCACTCCGTCACGCGGCGCTCAGGTCTTGAACCGCCAACCTTCTGATTGACAAGCCTGGCATCTTAACCACTGAGCCATCGCGCCACTCTTATATTTTTTTATATTTTATATTTTATATTTTATTTTTATATTTATTTATATTTATATAAATAAATAAATATATTTATTTATATTTATAAATATTACGTATTTATTATATATATATTTATAAATATATTTATATTTATATTTTGCATTTTTTATATTTTATATTTTATATTCAGATTAAAACAAAATAACAAAGGAACATAAGTAACAACAATCTAACACATCCATAGAACAAACAGTATGTAAAAAATGGGAATATACAGCTAATAACAGTCCAATGTTAGAAACACCATTCCTTGCCAGAGGGACCAGTCATAACATTCCAAACCTCAAGGCCTGATAAAACATCCATGTTTCTATTGACTTTCTAAAAATCAGAAGGCAAATGGCCATTTAGACACACAGGGGCAAGCTATTCTACAAAAGTGTGGTCATTATTGAAAAGGCACTCTTCCAAGTTACCTTTAGATGGCTGTCCCTGAGGGAAGAGACGTAGAATGTGCCCATCCTACTTGATCTTATGGGTAGATAGTTGTTACTGAAAGAAGGTAGTCCCACAGATGTTCAGGACTTGAGCCATGAAGTGCTTTAAAATAGCATCTTGCACTCAGAAACCAACTGCAGTATTTGAAGCAGAATGTTACATGAGTTACTGAGGTATGCTCATAATTACTTGAGCCTCTGCATTCTGAACTAGCCGAAGCTTCTGAATTCAAAGAAAGGCTCATGTAGAACACATTACTATAATCCAACTGAGAGTTATGACTGAGTTATAACTTTATAGAGTACCATTCTGATAGATCATCTGTTTTAAGTTAATTGATTTATCATTGTCTTGTTGTTCTTATTGTTGTCATTTAGTCATGTCCGACTCTTCATGACCTCATGGACCATAGCACGCCAGGCCTTCCTGTCCTCCACTGTCTCCCGGAGTTTACTCAAATTCATGTTCATTACGTTGGTGATGCTATCTAACCATCTCATCCTCTGCCGTCCCCTTCTCCTTTTGCCTTCACTCTTTCCCAGCATCAGGGTCTTTTCCAGCGAGTCCTCTCTTCGCATTAGGTGGCCAAAGTGTTTGAACTTCAGCTTCAGTATCTGTCCTTGCAGTCCAAGGGACTCTCAAGAGTCTTCTCCAGCACCACAGCTTGAAAGCATCAATTCTTCGGCGCTCGGCCTTCCTTATGGTCCAACTCTCACAGCCATACATTATTACTGGGAAAACCATAGCTTTAATTATACGGACCTTTGTCGGCAAGGTGATGTCTCTGCTTTTTAATATGCTGTCTAGGTTTGCCATAGCTTTCCTCCCAAGTAGCAAGCATCTTTGAATTTCATGACTGCAGTCACCATCTGCGGTGATCTTGGAGCCCAAGAAAATAAAATCTGTCACTGCTTCCATTTCTTCCCCTTCTATTTGCCAGGAAGTGATGGGACCAGATGTCATGATCTGAGTTTTTTTAATGTTGAGTTTCAAGCCAGCTTTTGCACTCTCCTCTTTCACCCTCATCAAGAGGCTCTTTAGTTCCTCTTCACTTTCTGACATTAGGGTGGTATCGTCTGTTATATATTTTATGATTTTGAAAGAATCTGGAAAGTTCTGTTTTAAAAAGTCAGGCTGAGAAGTTTTTTTCTGTTGGAGTCAGGAGGGCTCATGGTTTAACTCCCTCCTCAGAAATATTAATTAATTGGTGCCAAAAGGTCTAGCTTGAACTGACCAATCAGAATGTTTCTTGATGTTTTATTTCCAAATAAGTAAATAGGTGAGCTGAGTCAGAGTGGTCACGTTAAACGTTGTCCACTCAGGTAATGCCAAGTTCTTCTTGTAGAGGCTTTATATTGTAAATCTTCCTTTTGTGTTCAGCTGCAGCTATGTAGTATTGATATGTAAAATAGACCATGTGCTCTCGGCTGAGAAGCAATGGTTTTTCCTGTTCTTTGTTTTAAAATAAAAGCAACATTTTTTCTACTGCAAATGTTCAGTTTATTTTTTTTTTTGATCTCTCAATATGTTTCTATAACTCTGATCTTAAATTATTAAAAACAATAAAATCGTCTGCATATCTGAGGTTGTTGATATTTCTCCCGGCAATCTTAACTCCGGCTTGTGATTCATCCAGTCCGGTATTTCTCATGATGTACTCTGCATATAAGTTAAATAAGGAGGATGATAATATACAGCCTTGTCATACTCCTTTCCCAATTTTGAACCAATCAGTTGTTCCATGTCCGGTTCTAACTGTTGATTCTTGACCCGCATACAAGTTTCTCAGGAGACAGGTAAGGTGGTCTGGTACTCCCATCTCTATAAGAATTTGCCACAGTTTGTTGTGATCCACGCAATCAAAGGCTTTAGCGTAGTCAACGAAGCAGAAGTAGATGTTTTTCTGGAACTCTCTTGCTTTTTCCATGATCCAGCAAATGTTGGCAATCTAATCTCCAGTTCAGAGCTTTCCAAACTGTGTGTGGCGACACAAAAGTGTGTCGCCACACACAGTCTGGTGTGTCGCCACACAACCCGGAAGCTGATCATCAACAGCGCTTCCGGGTTTCCCTGCGGTGACACACCAACTGCAGCGCGCAAAAACCTGAAAGCGGCAGCAGCGCTTCGGGGTTTTTCCGCGCTGCCACAACGTCGGCACTTCCGGGTTTTCCCACGGCGACACACCAACGGCGGTTGGTGTGTCGCCGCGGGAAAACTTTGGAAAGCTCTGCTCTAGTTCCTCTGCCTCTTCGAAACCCAGCTTGCACTTCTGGTAGTTCTCGGTTCACATACTGCTGAAGCCTAGCTTGTAGGATTTTGAGCATAACCTTGCTAGCATGTGAAATGAGCGCAATTGTACGGTAGTTTGAACATTCTTTGGCATTGCCCTTCTTTGGAATTGAAACGTAAACTGACCTTTTCCAATCCTGTGGCCACTGTTGAGTTTTCCAAATTTGTTGGCAGATTGAGTGCAGCACTTTAACAGCATCATCTTTTAGGATTTTAAATAGCTCAGCTGGGATACTGTCTTCTCCGCTAGCTTTGTTGTTAGTAATGCTTCCTAAGGCCCACTTGACTTCACTCTCTAGGATGTCCGGCTCAAGGTCAGTGACCACACCATCATATTTATCAGGGACATTAAGATCTTTCTTGTATAGTTCTTCTGTGTATTCATGCCACCTCTTCTTAATCTCTTCTGCTTCTGTTAGGTCCCTGCCTTTTTTGTCCTTTATCATGCCCATCTTTGCACAAAACGTTTCCTTGATATCTCCAATTTCTTGAAGAGATCTCTAGTCTTACCCATTCTATTGTTTTCCTCAATTTCTTTGCATTGTTCATTTAAGAAGGCCTTCTTACCTCTCCTTGCTATTCTCTGGAAATCTGCATTCAGTTGTCTTATTGTACCAATTAATTAATTGGGTGTCACCAAATCATTGTTGCCTCTTAGCAACCACATAGATAGGTTTTCTCCATGACAATCTGTTCTTTAACCTGGTCTTTCAGGTCTTCCAAACTGAGTCTATCACCTTGCTGCTGGTTGTTCTTTCCTTCTCTTTCCTTCCACTTTTCCCAGAATTAGAGCTTGTTCCAGAGAGCTAGGTTTTCACATAATACACCCAAAGTAGGATAATTTGAGCCTGGTCATTTGTGCCTCAAGTGAGAACTCTGGGTTGATTTGTTCAATGGTCCATTTGTTTGTTTTCTTTGCTGTCCACAGTATTCTCAGGAGTCTTCTCCAACATCAAAGTTCAAAAGCGTCAATACTCTTCCTATCCAGCTTCTTCAAAGTCCAACTTTCACTTTTATAGAGTGTCACAGGGAATACCATGTCTTGCATGATCCTGAACTTGGTAGAGATTTAATATCCAACAAAATTGTTTCTTCTTTGAAAAATTCACACCCCATAATTTAAATTGGCTTTCAAATTATCCTAAACTATCTGGTTCCAATAATTGTTTGTCTCTACTGCCATCTGTTGTGAATGTACTTTCCTTGCCAGTAACAGGCTCAGACATTCACAGACACTTAGATATCCCCATATCCGCAAGGGAGGATCTTCTTTGTCACCCACACAGAGATTATCACAGCCTCTGCCTTCTTGGGAGCATAGAAAGGTTGTTATCCTTTTAAAACCAACAAGCTGATACTGGACTACGGTTGAAAAAAGAGGAGACTAACATCATTCCCAGAACCTCAGATTAAAGTTCGAGTTCCAGGAAAATGAGAAGATTAGGTAAAAGGAAACAGGAACCTATACTTCAAGAAAATTTACTCTTTATATAGAAAGAGGTAGATGTTCTAGTCAGGATTTCTGTCAGTTACTTTTTTTTCTCAGTAGAATTCAGATCACTGAACTTGGAAGGACATAGAATGCAGAATTCCTTATTATTATTATTATTATTATTATTAGTCATGTGACACCTCAGTAAAGGAGTGATAACATGACCCATCTACAAGTTCATTGACCCTTGTTTATACTTGCCTGAAGATGAAGTCAGTTATTGTTGAAAAACTGCATTTTTGTGCATTATTTACAGCTGGCTATAAATTTAGAAAAGTATTTTTATGGGACAGAAAATGGACAACCAAGCAGATTTAACTAAGGTTTACCAATAATCATATTCAGTTAATTATTATTAGGGGGAAGGATGCCACTTTGTCACCTGGAAGATAGGTGGTGGAACTACTAGCAGGAACTACCTAGCCACTATCCCAAACGAGATGGGGCCAGGAGGTGGAGATCCAGAGGGCTCCTGGGAGAGGAAGTTTGAGATCTCCAGCCTTTCACTATATGGGCTGAACCAATTCTGCTACATTATCCTTTCTCAATGAGGAGAAATTAGGTGCTTAAAAATGCCTTGCAATGGTAACTTGGCAGTGAATTTAGCAAACCTCTTTTAATCATTATGGATCTATTTAAATCCTGTTTCCAAGTATTATTAATTCATTTGTTATATTTACTGAATTTCTAAATAGTTTGTTTCCCATTGCAGTGGTTCCCCATTTACTTAAGAGACAGTCCCACTAGAATCTGCCCATCCATATCACACAGTGCATTAACTCCAGATGGTGTTTGCATGTTTTATTTCAAGATCCCTGTTAAACAATTCCTCCATGATAGTCTATTTTTTACTGTATTAAATGTTCAATGGAATATTTATATGCATCAATACATTCTTAATCTAAACACTTTATAATTTCATTTATTTATTTAATTTATACACCACCCATCTCACTATAAAAATGACTCTGGGCAGCTTACAAATAAAAAAAATTATTCAGCACATTTTACTTTATTCAGTATGTGCTATTTTCTTATTCAATAACATCTAAAAAGGGGAAATTCATAATTAAAGTATTGTTTAATTGTTGTTTTGGTTTACAAAATCTTAAACCACAGCATGTTTTATCTTCAATTGCAGTGATAAAACCATAATTTAGAAGAGTTCTATATGTAATTATGCTGTCAGTTAAAATCAGATTTGGCTGAGAGATGGAAATCAGGTTTTCTGTGAAAAAACATTCACAGGAAAAGCAGCATAATTAAGTGAATCTGGCATTATGTTTGTCATTTGAAACTACTGTATGTTGAGGTTTTCATATGCAATACAGGTTGTTGGTGTTTAATATAAATGTTTGCATCTGGTAGATGTCTTATACCTATTCATAAATAATAGCCATGTTATGCAAATTTGCTGAGTGTTTTTCACAATGCTTTTTGTACCTGATGATTTGAAAGATAGTGCTGAGGAGGGAAATGTAAAATAGCTACATGTTGTTTTTAATGACTGCTGGGTGTTAGTAGTTTGGTCCACTTCATCTGCCTTTAGAAAAAGAATTAAGATTAATCTCTTCAGTCAATACTCTGAATTATGTTATGATGTTTGATCATCTTATTTAATGGAAGGATTGGGGCATTTAATACTAGTGGGTTGTTAAAACATTAAAATGAACATGCTATATTATTTTATCATTCAGGACACATTTTCAGTGGATTTTAGAAATATTAAATCTGTATGCTTATACAGTATATAAATTCTGCAATATCATTCTTTAGATACTTACTCAGAGTCAAACTTTATTGTGACTTATTCCCTAATGCAGTTGTAGTATATTAACTATTAGTTAGGATCTTAGATATTGCCTGATACATTAGGGATTCCTTAGTTTCGAATTTTGCAACTATACAACATATTTATGCCAGAAATAATTCCTGCAATTCCTGTTTGCCAACAAAAAGCAGTTTACTTGGACAAATAGTTAATGAATTCCAATATACTGTAGTAACACATAATGTAAAATATGGAGAGCAGTTATATCAGAGATAGACAGACAGACAGACAGACAGACAGACAGACAGACAGACACAGACCTCTCCTTTTGTTGTTGTTGTTGTTCAGTCGTTCAGTCGTGTCCGACTCTTCGTGACCTCATGGACCATAGCACGCCAGGCCTTCCTGTCCTCCACTGTCTCTCGGAGTTTACTCAAAATCATGTTCATTACATCGGTGATGCTATCTAACCATCTCATCCTCTGCCGTCCCCTTCTCCTTTTGCCCTCAGTCTTTCCCAGCATCAGGGTCTTTTCCAGTGAGTCCTCTCTTCTCATTAGGTGGCCAAAGTATTTGAGCTTCAGCTTCAGCATCTGTCCTTCCAATGAGCAGTCAGGGTTGATTTCCTTTAGGATTGACTGGTTTGACCTCCTTGCAGTCCAAGGGACTCTCAAGAGTCTTCTCCAGCACCACAGCTCGAAAGCATCAATTCTTCGGCGCTCAGCCTTCCTTATGGTCCAACTCTCACAGCCATACATTGCTACTGGAAAAACCATAGCTTTAACTATACGGACCTTTGTCGGCAAGGTGATGTCTCTGCTTTTTAATATGCTGTCTAGGTTTGCCATAGCTTTCCTTCCAAGGAGCAAGCGTCTTTTAATTTCATGGCTGCAGTCACCGTCTGCGGTGATCTTGGAGCCCAAGAAAATAAAATCTGTCACTGCTTCCATTTCTTCCCCTTCTATTTGCCAGGAAGTGATGGGACCAGATGCCATGATCTGGGTTTTTTTAATGTTGAGTTTCAAGCCAGCTTTTGCACTCTCCTCTTTCACCCTCATCAAGAGGCTCTTTAGTTCCTCTTCACTTTCTGCCATTAGGGTGGTATCGTCTGCATATCTGAGGTTGTTGATATTTTTCCCGGCAATCTTAACTCCGGCTTGTGATTCATCCAGCCCGGCATTTCTCATGATGTACTCTGCATATAAGTTAAATAAGCAGGGTGATAATATACAGCCTTGTCGTACTCCTTTCCCAATTTTGAACCAGTCGGTTGTTCCATGTCCGGTTCTAACTGTTGCTTCTTGACCCACATACAGGTTTCTCAGGAGACAGGTAAGGTGGTCTGGTACTCCCATCTCTTTAAGAATTTGCCACAGTTTGTTGTGATCCACACAATCAAAGGCTTTAGCGTAGTCAATGAAGCAGAAGTAGATGTTTTTCTGGAACTCTCTTGCTTTTTCCATGATCCAGCGAATGTTGGCAATCTGATCTCTAGTTCCTCTGCCTCTTCGAAACCCAGCTTGCACTTCTGGTAGTTCTCGGTTCACATGCTGCTGAAGCCTAGCTTGTAGGATTTTGAGCATAACCTTGCTGGCATGTGAAATGAGCGCAATTGTACGGTAGTTTGAACATTCTTTGGCATTGCCTTTCTTTGGAATTGGAACGTAAACTGACCTTTTCCAATCCTGTGGCCACTGTTGAGTTTTCCAAATTTGTTGGCATATTGAGTGCAGCACTTTAACAGCATCATCTTTTAGGATTTTAAATAGCTCAGCTGGGATACTGTCTTCTCCGCTAGCTTTGTTGTTAGTAATGCTTCCTAAGGCCCACTTGACTTCACTCTCTAGGATGTCCGGCTCAAGGTCAGTGACCACACCATCGTATTTATCAGGGATATTAAGATCTTTCTTGTATAGTTCTTCTGTGTATTCTTGCCACCTCTTCTTAATCTCTTCTGCTTCTGTTAGGTCCCTGCCTTTTTTGTCCTTTATCATGCCCATCTTTGCACAAAACGTTCCCTTGATATCTCCGATTTTCTTGAAGAGATCTCTAGTCTTCCCCATTCTATTGTTTTCCTCGATTTCTTTGCATTGTTCATTTAAGAAGGCCTTCTTATCTCTCCTTGCTATTCTCTGGAATTCTGCATTCAGTTGTTTATATCTTTCCCTTTCTCCCTTGCCTTTTGCTTCCCTTCTTTCCTCAGCTATTTGTAAAGCCTCATCAGTCAGCCACTTTGCTTTCTTGCATTTCTTTTTCTTTGGGATGGTTTTAGTTGCTGCCTCCTGTACAATGTTACGAACCTCCATCCATAGTTCTTCAGGCACTCTGTCTACCAGATCTAATCCTTTAAATCTATTCCTCACTTCCACTGTATATTCATAAGGGATATGATTTAGGTCATACCTGATTGGTCTAGTGGTTTTCTCTACGTTCTTCAATTTAAGCCTAAATTTTGCAATAAGAAGCTCATGATCTGAGCCACAGTCAGCTCCAGGTCTTGTTTTTGCTGATTGTATAGAGCTTCTCCATCTTTGGCTGCAAAGTATATAATCAATCTGATTTCGGTATTGACCATCTGGTGATGTCCATGTGTAGAGTCGTCTCTTGTGTTGTTGGAAAAGAGTGTTTGCTATGACCAGCGTGTTCTCTTGACAAAACTCTATTAGCCTTTGCCCTGCTTCATTTTGTACTCCGAGGCCGAACTTGCCTGTTATTCCGGTTATTTTTTGACTTCCTACCTTAGCATTCCAGTCCCCTATGATGAAAAGGACATCTTTTTTTGGTGTTAATTCTAGAAGGTGTTGTAGGTCTTCATAGAACCGGTCAACTTCAGCTTCTTTGGCATCAGTGGTTGGGGCATAGACTTGGATCACTGTGATGTTGAATGGTTTGCCTTGGATTCGAACTGAAAGCATTCTGTCGTTTTTGAGGTTGTACCCCAGTACTGCCTTTCCCACTCTTTTATTGACTATGAGAGCTACTCCATTTCTTCTAAGGGATTCTTGCCCACAGTAGTATATATAATGGTCTCCTGAATTAAATTCGCCCATTCCTGTCCATTTTAGTTCGCTGATTCCCAATATGTCGATGTTCAATCTTGTCATCTCATGTTTGACCACATCCAGCTTACCTTGATTCATAGTTCTTACATTCCAGGTTCCTATGCAATATTGTTCTTTACAGCATCGGACTTTCCTTCCACTTCCAGACACATCCACAACTGAGCGTCCTTTCGGCTTTGGCCCAGCCGTTTCACACTTTCTGGAGCTACTCGGAATTGCCCTCCGCTCTTCCCCAGTAGCATTTTGGACACCTTCCGACCTGAGGGGCTCATCTTCCGGCGTCATATCTTTTAGCCTTTTGATACTGTCCATGGGTTTTCTTGGCAAGGATACTGGAGTGGTTTGCCATTTCCTCCTCCAGTGGACCACGTTTTGTCAGAACTCTCCATCATGACCTGTTCTTCTTGACCTGACTTCATTGAGTTACGCAAGCCCCTTCGCCACGACAAGGCAGTGATCCATGAAGGGGACCTCTCCTTTGGGAATGCATAATATACAAATAAAGGAAATAAAATAAATAAAATAACTCAGGAATTTTGCCAGCTACTGGTAAATAAAATATACTTAGTTGGCTGTATAGTCCAAAGATCTGACTTTCCATATAGAAGCTTGATATATTCATATGCTCAGTATGCATATGTAAAAAGCTTGTTAATCTTTTCATGATTCTCAGCTGCAAAGCAGATGGAGAATTAATTCTGTCAGGCATAATGCAAGATAGATTTTGTATGCAGATAGCCTGGGTTTACTGCACCATTAACCACCTAGAGGAGTTCCATTGTGTACAATGCATCTCAATCAGCTAATTTTAATGCAAGCTGAGTCTATCTGTACTCTAGCCATTCTCTTTATTTCAGTTTTTCTGTAAATTGGGAAAAAGTGTTGCCAGCAATACAATGGGAACCATTGTTCTGGTGGCCCAGTTCAGTTCGCTATTCTACATTTCAGTGCAACAATTTAGAGAGCTAGGTAGTAGGTTGGTGTCTACTCTTATTTGGAATCTGATTGATTTGCTTCCTCTTCTATATGGCAATGCCCCATCAAACTACACATACCCAGTTCCTTTAATCACTCCTTGCAGGACTTGATTTCCTGTCCCTTCATTATCTTAGTCTTCAGAACTCTAATTTGTTGATGTTCTGATTAGACTGCAGTGTGTGGAACTGGATACAGAATTCCAACTAGGGCCTGAACAAGGGAAAGTAGATGGGACAATTGCTTACCATAATCTGTACTCTATGTTCCTGTACATACATCTCAAAATGACATTTGCCTTTTTAGCAGCTGCATCATGTTCAACTTATGATACGCTATGTCATCCAGATCCGTTTCACATGTAGTACTGCCAAGCCAGGTCTCCCCTATCTTATACTTGTGCCTTTCATATTTTCTCCCTAGATGCAGGAGTATACATCCTGTTCATTCCAGCCTATCGTTCAAACCTGTTTTTACCTTTTTAAATCTTCTTTCTTTTGTAAAATATTAGTCACTCCTCCTATTTTGTGTCATCTACAAATACTGTATAATCAAACCCACAACTCTTTCATCCATTAGCAAGAAAAATATCGAACAACTGAAGTCCCAAGACAGGAACTTGTGGTACTCCACTTGATACTGTTCTCCAAGCTCATGTAGAACTATTTAAGAGGACTTTCTGGGCGTCATCATTCGGCCAGTTATGAATCCATCTAATAGCAGCAGCATCTAGCCCAGTACTTCCCAAACTTTTTCCTTCATTATCCAAAACCACTTATCAGAAAGTCCTTTTTACCCAAGGTAGGTAAAATACTGTAAGTCAATTCAATGGGTTTGTGTGTTGTTACCCAAAGAAAAACCACTTTTACCCAATTTTGGGTAATTTACCCAGGTTTGGGAAGCACTGATCTAGCCTATATTTTATCATTTTATTAATGAGGATATCATGAGAGACTTTGTTGAATGCTTTGCTGAAGTCAAATACACGATGTCCACAACACTCCCTTGATTTGTTGAGCTAGTAACTCTGTTGAAAAGGGAGATCAGATTAATTGGCTCTTGTTAATTGTTGCATTGCAAGGGCTCATAAACATGCTGTTTAATAATCTGCTTGAGGATTTTGCCTCCTTTCCTTTTTTGAAGAAAGGGACATTTTGCATTTCTCCAGTTTTTTGGAACCCTGATGGTTCTCAGGAATTCTCAAAGATTATTTAGTTGTTTTGTGTTCACCTTTGCTAGTTCCTTCATTACCCTAGGATGTAATTCATCTGGCTAATTTAAATTAGCTGTGTTCTTTTGCCCTCTCCTTGGTTATCCTAAGCTGCAGCTTCTTTCTTCCATGGCCAGCTAGAGCATTGTTGCCTGAGTGAAGATAGGCGTAAAATACCATTTTAAAAATTCTTCCTTCTCACCATCACCCATGAACAATTCACTCCTTTTTTCTTGCAATAGATCTATACTCTTTAGCTTTCTTTTTGTTTCTGATATACCTAAAAATGCTGTTTTGTTATTTGGGCCATTTACTGCAAGCCTCAGTTCATTGTAACCTTTAGCCTTTCTGACACAATGTTTAATTCCTGGCAATCGCCTTAATTCCTTCTTTGGTTATATGCACCTTTCTCCATTGTCCCTCCCCCCTTTTTTAATTAAAAAAAAGCATTTTAGAAAGTTCTGTGTATACCTACACACGTCTCTTTAGAGCCTCCCATTTTTCCTTCTAGTAGTATTTTTTGCAATTGCATTTTCAGTATATTGTTTCAAGGATTTTCCTTCTTTCCTGGACACTGTCCTCCTTCAGGATATCAAACCAGTGGATCTGATCTAGCTTCTTTTTGAGTTAATCATAATCCACTTTTCTTCCAGTATACATGTCTGACTCTTTCATCCATGCTTCCATGATATCATGAATACAAGGATAACATGCTTATTTTCTCTCAAGGTTTCAGTCACCTTCACTTCTTCAAGCTGTCTGTTCCTGTTGGTAAGTATTAGATCCAAGGTAATGGACCTCTTTTTTCCTTCTTCTTCCTTCTCTAAATAAAGTATGTATGCAAGGCTTAGATGGTAATGAGATGTAGCAAGACATTCATCTATGGAATTTTTCTCTACCAGTGATTTGTCAATGCTTGGATCTGATTTTTTTTAGTTGTAGTGTATAGCGTTCATTCTTTGTTTATACCACTTCACAATAGTATCCCAAATATAGGTGTGGTCATGGTAAAAAGAAGCATTTCTCACATGCTGTGCATCATCCTTTTCTACTGCATAGTCTGCAAATGAAATCACATGAAATTATTCCCAAATAAGTGAGCAAATAGCATAAGATCTTGACAATCAAGTACAGACTCAAGCAAAGACCATCCAGAAGTCTACCCTAGCTAGGCTCACATTTTCACCATCATTATTAAATGCCCTGTAGGAAAAATCCAAAATTTAGTTTTCTTTCTATTTTAAAATATTACTTTGTTTTTTTAAAAATAGATAGGATAGGATGTGTATCCTGAAAGTCTTGATATAAATAATGTGCATTTGTGTGTGTATTCAAGTCTAGCACCTGCAGTTAGCTATTTATTCACTGAACCACATACAGTATCTTTCTGGCACTTTAACATAATTGGCTCCATATCAGGATAAAAACCATTTGTAAATGAATTGAGAAGGATCAAGGAGAGCATAGAATATTGCACCATGCTGCACTTTGAGAGTGAATGATTAATGGAAACTGTTTCTAGATGGCTGAAAGGAGGGAAAAGAAAGTACCTTTCACAGCAAATTTCTCTATGATTTTGGACATGTTTGCCTTTAGGTGGTTTAGGAAACAAGGGCTGCTCTTAAGTGCTGATTTTAAAATGCACTTAGCTAGAAAACTTTAAGATACACATAGCTACTGGCTATGCTGTTTTACAGTTTGAATGTTTATCCATACTTAGGATGAAACTTTGCAGCTTTTCAAAATCAAATGGCATCTCAGGACAACGAAATCTGCGTTTATAGACATTTTACTATGGGAAAAAGAGTGATTCTGCTAGGTTTGGAATAGCAGTTTGGTTCCTTACTTGGAAGGGTGTTTTGTTGTTGTTTCTAATTTACATTCTTAGGGAAATCTTTGCTCCAAAACCGCGTTCTTCCTACTCCCATTTGCAAAGCAGCTGACTCTCGCAGCCAGCCTCGTCTCTCTCTTTTCCACTTGTTTTCTCTTCATGTGGCTCGTAGGAGACGCGAGGACTGACCAGGACTGCCCGGGGAAAACCCGGCTTTGAAGGGCTGCCTGCTCAAAATTAAAAAAAGAAATGAAAACCGGCCAGCCGTTGACCGAAGTCGCCTCAAAGAAGGGGGCGACACCCCTCCCGCCGGCGTCCAGGCAGCCTTCGGGAGAAAGAGAAGGGGAGAGCGGGCCGGCGTCAAGGTGAAGGGACTGCGCAGCCGCAGTGGGGAGAGGGGGGAAGGATTGACGTTGCGGGAGAAGCGCCCGCGGGGTTCGGGAGGACGGCGACGCAGCGAAGTGGCCGCTCGCACCTCCGCGGCGGGGACGGGCGGGGATTTCGCCTGGCTTGCCCTGCAGTTTCTGCCCCCGTCGCGCCGGGGCGGGTGTCGGGCCCAGCAGGTGGATAATACAGCAGTCGGACAGTGGGGGCCGTTCTGCCGCTGTGCAGCCATGTCTAGCGGCGACAACAGCAGAGGCACTGCCGGGAGAAGCGCGGCTCAGCGCGGCGCGCGACGCTTTCACTGAGGCGGACGGATTGGCGGCGGCGGCTGCATGAGACGATTCCATGTTGGCGGCTCAGGATTAAGCGGAGGAAGACCCCGATCCTGGCGCAGAGGGCCGACTGAACTCTCCCTCCCTCCCTCCATCCCTTGGGGCACCGGCGGGAAGGATCCGATCTCTAGCGGGGAACGGAAAGGCATGGCTGACCGAAGCCCCCCGAATTGCCACTTGAGGCTGGAGTGGGTTTATGGCTACCGAGGTCACCAATGCCGCAACAACCTTTACTACACGGCCGCCAAAGAGATCGTTTATTTTGTGGCGGGGGTTGGCGTGGTCTATAGTCCCCGGGAGCACCGGCAGAAATTCTACCTGGGGCACCAAGACGACATCATCAGGTAGGATGCCCCTTCTGCTCCCCAGCCTCCTCCCTTGTTTCTTTTCCAAGCCTTCCTTAAGAGCCGCCCTTCAGGAATTATCACAGGACAACCAGCGGGCGCCCTCGGTAGGGCACCGAGTGCCCGTTGGATTTCATTCCCTGCAAGCTTGCACTAGCTGGGATTCTTCGAGGCTCGCTCTCGTCTTCTTTTATGGGACTTCTGTTTATCTGTTTATTTGCTATCATAATTCCAAACATTAACGTTTAGTATATGTTCATTGCAGTTCCTCTCTTTTTCTCAGATCCACTGAAATAATCTAGTGGAAAAATCTTCAGTTTATTTATAATTAAACTGTTAGCAAATGTGATCTCCTTTTCTTGAGAATAAGGTAGAGGTTTGAATCCACTTCCTTTTGGCTGGTTAAATGTATACAACCAGAATTCACATAATGTATACTGCATCACTGATTTTGATTCATATTCCACCCCTTTTTAGCCTTTTCCCACTTTGAGTTGTACTGCTTGTCCACCCATCCTTGAATTAGGAGGAGACAACTACAGTACCCTTGCATGAAATCCAGTCTCCTTTGCCAAATGCTATTCTGCCTCTATTGCCTCTGTTCCCAGTCAGTAACAATAATTGACTTTCCTCCAAGGTACAGTGTCATAAGCCCAACGGATTTTACACACCATGAGTCTGCCCTTGGATGGTGTCGGAATAAGTACTACTTTAACATTGGTACGGCTGAGAATGACTTAATCCCATCTCACTTGGCTTGGGACCAGATAAGGGCTATGTCATGTGGACATGGCAGGAAAAAAAAGTTGACAGGGTGTGTTGGTGCCATGGCCAGGTGCAAGTGGTGAAAGGTCTTCAGTTTCTCTTTTGTAAAAAACACACCTATCATCAGTGATCTGTATGTTGCAATTGTTACATACTTCTAATGTACCAACATGCTGTTTTCTTGCTTCTTGAATATTGTCAGAGGCAGCTGGAAAGACATTCTTAGGTGCTGGTTGTTTTCCTTCCACTGCCTTATGAAATTGTCTCCAATTGAGCAGTTTCAGCAGTGTAAGTTTTGAAGCATTGTAATCCTTATGAGTATCTGACTGGGATATAGTATTTACCTTGACCTGAACATGTATATTTTTCCATATACTGTTTCAGTTCAAATAATATCTGTCTAATTTTATTCCCTTTCATCGATCAATAAACAAATGTGACACACTTGTACCACAGAAAAATATTTTTCTCTCTGTCCTGGGCAATGAATTTTCATTATTCCTCACATTAACTCAAATCAGTAAACTTGCAGAAGTTTACTGTTAGTGTATTATATAACTGTGACCCATTTCTTCAAGCTTTTGAATATTGCCTTATGTCATTAGTGCAGTATTATATGAATGAATAGAATCACACTTTTATATAACTAATATTGGCAGTCATTGCATAATATTGGCAAAGTCTTGGAAAATAATATTAAAAACATTGGTTTTGGAATCTGTTTTCACTTAGGATTTAATGCAAGTGTGTATTACATTTGAATATATACATACAACTTCCCAAGTAGAAGTCAAACATTACTTCTTACTGGATTCTAAATTTTTGATGGTCTTACATTTTCCGTTAAACATTAAGCTTCCAGTGTCCTGACAAGTGCTTTATTAAAGCTCAAAATAAATGCTTTACAATCTTTCATAAACTTTCTGAGAACTATCAGTAAGAATAGTGCATATTTTAAAGGTGTTAATTCTGAGGTATGATTTCAAATAAATATTTTATTGGGTTCACTCATATTTTAGTTCCTATTTACATATATATAAAAAAGTATATTTTCACTAGAGTATACCATTAACTGAAGCATCAGTGTCAAAATACTGTAGATATTGCCGTATTTTCAAGAAAAATGTTTGTTCTCTATAGTATCATTATATACTATACATTTATTGCTATTAGTATAACTGTAGTATTGTTTTCCATACTAAGCACATATCATGGAATTAGTGGCTCATATATTCCAACATTAATATGTATTTCCTTGAACTTCTACTCTGTTTTTTAACCTGATTCTTCTCCCATGTGCACAAATCAGTAAGTGCAGATTGTGGGACTCTGTGATTTTCTATAGAGTAAGAACATACTCCAGCAGCTAGGGAATGTTAAATTTATTTAAAAACAAACACACCTTTCTATCTCATAAGGCTATAAAGATAACTTTGTAATCAACATGTCTAGTGAAACCTCATAAGCCAGGGAAGGACTCAGTAGGATGTTCAATGATGGGATTTGTGTATCCTCCATAGCTTCATGAACTGAAGAAAACTGAAGGAAGCATATCTTTACAAACAAATGTGTTCTGTTCAGTAGCTGAGATTTCAGCCTTGTTGCACTTGCATGGCCAAGGCACTCGCCAATCTTGCTGCAGGAACAGAAGCGGAAGTCCATGGACAGCAGAGGAGCTGTCCAGCACAATTGATACTATCCAGTGTAGTCCAGAGCAAGTCAGAGATCTGATCAACATGGGAGCTGTCCAGCCTTTTTTTAGATACTGGGTGGAGAGGTAGGTGAGAAGAATTATAACAGTTATAACTTATCGCTGGATTCAGAAAGTTTCATGGCCAGGCCTTCTCTGCAGAGGTTCTCCAGATTTGCTTTCCTTAGCAAATAGCAGCAGCAGCATTTATAGCTAACCAAAACTCTTAAATGTGTAGAGAAGCTTAGAGAAGGCAGTTTATATTCAATAAGAAAGAATATTTAGAATGAAATCTTCTATCACTATTACAGCAATTTTAGGGTGGAAATATGCTGAAAACAGAAAGGAGTAGGCCACTAGATTATTTGGTATCATTACAGTATACCTCTACAGTATTCTAATACCACTATATTACATTACTGTACTTTATTTTTGTGTAGTTATAAAACATTGTAACTTGTCAGGGATTAGATTTTAAAAAAATCAAAGATCAATATCTTTAACCCACTATACATTGTTTTTTCCTGATATTTATTATAGAAAAAGAATAAATGATGAATGGATAATTATTCATAGTCATTCAGAATGTAGTTGAAATATGCTAGGTTCTAGTAGAAACATGTCCTGTAACTTCTAGCTCTCTGGAAATATTTGTTAGTTAGCATGTGAAAATGAATTGAAGAATACATGGAGCTTTAAGATAACTAGCTTAAAACATCAATATAATTCTGTAGTATCTGTTTTTGTCTGTATCTGATTTCCTGCATTTTTCTTTGTAAAATTTTCTCAGTTTATTTGCTCAACTGCAGTAAAGCATGTGTATATAGATACTTCAGTCTTCATATGGGATTGTAGGAAGCTACCTTATACAGAATAAGGCCACTGATTTATTAGGTCACCATAGTCAACGCTGTCTGGCATCTGCTGTTCAAGATTTCACTCCAAGTTCCCTCCCAGCCCTATTTGGAGATGCTGAGATTGAACCAGATGACACGACTGCACAACTGTGCGGGGGGAACCTTTACCTTTACTCTACTGTGAAATTGCTGCTGAAAACAGAGCACCCTATTTCCTGTTGAAAATGTGATTGTTTTATTTTATATCAAATTCTTTTATTTTAAAATATTTACAATGAATTAAAATAAAAAAGGTTTAAATATGTAATATGTTTAGAGCTACTATGCCAAATCAACAGGTTGAGGAGCTGAAGTTGACAGAAAATAGTAGTTTAACCTTTATACTTTACGTGTAGCTAAATTAATGGGGTAATTAAGCTACAGCAAATTATTCAGCTTATTTTGAAAATCAACCGTATTTTTGCTGCTAAACGATCAATGAGCTCCAGACACAGTGACACTTAGAATAAATACACTGAGGTCAATACAACATATTTTACAGATTGATATTTGTTAAATGAAACAGACTACTGCATCTTCCTAAATTAGCAGCATTAATACATTTTTACAGATGGTACAATATGAATGCATAACATTGGAAAAAAGAAAGCTGGCTTCAACTGATCAGACCATTGGTTTCTTTTTTTTTTTAATTAAATTTTATTAAGTTTTACAATACATAATAAAAGTTAGAATAGAAAAAAGAAATAAAAGCAGAAATACAAAATAAGAAAAAGATAAAGAAAAAGTGAAGTCAAGAAATAATAAGCAAAGAAAATATAGAAAATAGATGTCCTCCAATCTATCTTTGAACTTAAAGTACAATAATTGATTTTAAATGTTAGTCCTTCATACAGTATACAGGAACTTTTCTTTGTCATATGCCTTTTGATTTCTTTAATCCAATCTTCTAATCTTCATATAGGTTTCACCTTTCTTACTGTCTCCCAATAATCCATCTTTGGCTTCCACTCCTTGAAGTAGTAGTTAAATGTTGAATGTTCATTACTACATATTTATATCTTCAATAAAGTCCAATTAGTATAACAAATAAAAGCCTTATTTACTTCTAATAAACTACAATATATTCTATTCATATTATGACTCATAACCTAACATATTATGTAACTTAATACATAATTTAGCAATTCTTATAATGTTCATACATATATGTTTCTATAATTTAATTCTAATATATATATATATATCCATAAAAAAGGAATTCTTATATCTCAATTATCCATCTATAATTTCCATTCCTTGTAGTAGTGTCCATTTAAACTAAGTGCATAATCTATCATATCACTTAACCTAATACCTAATATATCAATTCTTATAATATTCATACAATACATATTGATATATATCATCCTGTAGTAACCATCATTCTAATTCCATCTCATCTCATCATATCATTATCTTCTCATAAATATATCTCTAAGGAAAACAGTATTCTATAATATCAACTTATGTTTGTATTTAGCATCTTACATTTAGAATATCACTTTTTATATATCCATACAATTTCTCATAACAATTCAAGTCCATATTTCATTAGCCTTTATATCCATACAGTTTCTCATATCTTCTGTTTAGGTTATGCCAAAATCACAATACACTATGGCAAATTCGCAATATACAGCCTGCTCTTTTCTATATCTCATATAGAATATCAGAGCAACCTTCTCTCCCTTTCCACGTATTTCACAACATCCATCCAACTGTACACCTGTGAGGAGAACTGGGAGCCCCGGTCGCTCACCACCTGCTCGGGGAGGCCGTGCAGTCGGAAGATGTGTTGCACGTATAGCTGCGCCGTCTCCCGAGCGGTCGGGAGGCCGGTACACGGGATGAAGTGTCCCATCTTACTGAAGAGATCCACTGCCACCAGGATGCAGGAATAGGGGCCGGCCTTGGGGAGGTCGGTGATGAAATCCATCGACAGGGTGTGCCAGGGGCGTGGTGGAGTGGGCAGAGGGTGAAGGAGTCCTGGGGGTTTGCCCGGCTGGTTCTTCGCACGGCGGCACACTTCGCATGTCTGGACGTAGCGTGCCACGTCCGCCTGGACCCGGGGCCACCAAAACTCTCGGGTCAGCAGATGCAAAGTCTTATAGCGCCCGAAATGTCCAGCAGGGCGAGCGTCATGGCACAGGGAGAGAACTTCCCCCCGTAGGGGCCCGGCCGGTATACACAAGCGGCCCTGGTGCGTTAGAAGCCCGTCAGACACAGCGTAGTCCAATGTGGCCGGTGCAGGGGCTTGCTGCAGGTGGCACAACTGCTCTCGGGTCCAGGGGTCCCTTGCCTGCTGCTCTTGGAGCCGGTCCCGAAGTGTGGGCTGGGGAACGGTGGATGCGAACACCTCTGGGGCCAGTACGGTGGTCGGGGAGGCAGTCAGGTCCGCCGGGGGCGTGTACTCCGGCTCCCGGGATAAAGCGTCAGCCTGCTTGTTTTGAGCGCTAGGAATGTATTCAATCCGGAAATTGAAGCGGGTGAAGAAGAGCGACCATCGAATCTGCCGCTGGTTCAAGCAGCGGGCCGTCTGCAGATGCTCTAGGTTCCGGTGGTCCGTCCGGACGACCACCAGATGTCGGGCACCCTCCAAATGATGTCTCCACACCTCGAAGGCCGTCTTTATGGCTAGCAGCTCCCGCTCCCAAATGGTGTAGTTACGCTCTGCAGGGGTGAGCTGGCGGGAATAGTATGCACAGGGACGCAGGGGCTCCGTAGGGGTGGCCTGTTGCGAGAGGACCGCCCCGATGGCGTAGCTGGAGGCGTCCGCCTCCACAATGAACGGGAGCTGGGGGTCTGGGTGTCGCAGTACTGGTTCTGTGGCGAAGCGGCTTTTTAAGTGTTGGAACGCCTGCTCCGCCTCTGCAGTCCACCGGAACGTCTCACGGGGTCTCAGTAGTCGGGTGAGCGGTACCGCCAGCGCGGCATAGCCCTCAATAAATTGTCTGTAATAGTTCGCGAACCCCAGGAACCGTTGGAGCTCCTTTCGATTCCTGGGAGCTTGCCATTGCGTCACCAAGGTGACCTTGGCCGGGTCCATGGCTACACCCTCGGGAGTAAGGCGGTGGCCCAGGAAGTCCACTTCCCGGACATGAAACTCGCACTTCTCAAGCTTAGCGTAAAGCCGGTGCTCTCGTAGCCGCTGTAGAACCGTACGGACATGCTCCACATGCCGGGCCGGGTCCCTGGAGTAGATGAGGATGTCATCTAGATATACCACAACAAACCGGTCCAATAAGTCCCGAAACACGTCATTAATGAAGCGCTGGAAGATGGCGGGCGCATTACACAGTCCGAAGGGCATGACCAGATATTCGTACTGCCCATAGCGCGTCCCAAAGGCCGTCTTCCATTCGTCCCCGTCCCGGATCCTGATCAGGTTGTAGGCGCCGCGCAGGTCCAGCTTGGTGAACAGCTGGGCCTGGCGCACCCGATCCAGTAGTTCCGGTATCAAGGGGAGTGGGTACCGGTACCGGATGGTTATCCGGTTCAGCGCCCGATAGTCATTGCAGAGCCTCAGCTCCCCGCACTTCTTCTTCACAAAGAGCACGGGGGCTGAGGTCGGGGATCTGGAGGGCCGAATGAAACCCCTCTGCCGGTTCTTGGCTAAAAAGTCCCGGAGGGCGGCCTGTTCCGGCTCCGACAATGAGTACAGCCGGCCTGCGGGCAGGGGGGCATCAGGCTTGAGGTTAATTCCGCAGTCGTAGGGCCGATGGGGCGGTAACCGGTCTGCCCCCTTCTCAAAGACATCCCCAAACTCCTGGTATTCCGGGGGAAGGGCAGGAGTCCCCTCGGCGCTGGCGGCCCCCAGGAGTGCCTTGACAGCCAAGTGCGGGCAAGGTTCCCGGAACTGGAGTCGCTGGCGAGCCCAGTCTATCATTGGGTTGTGCCGCTCCAGCCAGTCTATCCCTAGCACCAGCGGGAACCGGGGCATCTTGGTGATGTCCATGTGCAGCCGCTCCTGGTGCTGGCCCACCACCATGGTGAGGAGCGCCGTCTCCTGGATCACCGGGCCCGACTGCAGCAGCCGCCCGTCAATGGCCTCCACGGACATGGGCACCTTTTTTGCGCGGAGCGGGACCTGCTGCTGGGCTGCAAAGTCACTGTCCATATAGGAGCGGGAGGCCCCGGAGTCCACTAAGGCATGGGCCAGGAGCCACTGCCCTGCCCGCAGCCGCAGCTTGACCGGCAGCAGCAGGTGCTGGAGTCCCTCTCCTGTTGGCCTGTGGGCAGAGGCTGCACGCCCCAGGTCGCTCGGCCGGCACTGACCTGGGGCTGCCAGTTTCACGGCACTGACTGCTTTTTGGGGCATGAGCTGGCATAATGCCCCGGCCCGCCACAGTAGAGGCACAGGTTGGCCCGGCGCCTCCTCTACTTTTCCTCCCGAGTAAGCCGGGGCCGAGCAGCCCCCAGCTGCATTGGCTCTGGCGCGGTCGGGCTGTAGCCACCAGGGGGCCAGGGAGCCGTAGGTGCGGGAGGCCGGTGGCACCCTAGCCCGGGATCAACACGTCCCCGGCGGGCCTGGAGCCTGTCCTCCAGCCGCCCATCGATGCGGAGGCACAACTGGATGGTTTGCTCCAGGGTGGTAGGGTGTTCCACCCGGGCTACCTCGTCCAGCACGGGCTCAGACAGTCCCTCTAGATACTGGTCCCGCAGGGCAGCCTCATTCCAGTCCAAATCCTGGGCATAGAGCCGAAACTCGGCTGTGTAGTCTGCCACCGACCCTTTGCCCTGTTGCAGCCGCCTGATCTGCCGGTTGGCTCTGGCCAGGGCTTGAGGCTCCTCAAAGGCACTCCTGAATTGTGCCAGGAAGGCAGGGTAGTTGTTCAGGAGCGGAGAGTCAGCCACCAGGAACGGGGTGGCCCATTTAGCCGCACGGCCCTTTAAGAGGCTGATAAGGAAACAGACCTTGGTTTGGTCTGACACAAACTCCCTCTCCCGTACCTTCATGTATAACGTGCATTGTCCCAAGAAGGCAGGAAAGTCCTTAGGCTTGCCCTCATATTTCTCAGGAGGGCTCACTGGACACTTGCTGGGCACGGCAGCCACCGTGGCCAGCTGCAGTTGTAGCTGGCCCACAAGCCCCATAAGTTGGTCTACTTGTGTGGCCAGCGTCTGTTTCTGAGCTGCCAAATTAGCCATCGCATCGGCAGCTGGATTAGTCATGCTGCCAACAAAACGTCCTTCTCTCTCTCAGCGTTTGTTTGTGGTGGGAGCAAACTGTGCTGGCTCGCCTCCAGAACAGATTGGAGAGTCTTGGCAGTCGGCCAGAGGTAAGGAATGCAGCCCAGAGTCAGTTTGCAAAGCTAGCCAAGAGAGACAAACCAGTGTGTGCCGATTGTCAAAGGAGTGAAGCAAAGGGTAGTCAATAATCCAAACCGGGTCAAGGGTTCCAGAAGTCCGAGCCACGATAATCCAAACAAGGTCAGGGGTCCAGAAGTCAAGGTAACGATAATCCAAACAGGGTCAGGAACGCAGGCAAGACAGGATACAAGAGTGGTCGCGAAGCCAAACTGCAACGTTGCTCCCACAACTCCCTCACTGCTTTGTCGGTAATTTATCAGGAGCTCAGGAGCTGTCCTCTGGGTCCTGCAAAGACTCTCCCTGCCCTCTGCGTAACTCCCTAGCAGCCAGCCGAGCACTTTTCCTCCTGTCCTTTAAGGCGAGGCGCACACGCCTCCGCCTCTGCCCTTTGGGGGATTCAGGTGAGCTGGGAGGCTGATGGGATCCAGCTGGCTGCTGGCTAGAGGGTGGGGACAAACAGCAATCCCCAGCTTGCTCCCCTGTAGCCTTGGTTGCTGGCTGCTGGCTCGAGGGTGGGGACAAACCACAATTCCCAGCTTGCTCCCCTGTATCCTCAGATATTGCCAACTCCTGCGGTGCTGGGTCATTGTCTGGGACCGTGCCTGCGTCTGGGGCCTCACCTGGCTCAATCCCCTGGAGGTTTGCCAGGGGCAGCTCGTCTTCTGACTCCTCACTGAGGCCCTGGGGCAGAGGCTGAGCCAGGACAACTGCAGAGGCAGAGTACGCTGCACTATCAGAACTCATATGGTATAGGCAATTGTTAAGGGATGTAAATGTAACAATTGAGGGACCTATATGTGTATATGAAGACAGTGAAGCGTGTATACAGATGGCAAAGAATGATAGAATCAGAGGGAGGAGCAAACATGTGTATATTAAATATCAAAATGTTAGGAATGCTGTAAAAGAATCTGATTAATTTGCAATATTGTCCATCTGAGAGTAACGTAGCAGATGTGATGACAAAGCCTCTAAGTGTAGAGAGACATAGGATGTGTGTATCCAATATGTGTATGTCTTCTATTCTGTATAAGTGAAATGTAATATCTATTGTAAATTGGAGGGGTGTTGGGGTTTGTATATACCCAGGAATTTACAGATAGATAAATTATACTGGAGAGGCTTGATGTATCTAGGTGAGAAGTGAAATATTCTGCAAGTCATCCAATTAGCAGCCATTGTTGAAGGTATGATGTGGCAGTAATGACTCATACTTCAGGTGCTATAGTTTAGTTGGGTATGGCAGATGATGAGAGTGATCGGTCAGTATTTGTATAAAAGAAGTGAACTTCTCGTTGCTGTATTCCTTCTCGTTGCTGTATTCCTTCTCGTTGCTGTTATCATTTGTAACTGCAGTTGGATGTTACTGGACTGTATTTGGACTACATATGTATATAAAGTAAATAGGCTATTTTATCTAATCTCTGCTTGAGTGTCTATTTACTGCATAGAACGTGGATCTCTGGTGTCTTGGAAAAAGGAGCAGGCCGACCCACGTTGCGTGCTCTGACTCTTTCATTACTTGATCAGCTGCATTTAAGGCCGTTCTCTAGACTTTGAAACCAAGATGCATAAAGTCTATTCTAGGAAATAGAAAGTTCTTGAGAACATTCTTCTTTTGCCAGGGGTCAGCAGTGACATGTCAGTCTTTCAGCATCTGCTGTGATAATTTGGATGGGACTTCCAGATATCTGGCAGATCTATAACCATATTGTTACCAGTGTTATTATGAACTGAACATACCTGTTTGGTTCTCACATACACATGCTATGCAGTACTTTAAAGTGAAAAAACGTATTTAGAGCACACGTGGCAGCAATTTCTTCAAATGTGCCTATTCCCATGGTGAATGAGTGAAGCTTTTAACACTGAAAATAAATAATAAAAGTTGTAAATCCTGTCAGAGGGAGCGCGGATGGAGCGGCCTGCCTCTCTCCTAGGCACCAGTGATCCACGTACTATGCAGTAAATAGACTCCAAACAGAAGTTATATCAAATATCCTATTTACTTTATATACATACGTATTTACAGATCACTTCCACAAGTAACAAATGATACACCATCAACGATACAGCTTTCACGAGGTAAAATGGGAATAATGGGAAATGAGAATGTCTCTGCATATATAGTGAACCTGACCAATCACATTATAGGTCACTCTCGTTATTCACCACACCCAACCTAACTCTAAGCACCTGTTGTTATGAGTCACACATGACACATCATTCCTACAACAATGGCTGCTAATTGGGTGACTGTGCAGAATATTTCACCTTTTACCTAGAAATCAAGCCTCTCTGTATAATTTATATCTAGAAGTAAATTCCTGGGTTTATCAAACCCCAACACCCCTTCAATTTACAATAGATATTACATTCAATTGTACAGAATAGAAGACATACACATTTGAGATATACACATCCTATGTCTATCTATGCTTAGAGGCTTTGTCATCACATCTGCTACATTAAACTCAGATGGACAATATTGCAAATCAATACAATACAGTACACTTCCACTTATTGACTGATCACATATTCTTGATCACATGAAGTTTGGTCATCATCTCCAGTCTCTGGTTTAACAAAATCTGTTGTCATCGGGGTTGAAACTTCTTTACACTGTTCCATATTGTTCTCTCTTAGCAGTGCTTCAATTTTCTTCCGCTGCTCTAGAACATAACCCCCATCAACCTTCTGAATACCTATGCCTAGGTAATTCTTAATATCTCCCAGATCTTTGACATCAAAGTGCTGTTTCAGATTTTCAGTAAATTCAATTACCCTGCTTTGATCTTTCGCTATAAGACACAAATCGTCTACAAAAATCAAAAGCAAAATCTGTTCATCGTTTTCACATTGCTTTACATACAGACATGGGTCAGCTATACTACACTTGAATCCCATTCTTTGTAATTCCTTATCTAACCTAAGATTCCAGCAACGTGCCGACTGCTTGAGTCCATACAATGCTTTCTGCAACTTGTATACCCTTCCTGCAATCTTTGATTCATAACCTGGGGCTTCAATCATATAGATCTCTTCATTCAAATCAGCATGCAAATATGCTGTTGTGATATCATAATGCTGTACTACACAATTCCCAGCTGCTGCCATTGCTAAGGCAAACCTAAATGTCTCCCCTCTTAGCGTTGGTGCAAAAACTTCATCATAAGTCTGATTCTTTATCTGGGAAAATCCTTGTGCTACCAACCTAGCCTTATACTGAATATTACCATTCACTAAGGTTTTCTTCTTATACACCCATCTACAGCCTACTGCTCTATGCCCCTCAGGCAGCCTAGTAGATTTGAAAACCTTATGAGAATTAATGGCTTTCATTTCCACATCCATAGCAGCTTTCCATCTACTCTGCTCGTGTTGTGGCAACATCAATACGTCCCTGTAATTACGAGGTTCATAATCAATGAAACACACTTTTACATCACCTGGTGTATAACGCTGAGGTGGTATGCCCTTTTTAACTCTCTCAGATCTGCGCAATACTGTAGCATCCTGCATCATTGGCACACTAGGAGTTAATTCCTCTTCCTTCTTAATCACATCAGTGGCCTCTCTCCGCTCTGAAAACTCAAAACGTCCCTGACTAGGAAGATAAACCTCACTGCTCCCGTGTAATCTCTGCCAATTGCTATGCTCACAAAAACTTGCTGATCTAGAAATAACAACTTTCCTGCCATCAGTGAACCTATATCCCTTGGTCCCTGGCTCATACCCCACAAACGTCAGCTTCTGTGCTTTTGCCTGTCCTTTCCTACGTACCTCCTTATGCACGTGAACATAGGCAGTGCACCCAAACACCTTCAAATGAGCTAATGGTGGCTTCTTGCCATATAACATATAATATGGAGTTTGGTTTACAGACACACTCCATAACCTGTTAATTAAATAATTAGCAGTTAATATTGCCTCTCCCCAGTATCCTCTTGATAACCCTGAGTCAGCAATGAGTGAATCCTTCACTGTCTGCAATGCCAAATTCCTACGTTCAGCGACGCCATTCTCAGCTGAACTATGTGGGTTAGTTCTCCTATGCACAATGCCCCTTCTACGGAGCCATTGCTGAAAACTCCCACTCAGAAACTCTGTACCCCGGTCAGTTTGTAAACTACACACCTTTGTGCTATACCTACGTTCCACAAACTGCACCCAGTTTCTAAATTTTTCAAATGTTTGACTTTTAGCTTTCAATAGGTAACAGAACCCAAATCTAGTGTAATCATCTACAATGACTAAAACATATTTAGCACCCCCTATTGTAGCTGCTAATGGACCAATTAAGTCAGCGTGAACTAATTCAAAACATTTATGTGACTTCCTATCACTGAATTTGCTCACAGGAAACACCTTTGACTTTGCAACCTTATAAGCTGTGCAATCCAAATACACTTGGCACTTTTTCAATTCCATTCCAGAACTTGCTTCTGACATATTTTCAATCACTTTGAAACTCGGATGCCCAAGCCTTCTATGCCATAGGTGCTCACATGAATCATGTGTTGGCTTATTAATCGTAGCTACACCATGATGGTTGCTGCTTGTCCTGGTTTGAACTATTTCATAAAGACAGTTTTGCAAAATACCTTTGCCACAAACATTGTTATCTTTCATAACAATACATTCATTATTACCAAACTGTACAGTATAACCCCTCCAGCAAAGGAGATCATTACCTTGTCATGGTGCTGGAGCTTGAGCACCTCAATGAAACCATGAGCTAAACCGTGAAGGGACAACCAAGACGGGAAGGTCGTGGCAGAGAGGTCAGACTAAATACGATCCCTGGGGAAGGTAATGGCAACCCACCCCAGTATTCTTGCCATGAAAACTAAATGGATCAGTACAACCAAAGATATGACTGGCAAATAGAGGGAGAAAAAGTGGAGGCAGTGACAGACTTTGTATTTCTAGGTGCAAAGATTGCTGCAGATGCTGACTGCAGCCAGGAAATCAGAAGACGTCTACTTCTTGGGAGGAGAGCAATGGCAAATCTTGATAAAATAGTTAAGAGCAGAGACATCACACTGACAACAAAGGTCCGCATAGTTAAAGCAATGGTATTCCCTGTAGTAACCTATGGCTGCGAGAGCTGGACCATAAGGAAGGCTGAGCGAAGGAAGATAGATGCTTTTGAACTGTGGTGTTGGAGGAAAATTCTGAGAGTGCCTTGGACTGCAAGAAGATCAAACCAGTCCATACTCCAGGAAATCAAGCCAGACTGCTCACTTGAGGGAATGATATTAAAGGCAAAACTGAAGTACTTTGGCCACATAATGAGAAGACAGGATACCCTGGAGAAGAAGCTGATGCTAGGGAAAGTGGAAGGCAAAAGGAAGAGGGGCCGACCAAGGGCAAGGTGGATGGATGGTATTCTGGAGGTGACGGACTCAACCATTGGGGAGCTGGGGATGGTGACGGCCGACAGAAAGCTCTGGCGTGGACTGGTCCATGAAGTCACGAAGAGTCGGAAATGACTGAACGAATAAACAACAACAACACAGTATAACCCTGTTTATCCAATTGTGACACACTAATTATATTGTACTCCAGTTCAGGTACACACAACATTGATAATTCAATATTTAACCCTGGTACATATACAAATCCTTTACCAGTCACAGATGCAATGCTTCCATTAGCTAGAGTAACATGATCTCTATCAGCCTGCCTAAAACTCTTAAACATCTGTCTGTTATTTCCTATATGCTGACAAGCCCCACTGTCAATTAAAAATGGTCCCTTTAAATCTTGTTCTACACTTGAACTAATTAAAGACAGCTGTGCAGCTTCTCCCGGCTTGGAAATTTTCAGCTTGGCTTTCGGCTTCCGTTTCTTATCACAATGTTTCAACAAATGCCTTTGCGACTCACAGTTAAAACATTTTCGTACATACAAAACATTCTCAGACTTATCAGAATATTCCTGAACAGAAACACTGTTTTGCTTAAACCTAATTACGTTAGAACACTGCTGCCTTCTTTGCTCTTCTTCTAAAAGCCTGCTAGATAAGTATCTTATGGTTAAATCTTCCTCAGATAACGAACCAAAGCTAATTGCCAAAGTATCCCACATTTCATTTAGAGAACTGAGAATTATATACACTTTGTTAGCTTCTGTAAATTGCATATCTCTCTGAGCCAACTCCTGGAACAACTCTGTCATATAATGCAGGTGATCCCTTATATTATCAGATACCCCTAATCTAGCGTGATAAAGTTTCCGTGTCAGTAAAACCTTACATAACGGTGAGCTTCTTAGATAAACATTATTTAAAGCTTCCCAACACTTATAGGCTAACTGACAGTCTCTAACATAACACAACTGGCTATCTTCCAAACATAAAATTATGCTTGCCAATGCTCTATCGTCCTTTAGAGCAACTTCTTCATCTTCCAGGTCTGGTTCAGGGCAAAGTACACTCCTCCAAAGCCCTTCACGCCGAAGATACATTTCCATTTTATATGCCCATGACGAATAATTACTGTTATTCAGTCTTTCCAGAGGAAAACCTCCCCCGACTGCCGGCAACATCTTCGCTGTGCTCATCTGTCTTCAGCCCCTTCTGAGCAGACACCGATGATTAAAGACACAGACCTTATCAGAATGTCCTCCAGCTGCAAAACAAGCGTAGGAGAGAAAAAACACACACGCAGGCACGGAACCTGTTAAAGCTCCAAATCACTCCAAATAGCCACACGACTCCTGGATAGGCTTCCAAAGCTTCCAGCTCACAGACTGCACACGATCCACCGATCCACAGCCAGTGCAAAGCCTTCCATCGTCTATGGCGTCTCTGTCGCCTCTGGGCCCATAACCCTGTCAGAGGGAGCGCGGATGGAGCGGCCTGCCTCCTAGGCACCAGTGATCCACGTACTATGCAGTAAATAGACTCCAAACAGAAGTTATATCAAATATCCTATTTACTTTATATACATACGTATTTACAGATCACTTCCACAAGTAACAAATGATACACTATCAACGATACAGCTTTCACGAGGTAAAATGGGAATAATGGGAAATGAGAATGTCTCTGCATATATAGTGAACCTGACCAATCACATTATAGGTCACTCTCGTTATTCACCACACCCAACCTAACTCTAAGCACCTGTTGTTATGAGTCACACATGACACATCATTCCTACAACAATGGCTGCTAATTGGGTGACTGTGCAGAATATTTCACCTTTTACCTAGAAATCAAGCCTCTCTGTATAATTTATATCTAGAAGTAAATTCCTGGGTTTATCAAACCCCAACAAATCCACATTTGTTTCTATATGTCCTGAGTCTCTGGATAATTAAGAATAACAAGTGGTAGCACTGAAGATGTTACAAAACCTTATTATAGCACCTAATGTGACATGTATAGAAACCTTAGTGTTAATAAATCCCTGCATCCTTGAAGTGGGTTATTTGTTTTCCTTGGATTATATGGATTATGAAAGATATTGGCAGGATCTAGTTTCCAAGTAATGGCTTTCTTTCTTCCATGCTTCTGTCCTGTGCCAATTTACCATTTGAAAAGTATTCTTAAAAGTAATATCTTTGAGACACCGCAGTTCTGTTCAACTACAAAAGTTGTTCATAGCAAAGTTCATAGCAGCATGTTACACTGAAGGTTCAAAATAATAATAATTTCAGGTATGTTTAAGACATGCAGTGAAATTCAGACTACAGATGACCTGTTTCAAAAGTTATTAACTTTTGTTGATGCTTCTTTTTTTTCCAAGCCTTGCTTTACATCCTGAACGAGTATTAGTAGCAACAGGTCAAGTTGGGAAAGAACCGTATATCTGTGTTTGGGACACCTACACTGTGCAGACTGTATCAGTAATGAAAGATGCTCATACACATGGTATAGCTTGCTTGGCATTTGATGTAGATGGTCAGGTATGTATATTTATTAAATGTTCTGTTTAATTTCTGCATAATTTGCTGTAAATTCTACTGTATAGACTAGCTTTGGATGATAAATTAAATAAATATGTAGAAGCATTGGTAAACATGCTGAGAAAATTAATAGGCCTGAAAGCCGGCTGGGTGACCTTGGGCCAGTCACTCTCTCTCAGCCCAACTCACCTCACAGGGTTGTTGTTGTGGGGAAAATAGGAGGAGGAAGGAGTATTAGGTATGTTCCCTGCCTTGAGTTATTTATAAAAATAATAAAGGTGGGATAAAAAATCTAAAAAAATATTAAGGCACATTTACATTGTTAAAATTGGTCTATCATTCTAATAATTGGGCAGCATTATGTAGCACATTACTGTGTAAATTTAGCTTTTGTATAAGGGTGAAATTCTGAATTCAGTTTCATAATTCTATAGAAAAATCTAAGCTCCTAAAGTTGTCTTGAGGCTTCTGAAGGAAGACAGATCGTGACCATCTCTAGTCAATGCAATCTAAAAAGAAACATATTTTTAAGACTGCAAATCCTGCACTCACTCATTCATATGTATGTGGTACCTTGTTTCACAGGATGTCCTTATTAATAAATCAAACTAAACTCTCACTTCCCCCTCCCAAAAGCCACATACAAATATTTTTATTTGTTTGTATGCCATACATAGTTATTTGTGGTCCATAACAGATTTAATAAAATAACATTAGATTTGAAATATACTCTCCTGTTCAGCCATCTGGATTCAATTTAGGCAAGCATCATGATTCTCCACCAATATAGTCTATACTGGAGTTTCAAAATGTTACTTTTAAAAGGCAATGTTTATTTTAAATAAATTGTTGAAACATACATAGTGTTTTCCATATGTGCTGTGGAAAATTTTCATTCATCTACCATTTCTGTCACTCCCACATGGCAGTAGAGATGAGGACAACTACCAGTTATTTCCTATATAAATATATTAAATACAGCTCTGCAGAAGACATGTCTACCTACTGACTTTACTCTGAAATTCTATGAATTTCATCAAATTTCTTTAAATGTAAAATTGAAGAGCAATGTTAGGATACTTAAAATGCTAAAGCAAATAGGGATCTATGACTCCGTCATTTCTGTCATTAGTCAAGATGGTACTGTTTAAATCTGTATTGTAAGATGTGGATATAATATTGTAAGATGTGGATATAATAGGCATAGAAACTCCCCAAAAAGCTTCCATTGTAATTTTATGCCTAAATTCTGAACTTACTAGTTTATGGTTTTTAATTTTTCAGTCAGCTATTGTCAGCTATTTGAACAAGTAAAATGTGTCTAAAGGTAGACATATTATTCATCAAAATTACTATTCCAGAGCAAAGCAGTTTTCTTGAGATTTTTATCTATCTTAAATGATTACCCACTCACAATTTTCTTCTTTGCTCTCTTTAATTCATTTAGATTTCCCAATAGGCTCCTCTTTTTATAATGCATTTTACTTTTACTGTCCTGTCTTCTTCCCAGTGTAAACTTTGTTTCATTGCCTTTTAACCAGCGCGTCCACAAGGAGGGTCAATGTGTCGATGAAGATTCTCAGTCATCCAGGTGGAATTGTCTGTAGGTTGAGTCATGGCAACTGGATTTCTTTCTTTTGGTTGAAACATTTCGCTGCTTGTCCAAGTAGCTTCTTCAGTCTGGGTAAAAGTTGGTGAGGGGACCCCATATATGTCTTCCAGGGTGGCTGTATTGACCTTACACCTGATTGGCTTGTTAATTGGGCAATTGAGGTATAGATAGTCTTTAGGATGTCTTACTCCTAAAACCTTTATTCATCCCCAAGTGGATCCTTAAATGTGGCCTTGCTGGTGAACTTGTGAAGTGGTCTTGATCTTCCTGGGGACTAATGAAAGAGCAGCATGATAAATGGGGGACAAGTTGTGCCTGAGGCCTCCGCCTCTATTGAGGGAAGGATTTTCCACTTTGGCACGAATGGATTCCTTAACCCCTCTCTCAAACCATCCATTTATGCCAAAGTGGAAAATCCTTCCCTCAATAGAGGCGGAGGCCTCAGGCACAACTTGTCCCCCATTTATCATGCTGCTCTTTCATTAGTCCCCTGGAAGATCAAGACCACTTCACAAGTTCACCAGCAAGGCCACATTTAATGATCCACTTGGGGATGAATAAGGTTTTAGGAGTAAGACATCCCAAAGACTATCTACACCTCAATTGCCCAATTAACAAGCCAATCAGGTGTAAGGTCAATACAGCCACCCTGGAAGACATATATGGGGTCCCCACACCAACTTTTGCCCAGACTGAAGAAGCTACTTGGACAAGCAGCAAAACGTTTCAACCAAAAGAAAGAAATCCAGTTGCCATGACTCAACCTACAGACAAGGAGGGTCAAGAATGTCAAAATGGTGGGTGTGATGTCAAGCAAGGCTGTGCCCTTTTTTAGCTGGCATCACACGTTGTTTTCTATGTGGTGGCATAGAAATATGCTTAATAACCAAATAAAATGAGGTTGGGCTTTGACCACTCAACGGCACCCACCATTTTGTTGACCCCTCCCCATGGACGGTTCTGCTTTTAATTGTGTTTTAAATAAATATTTTAAATTGAATCATGCATTAACCACTGGTCATCCCAACTGATTTTAGACTGAGTTAGAGGTCCCCTGATATGATTGTGAACCCAGATGAGAAACTCATTTTGAAAGTATATCCATCATTGATCACTAAGAGAAATCATTCAAGGGCTTCCACCTTTTTTCAGTCCAACACAAATTGAATGATATTAACAGGAATAAGATTAGGGAATGAAGTCTGCCAAATTTTAAACATACAGAAACAGAGGTTTATATTCTAGGTATCTGTACATTTTGCTTTTTTATATAAAAAGGTAACATTTTTATTTCTTGGTGAAATTATATAAAATGTTTATACAAGATTATCCCTTCTTGTAGGGTCCAGCTTTGCAAAGTTAACATTAATAGGCTGAAAGGAGAAATGTGCAAGAATATAAAAGATCACTTATGTTCTGAGTGTTTCCAATCAGGGTTGATTATGAGCTGGGAGTCCAAAAAGTCAAGATGGTGGGTGTGCCTGCCCATCCTTTTTTAAAATCTATGTCATGCCTTTTTGACTCCCCCCCATGACTGTCTTTGTTCCATTAAAGGGCATTTATATCTGTTTTGCTTTTTGTGTCAGCAGCATTTATGAAAATGACATATAGAATAAAGATGTCCTTTGTGAATACATATCTAAAAGTTCAGAAAGATAGTTGTAGTGGTATCCTTACAGTAGAAGTATAAGCTTTGGGAGTAGAGTGTAGATGATTCACTTCTTCCTTCTCCCATAGTTTGTTTGTTTGTTTATTTATTTTGGAGATAGCAATTTGCATCAAAATAGCATATATCATAGACATGTAATTTTCATTAATTATACCTCCAATTAATTTCATTTCATAATTAAATTTATTGGGGGTTATAGTTAACGAAAAATATTTAAGAACCTCCCATGACATGCTAAATCGGTACCAAAAGTGAAGTGTGACATTTAGTGAAGTGATATTTAGTGACATTTAGTGAAGATGAATGTGCAGCAAACAGTGAAGCGGAATTTGAAGATTCAGCATTTTCCAAGTTGACACATTATACTGCAACCCTCTGCCCCCCAAGAGAATCTACCAAAACTCTTTTAACATTTTTATTTCTAAAGAAAAACTCGTAAAGAGAACTGAATTCTAGAACAATCCTACATCAACATTCCTCTTCTTGAACTTTGTGATAGCAGATCTTGGGTTAAACCATTCAAGCTGGAAGGATCAATTACAAAACTACACCTTTCTCAACCTGGAGTTTTTCTTATATGTGGAGAATTTGAAGAAAAATATGTCAGTTTTTACAGATTAATTTTGTTCCTAAAAATTTCAGATAGTTTGACAATTTGGCAAGATTCAAATCAGATTGGATTTCAGAAGAATTCTGCTTTTGATTTGGGTACCTCCTGAATCTATTTAAATCAGCTGGATTTGGGTCAGGATTTAGTTGAATCCAAAGCATACCTCTAGTTGAAAACTTTCTACAAACTATATTTTCAAAACCTGATTTATCACTAACCATTATTAGCAGTATTGCCTTATAAGTGCATTGAACCTTATAGTACAACTTCCTTTTTTCCCCTTCCTTTCCCTTTGTGCAGTGTTGAAAGCTATTCATCAGTCTCCCCATTAGAAAACATGGCAGATGATTCTTTTTTTTTATAGTAAATTTTATTAGGTTTCAAGAGAAGAATAAAAACTACAAAGAAAGAAAAAACTACAAAGAAAGAAAAAACCTAAAAAAGTAAGGAAACACGAGAATTTTTTTTCAAATTTACAAAAAGATGTGGCTTCCGACTTTTAACGGCAAGGATATACAAAAATTTCCATAATCAATCTCTTACTCTATATTAAACCAAAACACCAGATTGTTTCTATAAGTCATTCCACTTTAACACGTAATAAAAATCACTAAGTACAGTTACTCCTCCGCCTTATATTAAAATAAAGAAAAAAAAGTTCATATAAACCTCCTAAACAACTTTCTCCCCTCCAAAAGATAAAACATATTTAATTATTCCCTTCCTACCACTATTCTATACATTTCTGTCTACTATAATAAAGTCAAATTAAAAAGCACATAAGTTGTCTGCTATTATACTTAATAGTACAACAATTTTAATAATCCCAATTTTAATAAACCCTAAAAACAAAGACAATTCAAAACAGTAATTCCATATCTTTAAAAGGGAACCCCCCCTAGAGTCGGACATCGACTGTGCAGGGGAAAACCTTTACCTTTAAAAAGGAATAACATCAATCAAATCCTTAAAGCAAACCAGATAAACATTCTTTAATCCTAATAAAACAGTTTTAATAATTTTAATCATAATAAACCCAAAAAACAAGCCAATTCAAAACAATAAATCCAAATCTTTAAAGGCAAATAACACCAATCAAATCCTTAAAGCAAACCAGATGAACATTCTTCAACCCTTATCCCACGTCAGAATAAACCAAAGCAGTTACATATCCCCACAATGTGCACAGAGATTTCCTCTTGAAAGGATCAAACAGCCCAACTGCCCCCCTCAAAGATTCCAGGTTCTTTTCATGGCATTGCACCAGGAGATCGATTTTACTTATGGTTTCCAGATCACTTTCTCCCTTAGATTTCTCCAACTCCATTATCCAATCTTCATCCAGCATCTCGATAAAAATCCCAATCTCAGTCTTAAAAAAAACCTTTCTATCGCTCTTAAATTCCTCAATTTCATCCACCACATTCCCAACCTGATGGCACATTTTAGAACTCATATTTTCCACAATGTCCTGGATATCTTGCATGAAAGCTTGATAGAAATCAGAAGAAATCTGTTTAAAATACTGGTGAAAGTCAGAAAGAATCTGTTTGAAATCCTCCATGCCTCACGCAGTAGATTATGGCACCCCCTAGGAGCTTAACCAGCAAAAGTCGAAGATATGGAAGAGTTCCAAAGTGTGTTTACATAAAGTGAGAGTGAGATAGCAGACAGTTCTCAAGGGAAAGTGAAAACAGCTGAAGGTTCAAATCAGCCAATTCAACGTATAGGAAAATGCTAATATCTTCAAATTTAATACAAAAATAATAACAGGAAGACAATTGTTTACTCTCAATCTTTGGAATTTCCTTTGGAAGGAAAATGAAATCCAAAACTAAAAAGAATTTTTTAAAAAAAAAGTAATCCCAAAAATAACGTTAAGCACCAAGAGAACCAGCTTCTCGCTGTAGAATTTTTTTTTTCTCTTGGGGTACATATACTTAAAAAAAATACAAATTGGTAATTTAGAAATGGGGTGGCCGGTCTTAGTGTCCCTTTAAGGCTACAACACGGCTTGGAAAGTGATGAAGTCCCCACCTCCCAGCTGGCTCTTACCAGTCGAAAGTGAAATACTGTTTGTGATCTTCTGGCTGCAAGCAGCCGTCCAGAGGACAGATGGGATGATTCCAGGTATTCTCCTTGATCCGGAGAACATTTCTGGGCTTCAGGAAAACCTGCCTGAGCCTGAAAAAAGTTACTGCGTTGTCAGCTCCGCCCGCTGAACCAGCAGGCACAGCCGTTCAGTCTGCCATTCCCACTGGAAGCCCAACATGGCAAATTATTCTGAAGGGAGCAGAAGCAATATAACATTAATAAAGCTTCTCCATGTGGTCCTTTGGATTTCACCCTATCTCTTCAGGAACATTGTAATATATTATTTACTTTTTTTAAAATAAATTTTATTAGAATTTTAAAATACATAGTTAAAAGTTAGAAACAAAAAGAAATATAAATACAAAATAAAAAGAAAAGAAAAAGTGTAGTAAAGTAAAAGAAAGAAAAAGATATGAAAAATAGGTAACTTCCAATCTATCTCTGGTCATGTAGATAAAAGAATCTGCCTTAAATATTGGTTTTTCATACAATAGATAGAAATGATTCTTTGTCTAATATACCCTATTATATTTAATCTAATCTTCAAAACCCCATGTAAGCTTCGCCCCTCCTGCATTTCGCAAATAGTCCATCAATGGTTTCCACTCTTTGAGATATTGACAACTTGAGTTTTCTTTCAATAAACAAGTCAGTTTATCATTTTCTGCCATGTCCATCAATTTTAACATCCACTCTTGTTATTATTTACTTTTTAAAATGCTGTATCCTTGATATATCTAATCTTTCCCCCATCTGAAACATTCAGAATGTATTATCATTTGAATATTAATATTTTCTCTTGTTCTTTTGTCCTTTAATATTTTGGGAATTTTTAGCATTTGCTTTCAGTTGGTTTGGATTCAAAAAATACAATCTGTGTCTGGGATTGGAGAAAAGGAAAAATGTTGTCCATGGCTCCTGGTCATACTGACAGAGTAGGTATAATTTTATTCAATTTCTATGTATATTTTAAGAACCTTTTTCTGTGTCTGGCAAGTTAGATACAACCATTTCCAGCAGAAGCTAAATAAGTGACCATGCATAGCTTTATACTTCTGATTCTCTATAAGGCACAGATTTGCCTAAGAGAAAATTACAATGAATTAAATGAGGTGATTAGTATTAGATTTATGTCTCATATTCCTTGCAAACAGCCTTGGGTGGCTTTCATGGTCACTTAAATTAACAAGATTATCTGTTTGTGTTATAAATCTACAAACATTTAAGAAGTTTAAGAAAACTTTATTGGACAAAAATATTTCCAGGAAATCTTTCTGTAATGTTTAGACTAGGAGATGTGGATATACAGTATTTATGTAAATATATCTGCTTTTCTCTATAATTAAGTCATTTTCGAGACCAACTTTTTTTCCTCTGTCCCCTGTCCAGATATTTGATATTTCTTGGGATTTGTACCAACCAAACAAACTTGTTAGCTGTGGTGTAAAACATATTAAGGTAAGAAAATATATATTTCAGTTCTGCTTGCAGAGACACATGGATGCATTACATTTTTGAGGGACATGTCTCCACAGTGTTATCACCATTTCATCCCTAGCCTGCTGAGGCAATCTGAAATTGATTTTAGGTATTCTGATGTGTAAGTAGACTTTTCCATCCTATCCCAACACATCTCTTCTGGATGCACTTTATTTTTAATTGTTTGGTCTTTTGAGGTGTACTGTAAGCTGCCCAGAGTCTTCTAGGAGTTGAGTGGTCTCCAAATATATTAATAAAAAATAAATAAAAGAAACCTTTTTATGTGGACAATGTAGGACACCTCAGGGATGAACCTGGAGATGACGTAATCAGAGTCAGTGATATGCTTAACTCCAGTTGGCCCAGCAGGTCTGCTGCGGAAATGTCCTTTCCCTGTCACTGGACACTCTATCTCCATGGCTACAGTATTTGGCACAATATTATTTAACCTGAAGTCTTATTGGACAGTGTAAGCAGTTCCACTCTTGGCAAAACAAAATAAAATTAATTGATAAAAGCTAAGTTATTTATTTACAACTGTTCTTCCTTTAACTGGGTTATACAACTGCCGCCAGCTGGAATCAACCCAACTAACGTGATTGTCCCAGAAGAAGCTGTTGGTAGTATCTCATTTCTATGAAGTGAGAGGGGCTGAAGCACAGAGATGATGTTTTTGTGTGGCAGTGCCTGCGGTTTGGAACAGCCATCCAGCCGAGATCAGGAGGGCTCTCTCTGTGTGTTTGTTTCAGAAAATGCTGAAGATGGAGCTCTTCCAAAGAGCTTTTTGAACTGAGCAGCTGTCATCAGGGTTTTTTGTATTGTTGTTGGTCTTTGGTTTTCGTTGAATGATCATTATTTATTTATTGGTACACTATTAATACAGTATTTATTCTGGATGTTTTTGTTATGAGCATTTGTTTGTTAATGACCTGGATTCCTACCAGATTGCAGTGATTACTGGTTGAATGAATAAATACATAACTATTTGTAACTTTATATAGAAAATGCAATCCAATCATCAGATTCAACATGGTGCTTAATACAGCAGAAATTTCAACAGGATCAAAGCTTTTCTGAATAAAGTCATCTTTGCTATCCATCCAAAATCAGGCAATGATTGAGCCTAGTATAACACTATATCCTTCTCTGCCCTTCCCATATAAAATATATGTCCAGAAGGACCAGATTTCATTTATTTTTTTCATTTCATCAAGTTTCTATTATGTTGATATCCTTCTTTAAAACAAGGTACTATATTTCAGCCTTCCTTCTAATATGGTGTGCTTAGTATTTCCATAGGAAAACATATTCTTTAGATGTTCTGGCATATACAGTATGTATCTTTTTCTGTGGCCCTTTGGGCTTTTTGATTAGTTCCATTGTTTTATTGTATGCTTATAATTCTTTCTGTTCTGTCCTTTGGCTATTTTTGTCTGAATCAGTTATTCTCCAGCTCATGTCAACTTTTCACATATTGCATGGCAAGCTGATAATCAAATTAGCTGATTATCATATTGCATGGCAACCTGATAATCAAATCAGCAGCAGCATACAAATACTGTAAATAAATAAATAAATAAATATTCTAAAATAAAAAGCTAGTAACTCACACTAGAGTAAAAAATCAGGCCAATATTGATATATTAGGTTCAAGCAGATAAGGTATCAATCAGCTTCAGAATTAAAAAGAGGCTCAGTCAAGGAACTAGGATATTAGTAAACAAGGTTAAGTAAAAAATGTAGCAGAATCAGAAGTTCATGAGATATTATTTCCTGTATGGGCCACTGAGATCTGAGAGTTTATTAATCCAGCATGGCTTGGAGCTCACTTGTGGTCCAGCTGCTAGTTATTAACACTTGCCGAAGTAATTCCTAACATGAAGAGAACCACTCCTTCATTTGTCATGGTCTGAGGAAGCTCCTTCCAATTCCTAAATATGGACTGTACCTGTGCTTACATTTCCCTGTACATTTCTCTGTTTGTTTCTGAGGGGAGACATGCCTACAGCATGTAGAGTGATTCATCCTTGCCTCTTAAGGAACATTCCTGCAGATGAACAACAATACCTCTAAAGTTTAGTATAAAAGCTGCTCTGGAGCAGATACTATGTAAAGAATCTATTTTTTTTTAATCTGTTCAATTGTGTCCAAGTCTTGGAGACTGCCTGGACAAGTCCCTGCAATTTTCTTGGCAAGGTTCTTCAGAAGCGGTTTGCCATTGCCTCCTTCCTAGGGCTGAGAGAGAGTGACTGGCCCAAGGTCACCCAGCTGGCTTCGTGCCTAAGGTGGGACTAGAACTCACTGTCTCCCGGTTTCTAGCCTGATGCCTTAACCACTACACCAAACTGGCTCTCAAAGGGTCTATTAATGTTACTTATATTAATTTTGCATTATTTGCTCTAAAAGCCTAAATACTTTGTACTTAGTCTATCAGTATGTTTTGCTCTTTACTTTCACAGTTATACATGGTATGCTTCTTGCTTGCTTGACTTAGATTTGAGTAGATCCACTGATGCCAGTGGAACTTTTAATCCCATTGATTTCAGTGGCTCATCCTGAAGTATGTGTAAATCTGGATTTACCATACTGACTTAAGAATAAATAATAGTGAATTCAGCAGTATTCTCTCTCAGAGAAATAGGCATAAGATTAAGTTCTGCGTATCCTTTTTTGTGGTCTGAGGAAATGGAAAACAAAAAATGTGAATGCTGTTTTACTAGAAATGTTAGCTATTATGATACAACTGTGTTTCTTGATTTCATCTCTCTCCTGTAATATATAATATGTCATGACATCATCATACTTCCATATTTCCCTGTCTCCATATATAGAAAAAATGACATTGAAGTGCAATGGCATCATCTTGTGAGCTTTTATCTACTTAAATATATGACAGAGTGGAAGAAAAAGAAGTCAAAATTTGGAGCTTTGTCTTGGCAGGCAGCCATCCATCTCCAAAGTTTATGTTTTAGTGGCTTAAAATATCCTACATGAATAATGTTATTAAAGCATATAACTTTTATGCTGCAGTTCTGGAGTCTATGTGGAAATTCATTGACACCAAAGCGTGGTGTATTTGGTAAGACTGGTGATCTCCAAACTATTTTGTGCCTCGCCTGTGCAAGAGATGAAATAACATATTCTGGTGCACTTAATGGAGATATTTATGTATGGAAAGGAATCAACCTTATACGAACCATACAAGGGGCACATGCTGTAAGTATTCTTTTGATATGACTACGTATTAATTTTTTTAAAAAATATTTTTTAAAACGGGTGGGGCAAACACATTTGTAAATGGATTGCAGTGAAATTAATAATGACAAGACTTTAACACATTTAAAAATGATTCCAGGATTTTTAATAAATTTTGAGTTAAAAGTTGAAGTTTCATTTGTTCAGGCTTATGGAACTGATGAAATTATGACAAGTTGGCCTTTCAGTTTAATATTCAGTGGCTACAGTATTTGTCTGAAGTAGCTGATGGCACTAATTGTATTGGGGCTAAAAAAAGTATTTTGTGTTGCTCCAAATTGTTCTGAGTTTGTCGGTAGAGAAAAGATAGACAGATAAGAAGAAAGTGAACTGCGTTATTCTGAGTGCCAGCTCTCTATTCCACTCCTCAGTCTGCAGTGTAAATATACTTTTTTAATGAATGTAATTGATTTAAAGTATTTTCATCCTGCTATTTAGGCAATAGTTGCTTACAATTATTCTCAGGGGTATACATTGAAAGATACAACATATAGAGCAAAAAGAAAAAAATGGGGGGAGGGAAGAGGATGAAAGAAGTTCCGCACCAGTTGGAATTGCTGCTGGCTATTTGGGGAGATTTGATAAAGGACAAAAAAGGCAGGGACCTAACAGAAGCAGAAGAGATTAAGAAGAGGTGGCAAGAATACACAGAAGAACTATACAAGAAAGATCTTAATATCCCTGATAAATACGATGGTGTGGTCACTGACCTTGAGCCAGACATCCTAGAGAGTGAAGTCAAGTGGGCCTTAGGAAGCATTACTAACCACAAAGCTAGTGGAGAAGACAGTATCCCAGCTGAGCTATTTAAAATCCTAAAAGATGATGCTGTTAAAATGCTACACTCAATATGCCAACAAATTTGGAAAACTCAGCAGTGACCACAGGATTGGAAAAGGTCAGTTTACGTTCCAATTTCAAAGAAAGGAAATGCCAAAGAATGTTCAACCTACCGTACAATTGCGCTCATTTCACATGCTAGCAAGGTTATGCTCAAAATCCTACAAGCTAGGCTTCAGCAGTATGTGAACCGAGAACTACCAGAAGTGCAAGCTGGGTTTCGAAGAGGCAGAGGAACTCGAGATCAGATTGCCAACATTCGCTGGATCATGGAAAAAGCAAGAGAGTTCCAGAAAAACATCTACTTCTGCTTCATTGACTACGCTAAAGCCTTTGATTGTGTGGATCACAACAAACTGTGGCAAAGTCTTAAAGAGATTGGAGTACCAGACCACCTTACCTGTCTCCTGAGAAACCTGTATGTGGGTCAAGAAGCAACAGTTAGAACCGGACATGGAACAACCGACTGGTTCAAAATTGGGAAAGCAGTACGACAAGGCTGTATCACCCTGCTTATTTAACTTATATGCAGAGTACATCATGAGAAATGCCGGGCTGGATGAATCACAAGCCGGAGTTAAGATTGCCTGGAGAAATATCAACAACCTCAGATATGCAGATGATACCACCCTAATGGCAGAAAGAGAAGAGGAACTAAAGAGCCTCTTGATGAGGGTGAAAGAGGAGAGTGCAAAAGCTGGCTTGAAACTCAACATTAAAAAAACCCAGATCATGGCATCTGGTCCCATCACTTCCTGGCAAATAGAAGGGGAAGAAATGGAAGCAGTGACAGATTTTATTTTCTTGGGCTCCAAGATCACCGCAGACGGTGACTGCAGCCATGAAATTAAAAGACGCTTGCTCCTTGGGAGGAAAGCTATGGCAAACCTAGACAGCATATTAAAAAGCAGAGACATCACCTTGCCGACAAAGATCCATATAGTTAAAGTTATGGTTTTCCCAGTAGTAATGTATGGCTGTGAGAGTTAGACCATAAGGAAGGCTGAGCGCCGAAGAATTGATGCTTTCGAACTGTGGTGCTGGAGAAGACTCTTGAGAGTCCCTTGGACTGCAAGGAGGTCAAACCAGTCAATCCTAAAGGAAATCAACCCTGACTGCTCATTGGAAGGACAGATGCTGAAGCTGAAGCTCAAATACTTTGGCCACCTAATGCGAAGAGAGGACTCACTGGAAAAGACCCTGATGCTGGGAAAGAGTGAAGGCAAAAGGAGAAGGGGACGTCAGAGGATGAGATGGTTAGATAGCATCACCGATGTAATGAACATGAATTTGAGTAAACTCCGAGAGACAGTGGAGGACAGGAAGGCCTGGCGTGCTATGGTCCATGAGGTCACGAAGAGTCGGACACGACTAAACGACTGAACAACAACAACAAAATTTGGGGATATCCAAAATTCTTTCTTTCTATAAGAGATACCACCTTATGAATCGCCCTTTTGCAGGGTGTCAAAAAGTTTTTAAAACATGGAGGAGGTACGGTAAAATACAAAAATTCTGCATCAGTGAAGAGGCTTTCATTATTTCTAATTAGAATGCAATACAGCTGTAGTAACATGATCTTAGAATGTGATCACATAATTTCCTTTAGCCTCCCAAACCAACAGACTCTTTTCTTGGTTGTGCTGATGCTTTCCAATCTTCTTCCTTTGTACTTTAGGATTTTTTTCCAGATTTACTGTTTGACGGAATAATAATTCACCACCGATACCTGGCTCTTAATAGTCCTTTCATGTTAGCATTATTATACTGGCAAATGTTTCCCCATGCTGCATTCTTTCCTCCATTATAGAGTAAAATTTATCTACCCTTTTTTCCTTGGGTTCCAAAAGCCTAAAGGTGGCTCATTGATTAGGAAATGAATATCATTTGGCTTTTCACCACACTGTCAATTAACCTTTAGCCTAAGGAGACTTGTGAGTCTGTAAGAAAGACATTTGATTCCTTTAATTACTTTGACCCAAAAGAAAGGATTTCTTTGTGTATCACCTGCTGCAGCACCCAGGGGAAATTGCTCCTACTTTTCATTCCCTCACAGTTGGATAATCACCACTTATATGCTAGATGTTCACATATTAGTTCGGCACCCTACAATATGTAGAGCACTATATTTAAAAAATTGTGCTTTCATGTAGGTAAAAAAAATTACACAAATATTTACATTGAAAGAGGTCATGGTGTGAGAAGTAAAAAAGATGTATTTTTAAAATGCTTTTAACTTGTTAACAACCCAGAGTCACTTTGCAAGTGGCTGGCCATATAAATGGAATAAATAAATACATAAATAGACTTAAAGAAGCATTTTACCTGTCACATAGATTTGGGTTTTTTTAAATCATTTCGAATTAAATAACAGCAGTTTTGCTTCTGTTGACTCCTTATGTAAAATCTGTTGCACACATAATTATGATAAAGCTAGATGAATATTTCATCTGCAAATTTAACACACAGTACAAAGAAAAACTAACATGATCCATGCAAAGGAGAATATGACTATGGACAAAGTTCAAAACCTGACTCACAGGAGAAACAGCTCCCCTCACCTCTTCTTTCACTGGACAAGCCAAAAGATGTTCCCCCTGCTAAAGAGATGGGATCTCTGCTTGCCAGTGATCCCCATTTTGCTGCCCATGCTGCACTGATTCTTCCGGTCTTCTTGCCAGAATTACAAGCTCCCCTGCCCCCCTCATGAAGAGAAGAGAGGCTTGATGGCCAAACAGATGGCAAAGAAGGGAGACCAGGAACTTGATGGTACCCCACCTTCCTCTCCACAGAGGGAGACACAATTACAACCATCCCATCATCAGTTAACGTGAAGCTACCACCCCTGCACAAATTACCCACTCAGCTCTGGTTCGCAGTACAACCGCTTGACATCCAAGTGACCAACATAAGGTCACCTTTCTAATCTGGAATGTGGCTTGGTGGTTTGCTTCCACCAGAGATCCTTGTTTTACTGACTTCCTCTCTCACCATGACATATTGATTCAGGAAACACAGACTGCTGACGAACTGCTACTTAATGGATTTCATTCACTTTCAGTTACATCAGAACTAGGGGTAAAGCACGCACGGAAGAGTGAAAGGGGGCCTGAGGGTCCTAGTCTCCACTACTCTATGTACTACATCAAGGCCCCTCCCCTCATTCAGGTCATATGCCATGGCAGTGTTAATCCAAGTCAACCACCATGCCCTGTTGGTAATAAATGCTTATATGTCCCCAGCGTGTAGCAGACACACAGTACCAGTTGGATCTAACCAGGACCTCAAAGCCAGTGAATCTAACAGGTACTCTGCCTCCCCTATGGCATACCTACAGTAACTAAACTTGAAGTACCTAAACACAGAAGGGCCTTTACTCTGGCATGATGTCAAGCCTTACCCTCAGCTGTCTTTGAAGGCTGATACAGGAAGATTCTTTACCGGCAGAGACAATGCCCCTGTGACTCTGGGCACACAGAAACAACAGAGCATGTGCTTCTCCCGTGCCTGTACTATAGAGACATTCGTACTAGCCTTATCTCACCATTACTGCATAAATACCCAAGGCACACAGGACAATTTTACACCACCCTTTCTTTCAGATACCAACCTTGCTACAACATAAAATGTTGCCAGGTTCTGTGCAGCAGTGCTCAAAATTTGTCAGATGATGACCTGTGCTATAAACTAGATTTAATGAGCACCTAGTTTGCCATATTAAAGTGTTTGTAACTTGATAGATATAATCTTCCACATACTAACTTTTTATGCTCCTCTACACTCATCTAATGCTCCCTCCCCTTCTTTTAGATTCTCACTTTTTATATATACTTTCAGTTTTTAATTTGTATATCTTTTATATCTTCTAGCTTTTCATAGTTTTTTTAGATTTTTATTTTTACTCTTGAGGTATCCTTTATGCTTTTTTAATGACTATACCCCACCTTCCTTATGTTGGTCTATGACCATAATTGTCAAAGTGCGAGCATGGAGCAGCCTGGTCCTTCTTCCTTGACACCAGTGATCCACGTACTATGCAGTAAATAGACTCCAAACAGAGATTATATAAAATATCCTATTTACTTTATATACATACGTATTTACAGATCACGTCCACACGGGTAACAAATGATACACCAACGATACAGCATACAAGAGGTAAAATGAGAATAAAGAATTCCTGGATTCTTCTGCTTATACTGTATATACAAACTGACCAATCACCTTATAGGTCACTCTCATTATCCACCACACCCAACTAAACTCTTAGCACCTGTTGTATGAGTCACACACTGACACATCATCACTACAACAATGGCTGCTAATTGGGTGACTTGCAGAATAATTCCCCTCTCACCTAGATATCAAGCCTCTCTAGTATAATTTATCTAACTGTAAATTCCTGGGTATATGAAAACCCCAACAATAATAAAGATTTGATTTGGTTTGGTTTGGTTTGGTTTGGTTTGGTTTGGTTTGGTTTGATTTGATTTGATTTGATTTTAAAGTTCAAAATGTAATCCTGTTCATCTTTGTCAAGGGAAACTGAGAGGACATGCAAATATATTTAAGGTATTACGATACAGAGGCTAGAATGTTAAACATGGTATAAGAACCATGCTTTTCAATAGGAAATAAACTGTCAATCAATCAAGTGCACCTTTTTAACTAATAACTAATCAGTTAATTATTGGTTAAACTAATAATTTAACATACTCTAGTACACATTCTGAGATAGTTTGATATTATATTATGCTTCTTACATTTCCTTTTGGATGTATGGGTTGTCATAATTTAAAGTGTGGATTGCCTAGATTTGAAATAATTCAAATTTTCTTGTGGATGTGATACAGTAATACTTTCTGCCGTTTTTCTCTCAGCATTGCAATCGACTGGTTTCTGAGTTGTCATGCATTTGATATGTTATTCACATAGGATAGAACACATTGGGACAGTTCCTTGATTGTCAAATTAGCCCTGATCTGCTGTGCAGTTCTCAATAAAGACATTTTTTGGTTAGCTTCTAAACCGGTTTTGCAGTGGGCCCAGAGGAACAGCTCTTCTCAAGTGTGTTGCTGAACTAGTAGTGCTAGATATTAAAATACAGAAAATGACTGTCCTCTAACAGTATTTGTATATACTGTGTGAGAGATAATTTGATTATAATAGTTTTCACTTTGTTATCTGCATGTAAAAAACTCATTTAGTTGTAATTAGTTGATCTGTGATTAATTTGGGGAGTCTTTGGTGCTCTCTGAGCCTTGTTGTTTTCATGCAGACGTTTCATTGCCAGGCTAGGCAACATCTTCAGTGCGAAAAGGGAGTGGAACTTGCTGTCTGTTTATATACCCTGGCTTGTCCTGCCTGTGTTGGTGGGGGTCTTGTACTCTCCTTGGTAGTTCCTTGATTGGGCTGTTGTGTGCTGTTTATATGATATGCATATTTGAGGTACATTGACACTAGAACAATTGACTTAACACTGCTTTAAATGAAGCACATATGATAATAGAAAGTACTATTAGAAAGACACATTTTGCATATTCTTATTTCAGTTAGTAGATTACTAAAAAAATCATGGAAAGCTCTCAATGATGTTTTGCAATTGTGTAATACAGTTGCATTCCAGGAAGGGTTTCCTAGAAATACCGAAATACAGAAATGCATAAAGTTGTTATTTTCTGTTTTAAGACACAAAATCTCTTAGACCCTGATGCTGGGAAAGACTGAAGGCAAAAGGAGAAGGGGACGGCGGAGGATGAGATGGTTAGATAGCATCACCGATGTAACGAACATGAATTTGAGTAAACTCCGGGAGACAGTGGAGGACAGGAAGGCCTGGCGTGCTATGGTCCATGAGGTCACGAAGAGTCGGACACGACTAAACGACTGAACAACAACAACAACAAAATTATAAACAAAAAACATTTAAACTCTTGAATGTTGCTTGCTTTGAAGGAGACTCTACCTTTTAGAATCAAGCTCCAACTAAATATGTGTTTTTTTTCCCTGCTAGGCAGGAATTTTCAGCATGAACGCATGTGAAGAAGGCTTTGCCACTGGTGGCAGGGATGGCTGTATTCGCCTTTGGGATTTAAATTTTAAACCCATTACTACGATTGATCTCAGGGAAACAGACCAGGGGTATAAAGGTTAAAAAAACTTGATTATTTTAATTACTTTATCTAAGAGATGTTTTTTTTTTCAAGTGTGAAGTGGAAAAAAACAAAAAATATGTTTGTACCTAGGAGGGCAGATTGTGTTGCAAATGAGTAGCTTTCAAAGCTGGGGGTGGGCAGCAGAGTAGTGGTATTTTTTCGTCAATAGGTAGTTCTGCTAGTTGTTCTTTGTACTCTGTTAGTGATAGAGGAATGGTTCCTAGCCCTTATCACAGTCAGTGTTGTGTGTGAGCATGGAACAATGAAAACCTACATATAATTCAGATTTAAGCTTTGCTCTGCCAAGTTGGGAATGCATCTGGAGTAATAATGAGACTGAGGTAAATTCCATGCATGAAGTGGTTTTGCAGCTTGGGTTTAAATCAGTGTGGTTATAGCTTTGCTCACGTTTTCAGTCTATCAATCCTGCCACCTCTTATTTATTTATTTAATTTTTATCCCACCTTTATTATTTTTATAAATAACTCAAGGCGGCAAACATACCTAATACTCCTTCCTCCTCCTATTTTCCCCACAACAGCAACCCTGTGAGGTGAGTTGGGTTGAGAGAGAGTGACTGGCCCAAGGTCATCCAGCCGGCTTTCATGCCTAAGGCAGGACTAGAACTCTCAGGCTCCTGGATTCTAGCCCAGCACCTTAACCACTAGACCACTAGACCTCCCTCTCTCATGTTCCTTAAAATTATTATACTGCAATACTGCTGTTACTGAGTCATAACATAACATGCTTACTAATGCTTTTAATCACTAAGAAAATTTGGAGGTATGATAATTGGAATGCGAAGAAAATAATGAAGGGAACATTCAGTTTGATGGATTGATTATGACTTTGGTAGAATTGAGCTAATAACATAAGGCAAATCTTCAATAGAACTTCTCATTAGAATTCTGCCAAAATATTTCTACAAAAGTTAGCCTTTTGATAGGAAGTTGTGATAATGTACACTTGGCATTTATCTGTTGAAATCTGGGATTAAACAGTGATCAAATACACATCTGCTTAGAATTTAATGAGCTACTTGGTGTAAAAACAAATTAATGTAACTTTGGTTTCAATCATTTTGAGCATACTTCACAAGCAAAAAAACATGTTAATTTCTCCCGCAGAGCAAGCCATTTAGTAGCTATTTGGTCTAGTGGTTAAGGCTCCAGGCTAGAAACCAGGAGACCATGAGTTCTAGTCCCGCCTTAGGCATGAAAACCGGCTGGGTGACTTTGGGCCAGTCACACACTCTCAGCCCAACTCACCTCACAGGGTGGTTGTTGTAGGGAAAATAGGAGGAGGAAGTATTAAGTGTGTTCCCTGTTATTTGTAAAAATAATAAAGGCGGGATAAAAAGCATAACATAACATAACATAACATAACATAACATAACATAACATAACCCCAAACTGGATGCCAGTCTACATCCTCTAGCTCAACTTAGACCTCCTTCTTCGTACCTGTTGATGCTACTATATTTTGTTGCATCTTTAACTTCCACTATAATCTAAATAATCAGTTTTCTTCTGTTGATTATTGGAGCATCTTGCAGACAAATTTTAGAGTCCAGATTGGAGCCTTGGAAATGGGAATACCTGGACCAATCACTTTGGACATACTGTACAATGAGCAAATTCATTCTCCAAATAATGTAGGAGTTTAGCTAAAACAAGGCTTCTTAGGTTACAGTCATATGTACTGTTCTCAGGAATGATTCCTATTGAACTTAGAAGGAGTTGAGTGGCCTCTAAATTGTGTGTATATACATAGCATCTTACAGAGTAAGGTGGGTATAGGTATTAGGGCTGTGCCCATTTCAGAAATGATTTGGAAAAATGTGTTACAGACATAGCACAAGCAGAAAGTTCTTGGCTCTTCATTAAAGGCTTGGGTGTGAATTTGAAAACAAAAGTGCCATGGCTTAAAAAGTTGCATTAACTTTACTGAGTACATTCCTTAAAGCAGTACCATCTTTTCTTCAGGTGTACGGCAGCCTGAGAAAAGGCAGACTACTTTGATGAAAAGCACGTTTTGAGACACTTTTTCTGAATTATGTTTGAAGCATGCACAGTACTAATATATTTGTGATATGCTATCAAAAATATTGGCCGCAGCCTATATTTGTTGTAGATAGAATCTCTCTTTGGGGTTAGAGTTAATCACTATATGTGATTTAATTAAGTTTCTTCCATCTTGAATAGCAGTTTTGAGTGTCTAATAGTAATTACACTGAGTATGAAACATACGCTGGAGCAAGTATTTTACTTTTTCACAGGTCTGTCAGTGAGGAGTGTTTGCTGGCGAGGAGATCACATCCTAGTTGGAACACAGGACAGTGAAATTTTTGAAATTGTGGTGCACGAACGCAATAAGCCTTTTCTCATTATGCAAGGACACTGCGAAGGGGAGCTTTGGGCCCTGGCAGTTCATCCTACAAAACCATTAGCCGTGACTGGAAGTGATGATCGATCAGTTAGGTTAGCTCCATAGATTTCTAAAAAGTTATGTGATTCTATAAAGTGTTATTTGAATTCTAAAATAGAAACTGATTATATTTGAGTCTCATTACACAAACTATTGTAAAATTGTTGCTTTATTCTAAAAACAGCTTTTGTTGCTACATGACTATCATGATTAAAACCTTTGGAACAGGATGCTCATAAAATGATGTGAAATTTATATAAAAGCGTACATATTGTATATGTTTAACAGACTGAATCAAATAAAGATGTGTGCCATATTTCTCCCTCCTCTTCCCAGTGCCTCATCCATGTCCATTCCTTATCAGGTTAATTCTATGCAGGAATTGTACCTAGTTGTGCATTACTTGAATGTGTATTTTGCAGCTGGCTGAATAGTAAGTGGAATAATGATCTAATTGCTACATGATATGGCAGATTGATTTTCAATATGCGGTAATAATAGCATACCTAATTTTGAGCTGAATGGAAATTGATCTGCAGTCAAAGCAATTAGATAATAGCTTTGCCATACAGCCAGAGAACTATGCACTGCAGTTTTCAGATATATTTTGAGAAGATGTGAATTAACTCTCAATATCAGTCTGATTTAGAAGACAAAGAAGAAAATTATCTGCTTGTAAAGGGAAAATCAGTTATACTTTCTGCTGCATTGGCAATAATAATATTATATTGTTTGCACTAAATACTTTTCTTACAGAATATGGAGCCTTATAGATCATGCACTAATTGCACGATGTAATATGGAAGAACCAATTCGTTGTGCAGCTGTTAGCACTGATGGAATTCATCTTGCTCTTGGAATGAAAGATGGTTCTTTTACAGTACTTCGGGTTAGGTAGGTTATACATTTGGAGCTTTTAACTTAAAATAAACTTTGCTTTCCCCAGTGAATAGTAATTTTCTTTACCCCCTGCTGGCCAGCCGCATGACATAAGTACTAAATCCATTTTTCCATTTGGACATATTTTTAATACAATTGCTTACGAATGCTCACATGTGCAAATGTGGAATGTAGAAAGTATATTTTTTGCAGAAAGCTGCTTTTTGTGGCCTTGATCAGTAAAAAAAAATCTTATTTTTCTGCAAGATCATCACTTTTCTGCTTTAATCTGCTTTTTTCATTTATTTTATTTTTAAACTATCCATAGTCAAAACTGTTCGGTTTATGGTGAGCACATGCGTGCGCACACACATGTGAAAAAGTAATCCAGTTCAACAAAAGATATCCAGTAAAATCAAATAAAATACAAAATAAAGACACCATACAAACTAGGCAGCAGCAAGACAGTAATCAATATCTTAAGACAATATGAATTAATATACAGTTAGAATATGATTAAAATACCATTAAAATGCCTGGCAAAATAAAAAGGTCTTCACTTAGCACTGAAATGATGCCAATGTTGGCACCAGTCAAACCTTTCTGGGGAGGGCATTCCATAAATACTCAGATCAGTAAGTATATCTGCTTAGAATTCCGTGGCAGGTTTTTAGGAGTAGAAATATTTCTCTACTTGGGTGGAAGTAAAGCTTAATGAGAGTATATATGGAGAATAAGGAACATAAGAAGTGCCCTGCTGGATCATGTGCAACTTTTTCATCCAACTTTCTGTGTTATACAGAGGCCAACTGGAAGTGCAAGGAAGTTCACAAGCCTGAGTTGAAGGGTGATAGCCCCTCACATTGTCACTTCATGAAAACTAATATTTAGGGCATCCTGCCTATGATTTAGGAAATAACAAAAAGCTATGAATATTAGTATTACAATCTGTTCTCCTGGAAAGTTGTCCAATCCCATTTTAAAACCATTCAGATTGTCTACCATTATCACAACTGCTAGCAGCAAATTCCACACAGAATATAACAGAGCTCAGTTATAATATACTATGAAAGTATGTATTTTTAAATGTACCACTTCCCAGGTAGGTGGTAGCATCTAGCAGACTTACTATGAAGTTAAGCAGGGTTGAACCCAATTAACATTAGAAAAGGAGACTGAGAAGTACCAGGAGTATAATCTCAACAGGGAAATAAAACAAAACAAAAAATTTCCCAGAAGGCAATTGCAAACTACTACTGTATTGTTGCAATACATAGATATATGCACGAAGTGATGAGGAGTTTAGCTTGATTTGAAAGAGATTTACCTTTTTAAATGTAGTAATAATAACTTAATATTATTCATTTTCTGTATTACAGAGATATGACAGAAGTTGTTCACATTAAGGATAGGAAAGAAGCTATTCATGAATTAAAATATTCACCAGATGGAAATTTCCTTGCAGTTGGCTCCAATGACAGCTCTGTTGATATTTATGGTGTTATTCAACGATATAAAAAGGTTGGGGAATGTGTTGGATCCTCAAGTTTTATAACCCATATGGACTGGTCTTCAGACAGTAAATATTTGCAAACCAATGATGGTAGTGGAAAACGTCTTTTTTATAGGATGCCTGGTGAGATATTTTATTACTGTTATATAATCCAAGAGAAACAGAAGTGAATTATGTGTTGGGTTGCCTAATATGCCATATTCTTAGTAGAATATCCATAGGAACTGTAACTATTATTCCTCTAACAACTCTTATCAAGCTTAATCCTATTTGAGAATAGCATGTATAAAAGGGTAAATCACTCAGTTCATTGGCTAACTTTATGATTCATAACAAAATAGCTATGTTCAGAAAAGTATGCTGAACTTTAAACATGTGTTAACAAAACAGAATTCCTGTGTTTAAACTGAAACCCATATAGGCTGGTGGTAGCATAAATTATGGGATGCCTAGGCTACAATACTGCGTCAGTATTTCTTGGGAGTAAGCTATATTGGTATCTACTCCCAATTCAAGTAATATGCTATTAGGCATATTTAGTTGTTCTTTCCTCCTGTGTAACAATGTTTTTAACATTCCCACTATCTTTAACAAATGTGCTATTAACTTGTTCTTTTCAATGGGCCTTATATAGAGAAAGGAGATCCTTTTCTCAGCCTGGTTAAAACATCAGTAAGGCTCTTAATGTGAAATAAACCAACTTTTAAGTTCAGAATTTACTTAAAGTAATTAGTTTTTTTTATAATTGACATGAGTCATTAAGCAAGTATCTTTTTCTATTTAGGTGGAAAAGAACTGATAAATAAAGAAGAGTTAAAGGGCATCCAGTGGGCTTCATGGACTTCAGTTTCAGGCCTTGAAGTAAATGGAATATGGCCTAAATATTCAGAGATCAATGATATCAATTCTGTTGATGCAAATTTCATGGGCCAGGTTCTTGTTACAGCTGATGATTATGGAACAGTAAAACTCTTTCGGTATCCCTGTATAAGAAAAGGTGACATTTTTTGTATGGTACTTTTAATGAAAATAAGTTTTACAAGGTAGTAAACCAAAGAAATGTCTTTTTAAGGGATCTGTCCTAAGTAAAAGAAATATGTGCTGGTGGGAAAGCAGTTAGGATAAGGCACTTTTCACTTCTGCCAGCTGAAACACACGTATCTATAAAACCTACAAGCTTCACAATATGTTAGATCAGGCTGATACTCCTAAACAATTTTCCAACATGCTGGATCCAATTGGAGCTTAAAATAAATCCCCTTACAAGGCTCAGAAAGGTTTGATTCAGCACAGATTCAGTCAACCTAATGTAACCTTTGTGGGTCATTTACTAAAGAATTTAATTGTCTGCCACAGGTGTTTAGCCACAGATTGATTGGACAGATGCAAATCTCTCTGGTAATAGGTTGTACCATTTTTAGGCTTCGGTATTTCTTGGGATCCTATATTATTTATTTATTTATTTAAATTAATTGGCTGCCCAACTCCAGTGGACCCCAAAGATTAGCCTTCCTTGTTAAGTTTTTGAAAAGTCATTAAAACATAGTTATTTCAACGAGCCTGGCTCTGGAATCATTGTGAATGGAGAGCCAGTTTGGTCTAGTGGTTAAGGCAACGGGCTAGAAACCAGGAGACTGAGAGTTCTAGTCAAGCCTTAGGCGTGAAAGCCGGCTGGGTGACCTTGGGCCAGTCACTCTCTCTCAGCCCAACTCACCTCACAGGGTTGTTGTTGTGGGGAAAATAGGAAGAGGAAGGAGTATTAGGTATGTTAGCCACCTTGAGTTATTTATAAAAAAATAATAAAGGCGAGATAGAAAATAAATAAATAAAAATAAAAATCTCTTTGCTATGGTATATGTTTGATTATTCTTCTGGTGTAGAATTTATTGTAATTTGGTTTTTGCTTTTGCAGTATGTTTTGATATATTGTTTTAAACATCTTATTTATTTATTTATTGTGATATTTATACCCCGCCTATCCCCTCCCTAATGGAGGACTTTAGGCGGCTTACAAGCATATATATACATTAGTTATACAATTCACAATTTTAACCGCGCGTGAGGGGAGGGGGTAAGGGAACCGACTCTTTCAGGCTCTGGACTACAATTCCCAGGATGCCTTGAGCCGGCTGCTGACGTCCTGTAGATGTTGCATCCGGGTCTGTCGTCACTGCCGCCATTCGATCTTCCTCCGATCCTTTCCTCCGGTGGTGCCGACTTCCCGACAGGACGCCAGCAAATTAGCCCACTTAAGGTGGTACCCATTTATCTACTTGCAAAGCTTTCGAACTGTTGGGTTGATAGGAGCTGGGACTAGCAACGAGAGCTCACCTCTTTGCGCAGGGTTCGAACTGCAGACCTTCTGATCTGCAGCCTACAGCTCAGCAGTTTAACCTGCTGAGCCACCGCGTCCCTTATTAGAGAGGGTATTGTAAGCTCTTCAGAATATTTGTTCATTTATGTATGAACATAAATTGATTTCAGTGTTGTTACTATTATTTATTTATTTATTAAATATTATTTATTTATTAAATAGATAAATAAATAATAGTAATGACACCCAAATTGATTTCTCTGTAACATCTCCAGGGTATTCATTCATTCAGGGTATGACTGCCCTGAATATTGCATGTGGTTGATAATGGTTTGGGTAATAAATAGAATTTATTCTATTGACTTTGATTGTATGGATCAAAACAAACTCTGGCAAATTCTTAAAGAGATGGGAGTACCAGACCACCTTACCTGTCTCCTGAGAAACCTGTATGCGGGTCAAGAAGCAACAGTTAGAACTGGACATGGAACAACCGATTGGTTCAAAATTGGGAAAGGAGTACGACAAGGCTGTATATTATCACCCTGCTTATTTAACTTATATGCAGAGTACATCCTGAGAAATGCCAGGCTGGATGAATCACAAGCGGGAGTTAAGATTGCCGGGAGAAATATCAACAACCTCAGATATGCAGATGATACCACCCTAATGGCAGAAAGTGAAGAGGAACTAAAGAGCCTCTTGATGAGGGTGAAAGAGGAGAGTGCAAAAGCTGGCTTGAAACTCAACATTAAAAAAACCCAGATCATGGCATCTGGTCCCATCACTTCCTGGCAAATAGAAGGGGAAGAAATGGAAGCAGTGACAGATTTTATTTTCTTGGGCTCCAAGATCACCGCAGATGGTGACTGCAGCCATGAAATTAAAAGATGCTTGCTTCTTGGGAGGAAAGTTATGGCAAACCTAGGCAGCATATTAAAAAGCAGAGACATCACCTTGCCGACAAAGGTCCGTATAGTTAAAGCTATGGTTTTTCCAGTAGTAATGTATGGCTGTGAGAGTTGGACCATAAGGAAGGCTGAGCGCCGAAGAATTGATGCTTTCGAACTGTGGTGCTGGAGAAGACTCTTGAGAGTCCCTTGGACTGCAAGGAGGTCAAACCAGTCAATCCTAAAGGAAATCAACCCTGACTGCTCATTGGAAGGACAGATGCTGAAGCTGAAGCTCAAATACTTTGGCCACCTAATGCGAAGAGAGGACTCACTGGAAAAGACCCTGATGCTGGGAAAGACTGAAGGCAAAAGGAGAAGGGGACGGCAGAGGATGAGATGGTTAGATAGCATCACCGATGTAACGAACATGAATTTGAGTAAACTCCGGGAGACAGTGGAGGACAGGAAGGCCTGGCGTGCTATGGTCCATGAGATCACAAAGGGTCGGACACGACTAAACAACTGAACAACAACAACAACAACAATAAATAGAAGCTGAATGAAGACAAGACAGAATGCTTATTGTGACGGAGGGGCAGCAATTCTAGTGCGCTCCGGTGTCCTACAAGTAGCTTACTTTGTGTCTGGCCCAGAAATTTCAGTTATTCCAAGAACTCAGCAGCTAGGCTATGGTCTTTGGAAGAACTCAATATTACACTTGTGCTAAAAGCATTATATTTGTTTCCAGTTTGTTTCTGGACATGATAAAAAGTCAGTAGTTTGATTTTTATGCAGAGATAAACCTCATTGCCGCTCAAGTGACTGTAAGTATTTGTGTTCTTGGCTTATGTTTTAGACAAAAGAGATTGTAAGGTTAGATTGAGGCTTCAATGAAATCCAGTACTTCAGGTTTAAATTGACTAAGCTGGTAATAAAAAGTAATGTGCTAGATTCCAGCAAGTTTGTTTGTGCATTGTGTCTTTTTTATTTTTCTCCATATCTTCTCCATTTCTCTGTGAAATTCAAAATATCTGGCAACTATCTTAATCTATATTTATTGGGGACACAACAGATTACAACTGGGAGATATTTTGCAGAATTTTGTAGTCATAGGATCCTTTCTTCTAATGCAGTACATCATATATTAGATCACTGTTTCTCAAAATTGGCAACTTTAAGATGTGTGGATTCAACTCCCAAAATTCCCCAGCCAGCCATGTTGGCTGGGGAATTCTGGGAGTTGAAGTCCGCACATCTTAAAGTTGCCAAGTTTGAGAAACACTGCATTAAATAAATTGTGTGAACTATACTTTGAAAAGTAATGAACCTGTATTTTTAATAGGGGCAAAGTTTAAGAAATACCTTGGTCATTCAGCACATGTGACAAATGTCAGGTGGTCACATGATTATCAGTGGGTTATTTCTATTGGTGGAGCAGACCACTCTGTTTTCCAGTGGAAATTTATTCCTGAAAGAAAGCTGAAAGATGCTCTTCATATAGCACCACAAGGTGAGTGAGCCTATACAAGTTAATATGATTTTAAAAAAAACATAATATTGCTAGTAATGATTTTGAGATAAACTTTGTTTTGAGCTGGACAATATTTCAGCTGTTATTAATATTTTTGGAGGTTGTTTCCCCTAAGTTTTGTTCTTTGTTTATTTTTCATATTGTGTAAAATTGGTATTTATTTATCTAGACATTTTCATTTCCCCCCCCTTCTGTAGCTGGCTAATAACAAAATATTTAAAAAGTCATAATAAAATACCAATAATAGAGTATAAAAATTAGTATAGTACTAAAATAATCCAGAACAGTATGGAACAATGATTGAAAATATGTCTGACAAATGCTAGATACAGATTTCTTATTTTTAAGTCTAGTGGATATGATTCGGTTAAGATTTATTAAACTGTTCTGCATTGTGTTTGCTCAAGGACCAGAGTCAGCAGTTTATCTTCATCTAAAGGAAAAAGGACACTCATTTGAGGACATTAATGTTCACATTTTAGACAGAGAAGATAGGTGGTTTGAGAGAGGGGTCAAGGAGTCCATTTATGCCAACTTGGAAAATCCTTCCTTAAATAGAGGTGGGGGCCTCAGGCACAATCTTTCCCCTATTTTCCTTCCTGCTTTGTCTTCTGTGCCTAGGAAGCTTAAGACCATTTCACAAGCTCAACAGCAGCATGGTAATCTTAACGATCCTCCTTTGGATGATAAAGGGACTTAGAAATAAACATCTCAAATAACCATGACCTAGCCCCAGGTGCAAGGTCACACAGCCACCCTAGAAACATATTTAAGGATTCCCTTACTAACTTTGCTCAGACTGGAGAAGCTTCTTGGATAAGGAGCTAAATGTTTCCACTGAGAAAATAGAAATCCAGTTGACATGATTCAAGCTACAGAATATTCTAGCATATGTGATAAAACATCAACTAATATGTTATGTTAGCTAGGAATATGTCTGAGATGGTATGAGGATTCCTGCCTTGAGCTTAGGCAGGGGGTTGGACTAGAAGACGACCAAGGTCCCTTCCAACCCTATGATTCTATGTTTCTATGAAATACAGTTAAAATGGGGAAAATATACCCACCTAACCTGGCACTGTGTAGGTCTGTGAGCTGTATGTATTTCAAATTCCTGTAATATGCTTAGATTTTGAGAGGGTTTGAGGAGATGGCTCTAATGTTGAAAAGAGTAATTGGTAGTGAAAAATCCTTGTGAAAAACTTCAAAATTTAATTTGGCTGAAAGGAGCTATCAGTAAAAATATGCACAAGAGACCAAGCTGTCAAACTTGGAGCAATGTAAAACAGTTCCAACATGAATTCAGAAGTGTCAGCCTAAACTACAAAAGGGCATGCGAAATCTGGAGGGTGAGTTGAGAAGTGAATGAATTTTTGAGTAGCAGAAGCACTTATCCCTCAGAAACCCACCTAAAGGGAACCCTTTTCTTGGTAGGATGAGTGAACAATGCAGTTAGAATAGCAAAATTAGGAATAAATTTACAATACAAATTGGCAACACCTATAAAATTGATAAAAAAGGTAAAGGTACCCCCCGCACATTTGTGCAGTCGTGTCCGACTCTAGGGGCCGGTGCTCATCTCCGTTTGTTAGCCAAAGAGCCAGCGTTGTCCGAAGACGTTTCCACGGTCATGTGGCCGCATGACACGCGCGGAACGCTGTTACCTACCCACCGAAGTGGTACCTATTAATCTACTTGCATTTGCATGCTTTCGAATTGCTAGGTTGGCAAGAGCTGGAGCTAGTGCGGGAGCTCACTCCGCACGCAGGGCTAGGGATTTGAACCTCCGAACTTGCAATCTTCCAATCAACAAGCCTGGCGTCTTACCCGCTGAGCCACCACGCCCCCCAATAAATTGATTAAATAAAATAAAATTAAATTAAATTTATTAAAATTTAATTTATTAAAATTAAATAAAATTGATACATTCTTAATAGTGCAGGGGGGCAAGGCAAAGATTTCCAAGATGGAAAAGATTTAACTTTAGTTGGATCCATCTTACTTGATAAAAAAAAGTATGTATTCTGTAGCCATTCAAAGAGTTCAGAAATGAGAGGACGAAGATAGTGATCCCTAATTGGTTACAGAATTCTGGAGCAGGTAATCCTGGGCAGAGGAAACCATCCTTCTTACCAAAAATGGTAGGAACACTTGCATAGGTGTAAAATAGGCAGATAAAGCCATTAATTAATTAATTAATTAATTAATTTGAATATATTAGCCACCCAAGTCCAATTGACTCTTTTAAAGGTGGTTCAGTATTTCATCTCATAGTCTCTTTTTAAACTAGTTGATTAAGCCTACATCATTCCAGTCTGCATCCTGAGCTAATAATTCATCAGTGGTACTGTATATTATGCAGAGTACTTACCTTGTCACAGGCGATGGATTTTGCTGGTGGAAGCCATCTGTTTGAGGGGATTGTTGAATATAACTTTCAGAAGAGTCACAAAGTTGCTGTAGTTGTCCAGGTCCAGGTTATTCTATTTCAGGAACAAGGGGATGCCCATTTTGCAACTCCCTTGATAATCAGGGTAAATATAAACCCTACATGAGATCAATTGGTGAGAAAATCCTCAGGTCTTGGGGATACTGTATGTATAATTCACACTGAATGAGGAAAGTAATAAATCTGCCAGGATTCCAATCATCCTTGTCAGACAGGAAAGCAAGTGCTTAATATTGGATGGCTGCTACTGCAGCAGCAAGGACTGCAAGGCCTTCAGCCGAGAGTGGTATTGGAATTGCTGCTTGTGGCAAATAATGTCCCACTTGCTGAGCTAGCTGGTTCATAATCTGAGTTACAGGTAGTCCTCAAGTTACAGTACAACCATTCGTTCAGCAACTGTTTGAAGTTACGGCGGCACTGAACGAATGGTACCTATGCCTGGCCCCTGAAGTTATGGCCACTGCAACGCCCCCTGTGGTTACATGATAATCCGGGTGCTTTGCAGCCTGCCTGTACTTACGACTGCAGGGGCACTTTAATTCCCCCCACTGCCTATCTCCCCCAATCTCTGCCGTTAAATATTGGTTAATCTCAAGGGTAGGCTGTCCTCCTGTAATGTTAGGAGTAGCGAGAGGGAAAACTAGATCTCAGGGCTATGTATCATTTATAACATTTAAACTGGACCCATTCGATTGGTCCACCCCCGGCGACTGATGGACCTGACGGGGTTTCAGAGGGAGCTGGGGGTCATACCCAAGGATCTGCTGCATGGTCCAGTGGAGGCCCTGGCTGCTGCCTAGAATAGGGAGGCAGCCGGGGCCTTGGACAGGATCACACCTGTGCAACCTCTCTTGTCCCATCGAACCCGATACTCCCCGTGGTTTACGGAGGAGTTGAGGGTTCTGAAGAGGATTAAGAGATGTCTAGAGCGCCGCTGGAGGAAGACAAAGACCGAATCTGACCGAACACAAGCTAGAGCCACTATTAAGGCCTACCTTGTGGTGATAAGAGCGGCGAAACATCAATATTTGTCTAGAGGTTAAGGTGCTGGGCTAGAAACCAGGAGACTGTGAGCTCTAGTCCCACCTTAGGCATGAAAGCCGGCTGGGTGACCTTGGGCCAGTCACTCTCTCTCAACCCAACTCACCTCACAGGGTGGTTGTTGTGGGGAAAATAGGAAGAGGAAGGAGTATTAGGTATGTTCACCGACTTGAGTTATTTATAAAAAATAATAAAGGCGGGACAAATAACATAAAATAAATAAATAAATCTCCGCTCTTATTGCATCTGCAGAATGCCATCCAACGGCCCTGTTTAAGATCACTCGATACCTTTTGGGGAAGGTGGGCCCAATGACCCACCTACAGGGCCATGCAGAGGAGTTTTCTGGGCATCTGGAAGATAAAATCACTCGGATCCGTTCAAAGTTGGATGGCAAATGTGAGGCATGGCCTGTGGAGATGCCTAGGGAATGTACCTACCCGATTATCTGGGAACGGTTTGACCCTGTTGGGCATGAGGAAGTGGACAGGGTTCTCCGGACTGTAAATGCCACCATTTGTCAATTAGATCCCTGTCCCTTCTGGCTGGTGAAGACAGCTCAGGAGGTGACATGTGGGTGGCTCCAGGCGATGGTGAATTAATCCTTGGAGGACAGAGTGTTCCCAGCTGCTTTTAAAGAGGTGCTGGTACACCCCCTTCTCAAGAAGCCATCACTGGATCCCGTCGTGCTGGACAATTTTCGTCCAGTCTCCCACCTTCCCTTTTTAGGGAAGGTGGTTGAGAAAGTGGTGGTGTTGCAGCTCCAGAGGATCCTGGATGAAATGGATTATCTGGACCCTTTTCAGTCAGGTTTCAGGCCCGGATATGGGATGGAAACAGCTTTGGTCGCACTTTTGGATTATCTCTGGCGGGAGCGGGATGGGGCCAGTGCATTCATCCTTGCTCTTCTTGACCTCAGCAGCTTTCGATACCATCCACCATGGTATCCTTTTGGGTCGGCTCAGGGAGTTGGGGGTGGGTGGCGTGGTTTTACGCTGGTTCACTTCCTTCCTCCAGGGCCAGTCCCAATCGGTGCTGATAGGGAGCGAGAGATCCGGCCCGCAGCTCTTCCTCTGTGGGGTGCCGCAGGGTTCGGTACTCTCTTTGCTCCTCTTTAACATCTACATGAAACCGCTGGGTGAGATCATCCGTTGCCACGGGATGAGGTATCAATATGCTGATGATACCCAATTATACATCTCCATCCTGGGTGACTTAAGTGAAGCTGTGGCCACCCTCTCTCGGTGCCTGGAGGCTGTAGGGGTCTGGATGGGGAAAAACAGGCTTCAGCTGAACCCTGGTAAGACAGAGTGGCTGTGGGTTGGGGACTCCTTTGCATCCGGGAACTTACCATCTTTAGCTCTGGATGGGGTTGCACTGCCCCAGACAGACCCGGTGCGGAACCTGGGGGTTCTCCTGGACTCACAGCTCCTGCTCGAAGAGCAGGTGGCAGCTGTGGCCAGGGGAGCCTTTGCCCAACTTCGTGTTGTGCACCAGCTTCGCTCCTTCCTGGATCAGGAGTCCCTCTGGTCAGTCACTCATGCCCTAGTTGTCTCCCATATAGACTATTGCAATGCACTCTACATGGGGCTACCCTTGAAGAGTATCCGGAAGCTACAGCTGGTCCAGAATGCGGCCACGCAAGCAGTTTTAGGGGCCCCAAAGATGGCCCATATAACAACTTTGCTCCGTGAGCTGCATTGGGTGCCAGTCTGCTTCCGGGTCCAATTCAAGGTGTTGGTTATAACCTTTAAAGCCCTACATGGCATGGGTGCAGGGTACCTGAGGGACCGCCTCACCCCCATCAACATCGACCCATCCCACCCGGTCAGGCAGAGAGGGTATGTTATGGACCCTGTGAATTGGCAGGGTCCAGGAAGAGGGCCTTCTCTGCCACAGCCCCTGCTCTCTGGAATAAGCCAGCCCCAGAGATAAGGCAAGCCCCCACTCCTGACCTTCTGAAAGGGGCTCAAGACGTGGCTGTGCCATCTCGCTTGGGGTGGGAGGGGGGATAGTTTGTCATGGGGATGGCTGGCACCTTGATGCAGCCCGGGGAATTTTATCAAGATTGCGATCTCACCATCTTGGGTTTTAGATCTTATATTTTATAGTTAAGAGTTTTTAGTATATTTGTATATGTATCTTTTATAATGTATCTTTTTAAATTGATATTTAATTTTTTATTGTTTTAAATTCACTTGTAAACCACCCAGAGTTGTTGTTGAGATGGGTGTTGGAAAAAATGCGATAAATAAATAAATAAATAAATAAAATAAACTCTCCCTGCTCCATATTCTCAAGCAGACACAAATTTACTGCAGTGAATTAGGGAGCCTTATAGTTTGAAGAAGTTCTCCACAAAACAGCACCCTGGAATCCTGGGCATCTTCTTCCGTCTTTTTTGAGTTGACAGCCATGTACTGTAGCTGCTTGTTTCCCAATCTTTCACATTTCTGTTATCTGGCTTTTTTTCTGGTGTGAGAACCCTTGTGTTCATAACTTGAAGGCCCTCCATAGAATTTGCTTCTGTGGGGGTATGTATAAGATTGCTCTGCTTCTTGGCTTGAATTTGATTTTACTTTTTCAGCATTTTCTTTACATTTTATTTTTATTATAGAAAGCCTGGTTGACTCCAATAGTGAAGAATCAGATTCTGATCAATCTGACATTCCAGAGCTGGACTCTGAAATTGAACAAGAGACTCAGATTACTTATCGACGACAGGTATAAACCTATGCCACTCTGCTGCTCAGAATCAAGAGGAGGGAGGGGATGGAATATGGAAAAGATGTTGGTTCTGGAGATGTTGGGTGCTAGACTTTCCTAGTACCATATGTTAATAACCGAATGCCACCTAGCAGCAAGCATGAGAAGCACAAAGCAAGATTCTGCTAAGCCATGGAAAAGACAAGAAGAAGTGCCCAATTTAAACAATAGAGGGTATAAGAAGGGACTGCACTCTCATGTTGGCAGAGGTTAATCAACTGCTTTAAGTGGTTTTGTTCTAGTATCAATAAAAGTTCTTATCTAGCCATGTCATATTGAGTATCTATGGAGCTTCTTCCAAATTCAAGACAATTAAAGGTAGGTCCCTGAAATTATGTCCCCTGAAGCACTGTATCACTGGATAAACTTTTTGCTATCCTCAAAAACTGATTTTTTAAAAAATACAGAAATGCACTTGCCATATCCCTTTTATTGACTTTTAAAAGCAATTTCAGCTCTTACCCCAAATATTTAATATTAACATTTGACATGACAACAGAAGTAAGTCATTATATAACACCTATAATTAGTCACTTCATCTGTTTTGATAGTTAGAGTTTGTACCTTATACATTGTAATTCTAATAAGAAAAAGTAGAGATGTGCAGTATTCAGATAGGAAGCAGTCATTGATCAAATTACTGCCTGCCACTAAAAGACATCATACAACACCTTTTTTTAAAAAAATAGAATTTATATCAGACATTATGGCTGTTGATGATGTGTGTGTGTGTGTGTGTGTGTGTGTGTGTGAATCCTGATGTCTCCCTGGACAAGTACAGGCAGTTTTCTTGGACATGCAGTTTTCTTGGAGATATTTTTTTTTTGGACATTTTCTTTTTTTGGACAATTTTCTTGGACATGCAGTTTTCTTGGAGATATTTTTTGTTAGCCCTGTGAGGTAGTCTAAACAAGAAGCACACCCAGGAGCACTAGCTTTATCTTTATTGTAAGATTACATTAATAGAATCTTGCAAGACTGAAAGTATTTCTCCCCTCCTTTCCTTTTACTCTTTGGAAAACTAGGGAGGGTCCCTTCTGAAATGTCTCCCACACCTGCTTCTTCAAAGTCCAACTTTTATTTCCAGAGAGTGTCACAGGGAAAACCATTGTCTGCATGATTTTGATATTGTGGGTATAGACACATTATGGCTTCTGAATATCGTTTCCAAGGTCTTCATTGCTACCCCACCAAGAGTTAGTCAGAGGCATATTTCTTGACTGCTGGTTCCTTTGTTTTTGATAGTCAATCCTAAAATGCAGAAACTTTCCACCAGTTCAGTATCTTCATTTTCAATTCTGAGGCAGATTGTACCTGTTGTCATTGGTTTGGTCCTTTTTATATTTCATCTTAGTCTCTTTTATTTACTATGCTCTTGACTTTCATTACTAGAAAACCATTTGCATTTTCAGTTATTACAGTACTTATACCAGTACTTATACAGTACAGTACTTATACCAACAGAAAAATCTGTCTTTTTTAAAGTACTCATAATTCTTTATTCTTATACTTCATTTAATTGCAATATCTGTCTAATAGTGTTGCAACTACTGTATATCCAATATGTAGTGAAATTTATTGTTGTAACCACAGGTCATAACATAAGAATGCAATAAAATACAACAAAATATAATAACATTAAAACAATAAAATGATGAAATTATAAAATATCCAATATGCTGTTCATATAGACAGTAAGAAAACTGGCCATTTGCTTCTATTCCTCAGGGAGATCTGTTTTTCAAATACGCACAATTACAGAAAACCTTTGTATTCTCTGCTAAGGTTTACAAAGAAGATCTACCTCAGCTTAAAGAGCAATGCAAAGAAAAACGAAAAACTGCAGCCTCAAAAAGAAGAGAGAGGTCTCCAATCAATAGTATAAGATTACATTTTGTTCACGGGTATGTAAATCACTTTTCTTTTTTCTTTTTTGTCTAAAAGCAAACAGTACCTATTATTTACTTATCTAGATTTGGACCCTCAAAGATATATTCTATGACGGCTGTCCTGCTTGTTAGTGTTAGTGTTAGTGTTAAAAGCAGCCTCTTGGGTTTATTTCAAATGGGACTATACTACTGGGGGAAAGTATTATTTTGCCCAAGTATACTTTCTCAGATCTCTTCTGCAATTTACCTAACATACATCTAACATAACAATTTGAAGAAGGAAGCTGACATGAATCATATTAGGCAAACATACTATGCTTGCATATTTCTTCTACAAAAAGTAGCTTTTCTGTTTTAAATTTACTAGTTATTATTAAAAACAGGTCAAGGTGGTGAGTGTTGTCCCAACAGTCATCAGGAATGAGGCCTACGTTGACAGCACCTAACTAGTTAACCTTTTTAAACAGGGCAAACAGTTCAAAAGAAAATTACTGATATAACTTAGTTTGATTTGTTATTCTATGGTACGTACCTAATTTGGTTAGGGCTGTATATAGGAATGTGCTTCCACTCACTTTGTTACATGGAAGTGAGAATTGGATATGCCAGGAGAAACCAAAAAGGCAGTTGAATGCAGTGGGAATGGTGGTCCTTAAATGTGTGGTAAAACAGAAAGAAATATGGTCAAGAATGAATGGGTGATGAATGAATATGGACTGCATATGAAAATGAATGGCTGTTATGAAAGAAGAAGTAACAGTTTGAAGGGAAGAGGAAGACTGAGAAATGTTTGGATGAAGTTGATGAGATCCTCAAAAAGAGAGGGGAGAAACTTAGAGAACAAAAGGCAGGGTCTGAACCTAGTGAAAGCAAAAATAGGGATAAAAAGGTCTGGTGAATAGTATTGGTGTAAACTAAATTTAGATTTCCTTTTCTTCTCTCTTCTCTCCTGATTCTCATTCTTTTTTCTGCATTTTTTACAATGTGGCTTATGTTGAAGAGGAATAGCATGTACGCATGTATATATGTATTATGTAAAAATACATGTTACTTTAATTCCATGTTGTTTTATTAGTTACAGAGGCTATGACTGTCGGAGTAATTTATTTTACACTCAGACTGGAGAAATTGTGTACCATGTTGCAGCAGTTGGCATAGTATACAATCGTCAGCAAAACACACAGCGCTTTTATTTGGGTCATGATGATGATATCCTATGCCTTGCTATTCACCCCCTAAAGGACTATGTGGCTACAGGCCAGGTAGGATGCTTAGGAGAACTAGAGATCTAGTGTTACTTCAGTGCAGTATGTCTATAAACGAATATTTAATATATCTGTATTATATGCATCTACATCTGTGAAAAACATATCTCCTGCTATAGAAAATGTGTTTGGGTTTGTTATGATACACAAGAAAAAATAATAAATACAGCTTTCTTGGACTATTCTTGGGCTATATAAGAATAGGAGTGGCTGGAAATCAGAAGCATATTTCTTCCTGCAAAGGGAAATGTTCGGTGTACCTGTAGGAGCTCCTCCACTGCATGCTTTACACTGAAAAATACTAAAGCAGCCAGATACACAGCGCTTCATAAAATACATTGATGCTTGATTAGAACCACTGGGTTGAATCCATTGCACAGATGACAGTGGTGGGGTCAAGGGAGGTAAAAGATGACACATACGTCTTGATGGCCTGATGCAAATGATGCGACTTATATACTGGCATCACATGTCATGATGTCCTTATACAATAGTGCCATTTGCATGAGTTGGCCTGAAAGCATCATCATTCTGATATCATCTTGGTTTGCTATGGATACCTATGATCAAATGGAGTAGTTTCTGTTTTCTAAACAATTGTTAGAAATTGTTGGCATAGTGGTTGTTTCCAGTAACATAATATACCTAACAAAGTTTATTTTCAAAAAATTTCCAACACTAATTAGAATGGCAGACAATATAATCCCAAGAGAAAACAATGCTCTGTTTGCTAAGTTAACATTTACTTACTTATTTGCACAATTTATCTATTGCCTCAATCCAAATAGACTCTAGAGAATGTACAGGTACTGACGAATTAAAACACATTATAAAGTAAAAATAATAATCACAATAATATAGAATGCAATAAACACTGGGCTGATGGCTCCATATTAATCAGACTCAAAAGGCCTTCTTGAGCAGCCAAGTTTTTGCAGGCTTCCAGAAGGATATGAAAGTAGGAGTCTTCCTCACTTTAGGGGGGACAAACTCTAACTTCAAAAGAGGGGAGTTCACACAGAGAATGCCTGCTGTCCTGCCCCAACACACCGTGCTTCCTGGTAGGAAGGAACCTTCAGCAGGCATTCTCCGGTCACCCAGATTGGGTGGGCACAATCAGCCTGGGAAAGGCAGTCTTTTAGATACACAGGCACATAGCCATATAGGGCTATTAAAAGTAGCAATCAGCACTTTGAATTACGCCCAGATACAAACCAGCAATCAATGGACTCCCTCAGCACTGGTGTAATATGAAAGTATAGCTGAAGTTCCCAGGTGGTCTTCAGGGGTAGTCCCATGTACAATAAATTACAGTAGTCCAACCAAGAGAAGACAAGGATGTGGGTGACTGCCTTCAGTGAGTCTCTGTCAAATAAGGCTACAACTAGCATAGCCAGCTGAAGCTGGGAAAAGCCCTCCTGGGCATCAATTCCACTTGTTCCTCTAGCAGGTGCTATAAATCTAGTTGAATCCGTAAATTGTGAGCCATCTCTCTCTTTGGGGGAACACAACCCCATTGAAAATTAAAGTTGGAAGTGTCCTGCAGTTAGAGGGCTTCTGAATTAACAGCCACTTGCTCTTGCTTGGGTTGAATTTGAGCCTGTTTCTGTCCATCCAGGCCCTGACAGCCTTCATGTACCAGACCAGAACTTCAACTGCACTTCCCACTGATCCCAGGGTTGAGATATATAACTGAGTATCATCTGCATATTGATGCTGCTGCCTCCTGAACTGACAGTTAACCTTTCCCAGCAGTTTCATGTAGATATTAAATAGACAAGCAAAAGAACTAAATCCTGGGGTAAATTGAAATAATATAATCATATAAAACAACTTTATCACCAACATTATTTTAAAACTGAGTATTGTTGAGAAAAACCTGAGTAAACTTAATTTATGAAGAGAAACAGTGGAAGAGAAATGGGGCAGCAGAGAACTATCCAGTTCAGAAAGAAAATAAGTTAAATATAAACCTCAGTAAAATCCCCATTCATCTGGAAAACTGTAATTGCTGTAAATTCCAGTTCCTTTCCATTTGTCTCCTGTCTTTTCAACTGACAGTCCAAAGAAAGGGATTTTCCCCTTGTTGATTGCATACAAGCTGTTCTGGGAGTATTTTCCTACCTGAGGGACCGTCTCATCCCCATAACATCGAACCGTCCCACTCGGTCATGCAGAGAGGGCAAGCTGCGGACCCCGTCGGTAAGGGAGTTTCACTTGGCGGGGTCCAGAAGGCGAGCCTTCTCTGCGGCGGCGCCCGCCCTTTGGAATATTCTACCCCCGGAGGTGAGGCAGGACCCATCGCTCCTGGCCTTCCGGAAGAATTTAAAGACCTGGTTCTGCCGCCTTGCCTGGGATGGGAAGGATAACAGCTCCTCCTGGGGATGGCTGGTCCCATAGAGCCCTTTTAAAAATAATTTTATTGCCTCTTGGATTTTATCTTTAATTTATTTGTATTTATATGCATATGTATAATATCTTTATTCATTTTTAATTACTGACTCTGTAAACTTCCCAGAGTCCCCTTTGGGGGAGATGGGCGGCGATATAAATTGAATTATAAATAAATAAAATAAATAAATTTTGGGCTGAAGAGCCTAATAAAATTCTTTAAATAACTAGTCCCTGAGTACCATCTTCTGGACCAATGTGATGGAAAGAACAAGATTCACTGAGGTACAGTCATCCCAAGGCCAGTTCCTGTCAGGCTTCCCTGAAGCAATCAGTGTGAAAAGCTGCCAACAGGTCCAAGGAAAGGAATAAGGCTACAAGTTGTTGGCATCTGTCTGGAAGCTGTTATGTCCAATGGCTTATATATGAAGACAATTTGATGATGAAAATACAGTGAGAAATTTCTTAAAAATTGAATTGAATTAAATTAAATTAAATTAAAAGTTAATTTTGGTTTATCAGCTATGTCAGAACAATATTTCATTTAATTATCTGAGATAAAATATTGTAATATGAATGGATGGCATGGTTAGGAATTGTGTATAATAGAAAAAATAGAAACTTTAATATGGTTTCTGTTATATACTTTGGGTTTTTGAAGTTAACCTTATAATTGCATGTGTAAGCATATATCATATTCAAGTGCTCAATCTCTTATATAAGGTTGGCCGGGATTGCTCAACCCATGTTTGGGATACAGAGACAATCAAACCACTGTCAGTATTAAAGGGCTATCACCAGTATGGTGTTTGTGCTGTTGACTTTTCAGGTATGTATGATTATCATGTTTTTGTGAAACTGTAGACTATATAAATGTGACATTGTTTTCTTGATTCTAAGGGCAGATCTGTAGTTGATACTTTGTGAGGAGAGATAGTATTAGAAAGCTGTCTTTTGCATTTTCACAGTCATTGGGATTGGATCCTGCTCAGCAAACATATAATGGAGTTAGCTCAGTTTCTCACTGCCTATCCTTATGAGCCCCATCCCTCCCAAAAGTTTGGATGTTTGATGGCCCTGCTGAAGGGTATGTCTTTTAGGATGAAGGAGGTGAAAGGAATCTCTGATCATCAAGTGGAGACAACTGCCTGCCCAGAAGCTAATTGGGACTGATATAGATAATCAGTATTTGTCTGAAGTTGGTTAAATGTTGAAAATAAGCTAGTGAAAATAATACTTGAGAATGATGAATGATCCAAATTTTATGAAAAGATTATTGAAATATATCAAGAGCATAATTTCTGTCATATATTTCACTGCTATAGAAAAACATTTTTTTAAAACGATAAGATTGAAAAAGTACATATTTTTAAAATGGGCGTATGACTGAATTAGAGAAATCATTAGATTTTTGTACTGTCTCTTTAAAGTAAATATCACAGATTTTGCTCCCAAATTTCAGCATCAGAAGTGCTGCCAATTCTCTACCTGCATTTATATTACATCAGTTATAATGTGTGGCATTCTCCTTCAAAATGTTTACAAATATGAGGAGATTTATAAGTATCCTTAATTGTTTGTTTGTTGGATGCAGATCTATATCATTACAACAAGCTTTGAAATGTAATTTTTTTTGCTACTCACTCTTTATTCTTTGTCCATTTTTATTGAGTTTAAGTTGCATTTTTGTATATTGCAATTATATTAGCCATCCTTGAAGTATTTTACTGTTGGAATGTCTAAGTAGTTTATTAGGTAATTTGGTAAATAAGCTAGGTTTGCCTGAGAAATACAGTATATGCATTTTAATAGTAGATAATGATTATTAATCAGTTTACTGAAAGTGTAGAGAGATAGATCTGGAAAACCAAGCAGCCCATATGCAAATGACAGTGAACTTTTAGGCCTTGAAATTATGGAGTGTAATTGAAAAAAATAAAAGTGCATAATTAGAGTCAAACAACAATGAACAGAGTTACTGCTTAGATACACAAATATATGACAGTGAGAATTTAGACATTTAGAATGTCCCCATATTTATTGTCATAATTTGCTAAGTATTTTGCTGTTTATAAAACAATGATTTATATTTATTCTGTTTTATAGCTGATGGCAAACGGTTAGCTTCAGTTGGAATAGATGACAATCACACTGTTATTCTTTGGGATTGGAGAAAAGGAGAGAAGCTTTCAGCAGTAAGGTAAAAAATTAACCCAATTATGTTACTATTGTTGGATTGTAAACATGTTCTTACATTTCTGTATATATAAATACAAATATATTTCATATTCATATATTAGAAACATATGCACTTGTATTATGGCTCTGAAACCATGTTGTATTTCCTTGAAGAGTTTTGTTGACACCCTTCCTTTCTAGCAGGCCTTGATAGATAGCTGTGCCCATAGAAAGATAAAGTGTACTTTCCAAGGATAACTTCTCCAGAGGAAAGATATTGTTTAATAACGGTCAAGGAGCCCTAGCAAGGATGGAAGGAAGTTCCTAATATGGAGTGAAGGAAGGAAATTCCTAATATGGAATGAGGGTAAGGTGGAGTATGGGTAACTGAGTAAGGGGTGGTCTTCTAAAGGAGTTGAATGGAATCTATATAATGTGCTGTAGGAAGGGGGTCCTGCGCGGCCGCCCACCTAACAGCTTGCTGTCATTGCTTTTGCTCTTGGGTGAATAAACTCCTAACTTCATGCAATTGGTCAGTTTCTTTACTCCCGGCTCAGGAACGAACTTGGTAAGATAAAATTTACTTCTAACACTATAATCATGTATTACGGTGATACTGAAATCATAATAAAAAGTAGGAAGCAGGAAATTTCCAGCCTAGTTTGAATTATCACCTAATACGCAATGGGATGGTAAATTTCTTCTCATCATGGATGTTGGTGAATTATACAAATTATATCTGATCTGCTTTATTGTGTTTATATTCCTAGGCCTTATGTATACATTAGGTCCACTTGTAAACATTCAGCAAGATAAAAAGGAAGCTAGTGCAACCCATTATGATTAATCATCAGTATGATGGTCAGAATTCAGAAGATCAGTAATTTTTCATTTGCTGATTAAGGTGCATAAGTCATATTTTACTGCAGTCAGGATTTTTTTAAACAGGTGGAGGATGTTTTCAGACTTTTTAAAAATACATTATTGTGCCTAAAGATGCATGCTGATGTGAAAAAAGCCTAGAATGTGAACAAGGAATTTTAAGGTCTGGATTCAAAATCTGCCTCTTGCAGATGAAAAAGCTCTTTAACTAAATTTGCTGTCTATGTCTTTAATTACCTGTATATGGACTGCATGTATCTAACCGGATGTATTTGAAAAACATGGGAAAAATCTAAGGTTTTTCTTTGACCACAAAGGGCATTCCAAACACTGAGAGGAGTAGGCAAGGTCAATACTTTAGTAGCTCTCTAAAGAGGAGGGAGCTATTCTTTTACTTTCTCAATAAGCTTGGAAAAAGAACCCCCGTCTTGTTATAAGTATCCATCCTTCAAGTACTGAAAGAGAAGGGGAAAAGGGGGGGAAAAAGCAAGCTTCCATCCTGTCACTCATACATATGGTAGAAGGAGAAGCCATGAGAATCTCTATTTTGAGTGAACAGTCCTACTGACAGGGAGAGAGAATACCCACTGTTGGTCAAGAAAAATAGAAATACAATTTAATTAATGTCCATTTCTACTTTGAACACAGAAGGCATTCCAGGAGATGGAGAAGAGTAGTGTTAAGTTAGAAAAGTAAATCAGGGATCTGAAGTCATTCTTTGTAGGGCTTACTTCCAGAGACAATATTTGACAAAGAGAAAATGTCTGTTTTATAATGCCTAGCCCCTACTGCCAAATAATTTGCAAGGTAGGGAATTTAGGACACTGAAAAAGTCTACATATGAAAAAAAAATTATTTCAGGCAAATTTTTATAGAAAGGTGTGCTTGATAATGTTTTTTTTTTAAGTAATGGCTGCTTCAAATCAATTTCAACTTCTTATGACTTTGTAAATATATCTATAGTTTTATTGGTAACAATATGGGTTAAATATTACCTTGTTCTGACATTTATCTAATTCTTAGTTTAGCTATAACCCTGGAATTTTCAGGTACAGTAGTCTTCCAGTAAGTACTAACCAAGTCTGACCTCGCTTAGCTTTTTCTCAAGATAAACAATACTCTTAGCACTGGACCGATGGAATGTTCTGTTACCATCCCTAATAGCACTTGGAATGTTCTGTTACCATCCCTAATAGCACTGATAACGGAAGAAAAAGAAGTAGAAAACTATATAATTTGCTAAATAATCAGGGACACTAGAGTAATTATGGTTGGTTACATCGTGGCATAAATTCAGAGAGCAATAGCTATTTTGGCTCCTACAGTATTCTGATCAGAAATTCAAAATGCCTTTATCTCTTTAACAAACCTTATGACCAGTATACCAGGAAACATCCAGAAGAATTAGAATGATGGGGGACCAACATCATTCAATAAAGAAATGTGAAAAAAGGTATATACCAGGACAAGAAGAATTTTACATTGGAGATAATTATGCAAAAATCTATATTTTTCTATTTTGTCTTTGCAGAAAGTAAAATGAAGAATGTCAAATTCTAATTTTGAAATATAAATAGATAATTCATCTATTAATCTTAATACAAGATGTGGAAATTTTATATTGCTATTTTAATATAAATACTTTTTGAAGATGTTGTTTTGTCTAAGCTTTATTGCATGGAGAAAATATTTTCCCATATGAAAGTGAAAATATTTTTAAATTTATTTTAGGGGGAGTAAAGACAAGATCTTTGTTGTTAAAATTAACCCCTTTATGCCTGATAAACTAATTACAGCTGGAATTAAACACATAAAATTCTGGCGAAGAGCAGGTAAGGACAATATTTTAAAGCATGTTCTAAATTGCTTTGAATAATTATCAAGTTATGTCAATCATATTTTATTTTTCCCTTTTATATGACACTGTAGTTCACTTGGGGGTGAACCTAACTTTGGTTAGGTTGGAACTTCAGAAGGCCCTGGATTAAGCAGATTATCTTTTCAGTCATGTTTCAGGCCAGGACATAGTACAGAGACATCATTGGCCTGTGGTGAAACCAGAATAATAGTGGTGCAATTGTCCTGGTTCTTTTTGATTTCTCAGCAGCTTTTAGTACCATAGAGCATGGCATCCTTCTGGACTGTTTGCAGGGATTTGGAGTGTGAGGCACAACATTCCCCCAGAGGTTTGAGTTGCCCCTACCCTGCATCCGTTAAACAGGCCTTGAAGACCTGGTTTCTTTATGCAGGTACAGGATTAGGCTTGATGTGCCCTGGGAGGAATGTTATTAATGCACGAGTGTTTCAGCCCCCGGGTTTTCTCCTTCTTTTGGCTTTTACTATACTGAATGTTGTTTTTACAATGTATGCTGGCCAGAGGCCTTTTAAGTTGGGTGGCCTATAAATGTGATTTATAAACGAATTTATTTTTGATTTATAAACAAATAATTATTTGTTTATAAATCACATAGGCTGCCCAACTTATAATGACTCTGGCCTGTGTACATTTTAAAAATAACATTCAATACAGTATGTATGTATGCATGTATGCGTGTATGTGTATGTGTATGTGTATGTGTATGTGTATGTGTATGTGTATATATATAGGACTTGTTGTTTATTCGTTCAGTCGTTTCCGACTCTTCGTGACTTCATGGACCAGTCCACGCCAGAGCTTTCTGTCGGCCGTCACCATCCCCAGCTCCCCAATGGTTGAGTCTGTCACCTCCAGAATATCATCCATCCATCTTGCCCTTGGTCGGCCCCTCTTCCTTTTGCCTTCCACTTTCCCTAGCATCAGCTTCTTCTCCAAGGTATCATGTCTTCTCATTATGTGGCCAAAGTACTTCAGTTTTGCCTTTAATATCATTCCCTCAAGTGAGCAGTCTGGCTTTATTTCCTGGAGTATGGACTGGTTTGATCTTCTTGCAGTCCAAGGCACTCTCAGAATTTTCCTCCAACACCACAGTTCAAAAGCATCTATCTTCCTTCGCTCAGCCTTCCTTATGGTCCAGCTCTCACAGCCATAGGTTACTACAGGGAATACCATTGCTTTAACTATGCGGACCTTTGTTGTCAGTGTGATGTCTCTGCTCTTAACTATTTTATCAAGATTTGCCATTGCTCTCCTCCCAAGAAGTAGACGTCTTCTGATTTCCTGGCTGCAGTCAGCGTCTGCAGTAATCTTTGCGCCTAGAAATACAAAGTCTGTCACTGCCTCCACTTTTTCTCCCTCTATTTGCCAGTCATCAATCAAGCTCGTTGCCATAATCTTGGTTTTTTTGAGGTTTAACTGCAACCCAGCTTTTGCACTTTCTTCTTTCACCTTCATCATAAGGCTCCTCAATTCCTCCTCGCTTTCAGCCATCAAAGTGGTATCATCTGCATATCTGAGATTGTTAATGTTTCTTCCAGCGATTTTAACTCCAGCCTTGGATTCCTCAAGCCCAGCATGTCGCATGATGTGTTCTGCGTACAGGTTGAATAGGTAGGGTGAGAGTATACAGCCCTGCCGTACTCCTTTCCCAATCTTAAACCAGTCCGTTGTTCCGTGCTCTGTTCTTACCGTTGCTACTTGGTCGTTATACAGATTCCTCAGGAGGCAGACAAGATGACTTGGTATCCCCATACCACCAAGAACTTGCCACAATTTGTTATGATCCACACAGTCAAAGGCTTTAGAATAGTCAATAAAACAGAAATAGATGTTTTTCTGAAATTCCCTGGCTTTCTCCATTATCCAGCGGATATTGGCAATTTGGTCTCTAGTTCCTCTGCCTTTTCTAAACCCAGCTTGTACATCTGGCAATTCTTGCTCCATGAATTGCTGGAGTCTACCTTGCAAGATCTTGAGCATTACCTTACTGGCATGTGAAATAAGTGCCACTGTTCGATAGTTTGAACATTCTTTAGTGCTTCCCTTTTTTGGTATGGGGATATAAGTTGATTTTTTCCAATCTGATGGCCATTCTTGTGTTTTCCAAATTTGCTGGCATATGGCATGCATCACCTTGACAGCATCATCTTGCAAGATTTTAAACAGTTCAGCTGGGATACCATCGTCTCCTGCTGCCTTGTTATTAGCAATGCTTCTTAAGGCCCATTCAACCTCACTCTTCAGGATGTCTGGCTCTAACTCACTGACCACACCGTCAAAGCTATCTCCAATATTATTATCCTTCCTATACAGATCTTCCGTATATTCTTGCCACCTTTTCTTGATCTCTTCTGCTTCTGTTAGGTCCTTACCATCTTTGTTTTTGATCATACCCATCTTTGCCTGGAATTTACCTCCGATGTTTCTAATTTTCTGGAAGAGCTCTCTTGTCCTTCCTATTCTATTGTCTTCTTCCACTTCCGCACATTGCTTGTTTAAAAATAATTCTTTATCTCTTCTGGCTAACCTTTGGAATTTTGCATTTAATTGGGCATATCTCCCCCTATCACTGTTGCCTTTTGCTTTCCTTCTTTCTTGGGCTACTTCCAGTGTTTCAGCAGACAGCCATCTTGCCTTCTTGGTTTTCTTTTTCTTTGGGACGTTTTTTGTTGCCGCCTCCTGAACAATGTTGCGAACTTCTGTCCATAGTTCTTCCGGGACCCTATCTACTAAATCTAGTCCCTTAAATCTATTCTTCACCTCCACTGTATATTCCTTAGGAATATTAGTGAGCTCATATCTAACTGATCTGTGGGTCTTCCCTATTCTCTTTAGTCTGATTCTAAATTTTGCAATAAGAAGTTCGTGATCTGAACTACAGTCAGCTCCAGGTCTTGTTTTTACCGACTGTATAGATGTCCGCCACCTTTGGCTGCAAAGGATGTAGTCAATCTGATTTCGGTGTCGACCATCTGGTGAAGTCCATGTATAAAGTCGTCTTTTAGGTTGTTGGAAGAGAGTGTTTGTTATGCACAGTGAGTTGTCTTGGCAAAATTCTATCAGCCTATGTCCTGCTTCATTTTGTTCTCCCAGACCATGCTTGCCTGTAATTCCAGGTGTCGTCTGACTACCCACCTTAGCATTCCAGTCTCCTGTAATGAAAATAACATCTCTTTTTGGTGTATTATCTAGTAGGTGCTGCAGATCCTCATAGAACTGATCTACTTCTGCTTCTTCAGCATCTGTGGTTGGCGCGTATATTTGGATCACTGTGATGTTAAATGGCTTACCCTGAATTCGAATTGAGATCATTCTATCGTTTTTTGGATTGTATCCAAGCACTGCTTTAGCCACTTTATTATTAATTATGAAGGCTACTCCATTTCTTCTGTGGTCCTCTTGTCCACAGTAGTAGATCTGGTGGTCATCTGATGTGAAGTGGCCCATCCCAGTCCATTTCAGTTCACTGACACCTAAAATGTCTATATTTAATCTTGACATCTCACCAATAACCACATCCAATTTGCCCTGGCTCATAGATCTTACATTCCAGGTTCCTATGGTGTGTTGATCTTTAGAACACCGGATTCGTCGTTCACCACCAGCACCGTCGGCCGCTAGCCGTCCTTTCGGCTTTGAGCTAGCTGCGTCATCACATCTGAGGCTAGTTGAACGTGTCCTCTGTTCCTCCCCAGTAGCATTTTGACCATCTTCCGACCTGGGAGTCCCATCTTCCGATGGTATACCGACATATCTTTGGTTGTACTGATCCATTTAGTTTTCATGGCAAGAATACTGGGGTGGGTTGCCATTACCTTCCCCAGGGATCGTATTTAGTCTGACCTCTCTGCCACGACCTTCCCGTCTTGGGTGTCCCTTCACGGTTTAGCTCATGGTTTCACTGAGGTGCTCAAGCTCCAGCACCACGACAAGGTAACGATCTCCTTTGCTGGAGATATATAGGACTAGTAGATATTTATAGAACTGAACGGTACAATCTCTCTTCCATGCCTCCCTTGAAACAGATATTAGCACTAAAATTCTAAATAATTTTACCAACAAATCCCTCTAATTGTGTTTTGCTTTTTCTCTAGTGTGTATATGATTACAGCCAAAATTCTTTTGATGTTGTATGTGTTTTATGGTTTAAGAATAAATTCTATATGTAGCCTGTCCAAGATTTCACAATTGAAGAAAGCACAAATTATTCATTGTAATTAATAAAAGTAAGAAAAAAAATAAAGTCGCTGTTGTGTTCTACTTTAAAATGTTTTCTGTGCTCTTTTAGAAAAACATGTTCAAGGTCAAATATAATAATTTGGTTTTATTTGAATTTAAGGAGGTGGACTAATTGGGAAAAAAGGTTATGTGGGTCCAGTGGGGAAAATTGATACAATGATGTGTGCAGTTTATGGCTGGACAGAAGAAATGGCATTCTCTGGAACTTCAACTGGAGATGTGTGTATATGGAGAGATATTTTCCTCATCAAAACAGTAAAAGCACATGATGGCCCATTGTTCAGCATGCATGCATTAGAAAAAGTGAGTAACTTATTATTACTATAAATTGATTTTATTGCATTCAAATCCAGAAGTTAGATTAGGCATGCCTAAAGGATTTGGGAAGCCCACTATCTTTCATCTTTTTTTCCCTTAACTCATCCTCAAAAGGTATAAATCAAAGGTACTGTAATAAACTGAAAAAAATCATAAAACCTTTGCATCAGTATGAGTTAGTGGTGAATTTGCAAGAAAGCCAATTTAGCTTTAGATTACATCAGTGAATATAATATTCTAATCATGATAAGTAATAGTTTCACTTTATTCTACATTGGTCAGACTCCACATTATCCTGTGTCCAGTTCTGGGTACCACACTTTAAAAAGGAAGATTATGTGAATACAAACAAATTCCTTTGAAGATAGGCTAAAAGAATAGGGAATGTTTATCCTTGAGAAAAGAAGAAAACAGAATGATATTGTTTAAAGCGGCTAGACCTGACTGTATAGTTAATAAAGACAGCTATAGAAATGTTACTCAGGGTTGTGGCAATGGAATAAAATATGAACAAGTATAATACCCCGCGTGACGGAGTGAGCTCCTGCACTCGCCCCAGCTCTTGCCAACCTAACAACTCGAAAGCATGCAAATGCAAGTAGATAAATAGGTACCACTTCAGTGGGAAGGTAACAGCGTTCCGCGTGCATCATGCCAGCCACATGACCGCAGAAGTGTCTTCGGACAGCGCTGGCTCTTCAGCTAACAAACGGAGATGAGCACCGGCCCCTAGAGTCGGACACGACTGCACAAATGTGCAGGGGGAACCTTTACCTTTTTATCTGCAAAGAAGAAAGCAAGAAGTTTGGCCTCTTTCTGAATATCAAAAAGACCAAACTCATGACAACTGCAAAGAATGGAAACATCAAAATAGTAATTGATGGAGATGAGGTGGAATGCATGGAAGAATTCACCTTTTTAGGATCAGTGGTCAATCAAAATGGTGAATGTAGCCAAGAAATTAAACGCCGAATCATGCTGGGTCATACAGCAATGATAAGTATGAATCAAATTTGGAAACGCAAGGATGTCAGTTTGACGACTAAGTGTAGACTAGTCCGCACTATCGTGTTCCCCATAACTACTTATGGCTTTGAAAGTTGGATGATGAAAAAGTTGGATAGAAGGAAAATTGATTCTTTTACCTTTACCTTTATATAATATGTAGATAATATTCCAATGTTTAGCATCAAGACTTATAGAATATATTTTATATTTTATATTCTATTTCTCATTCTATTTAGGGATTTGTAACTGGGGCGAAAGATGGAATTGTGGCTCTTTGGGATGACAGCTTTGAACGGTGTCTGAAAACATATGCCATCAAACGATCTGCATTAGCCCCAGGCTCCAAAGGTAATTTGAAGGTTTTTTAGATTATTATAATACAAACTTAATTTCTATTGTTTTAAAATAATGACTTTTGTGATCTGATTCAGCTGGAAATTTTTGAAGAGTGTGAAAGCAGGGAGGAGCAACAGGTGGGACTTCTGAGTAGTTGAGAGCTTTTCATGTAATTCCCATAATGTGCTATGTCTAATTTCATGTAGTGAAAGGGGTCGTATTGGAACTGAATTTTACTATGTAACTTTGAGGCAGGCCAGGTCCTGAATCAGACAGCTCAAAGACTGGTGGAACTCTGCTGTTACAGGGTATAACAACAGAATCTTGAAAGCCTGCCCGAGTTTCCCTCTGTCCCCTCCTATACCAAACAGAAGCAAGATGAGTTTATTTTGAGTCTCTTTTTCATGCCCTCTCCATTCTCATGACTGAATTGTCATTTACTTTCTCATAACAGTTCTTTCATTCCTTCTCCTAAGTTATCTCTGAATGCCTCTACAGCAACCTTCTCCCACATAGGGGCCAGAGGCCGTGCCAGCACTGCCATTTCCTCCTCCTTCTCCGCCTCATGGCTCGCTCTCGACAGCACCAAGTAGGGGACTTGTTGTTCTGCCCATGCCGAGGCGGCTGGTGAATGCATTGCCAAAATGGCTACCTGAGGAGGTGGCAAGCACTCATAAGAGCAGCCAAATGGACGGACGGTCGGTCTCTCCCTCTCTCTTGTGGGCCAGGTGGATATATTTCTTTTTGGGGCTACGGACCAGATGATTTTGGATGGCAGGTCACATCCGGCCCTTGGGCAGTGGGTTGCCAATTCCTGCTCTACAACTAAAAGTTTATAAGAATCAATTGGATTCAAATATTTGTTGCTTTACTCAGTGTGTTCCCATTTTCTTATGCTGCCTGAACATTTTATACAGATACTGAAAAGTAACACAAAAGCATAATTTGCAGTATTAGGCGGTAAAATCATATTTTTAGGAAAAGATAGAAGATGTTCTTTTGATATTAAATATTTATTTTAATCATTCACAAATAAATTATATAAAGTGCTATTTGTTTTAAATACCGATGAATTTGTTGAGCTCTGAAATGTGTACACTAGCGCTATAAATGTTCTCAATTTCAGTGTGGATGTTTTCATAAACAGTTTATTAGACTTTTCATTCAGTAGTAAATAGATCTTTAAAAAGTATGTATGTATGTATGTATGTATGTATGTATGTATGTATGTATGTATATAATTTATAGAGCCGCCCATCTTACAGCAGTGATTCTGGGCAGCATACCAAAATTAAAGCCACCATAACAGCATATAACTCATGATGCCCTGGTTAAAACAACAGCTCCCAAACAAAAAGCCACATCACCAGCAGAGCTCACCTAACCATCTGGCCCAAATGCCTGGCGGAACAGCCAGTTCTCCAGAACTTTACAAAAGGCTAACAGGGTCAGTGCCATTCAGATCTCTGGCAGAATGCTGCTCCACAGGGTAGGCGCAGCCACAGAGAAGGCATGACTTAAGGGTCCAACAAGATGGCATTGTTTGATGGAAGGGACCCAGAGCATGCCCTCCTTGTTATTTCTGGTGGGGTGGGCAAAAACAATTATGCCATTATGCTATGCATGTCTGCAGAAATATGTCCCAGTGAGTTCAGTTAGACCAATTCGCAGTAAATAACCATTGGATTATCAAAGATAAATAAGAAAAAATGTATTTTTTTTCAAGTCAGGATTATGTTAAACATAAGAAACAATATGATGTTCCAGTAATAAGTTGGTTTTATTTATATCATGACTATTCAAATGGAATTCTTTATTTTTCTTTTACCCATTTAGGTCTCCTTTTAGAAGATAATCCTTCTATCCGTGCCATATCATTAGGACATGGTCATATTTTAGTTGGCACAAAGAATGGTGAAATATTGGAAGTTGATAAAAGTGGGCCAATAACTTTACTAGTTCAGGTAAATATTAACAAACAGCCACTCCTTTTTAATAGTATAAGTTTTGGAATGTTAAAATAGTGAAGTAAAATTGTAGTGAATTAGAAATAACATGATAACTGTGTGGTTGTATATAAAGATACCTCATGAATTGAGCCAATTTGGTGTAGTGGTTAAGGCAACAGGCTAGAAACCAGGAGACAGAGTTCTAGTCCCACCTTAGGCATGAAAGCCGGCTGGGTGACCTTGGGCCAGTCACTCTCTCTCAGCCCAACTCACCTCACAGGGTTGTTGTTGTGGGGAAAATAGGAGAAGGAAGGAGTATTAGGTATGTTCGCCGCCTTGAGTTATTTATAAAAATAATAAAGGCGGGATAGAAAATAAATAAAAGAAAAATGAAATGAAATGAAATGAAACCCATCTTTTTTTTCCTTCCGGTTTGCTTCTCCCTTCAGTATTAAACTAACTTACTAGTGTTTTTACATAAATATAAATAAATCAAAAATTTGTACGCTGCCCTTCAAAAGCTGATGGTGGCTTACAATCGACTATTGCTATGTTGTTTTTATGCTCTGTTGAGTTGTAGCCAACTCCTGGTGACTCTATAAATAAAAGCTCTCCAAGCCATCCACCTCTCACCACCTTATGCAAACTTGCAAGTGCATTTCTGTGGCTTTCAGTACTCTGTCTATGTACTGTTGGCTTCTTCTCCTCCTCCTTATCATGGGCACATCAGTCCCCATGTTGTGTCCACAATATGATAATTTGTTTCATGATCCTTGCTTCTAATAAGTATTCTGACTTATTTTTCCTCTAGTATTGAATGGTTGGTTCTCTTAGCTGTACAAGGAATGCAAAGCAGTCTTTTCCAGCACTGTAGCTCAGAGGAGTCAATTGTCTTTCTCTTACTCCTGTGCAGAATTGATCTCTTGCATCTGTAAGAGATCATAACAGGAATACCACTGAGCTGACCATTCTAAGTTTTGTTTTGATTGAAATGTCTTAGTCTTTTATGAGTTTGTTGAGATCCCTTCAATGCCTTTATACCCATGGTTATTCTTCCTTGAATCACTTTTGCACATCTACCAACTTTATCAATTCTGGAGCCTACAAAATTGTAACTGTCAACTATTTCTATCATCTCATTATTTATCTTAAATTCTTCTAGTTTTCCAGTTGACGTAATCTTAATTTGATGGTTGTTGTGGGTTTTCCGGGCTGTAATCTTAATTGTTTTGAAGTTCAAAGAAAGCCTTGCAGTTTTAATCTCCTGTTTTACTTTTAGAATGATTGTTTCTAGATCTTCTTCAGTTTCTGGGGTTGTGTTCATCAAGGCAGTGTTGCCTGCATATTTCAGGTTATTGAGATTCCTTCCACCAATTTTGACTCTAACCTTTAGTTCTGCCAGATCAGTGGCCCATAAGGTAAATTCAATGTGTAGGTTGAACAGGTATGGTAATAGAATGCTACCCTTTTTTACTCCTTTTGTGGTGGTAAACAATTCAGTGTTACTACATTCTGTTGAGACATTCAGACAAAGTCTTTGAAGATGATCACGGTACAGGTAGGAACACATATAAAAACAAATTCCTTCAGAAATAAGTTGGTATAGTTTAATACCAGCATATTAAACTATAACTTGGGACCAGCAATAAATTAAGACAGTACAATACAGTAATATATTTATAACACTGAAATTCAATGAATGCTATACTCTTGTTGCAGTATTTTATTGAAAGTTTTGGACTTTCAATGACAACCTTGTGTATCATCCCAGTGATCTAAACAAATGGTACCCAAGGAATGCATTACAACAGAAAGGCTATCTCCATTCAAGTAGAGATGTAACTAGTTTGCCAACCTAGGTTGGAAAAGCATTTTTTGTGCCACGTTGAACATTTGTGTCCTTAATGATAATGCTGGATCTAGACACATCTCCAATCATAAACTTGATGCTTTGGGGAGAAGGTAATCCATCCAGAACAGGCTGAACATCTTTCAGTTGGACAGATAAAGCAGCCACTAATAACACCTCTAATTCAATTAAGCTTTGGCTTTATGGCCCCCATCCAGTCTGTTACCATGGCCAGGCACTGACTCAGGATTTCCACTGCTGAATATATAACAGTGATATATACTGTATGCCTATAGGAAATAAAGCGGTAGTGCTGCATATCCTCAGCATATTACTGGCACTTAAGTGTCTTAATGATCTCATCCAGTAGCTTTATGTAGATGTTAATCAGCGTGAGAAGTAAAATGGAGCTTTACAGACTCCACAGAGTAAACATCATGAAGTTGAACAGAAATCCCCCAACACCACTTTCTGGAAATGGCTATCTGGTACTGAGTGGAATTACTGTAAACCCTAACTACTTCAGATAATCTTTTCAAACATATACTACTATTGATGGCACTGAAAACCTCTGAGATAACCTGAATAATAGGGTTGTGTTCCCTTTGTCCCTGTCCTATCAAAAATCATCCCATGGAATTTCAAACGAAGATTCGGTCTTTCTCAATCAATCAATCAATCAATTTATATATCTACCCATTTTTCCAGTTGTGACTCTGAGCAGCAAATATAAGCTCAAATAAACAAACAACCCTCCAACCTCCCCTCAAAATAGCCAAATAATATAATAAGGACCTAATGGTGCCCAAATCCATATAACAACAGCCATACTAAAAACATCAAATTGAAAAATTGTATTGACAGGCTCATCCATGTCTTGCTTTTCCCTTCATGCATCACCTTAGCAAAAGAAAGAAAATCTGTATATTGAGGAAGGAAAGAAAATGTGTTTGTAATGTCTTAAATCCCCAAACGTGGCATTTGTGGGCACAATGGTCCTGATGACAGGTGCCAAACTCCTTGATTCACTTGATTTGTTTTTCCCATGTTAACTTAATTAAAAATAAATGGGTATGTTACAAAGCTAAGCTCTAACCTCAAATATTTTTGACTCCAAGAAATACCCCAGAGGTATTCTTAGAAAATAAAATTAGGGATACTTCCAGCCCAGTGCCTTGTTTGGACATATGCCCTTCTACCCCAAAAAAGATTGAGAACATTTTGGGAAATAGAAGGGGATAGAAAGGAGGAATCTTACTAGTTTTCCTTTGACTAAATGGATGTTTTGTGATTGGCCACACTAACTATGGTAGCCATTTTGTGAGGATGCCCATAACATGCTTAAATATTCCAAAGGTGTTCAATGCTCTTTTCCAAAGGCCGATGTTATAATTGCATCATTATCAGCTGTTGACTTGCAGAGCAAATTTTGTTTTTACAGGGTCATATGGAAGGAGATGTTTGGGGTTTAGCTTCTCACCCTCATTTACCTATTTGTGCCACTGTAAGTGAAGATAAAACCTTAAGAATATGGGATCTTTCACCAAGCCACTGCATGCTAGCTGTTCGAAAACTGAAGAAGGGTAAGATTATTTATTTATTTATTTAATTTTTATCCCGCCGTTATTATTTTTATAAATAACTCAAGGTGGTGAACATACCTAATACTCCTTCCTCCTCCTATTTTCCCCATAAAAACCACCCTGTGAAGTGAGTTGGGCTGAGAGAGAGTGACTGGCCCAAGGTCACCCAGCCGGCTTTCATGCCTAAGGCGGGACTAGAACTCACAGACTCCAATCTTATCTATATCTTTGCACTTTGCCTAGATTCCAATTAAGTGACATATGACAATTTCCTGAGTATTAAAAAACAAAATGAATTTAAATTTTAAAAAATGGAATCAGAATCCTAGAATGAACTACCGAAATACATTGCTAACTTTAGTTACCAGGGCAACTTACAAAACAAATTAGCTCACTAATTGCTTGTGAAATGCTTGCCTTTCACAAATTCTACTATATACTATGTCCTCCTAGATTCTGTGTGGGTTGTTAATACTGGGCAAAGAGATGGGGATGGGATTTGCAGGTATATAGGTAGTTCTCGTCTAACAACCACAATTGGGACTGGCAACTCAGTCATTAAGTGAAGCGGTCGCTAAGTGAAACTGTGACTGAGCTTATGATGTTACTTCAGCTTTCCTTTGCTTTACGGACCTGAGAAGGTCGTAAATGCAAGGATTGGTCGCAAAGTTACTTTTTCATCATTGTCATAACTGCAAATGGTCACTAAATGAGGCAGTTGCTAAACAAGGACTACCTGTATTTTCATTCTCCATTCAATGTTTGCATGAAAGTTTTTAATAATAATATTAATACTTGTTTGTATATTGTTTTTTAGCTTTGTTGTATGCTGCCTAGAGTCACTTGTTTGTGGAAAGGGCGGCCATATAAATATGATAGATAAATGCATTTGTGGTCTATTGCTACATGATAATCTGGGTATTTTTTCCATTGCGGGTTTTAGATTTTCTGGAAGAAATATTTCTATGCTTTTGCAAAACAATAAAATAAATTAAGTAATCAAATTCCAGAAATAATTTATGTGATCTTTTTATTGATAACCTTCTCTTACATACAGAGAAGAATATTTTGGTAGGGAAAAGTAGAGAAAGGTATAACTGAAGGCACTGGGCAGGCCATTCCAGGAGGAAAATGACAAACAATTTGGTGCCTCGATTTGGGGTCCAGGCAACTGGATTGCACAGTACCCTAGAGGAAGTGGATTACAGTATCTCTCTCCTTTTCAGTCAGGTTTCAGGTATCATGGGATGTCAGAATGTAGATGTGGGGAGTGTTTCTGTACAGATACTTCTGGACCTCTATGCAGTATTTGATACAACTGATTGTGGCATTATTTTGGACTGCCCCAAAAGCTGGAAATTGGGGACATTGTTCTGCAATGGCTCCACTCTTTTCTGAGTGTGTGGTTTCATTTGGTGAGATGGGGGAGGACAGAGAACAGAGATCAACCTGTCAGCTATTCCAGTATGGAATGCCACAGGATTCTTCTCTTTCCTTCCTACTGTTTAAGATTTGCTGTGAGAAGTCACCTGTTGGTTTCAGATGATACTGTATATCTATCTTAAGTATAGATAAGATTAGTCAGATAAACCAAGCCAATTATGTAATGGATGTTTGACTCAGTTTCAGAAGGCTATAGGGATCAGGATAGAGAGAATCAAGTTGAAGCTGAATCCCAGTAAGACTGAGCTGCTGTTTGCCTAGAAACCATCTGGTTCTGCCTACTCCAGTGGTGACTCTGGATGGGGTAGCATCCCCTCCAAAGGGGGTCCTCCTAGATTCATGGCTGTGGCTACGGAGGCCATGGCTGAGGGAATCTTTGCCCAGTTACAACTGGTATGCCAGCAGTCACTCATGCCCTTGTCAGTTCTCATACAGATTACTGCAATGCACTCTATATTGAAGACTGTTCAGAAACTGCACTTAATACAAAATGCTGGAGCCCATACTTTGGTGGATCTGATCTGGTGTTCTTGTCAGAGCAGTAACAATGTGATCTGGAATTGGGGGAGTTCTCTATGGCTCCCCTGTCATTGTCAGATCATGCCCTGATAACCATGGGATTTTCTGGTGCTACTCCTCACCGTAGGAAGGCAGGACCTATTCAATTGGTTCACTCTAGGCAACTGATGACCCAGATAGGTTCCAAAGGGAGCTGGGGGTTGTTCCTTGTGGTTTGCTCCTCAGTCCAACTGAAGCCTTGGTCATCACCTTGGATACATTCACATCCAAGCAGCCTCTCTCTTCCTGCAGATCCCATTACTCTCAATGGTTTATGGAAGAGTTGAGGGAGATGAAGCAGGTTAAGAAAACCTGAAGCATCTCTGGAAGTCAACGAAGAATGAACTCAACCAAACATGGGTTAGAGTCACTATTAAGGTCTACTTGTGGCGTTAGACACTGGTCTTAGTACAGGTCCTATGGAGTGCCTGGGGTACAGTCCAGCCATTTTATCTCAAAGGAGTTTGAACCTGTTGGACCTGAGGAAGTGGACAGGTTCCTCATGACGGTGAGCTCGGCCATCTGCTTATTAGACCCATGCCCCTCCTGGCTGATGAATGCTTCCCAGGAGGCACCATGTGTGGTTGGGTTTGGGTGGTCGTACATTTTTCTTTGAAAGGGGGGTTCCTCCACCCCTTAAAGAGGCATTTGTCTGCCCCTTCCTCAAGATCCCATCACTAAACCCAACCGTACTGGACAATTTTCATCTAGCATCCAACCTTTCCTTTTTAGGAAAGTTGTTGAGAAGGTCGCGCAACAGGTTCAGAGGATCCTGAATTAAATGGATTATCTGGACCCCTTTCAATCAGGTTTCAGGCCTGGGTATAAGACTGAAACAGCATTGGTTGTGCTTTTAGATGGCCTCTGGTGGGAGCAGTGCTTCCATCCTTGCTCTACTTGACCTCATGGTAGCTGGTTCTCCTCCTTACTACATGGCCAGTTACAGTTGGTGTTGATTGGGAGCGAGAGGTCCCACCCTCGCTCCCTACATTGTGGGGTGCCATAGGGTTTGGTACTTTCTCTGTTCCTGTTTTAACATCTACATGAAACTGCTGGGTGAGGTCATACATAGCCATGGGGTGAGGTGTGATCAGTATGCTGATGATACCCAGCTGTATATTTCCACCCTTGGTGAAATAAGCAATGCTGTTGATATCGTGTCTCTGCACCTGGAGGCTGTGGAGGTTTGGATGGGGAACAACAAGCTTCAGCTCAACCCTGGCCAGACTAAGTGGCTTTGGGTTTTGTGGCCACCTGGATCTGGGAATTTACTATATTTGGTTCTGGATGGAGTGGCACTGCCAGTGTGCAATCTGGGAGTCCTTCTGGACTCACAACTCCTGCTCAATGAGCAGGTGGCAGTCATCGCTAGGAGGGCCTTTGCGCAACTTCGGGTTGTGCACCAGTTGCGTCCATTCCTGGACCAGGAGGCCCTGCTCAGTCACTCATGCCTTGATCATCTTCCTCCTGGAGATTTTCGACTTCTTGGTTTAGCTCATATTTCCTGGTAGTCTCCCATACAAATGCTAACCAGGTCTAACTCTGCTTTGCTTCCATGTATAGACAAGGTCGGGTATGGACTTTACAGAATGAGAATTAACTTATGGAACAGCTAATAACATGCAAAAAATGAAAAATCACTCATGCCCTGGTCATCTCCCATATAGACTATTGTAACGCGCTCTACATGGGGCTACCCTCGAAGAATGTCCGGAAGCTTCAGCTGGTTCAGAATGCAGCCGCGCGGGCGATTTTAGGTGCCTCAAGATCAGCACATATAAAACCTTTGCTCCACGAGCTGCATTGGGTTCCAGTCTGCTTCCGGATTCAATTCAAGGTGTTGGTGATCACCTTTAAAGCCCTACATGGCATGGGTCCAGGTTACCTGAGGGACCGTCTCATCCCTGTCACATCAACCCGTCCCACCCGGTCCTGCAGAGAGGGCATGCTACGAGCCCCGTCTGTAAGAGAGTTCCATCTGACGGGGTCCAGGAGGCGTGCCTTCTCTGCAGTAGCCCCCGCCCTCTGGAATATCCTTCCCCCTGAAATAAGATCGGCCCCCTCTCTCCTGGACTTTAGAAAAAACCTAAAGACCTGGTTTTGCCACCATGCATGGGGAGGGAAGGGGAACAGCCAGTCTTGGGGTTGGCTGGTCTCTTAGATCTACCTTGACCAGCCTCTCCAACCTATGGGATAGTAAGTTCTACCATTGCTTGGATCAAATTGTATTAGATATTTTTATTGATTTTTACTGGTATTTATGTTTTTTATTGATTTTAAACTTTTGCTGTGAACCGCCCAGGGTCCCTCCTTGCGGGGGAGATGGGCGGGATATAAATATGACAGATAAACAAACAAACAAACAGAAAATGTATAGAAGACAGGTCTGTTGTGGAATTAACCATAAACACTTACTGAAGCCTCCATATCTACTGTACTTCTGAATATCAAATGCTGGTCCATATAATGGAGTAGGCATTTGTTCACAAGAACTCCTTGAAAACCTATTGAAGGCATCTGGGCTTTCAGTTTGATGCTTCTGATGAAGTAAGCTGCAGCTCATGTCTTCAATATGGTACAAATGGTGCTGCCGGACTCTTTCTGAAAAAAATACTGAGAAATTGCTAAATGCTTAGCATTTGTTTTTACCAGCAAAATTATTGGATGTAGGCCATCTTATTAGAACTAAATATGTCTTTTTGTACTTGGCAGGGGGAAGATGTTGCTGTTTTTCGCCTGATGGAAAGGCATTGGCAGTAGGTCTTAATGATGGCAGTTTCTTAATGGTAAATTCAGACACTCTGGAGGATCTTGTTTCTTTTCATCACAGGAAGGATGCCATTTCAGAAATACGATTTTCTCCTGGTAAGTAATTGACTTCAGATAAGGTGACACCCGATGATAGTAGTGCTTTATGTTCAGAAGGATTAAAATGAATGTTTATGAGAGAGAGTGCATTTCACTACAGTGGCAGGCTCCATTCTGTATGCATGAGGATCTATGCATACATAGTCAAAAACCTTGGAAACATCAAGATTCACACCTTTAGGAGGAAATATCTTTAGTGTTAGTGTTGCATACCCATTGGAGCATGCTAACACAGATCGCTGGTCCATTTAACTCAGTATTTTGTCTATGCCAGTTGTGAGTGGCCCTTTTTTTCAACCAAGGATTACATTAACTTTTGTGTGGTATGTGAAGAGCTGCATTGAAAAGTGGGTGGGACCAGTGAAATAATGAGCATCCCTCCATATTAATTTTCTATCCATAATACAATTGAAATGACATTTTAATCACTTTTAGTTATTTTTCATTGATCAGTTAATTCACTGTACCCAGTATTGAATTTGTTACACTCTTACAATGTTTATCCTTTGAAATTATTGTGGAATGGAAATCATTTATAGAGATCTCTCTTACTAGATTTAGTTGTGATATTCTGGAAGTAATAGTGATTAATAGGGGAAAACAGAGATGTTCATCAATTAATGAGATGAAAGAACATTTTATGTTAATTTCATTGAATGGGTGACATAATTATCTGTATTTCAAAACTAAATATTTTAGTTGCCAAAAGAAAAAAGAAAGGGGGAAATAACCTCTGCAGGGGCATATCCATGAAGTCACCAAGAGCTGAACTCAACTCAGAGGAGACATTTTTTCATGAAATAATTATTAAATGTTATTAAAGTACTTTCAAAACTCAAAGGGAAAGGGTTTTTTTTTGGTTGTGTGAGTTCGGTGGTAAATTACTTCTAACTTAGAGAGTCATTGAAGACTAATTAACTGTATCTGCGGTCCTTATCACATTTAGTCTTACTTTGTTCACTCTTCTCTCAGTGCTAATTCTTTGCAAATCATCAGTGTACCTCTCCTAGAATTATGAGATTCTCAATAACATTGCAGTTGTGAATCCATGCACTGATACAGTCACCATTGATTGTGAGGTAATCATATGGAATATCCACTTAAATTTATAAAAGAAAAATACTTATTAAAATGTGAGGCAATCCAGATTTTGCAAAAATACCCTCCCCGACTGTGTTAATGAAAGAGGAAATTAGCCAAGCATAGATTATGATGTTTTTGAAAAAAAATCAGTTAACGGTAAAAAAAAATAGTCTGTTTTGAGTCAAGCTTGATTCAGTGACTTCTTCATGAAGACATCCATGAGGTATTCTTGGCAACATATGTGATTTGTCATTGCTTTCTGCTGGGATGTTTTTCAACTTCCTAGGCTAGCCTGCAGCTCTGGTATTGCCAGTGGTATCTCAGTCAAGTACTAATCATGGCCCAGCTCTGCTTAACATGTGAGCCTAGACAAGGTCATCCAGATGTTGGCACCTGCTGAGGGCACTTAACAGTAGAATACTGAAAATGATGTGAAAGTATTTATCTCCCTATAATTGCATTGCAGGTGCTGGAAAGTACTTAGCCGTAGCATCATATGATAGTTTTGTAGATATCTACAATGTAATGAGCAGTAAAAGGGTTGGGATCTGCAAGGGAGCCTCCAGTTATATAACCCACATGGATTGGGACATAAGAGGTAAGGAAATACAATTACTGTAAAATGATTATTTTTGGTGGCTGCTGGTAGGGTAAATGGCAACTAGCGGCTGGCAGAGCCAAGCGATGTAATTGATGGAGCCATCTAGATATGGTCTCTCTCTTGGCGATCACTCGTAGCCGAGTAAGATTGTCTTCCAGGGGTAAAATCTTAACAGTGGATCCGTAAGTGGCTGTAAAGGCCAATTCTGGATCCACACAACCTCCCACAATGAGGGCATAGGTTTCCAGGTGGAAGACGGTCACGATGAGGGTTTGCTTGACGTGCCTTCCTCTTAGCTCGTTTCTCCCTTTCGCCCTGTACTCGTGCTTCTTCAAAGTCTGTAGCGCCTTTAATAAAGGCTGACCTCCAATTGAAACGCTCATGAGTTAGGGCTTCCCAGTTCTCAATGCTGATTTTTTTTTTTTTAAATTAGCTTTGAGAGTATCTTTGAATCCTTGCTGTCCACCAATATTCCGTTTTCCGTTCTTAAGTTGGGAGTAAAGTAGCTGCTTTGGAAGAAGATGGTCAGGCATTCGAACAACATGGCCGATCCAGCGAAGTTGATGTTGGATGATCATTGTTTCAACGCTGGTGGTCTTTGCTTCTTCCAATACACTAACATTAGTCCACCTATCTTCCCAAGTAATTTGCAGAATTTTTCGGAGGCAGCGTTGATGGAATCTTTCAAGAAGCTGGAGGTGGCGTTTGTAGAGGGTCCATGTTTCACAGGCATACAATAGGGTCGGTAGTACAATGGCTTTGTAAACAAGCATTTTGGTCTCGCTGCGAATGTCCTGATCCTCAAACACTCTACGCTTCATTCGGGAGAAAGCTACACTTGCAGAGCTCAGACGATGGTGAATTTCAGCATCAGTGTCGGCTTTTGTAGATAGATGGCTGCCAAGATAAGAAAAGTGGTCGACATTTTCTAGTAACACACCTTTAAGCTGTATTGATAGCGCTGCAGAGGGATTGGTTCAAACTTGCTGGTAAAGCACTTTGGTTTTTTTAATGTTAAGCGAGAGGCCAAGCTTTTCATATGCTTCTGCAAAGATGTTTAGGATAGTTTGAAGATCTTCCTCTGAGTGTGCACAGACTACGTTATCATCAGCATATTGAAGTTCTATAACAGAAGTTGTAATAACTGTCTACCATCTTCATCTCTTGAGAAATGCTAAGGACACTTAAGTAAAACTAAACTGACCCTCTAACTTTCTGAAGCATATTCCGTAAAGATTCTGTAGTGAAGATTGCCAATAAAGCCTTTCCCCCTCTTTCATCCCCACTATTTTTCCTAGTGTGATGTGCTTTTTTATGATGGAAGCCTCAGGGTGGGGACTTTTATCTCTCTTGGGGAGCCTATTTTGGCTGAAGAATTTAGTCAAATAACTGGAAAGATGTTTGAAGCCATTTGTGTTTGGAGCAAAATGAACATTCCCTGGGAAGTTGAGACAATTCTATAGAATCATGATGACCTGGGTGGTTTGCCCAGATGCTGAACTGCTGATTACTCTGTGGGCACCCTTTGTGATTGGGCAAGTAGCTGCTTTCCTCCTTATTGGCTTTGGGAGTCAAGTGTGGTGAAATGGAGCAGTTTCATACCGACATCTGACCTCACTGCTGCCAGTTTGTTTGGTGAATGTGTGACAGATACAAAACAGCAGCAGTGTTCATGCAGTCTGCTTGATGCTGCTGTATACTGCTGTGGCCTGGGAAATTGCAGGGGTCACAGCTGCTGAAGGAAGACTGCCTGCCACTCACCCTGATTCCAAACAATTGTCCCTGGTTACAGTTCTACAGTTTAGAAAGTATAAAGCTATACAGGGTAAGTCTCTGGTAATTCAGAAGGATTCCTGAATAATTTCCAAATAGTAGTGAAAAATAACTCCCAAATGCCCTGAATAAGTGTCATAATAAATATTCTGTGGACAATGAAGCCTTTAGTAAGATAATCAGTGAACTGTGTATTTTTTGTTTGTTTTTTTTCAGGCAAGCTTCTACAAGTCAACACTGGTGCTAAAGAACAGTTATTCTTTGAAGCTCCACGGGGGAAAAAGCAGATAATTTCTACTGCACAGGTAAAAAGATACCCATCATTTGGTTTAGCTATGTTTTATTTGGTCATGTACATGATTATGGTCACTCATACCCTGGTTGTCTCCCATGTAGATTACTGTAACGCGCTCTACATGGGGCTACCCTCGAAGAATGTCCGGAAGCTTCAGCTGGTTCAGAATGCAGCCGCGCGGGCGATTTTAGGTGCCTCAAGATCAGCACATATAAAACCTTTGCTCCACGAGCTGCATTGGGTTCCAGTTTGCTTCCGGGTCCAATTCAAGGTGTTGGTCATCACCTTTAAAGCCCTACATGGCATGGGCCCAGGTTATCTGAGGGACCACCTCATCCCCATTACAACATCCCGTCCTACCCGATCTTGCAGAGAGGGCATGCTACAGACCCCCTCTATGAAAGAGTTCCATCTAGCGGGGTCTAGGAGGCGAGCCTTCTCTGCAGCAGCACCTGCCCTATGGAACATCCTTCCCCCAGAGATAAGACAGATCCCTTCACTCCTGGACTTCAGAAAAAAATTGAAAACCTGGCTCTGTGATCTTGCCTGGGGCAAGAGGGAAAGAGGTCAGGCTTGGGGATGGCTGATCACTTAGAGCCACCCCAAATATTTTAAATAGTCTTCAGCAGCACTGCAAACCATCTACCTCTTGGTTTTAATTTAAATTATATTTATTATATTTAGTATATTGTATTTTGTCGTGTTTTTATTGTATTGTACTATTGTTATAGCTGTGAACCGCCCAGAGTCCCTCCTTGAGAGGGAGATGGGCGGTCATAGAAATTTAATAAATAAATAAATAAATAAATAAATAAATAAACTTTTTTTGGACAATTCAATTTCAAATAAGAAGAAGAATGGAAGTTGACTTTTTATTATAATCTAGCAGAAAATGGGGTTTTAAGCATACCTAACACAAACTTTTGTGTTTTGAATGGCACTTCTCAGTATTAAAGTGAAGTAGAATATGATGCTTGCTTCTCTTAATTTGTATTGACGCCACAACTTAAGTGGAATCAGTTTATATCTCTTTATAAAGATAGAATCTGTTAGGTCATGTCTTCAGATAAATAATGTTAAATGATAAAGAAAGCAGCTTGTTGCAAGGATTATATGAAAAAGAAATTTGTGAATTTTTATGAAATATATAGTTTTTTCAGTAAGGCAAAGCCTTAGATCTAAAAAATAAAGCTATAGTTTCTCTTTTCAAGTTGTCAAAAATTTAAATTGATTATGTAATTTTTACTGTATCTTGAATTTGTTTTGGATAATCTGCTGCACTGAAGCTTCCTTAAATGCCACTGAAACTAGAAGAGATATAGGCAGAAGAGTGACTATGAGGAGTAGTGTGCTCCTGGAAAAATTCCTTGATGTTCTCCAGGTTCCCTGTCTCTTATCCTTTTATTTTTTTAAAAAAATGAAAAGCTAAACATAAATTTCTACTGTCATCTGTATGGATAAGAATATCTCTGATTTTACATGGGCTGCATTTTATAGCCCAGTCTTTTTGTTTGGAAATGCACCTCTCTGCCCCCCACAAAAAGGAAAAAGTTATCTGAGCTTATAGGTTACTGGGGATCTAGAAAAGGAGGTTGGATATAGATATATATGATAAATAGGTGGTTTTGACTGTCCTTACCCTTACTGGCAGCCATAATTAATAATGTGTTTTCTTGAGCATATCCAGAATATAGTCTCATACCAAATAAAAAGGATTGTCTATTTTCTGGGATACTGATTCATCTACAGTGTCATTATTTTTTCTCTATAAATCCTGAAATTGCTTTCTACTACTAAATCACTTTTCTTTCCATGCTTAATTAACAAACTGATTGTAAAAAAGTGTTAATATTATTTCTTCCCAGAAAGCTAGCATCCCTGCTTAATATTATGGTTTGCATCATTGAAATGGCACAATAGTTATTGGAAACAAGCCATTAGAAACTACAAATAAGCAATTAAAGAAATTTAATAGAACAGCATAGAATAGCATAGTGAGTATTGCTGTGTTGCCCTTTCAGGGAGACTAAGAAACTCATCTCTATGAATTCAGTTCAAATGCTACAAGTATGATTTACACTAATCACCAGCAAGACACAGGAAGTCAAGGTATGTCCAGGGAATCTTTATGATTTCCATATAAAAAAGTTCTTCCCAAACTTTCATACAAATGGATAACAAGAACATAAAATTCACTGAGGCTGCAATCCTACGTACATTATATACAAGTAAGCTCTGGTTAACCGAGTGGGGCTTATTTCCAAGGAAACGTTCCCTGGCGTGTGCTGTACCTACTGCAGATCTGTTTTCCCTGCAGTTTACCCTCTGTCATTCAAGCCAATCATGTAAGCAGCAAGTTTTCATTGTTGGACATAGTGGCAACGAACCTTTTATGCATAGCTAACAATAGCAATTTCGTAGTTGAACCCACTGTGTTTACATGGCAGCTATAAGCCTTTAGCTAGTCAGAATAATAGTTACAATAAACATGATAACATTACTTCTCTGTAAAGTATTACAGTTGAAAGATTCCATTCAAATATTTAATGCTAAAATTAAAATAGTATTAATGATCAAATTAATTGTCAGGCATGTAAAGGTAAAATCTCTTTTGTGATATTTTGAAGTAAAATAAATTCAGTTTAAACTAATATACTGGGTAATAATTAGGTGTATGCATCAGATTTGACCAAATCCCGATCCCTGGAAAAAGTGGGTTAATTCAGAATAGGTGTTCATTTCCTCAAGGTGGAGTCGAAGGATCTGAACCAAGTTCTGCTTCTGAGCCTCAAAGAAATTCCAGTCCTTATCTATTTCTCTGGAACTTGGGCACCAGAAAGGAAAGGACTACAGAGGCTGCAGCCCAAAAAAGAGACAAGTGTTTGTCATATATGATAAGGAGGGAAAGAAGGGAGGATATTTGATTTCAGTGACTGACAAGAATGTTTCTAAACCAGAGTGATCTTTGTGATCAGGTTACTATCTTTGTAGGCAGAAAAGATTTCTTGGGCATCCTGGACAAGTGTTTTAGGTTCGTGCTGTGAAGGAATATGGCCAATAATTGGAGAAGTCACAGATGTAACTGCCTCGTGCCTCAGCAGTGATAGTACAGTCTTGGTAACAGGAGATGATTTTGGATTTGTAAAACTTTTCCGCTTCCCTGCCAAAGTAAGTAAATATGTAATGGTTGCATGATAAAACAATACAATCCTGTAGTTTCTACATTTAGCAATGCACTAATTGGGAGAAATATTTATGTTATCCATGATTGAAAGATCTAGTAAGATAGATGTATGTATGTATGTATGTATGTATGTATGTATGTATGTATAAGATTCACTGCAGATTGCAGATTCAGCTTTCACATCATGTCACGTTTTCTCAAATGAATACTTTCAAATCAAAGCAGCACATGTATTAGTTGCAGGTTATTCTATATCACATTACCAAGTGCTATATCCATAGATATAGATATAGATATAGATATAGATATAGATATAGATATAGATATAGATATAGATATAGATATAGATATAGATATAGATTAGATATAGATATACTGTATAGATAAACTCCTAGTTATCATAACTTTCATTTTACTTCTTTTGTTAAACCAGTGTCTGTTTCAAACTGCAAATGTTCATTTTATCGAAATATTAGAAAATGCACGCATTTGCCAAATTAAAAAGTAGAATGTACAAAATATTTGAGAATTTACTTCCTGTTTTTATGAAACAGATTACAAATACCTTATCAATTAACAATTTTAATATGTTAAAAACCCAGACCTCAACAAATACTGTACATATTACAGTTTTCAACACATTACAGTTGTTAATTATGCTTGTCACCTGTCTCATATGTAACCTGCATCTGCATAACCATCCTGTCTCCCCCCCCCCATTTAAATCATACATCAGTTGAACCATTGAACCATTCCATGCATCTAATGAAGTAATCTGTAGTTCACAAAAACTTTTAGTAAAATTTGTTAGTCTGGAAAGCTCCTTCTGATTTATAGCAAAAACTAATTCATCATTACAGTATATGAAGATATGGATTTATTGTGCATGGAGAAGGAGCAATGTTTTCAACATTGGAAAGATAAAATTATTCCGATCTTACAATCTTGGATTGTAAATACATGTTCACTTTGCATTTATGAACTGGCTTTCTATCAACACGGTGGAAAGACATGATGAATTATTTTGTGTGGTGATGGTTTAATTATTTGTTTAAAAATTAGACTGAATCATACCTGTTGTATGTAATATGCTTTTTGTGTGTGATTTTTTCTTTCTTTTTTTCCTATAATAATTTGAAACAAGGAGGAGTCCATGCATATTCTGGAATATTCAGAAACATTCCAGTCAAGCTCTGTAGCTGTGTTAATGATTAGATGCTAAATCTGAACTCTTACACTTACGCATTATAGAATGTTCAAAGACTAAAGCTTGTGCCTATCACAGGATTATTTTGCTGGAGATCTGCAAATTTAGGTTTCTATTTAATACTTCATTTGTCTTTTTATCTGCTCTAGTAAGAATCCTAACACTGGCTTTGACTGCATAAATTGATGTTCAGAATCTGCAGATAAAGCAAAAAGAAACAAAAAGTAAAAATCACTGATGTTTTAATGTGTTTTTGTAGATAATTATTTTTATTTAATTTTGAATTAAACATTATTCATTACTATTTCATATTTAGGGAAAGTATAGCAAATTTAAGAGGTATGTGGCTCATAGTACACATGTGACAAATGTTCGCTGGACTCACGATGACAGTTTATTAGTCAGTGTTGGAGGTGGAGATATGTCGCTAATGCTGTGGACCCATGAGATGGAGGGTCATCGAGAAAGTAGGCAGTGTGATAGTGAAGAATCTGATCTAGATTCTGAGGAAGATGGGGGTAAGTAACCATACCAATTTTAAAGAGTAGATTTATTTCTTTTCATAAAATGTGCAGTATGAAATAGTGATATCTGTTTAGGTTTCATTGGTTAATTTTTATTGTGGTTGGACTATACCTGGGGAGGGGAGCATGCTATAAATTATTTTTGGCTTTTTGTTTGTTGTTTGAATCTAGAACATTTTCTTGTTTAGCATTGTGAATACTTGCTTAAATAACATAAAGTATAACTTGTAATTTTATCTGTAATGGCTTGGATCCAAAGTTCTATCAGTGGAGTTGTCATTGTGGAACATTCTGCTTACTAACTCTTCACAAATGCTTTGTGTCCCTTAAAAATCTACTTTTGAAAATAAAGGATTCTTCATAGCTGTGTAAAATGTGTATGTGTGTGTGGGGGAAACATTGGGAAAACTTGCTTTCCTTTCTCTGAGTGGAAACTTCTGTTATATTTATTTATTTATTTATTTATTAAATTTCTATCACCGCCCGTCTCCCCCCGAGGAGGGACTCTGGGCGGTTTACAGCAAAAAACACAATTAAAATACAGTACCATTATAAATACAATAAATACACATAAAATAAACAATAAAAATATAAAATATGATAAAATCCAGATGGCTAAAAGTTTTTTTATCAATCCGTTGGTATGAATGTTATTTTAGGGCCATTCTAGGGGGCTAAACAACCCCAGAACTGACTGTTCTCCTTCCCATTCAAGGCCTGTTGACAGAGCCAGGTTTTCAGTTTTTTACAGAAGTCCAGGAGCGAGGGGGTCTGTCTTACCTCTGGGGGAAGAATGTTCCAGAGGGCAGGGGCTACTGCAGAGAAGGCCCGCCTCCTGGACCCCACCAGATGGAACTCTTTAACATACGGGGTCTGTAACATGCCCTCTCTGCATGACCGGGTGGGACGGGTTCTTTCTGTTGTTTGAAAGCCTATATTAGAACCAAACTATTGACTTTACTGTCTTTGATAGTCTGGAAGAAGAACCCTTACATAAATAAAATAATATAAAAATAATAGCTACCCTATTTCTTAGCTCCAATAACTAATACAATTGTGAATGTTTTATTAGGATATGACAGTGACATCACAAGAGAAAATGAAATTAATTACACCATTAAAGCCTTATCAACCAACATAAGACCTATGTTTGGAATCAAGCCTCATCTGCAGCAAAAAGAGCCTTCAGCTGATGAAAGGTACTTCTAACTTTGCAAAAAACAACCACCACCAGCAAACCTATTTATTTATTTATTTATTTATTTATTTATTTACTGTATGGCCACCATCTTGCCATGACAACTCTGGGCAGCTAACAACATATAAAAACACTGCACAAAATAACAACAAAAACCAACCAATATATAACACCTAATTCATATATTAATGTCTTAATTCTGTGGAATAGCATAATAAAAAGAATTGTGCATTACATAAATAAAGGGAGCTGTTGCTCATTTTTCTTTGGCTTTATCCTTGGTAATGCTTTGTTTAATGTGCATGGATTAAGAAAGTTAGTTTTCATTAGAGACTGTCACATGTACCAACAAATAGTGATAAGCTGCTTGGACATAGGATCAGTGGTTTAGTTAATAGCCTAATGGGGCCCCCATTTTATCAGAAATGATTTGCATTACTTCACATACTTCAAAATATGGTAATTGAGTCCTTCTGCATTTCATATTTGCAGTTCTCCTGCAAATTCAGCTGAATGCAACCATGGATTTTAGCCATGAACTTTAGCCTTAAAGTCCTGTGTGGCATCATTAGGTAGGATGGCCAGTGCCAATCAAAAATTCCACAATAACTCTAACCTTAAGATGGGGATGTTTGTGAATATTTCTCCTACCAAGCCTAATAATAACTTCTTTGGTCCTGCATTATTCAGGCAAACGTTTGAAAGTGTCAGTTCTAGCACAGCTGGGAGCAAAACATTTGAGATTTGTAGAGCATTCTTATAGGAAGGCTGAAAGAACATAAACTAAATAACTCTAGTAAAGGAAGGATCAGTGCAGAGATAGGTTCACTCAGAGACCACAATCTCCTTGAACAGTGCATGGATGAAAAGTCTAATACACAGCTTTCCAAACTCTGTGTCGCGACACTTTAGTGTGTCGCAACACACAGTCTGGTGTGTCGCCACACAACCCAGAAGCGGCAGTGGGGGTGTGCATGGCGGCGGCGGCAGCGGCGCGCCATCAGCGCTTCCGTGTTTTAGCGGAGGCCGCCGTGCATGACCCCCTGCACCACCGCCGTGCACGCCCCCGCGGAGGCCGCCGCTGCCGCCGTTGGTCTGTCGCCAACGGCAGCACTTTAGAAAGCACTGGTCTAATACATTTAAAATACTTTCAGGTGGCACTGGGGAAAATAATTCTTTATTTCTAAGTGATTTACAGAAGCACACAATACATTATACATCCTGTTGTCCATTATGCTTTACATATGCATTTTGTATCTAGTATCAATATCTTTGTTCAAAATTTACCTTGGGAATCAATCCAGACACAGACTACTAATAGCAAAGTATGAAACTTACATGTAGTTATGTTAATATCTTGTTAAATATATCCTCTAAAGCAGAGCTTTCCAAACTGTGTGTCGCGACACAAAAGTGTGTCGCCACACACACTCTGGTTTTCCCGCGGCGACACACCAACGGCAGTGCGCAAAAACTGAAAGCGGCAGCAGCGCTTCTGGGTTTTTGCGCGCTGCCGCAATGGCACTTCCGGGTTTTCCCGTGGCAACACACCAACAGCGGTTGGTGTGTCGCCGCGGGAAAACTTTGGAAAGCCCTGCTCTACAGAATACTATTCATTGAGATTTTTAAATATTAGCGAATCAAACTGTTTCAATAATAGTATAAGTTGAGGCAATCTTGTCCTCTTAATTTCAGTTCTCTTTACAGTACATTTATAATGTACATTGTTTGTATTTTAATTTTCCTGTTTAATTTTTATGCTTGCTGTAAAGGCAAGGAGTTGTAAGGTAAGTAACTCTTTATAAAATCACTATAAAGTATATTTCAAGTCAAATCTCATTAGAAAAAAATGAGGTTTTAATTTAGAGAAGTGACATTATTTGTCAAATGGGATTTTAAGGAATACTGTGTTGGAAAGATATGGTTTCCTTTGGCTGTGTTTACAGAATGATTTGAATGTGAGAGTATCAGGTTTTAATCTCAAACAGAGTAATCCTGTGATTGCTGGGGCACCATCCATTGTGTATGTTAGCGTCTATTGGATATGGGAGTTTCTTCCCCCTGAGAGTGGAGATGGAATTTTGATATTTGTAGGGAAATTTTTATACAAGATCATTCTGCCAACTTTCCAGGCCAGCTGTTTCTGCAGTCAGGAAATCACCATCTTGGAAAATTCAAAAGAAGATGTGCTGGGGCTGGATGATTACTGGATCTATTAGATCCTAGGCCTCACCCACCTATATGCCATATATAAAGGTTGGGCAGCTTTGCTTCAGTGACAATCTAATAGAAGTGTCTTCTGTCCATGCATGGTCAGACAGTGTGAGGAAGTACACCAAGCTTTTAAAGGATATGTTGCCTCAGTGCTTTGAGTGGCAGCTTGGGTGGGGTCCTTTGATGGCTTCAGGAAGGGATTGGCAGAATGGTTTGCACAATCGGCATGTTCGTGTTTTGTTATAGCCTGAGGGTCAGCCCAAGACAGGCGATGTATCACGAATTATTTCAATTTATGTGGACTAAACAAGCATGGCTGTTCTATAAACCAAGAGTTGTCCCTCATTCTTCAGGTTGCCAATTGAATTGGCTGTAGAATATTACCAGGGAGAGTTGGGAAAGAAGCTTATTTTAGGAAAAATCAGGTGTTACGTTGAATAAATTACTGCCTTGCATATCTTTACTTCTTAAAAAACACATCTGAAGAGTACAGTTGTCTGGGAGATGAGTACAAGAAGGTGGGGTTTTAATCGTGTTCCTCTTTGGTTATGAATGTTAGCCATCTACAAAGGGTAAGGAAGCCGCTGTGGTCAACCAGCTTCTCCTAACAGTTTCCACACAGAGCAAATAACAATTGCAGCAGGATTTATTTTTTTTAAATGAAAAACACATCTTGTGTGTTTGTTTATGCAATTTAGAGGCTTCCCAACTCCACAAGACTCTGGGTGGCTTACACGGTTAAAAGCAGAAAAACAATAAGACCATAAAAGCATAGACCATGTGTATCTGGAACAGAGCAATACTTCATCAGATAAAATTCTACAGGGGCTCAACACCCACCCTAATCCAAGGCCTGGGGCAACAGCCGGGTTTTCAATGACTTTCTGAATATCATCAGGGTGGGAGCCATATAAATATCTGGGGTGATACTGTTCCAGAGGGCAGGTACCTTGACAGAGAAAGTGTGCTGCTTCTTTTTTTCTTTTTAGATTTTTTTATCCTGCCTTTATTATTTTTATAAATAACTCAAGGCGAGGAACATTCCTAATACTCCTTCCTCCTCCTATTTCCCCACAACAACAACCCTGTGAGGTGAGTTGGTCTGGGAGAGAGTGACTGGCCCAAAGTCACCCAGCTGGCTTTCATGCCTAAGGTGGGACTAGAACTCACAGTCTCCTGATTTCTAGCCTTATGCCTTAACCACTAAACCAAATTGGCTCTCTTCTTAGGTCCCAATAAATGCTTCTTATACAGGTGCTTCTTAGGTCCCAGTGGACGACATTGTTTAATTGAACGGACCTGGAGCACACCAGTTCTGCCCAATCTTACAGGATAGGCAGAAACCATTGGAGATAGGCAGTCCCTCAAATAACCTGGCCCAATGCCATGAAAAGCTTTATAGGTAGTTATCAGCACCTTGGATTGTACCCAAAGGTAATTGATAACCGGTGCAGCTTGTGGAGCAGTGGTGTCACATGGGCATACTGAGGCATGCCCATTATTGCCTACATTGTAACAAGCTGTAGTTTCTGAGTGATTTTTCAAGGGCAGCCGCATGTAGAGCACATTGCAATAATCTACTCATGAGGTGACTAGTGCATGACTAACCACCTAGAGGGCCTCCTGGTCCAAGAAAGAGTACAAGTGGCATATTAGATGAATCTGTGCAAAGGCCTTCTTGGCCACAGCTGCCGCCTGCTCTTTAAACAGGAACTGTAAGTTCAAGAAAATGCCCAGATTGTGCTACTCCATCCAAGATGAAAAGGTCCCAGAGCTGGAGGGCCCAAATACTGACAACTGCTCAGTCTTGTCAGGATTGAGCCTGAGGATTGAGCCTGAGCCTCCCCAACCAGATCCACACAGCCTCCAACACTGGGATTCAACATCAACAGCATCACTTGGGCACTGAGATCAAGGAGAACCAGGATAGCCACACCACCCCCATCCTGCCTCCACCAAAGGTCATTGACAAGCATAATCAATGCTGTCTCTGTACTATATCCTGGTCTGAAAGCTGACTGAAATAGGTCCAGATAACCTCTTTCCTCCAGGATGTTCTAGAGCTTCTGCTGGACCACCTTTTCAAAAACCTTCCATAAAAAGGGTAGGTTGGAGACTGGATGAAAATTGTCCAGAATTGTTGGATCCAGGGCTGGCTTCTTGAGGAAGAGTTGCATCACTGCTTCCTTTAAAGCTGGAGTAACCACCCCGTCCCTCAAAGAAGCTGATACCACTGCATGGACCCAACCACATGTCACCTCCCAGGCTGCACTAGCACTGATGATGTTACCTAGTTAGGTAATGAAATGTCTGCAAACAAACAACCAAGCTCAGAGAGCACCAAGGACTCCACAGTTCAACCCTGAGCTACATATATTCTCCTGTATTGGAGATTAAGTAGTTGATGGAACTGATTGGAAATTTATATAATGCAGTTTGTATATTATAATTTGGATGCTGTAACAATTAGATTAACTGCACAGTATTCTGAAAAAGGATGGCAAATTGCAAATAGGTGCATCAAAAATTGCATCTGTAGAGTTGCTTCCAAAAGGATTGCTGCTAGTGCTATTAATCAAATGATATTATGTAGATGGTCTTATTTTCTTTCATACCAATTTTATTGTGCAAAGAAAAACATTAAAGAAGTGATGGGGAAAACATGGGAAAGTTACCAGCGGAAGATGGCTATCCCTCATGAAATTCTGTATATGAGGCAGGGTGTCCGCATAAAGGCTCTTATGGAAGTGCTCTGTTTTGCTGACACTGCAGTTCTGTTCAGAGGTTCTGAATATTTTTAAGTGACAGTAAGAGGCATGGAACACCACATGTCGCCCCCCTCTCCTGATATCTTTCTTGATGTGTTTAGTCTTGAACTTGACTAAAGCTGTTCATCATTGGGGATCCCTAATAATAATAATAATAATAATAATAATAATAATTATAATAATAATATATTAAATTTATATGCCACCCACCTCCCAGCGACTCTAGACAGTTTAAAAGTGGATCCTCTGTTGTGCAAAGGGTTCTACTGGCATTCAAGTCTCTTCCTTCAGCCTTTTGCCACTCGGTAGTGATACTTCCTCAAAAAGTCTTTCAGACTCAGGTGTTGTGCTGGAGAGAAAATAAAAAGAATTCCATATAAAACCTTTTCTATTATGGGGGGAAAAAGATTGTTTTTTTTTAAAAAAAACAACAACACCTATTTTAATGCATCAGCTTCGAGCCAGACTACAATAAGTAATCATTTTCTTTTTCCTATCTGCTGCTGAAAAGAGGTTCCAGGTAATACTTTCGCTTTGATCCCTCTACTCCATATTTCCATTCATCTTTCATTGCCCCACAAAGCCATCTGCCATTGTAGTGTCATTATTCATTTATACCTACACTTACCAACATTTATCATGCTATGTTATTTGCATACATAAGTAAATCTCTGCAAATTAAATGCTATTATTTATGTGAACATACATAAAATAAAACTAGAGTATGAAATTCAGTCCATTATCAAAGGCATGATCACATGATACGTTTTACTGGAAATTTTGTATATGGTGCTAGTTAACTTAACTCCCTACTTCACATTTATTTTCAAGAGATGAGTGAAATTTCTGGCTGAGGATATAGCAGGTAATAGCTAAATAAAAAAATATGCAAGAAACTGTCCGTGGACTTTTTAAAGAAGTGTTTAATGGTATTTCTTTCTCTGATAGAGAAAGGACATTTTGCAATTATTCTTTCCATCAACAGAAGACAGAATCATCTTGCAACCTGATTCCTATGCTGGCCACATGGGGGGAATGCTGCCAATCTTGCAGGCAGTCTCTGCCTCATAATGAGGAAATAAGAGATAGATGGACAGAATTGTATTATTGTCAGAGAGCAAAGTTACAAATAAAACACATTAAAAATAAAAACAAAACAGGATAAGAATTTTTAGTTAGTGGTGGATTCATCGGTGGGCAGTCAAGGTGTGTCTAATTTTACAGGCAGTATAACAGAATTTGGCTTCATTCAATAAAACTAAATCATACTGATCTGATAACAACGGTACATAAAAAGATCAGGATTTCCTGTGTGTTTTACCAGGTCAGGCATTATAAGACAGGTCCTAGGATCCTTATAAAGGGTACAGTATAGCACTCGCCCCAGCTCTTGCCAACCTAGCAATTCGAAAGCATCCAAATGCAAGTAGATAAATAGGTACCACTTCCGTGGGATGGTAACAGCGTTCCACGCACGTCATGCCGGCCACATAACCGCGGAAGCGTCTTCAGACAGCGCTGGCTCTTCGGCTAAGAAACGGAGATGAGCACCGCCCCCTAGAGTCGGACACGACTGTGCAGGGGAAAACTTTTACCTTTTTAAGTGCACGCTCATAACCCATCATTAAGAACACCTCCCTGGAAAAGCTGAGATGTTGGAGTTTTTGTGAAATTGTCCTGGTCCATACTAATTCGTAGCTGTCCTCAATAGGGAAAGAATGCAAACCTGTGGGGAAAAAACAGTATCTTCAAGCCAGTGTGCTATGATGCAGGTCCATGCACCTGTTTTGACTTTAGTCAGCCCTGCCTCCCTCCTTAACACTGCGTTTGGAACGTAAAGGGCTACCTGGCATATAGCCCTTAGGAATTTAGATTGGACCCTTTCAAGAGGAGTAAAGGAAGTGTAAGATCCCAGCTGGGCATTGAACAGTAGTTGCACTTAGCTGAACATAGCTTCAGCGCTGCTGGGATATACTGCACTCCTCTGGTAAAATGAGAGGATTGAATTGCAGCCACTGTTTTTTGAGCATTTTGCATAACATAATGTTGTGTGCACTGCGTTTGGTGGAACTGTGGAAAACCATGCCCAGATATGTAAATAATTTCACTTGTTCAATACTCTGGCCATTTAACCTCCAGGCATGCAATTTAGGTCTCTTTGCAAATATCAGGATCTTAGTTTTGGTGTAGCTGATCTCGAGTGCTTCCTCAAAGCAGTAATTGGCTAGGGCATTCAAAGCTCATTTAAGTCTAGTTAAAGTTCTTGATAGAAGTACTATGTCATCTGTGTACCACAAGGTTGCAATATGTCTGTTAGCTAGTTTTGGGGGATTTATGTTCCAATTGATTTATTTTAGCCACAAGTGGATTTATGTACAGATTAAATAGCAGGGAAGCTAAGAGGCATCCCTATCTCACTCCTCTGTAAGTTGGAATCTCATTAGTGTGGTGGTTTTGCATACTGCATTGGATTTTGATTCTGGAGTTCTTAAAGAGATTGTGAATTAGTAACAGTAGCTGTCTATCTATAGAGGGGTTTATAACCTTAGTCCGTTACTTTGCTTTGGGAACTAGATAGAATGCGGATCTAAAATCAATAAATGCAAAATATAATACTGAGCTGTTCTAGATGTGTATTTTTCAGCCAGAAGTTGGTATAAAGGCATGCATGACCATAGATATAATGTCCAGTCCTAAACCCACTTACTAGTTTGCCAATATGTGCTCTAGGTTGATCCAGTCGACCAATTTGTTGTATACTTAAACCTAAGCATCTTTAACAAATTCAGATTTCAAATGCTGTATTCTGCTGTGATTACTTGGGCATCATGCTTTCTTGCTCTCCACTGTATCCTTTTGCTGCCTGTGTCATGTCATTGTAGAATAATGTACAGAGAGATCAGGGAAGTCTTCAAGGCCTTTGCTCCATCATTGTATGACTAGTGATAGCATTCAGGACCTCATTTTTTTCACTCATAGCCTATGCCTTTGTCATCTGATACTAAGGAGCCAATCATATTTCATTCTTACACATTTCTACCAGTCTCGGAAATCAATAGGCAGTATAGTAAGGATTGAAGAACATTGCTCTCTATCTAGGATGCTACCTGTTATATTTGCCAATGTATATTCATTCTATCTTTGGAATACTGATGGGAACATCTTGAGATATTTTAAAATTAGATGGTACATGTTGTGTATGAGTGTGTGTATACTATAAAATACTACCATAAATTTTGCTACTCTGGATTACTATACTAATAAAGCTCTACTTATTCATTCAAACAAGACTTTACGATACATTACCTAGGTATGAACAGAATAAAGACAGAATTAGGAAACTGATAAATATAAGATCTAGAAACACTAATAAACAAAGAAAAAGAAATCTGGACTAAATTAATTCCTTTATCTCAAGATTAAATTAATATTGTCCAAGTGATGATAAAATATATTTAATTTTTATTTCATTCATTTATACAGTTTTTAAACTGCCTCAGTCTTAGCACATGGAAGGCAATTGATTAACAGAAATAATAATATATGCACAATTAAATAAGAAACTTTTATATATAAAATGATTCCTAGGATATTAGCCAGGTATGCCAACATTTTTCATTATCCAGGTGACAGTTCAAAAGATACTGTTTTATACTGAATAGGTGACAGACAAACTTTTCTTATTCTCAGTTCTTTGTTTCAGACCACCAGTTAGTAGGGCACTGCCTCAACCTGAAAAACTCCAGACAAATAATGTTGGGAAAAAGAAGAGACCTATAGAGGTAAGAAAAACTGCAGGTTTTTAAAACAAATTATTTAAGATATAATTTTGAAAACTATGTAGGGATCTATCCCATTAAAAAAAATGGGTTAAACAAATGTCAGAAGCACTATTTGGCCAAGTGAAGGGAATAAATTGTAACACGTGATATTATGATACTTTATTCTGCATCTGTATCTACTTAAATCTTCCAAAAATTAAAATGAGTACTACAGGGTTAAAACTGAGGAACAGAGTGAGCTATCCTAGAAGTAGGATGTTTAGAGGACATATCTCCTGTTTGTTGTCAATTATATATGTGGTAATGTAAGTTCTTCTCAATGCTTGGGGAACTTATTAAAAGTTGTTTAATAAGCATGTTTAAAACCTTTTTTTCATAAGAATCCAGTGATCCTAAATCTGTTTTCCTAGGATTTAGTGCTTGAACTGGTATTTGGATATCGTGGTAGAGATGGCAGAAACAATGTGTACTATTTGAATGATGGTGCTGACATAATTTATCATGCAGCATCAGTTGGGATTCTGTACAATGTGGCAACAGGTAGGAAAATTACATATCTATGAAAGAACACAGCGTGAAAAACTATTATTCATGTTCCCTTCTGTAGTGATAATTTTTCCCCCTTTCCCCCCTCCAGATGTGATACTGTGCTTGAAATAATACATACACATTTTTCTCTTTAGGTTCTCAATCTTTTTATCAGGAACATAATGATGATATTTTGTGCCTCACTATAAATCAGCATCCCAAATTTGTCAACCTTGTGGCAACTGGCCAAGTAGGTATGTTTGAATTTTTTAAGAAAAATATATATAACTATGAGCAGTTAGCCAGGTGAATTCATAGAGAGAAGAAAGCATTTACTTATGCTGCTTCTGGTTACTCAGTTACAGGAGCCAATTAAATTTATTTTTGTATCACTGAAAATTATTCACAGATATATTCCTGTTTTTACAATGCCAATTATATTTTCATTGCAGCATACATCAAAATTATTATTAAATTTGTTGATCCCCATTTAAGCATAAATTGTTTTTATTCTACACTGATGAACATAACAGTATTAAACCTGCTATATACAAACTATTTTAACTAATAAAATAACCATAGCTATAGAATGAAGAAAAGATTTCAAAGTATACTGGATGCAGAGCAGATTTCTATAGCTTATAGAGAAATAAATTACATATAACCACATACTTGTGAAGTTTGAAAAACAATAGCACAATTAGATCTCAAATTTCAGAGCAATGGACTTTGCACACAATACACAAAATTCTGCTATGATTTATGGCATTTGTGTAATGATACCAGGTTACAAATGACACAAATATGCAATTTACATCATTTGTTTAATGACACAAATGATGTAATTTGTGTAATGAGTATGATAACATAATTATACAAATTACACATATGATTATCATTTACATTAGTTTACATCATCCGTGTTATAACATCATAACCTAAATGACCCAAATGGCATAATTTGTGTTGCTATGGTGGCATTCTCTTCAGTTTACTGAACTTTGGGGAATAACAGTCACCCTTCCCTAATTAGTTTGTTAAATAAGATTGTTCTTTATTCTTTCATTCTAATACGATTCCCTGAAGATAATGAAAGGAACTTGCTGGGAGCTCTCCCATTCTAGGCTATGTTAGGAGGAGGAAGGATCATCCCAAATAAAACTAAAAAAAGATGAAATAATTGAAAAGCAATTACTGTAAATAATTTTTTTTTAATTTATTTATTAATCAAATTTCTATCACCGCCCATCTCCCTCTTCCAGAGGGACTCTGAGCGGTTTACAATAAAATAATCCTGTCCCCCATAATTAGAACTTGTCAGGGTTGCCACAGTGCAAGCCCTGCCATGCATGTTGAATTGTATTTGAGAATGGATTATTAACAATGCGTGTCAGTGCAAAGGATTCCAAGAGAAGGGAGGGGGAGAACACAGAGAGTGAAATTCCAACAAGACTGTGGAAGGCTGTTTACAGTTAGTCAAGGCCATGCACCTGCATTGCTTGGTACTGAAGAGAAATATGCTGATGGGAGGGGGAGCGTGGCTGGATGGGAAAAGTACTGGACAATGCATCATCAAGGGAGGAGTGACACGTGACACGTAGGTGAGGGAAAGAGTGAGGTTTGACTGTTTGGCGGGAATTGAGTCATTCTGGTCTTTAGATATATTCTGAATTGTAATACTTTCAATAAAGCTTTCTACTATACTCTAAATGGAGTGTACTGAGGAATGCTGATTTGGAGGATTAGATCCAGAGACATCACAGAAAGACCAGAATCTGTGTTACATGTCGATTCTACCCGAGGATATTCCTTTACCTGAGGATTCGCCTTCGGCTGAGAGTCACCCCACACCTTTGAGGCTTGCGAATCCTTCAACAGTTCTGATTTCAATGGAAGGAGCAACCTCAGGGACGATGATCAGTGAAGCAACCACAGAGCAGCCAAGCACCTCTGCAGAGGAGAAGGTGCAAGAGACTGGAGCAGTTCCAAAAGGAACAAAGATGCTGAAGTTTGCAGCAAAAAGCACCCGTAAGAAGCGGGATAGAGAAGCAGAGCCCTGCTTGTCCAATTCTCCAGAACGCCCCGCAGAGACCCGAAGCAAAACACCAAAGACGAAAGGTCGGTGGTCCACGGGTATTGGAGGGGGGATGGAGAGCAAGATGGTGAGCCATGTAACTACGAGACAAGGCTCGCAGACCCAACACGTGTCAAGACTGGAACTCCAGATGACTAGATTAGACACAGAAGTGGGGACAGTTGGGCAGAAACTGCAGACCATGCACAGAGTGATGGAGAAGATCCTTCAAAAATTAGAGGGATTGGAGATGAGTCCATGACCTGAAAGCGCCATGACTACTTTGGGAGAAGGAGAGTTGTCTGAGAATAGCTCCGGGGTCGAAGAAGAGTTGACAGGAGCAGCGATTGATGGGTCAGAGCCGAGACAACAGAGTGAGAGACAAAAGCCTACTCGGAAGCTAATCAGACCGGCTGGGGCCAGAGAAATCAAGGTGAAGTTTGACGGGGACCCAAAGCGGTTGGCCTGTTTCATGACCCATGTAAAGGGGTTAATGGATGAATTTGAAGAGTCATTTGTGGATGAAGAGGCGAAAGTGTGATACGTGTCGGCCTAACTCGAAGGGGAGGCGTCGGACTGGTTAGTAGAGATGCACGATGCCAACGCTTCAGAGCTACTAGATTTTGACACTTTTATGACTGCACTTAGAGAACGCTTCGAAGACACCGTATCCAGAATGACAGCGAAAACAGTCTTGCAAAACATCAGACAAGGCAACCGGTCTGTTGCGGAGTATGCCTTGGAATTTAAGAGACTGGCAGGTCACCTACTTGACTGGCCGGATTCCCTTAAGGTGGAGTATTTCCAGATGGGCTTGAAGCCTAAGATTTTAGAGATGGTCCTCAACCAGGGGGACCCAAAGACTTTAACGGAGTGGATTTACCATGCTGGGACTGTAGAGAATACAAAACTACGGCTCAAGAAACAGATGCAAATGCAAGCTACCGGGAAAAGGGGTTCGCAATCCGGTGTGGTGGTGAAGAGAGAATCACAGCATAAACCATGGGAAGAAGAAAAAGAATGGCGTGCCAAAAGTGGATTCTGTTTTAAATGCGGCAAGGAAGGGCATCGGATCGCAAACTGCCTGCAACCAACGACTACGTTCAAGAGCAAAGGCAATGAGAAAGCCAGTAAAGCCCCGGTCATGAAGAGCAAGTGAAAACTTGCTGCCACCCATGAAGGGAGGAGTGGTGAGTCCCAACTGGGGAAAGAGGATTCCACTGATGAAGAATTCTTGCCGGTGGGAAACTACAATGCCTGTCCTAGATTGCACTGGAGGACAGGCGTTTACCAACGTGTGCACAGACCCAGTGGTGAGTGAAGATTGCCCTACCATGTGGGTGGGGTACAATTAGAGACACTGGGTGGGGAAGAAAAAGCAAGCCTTTTGGCTATGTTATATTCGGGCTGCACCCAATGTTTAATTCATCCGGCCATAGTAACTGGATTGGGGTTGAAAGTACAAAGGCTAAAAGTCCCCATTATTTTCAGCCAGCTTGATGGGTCCGATATGAAAGGGGGCCCGGTTGAATTCTACACCGAGTCTGTGAGAATGTGGATAGGGACCCATGAAGAAACTTTAAAAATTATTTAAAATAAATTTCACCCATAGCGAACCAATCCCTGGTGCTGGGACTAACATGGCTTTGAAAGAGGAACCCTCAAGTGGACTGGGTTTCAGGCTGCCTGACATTAACTGATGGGAGTTATGAGGGCGGGAACTGACAGCCGCTAGTCTCTAACTTAGAATCAGCGGCAGCTGAAACCAAAAGCTGGGGGGGGAAAGCCACAGGAAGACGACAACATCATACCTGCCCAATATCGAGACTTAAAGGAAGTATTTGGAGAAGCTGAGTCAAATCAGCTTCCACACCACAGAAAATCAGACTGCACCATCGAAATTGACCCAGGAGCAGTTCTGCCTAAACCAAAGATGTATTCCATGACTTACAAAGAAACAGAGGAATTAAGAAAGTTTATAGATAAGAACCTGGAGTGGGATTTCATTCGCCGATGGTGGCACCAGTGCTTTTCCAGAAAAAGAAAGATGGGTCTTTAAGACTGTGCACTGACTATAGGGGTTTGAATGCAATTTGTACCTCGAACCAGTACCCGTTGCCTCTGATGAAAGATATGTTGGCACATTTGTTGAAGGGGAAAATATTTACTAAACTAGATATGAGGGAAGCTTATTTCAGAGTATGCATCCGAGAAGGAGACGAGTGGAAAACAGCATTTAATTGCCATCTGGGTTGTTTTGAGTATTGCATAATGCCATTCGGCTTAAAAGGAGCCCCCGGGGTGCTCATGCACCTGATAAACGAGGTGCTTCATGATTTTCTATATGGGGGGGTATTAGTGTATCTGGATGATATTTTGATTTACTCAAGAGAGTTTAGAAGAGCATGTGAAATTGGTGAGAAAAGTGCTTAAAAGACTGCTCAAAGCCCAATTGTATGCAAAGTTGTCCAAGTGTGAGTTTCATAAGGAGAAACTGGATTATTTTGGCTACAGGGTGTCCAGTGGAGGAATTGAGATGGACCCCGTGAAGGTCCAAGACATACTGGGCTGGGAAGCCCCAAAGACTAGGAGGCAATTGCAAAGTTTCTTGGTTTCGCAAATTTTTATCGGCAGTTCATACCTAATTTTGCCCAAATCGCATTGCCTCTAACCGATTTATTAAAAACCAAAGACAAAGGAGAACTGCAGCAGGCAAAAAGACCGGGGGCACTGCTAAAATGGACAGTGGAATGTCAGGAGGCATTCAAATGGCTAAAAACTGTTTACTGCAGAGCCAATTCTAAAGCACCCCAATTCTTTAAAGCCATTAATGGTACAAACGGACACCTCAGATGTGGCAATTGGGTCATCTCTACTACAGCATGATGAGAACGGGGCATTAAGGGCATGTGTTTACATTTCCAGGAAATTCTCAGATGCAGAGAGGAAGTGGCATGTTTGGGAAAAGGAAGCTTTTGCTGTAAAGCATGCCTTGGCAACATGGAGACATTTATTAGAGGGATCCCCCCACCCATTTGAAGTTTGGACCTATCACAAAAACTTGAAGGCTTTAAAATCACCCTGAAAGTTGAATCCCAAACAGCTGAGGTGGGCGGAATTCTTTAATCGATTTAATTTCACTCTGAAGTACTTACCTGGGAGAAAAAACTTTTTGGCAGATGCATTGTCGAGGCTGCCTCAACATAATAGCCAATGAGAGGTGGTAGTAGACTCTGTGATTTCATCCCAACAGATGGGATTGTTGGCAGTAACATGAAGTCAGAAAATAGAGGCAACCCCAGATTTAAACGGGGGAATACTCCAAGAACTGAAAGAAGAGTTACAAAAAGATGAGTGGTTAAAAGAAAATAAGCAAACTCTGAAGGAAAACCAAGGGCTTTGGTGGAGTGGGGATAGATTGTACATTTCAAAAACCATGAGAAAAAAGATTTTAGAGAGAAGCCATGATTCTAAAACTGCCGGCCATTTTGGGTTTGTAAAAACATTGCATTTAATGAGAAGGCAGTTTTGGTGGCCCTCCATGAGAAAGGATGTGGGAAAGTATGTGAGCAGCTGCCCCACTTGTGCAACAGCCAAACGACAGGGAGGCAAACCTAGGGGCTTGCTACAGGAAGTAGCAAACCCCACTAAACCATGGAAGCAGATTGCTATGGATTTTATAGTTGAACTACCTGAGAGCAGAAAGAAGACAGTAATTTGGGTGGTTACTGATTTATTTTCAAAGCAAGCTCATTTCATTCCATGTGCCAGCTTACCTACCGCAGGTCAACTAGCCAAGTTGTTTATCCAGCATATCTACCAGTTGCATGGGGTACCAGAGCAAATAATTAGCTACCGGGGGGTCCAATTTACTTCAAAATACTGGAAAGCGTTTTTACAATTGATAGGGGCGGAGCAAGGATTAAGCTCCTCCCATCACCCCCAGACGGACGGGGCGACTGAACGATTGAACTCTGTTATGTTATTGTTTTATGTAACAATACATAAAATGTTACATCAGTTATCAACAGAATGATTGGGTGGACTTGTTGCCTTTTGCTGAGGTGGCATACAATAATGCAGTGCACCAAAGTACGGGATTTTCACCTTTCCAAATTGCAAATGGACAGGAATTTGTGGCTATTCCAGAATTACCACAAAAGAATTCTCAGAATCAAACAGACCCAGTCCTAGCTGATTAATGGATACAAAAAGTAACCAGCAATTGGCCAGTCACGTTGAAAACTTTACAGGAAGCCAAAGAGACTTATAAGAAATTCGCTGATTGTAAAAGAGCTCCAGAATGGCAGATGAAAGTGGGCGAGAAAGTTTATCTATCCACAAAGTTTCTTAAGTCCAACCAGCCCTCCAAGAAATTGGGACCTAAATATGTGGGTCCTTTTCCTATAGTCAAAGTTATAAATCCTGTAACTGTACAATTGGACTGTGGCTTGAATCATGTCAACTGGATTTCTATTTTCTTAGTGGAAACGTTTCACTCCTTATCCAAGGAGCTTCTTCAGTCTGAGTAAAGTTAGTAAGGGAATCCTTAAATATGTTTCTAGGCTGGCTGTGTGACCTTGCACCTGGGGCTAGGTCATGGTTATTTTTGAGATGTTTGTTTCTAAGTCCCTTTATCATCTAAAGGAGGATCGTTAAGATTACCCTGCTGCTGTTGAGCTTGTGAAATGGTCTTAATCTTCCTAGGCACAGAAGACAAAGCAGGAAGGAAGATAGAGGAAAGGTTATGCCTGAGGCCCCCACCTCTATTCAAGGAAGGATTTTCCAAGTTGGCATGAATGGATTCCTTGACCCCTCTCTCAAACCACCTATCTTCTCTGTCTAAAATGTGAACATTAATGTCCTCAAATGAGTGTCCTTTTTTCTTTTTGTACAATTGGAATTACCCAAAAACATGAGGAAAATTCATCCCGTTTTCCATTGCAGCCTGTTAAAGCCAAGCCAAGAATCTTCAGCCTGGCATCCAGAAGTCCCTCCTCCGGCACCCACGATGATCGAAGGGGAGCAACACTTTGAAGTACAAGGTGTCCTAGATTCAAGACACTGTAGAGGCCAGCTGCAGTACCTGATTCACTGGAAGCATTTCCCAAGAGCTTCAGTGAATGGGTTGATAGCAAGCATGTGCGAGCTCCTGCCCTGATGACTAAATTTCATGCTCAGTTCCCTCATAAACCTAAGTAACCTGCTTGTAAATATTTGACATTAACTGACATAGTTGTCTTTCCCCTTTCCTTACAGGTTTTCTGAACACAACTTTCACCTGGTAGTGAACTAGTTTAAACTCTGGGGACATTCTAATTTGTTTTTGGGGGATCAGTATGTCAGGGTTGCCACAGTGCAAGCCCTGCCATGCGTGTTGAATTGTATTTGAGAATGGATTATTCACAATGTGTGTCAGTGCAAAGGGTTCCAAGAGAAGGGAGGGGGAGAACACAGAGAGTGAAATTCCAACAAGACTGTGGAAGGCTGTTCACAGCTGGTCGAGGCCATGCACCTGCGTTGCTTGGTACTGAAGAGAAATATGCTGATGGGAGGGGGAGCGTGGCTGGATGGGAAAAGTACTGGACAATGCATCATCAAGGGAGGAGTGACACGTAGGTGGGGGGAAGAGTGAGGTTTGACCGTTTGGCGGGAATTGAGTCATTCTGGTCTTTAGACGTGTTCTGAATTGTAATACTTTCAATAAAGCTTTCTACTATGCTCCAAATGGAGTGTACTGAGGAATGCTGATTTGGAGGGTTAGGTCCAGAGACATCACAGAACCTATCTTCAGTCAGGTTGGATAAACACATTGTGCACATTCCTATGATGAAACTACAATTTGGGAACACCTGGGGAATCAGAAGAGGAGAAATTCTAGTAGAAGACAGTTTTTCATTCACATAAAATTGCATTTCACCTGTGAACTGCCTGAAAGTAGCTAAGATGATAAATTTACTGCATTTCTGTGGGTTACTTCAGAAAGAACAAGATAGTTTGATCTGCCTTTAGCTAGGTAGCATTTCTCTGCACAGCTGAGAATTCCTTATAATTTAGATGTGAATAATCTGAAACAAGATTGATGTAAAAGAATCTCTATGTTTGGTCTGAACAGTATATCCTGTGCTTGGGAACAGCAGCTATCTATATAGGGATAGTTTCAGTTTAGATTTATTTTTGAGCATAAATTGAAAATATACACTTTATACCACACATATATAAATCATTATCTTTTTTGTTTGTAATGATTTTTCTACTGGTTTTCCATTACAGGAGACTCAGCAGACATGTCAAGTAAGAAAAACTAAATTTTAATATCTTCAAGTATAACTAGGAATTTTCTGTTACTTAGTGTGTTGTAAATAACATTATATTTACATGATATTAAAACATATTACTGGTTCTTTAGTACAAAACATATAATTTAACAATTTTTAAATGTTCAAGATTTCCCTTAGTCGAAATAAAAATATTCATTCTTAGTAATTATGTTATTGTCAGTAATAAACCATGTCTGAACTACATTCCTGTTGAGCCTGTTCCTTTTGAATAAGTGGTAGCCTTCCAAGTCTATGTTCCAAACATGTATCTCATCCCATCAGGTTTCCGTGGCACCTGTGACATCATATTTGTCCTTCTTGTCAGGCTTCTGGGAACAGCCTAGGGTAGACGAGAAGAAGTCTCTGAGTTCTGATTAATAAGATTTATTAAGATTAAAGTAGCAACGTAAGATTTCTGGCAAGCACTCTACTTTCAAATGAAAAACCTGTATAAAAATAACAAAGGCGGGATAGAAAATAAATAAATAAAATAAAATAAATATAGGCAAATTAGGGCCGGAAGGGTTTGCTTCTCTTTCTCAAATGCTTTCTGAATAAAGTAGAAGTTTGCCTCTTTTGTAAAGGAGGAGCAGACTGTACCTGGTGACTGTCTTGGAAATGTGACAATCAGCTCCCATGTTCCTAATGTGATTCGTGAGGCACCTGCCAAGCACATCCTTCCCAGTCTGTGGGAGATGCAATCCATCTCTTGCCAAGATTCCTTCGCGTAGGCAGAGCAGTCCATGGTTGGATTCCCTTGGTCCATGGGCGTCCAAACCCCTCTTAGCAGCTCCATCTGCATAGGCAGTTGTTCACTTCCAGGATCCTGTTTTCTCCTCTGCAGTGACAGTCAGCTGGCAGGATGTTGAAAATACAGTTTGACCTTCCAGTTCCTTTACCTTCCTATCCAAGGCCTCATAGTCTCTGGAGATCCATTTAAGGGCATTTTGGCCCACAACTAAAATCCAGTGAAACATTTCTAGAAAACTAAACTTTAAACTCGTGAATTGGCATTTGGCATAAAGTACTTTTGATTAGAACACTTGCTCCTATACATGCTTTCTTGCACTCTTTCTTTCAGATCTAAAATGAGTTTAGCATTGTAAGAAAGATCTTGGTAGAAATGTGGTTATGCTTAAAAGGTAAAGGTAAAGGTTCCCCCCGCACATTTGTGCAGCCGTGTCCGACTCTAGGGGCCGGTGCTCATCTCTGTTTGCTAGCCGAAGAGCCAGCGTTGTCCGAAGACACTTCCACGGTCATGTGGCTGCATGACACACGTGGAACGCTGTTACATACCCACCGAAGTGGTACCTATTCATCTACTTGCACTTGCATGCTTTCGAATTGCTAGGTTGGCAATAGCTGGAGCTAGTGCGGGAGCTCACTCAGCATACAGGGCTAGGGATTCGAACCTCCAAACTTGCGATCTTCCGATCGACAAGCCTGGCGTCTTACCCGCTGAGCCACCATGCCCCACGTGGTTATGCTTACTAAATGTAATTTAAAAAAAAAAACACAAATGTAAATGTTAAAAAATTGAAAGATGTTTTAAAACAAATTTGAATGCTTTTAATATTAAACTTCCTACAAGCTTTCACTAACAAAATTAATTATTGCTGTTCTTATATTCGTTCAGCAACAGCTCCTTGTATTCATGTGTGGGATGCAGTGAACAAACAGACACTGTCTGTACTGCGATGCTACCATTCAAAAGGAGTTTGTTCCGTTGGATTTAGTGCCACTGGCAAGCTTCTTCTGTCTGTTGGTTTGGATCCTGAACATACCATTACCATTTGGAAATGGCAGGAAGGTAGGAAAATATTTTGTTCTGTAAAACACATCTTTATGTATTGACAAGAAACATTCCCTAGAAAAGTAAAATTAAATGGCCTGATTATCAAACTAAGCATGTGCATAAACAATACTAAACCCAACATATATTTCTTACACTCATGGGTTCTGTGCCTAACAGTAGCCATTCAAAAAGCCTAGGATTTTGGCTGGAGCCCTACTCAACCATGCAACAGCCCTTCTGTCTCTCTGCTTCTCCTGAGAATGTTAGGACTGCTTAGCCCTTGGCACATTCTTTAGATCAGGGCTTTCCAAAGTTTTTCCCGCGGTGACACACCAACCGCCGTTGGTGTGTCCCCGTGGGAAAACCCGGAAGTGCCGCCCTTCCAGCAGCACGCAAAAACCCGGAAGCGCTGCTTCCGCTTTCAGGTTTTGCGCTCTGCAGTTGGTGTGTAGCCGCGGGAAAACCCGGAAGCGCTGATGATGATCAGCGCTTCCGGGTTGTGTGGCGACACACCAGACTGTGTGTGGCGACACACTTTTGTGTCGCGACACACAGTTTGGAAAGCTCTGCTTTAGATAGTGTGTTCAGTAAACTACCGTCCTCTATAGATACTACTTATGCCTCATTTGCATGTATGAGAGGGTGGATTCATGCCCACACTGTCAGGCATCTAATAAACAGGGCCATCAGAATTGCTCTTTGTGTCACAAACCTTCAGGAACAGGCAGTCAGGTCCTTGAGATTTCATTACTAGGCCGGCTGCAAACCAGGTCCATCCTATTTGCTGTTTTTGGCTTTTTCCTATCATTCTACTGCTTCCCACTGTGGTAAAGAATTACCTAGGAAGGTAACAGCTCCATTACCTGCAACACTACCAAACCTTGCCAAGTTGCTTGAAATTAAGCCTTCAGCCTCAGAGAAGTAGTTGAACCCAGAGCAAAAATATCACTCTGATATAAAGGCACATAAGAAGATGACTCCGTGATGGGTTCCAAATGGAATTTTGATGCCGCCAACCTTAGACCGATTGATGCCAACAAAGCTAATGCTGGCTATGATATAGGTCTTACCTTTGCTGCTACTGTTAGCATTTCTTCTGATACTGCAAAGAGGATCAGTGGCAGTTGGCAGCCAACTTGACGACTTTATGTCAGAGAAGGAGATACAGAACCATATTCTGCTGCTCCCTGGGCTTAGTGCTTTATAAGCCATGACTGATCACTGCCCCCGCCCATGCTATTCTGTTTCCTTCAGCTTGATTTGTGAACCACAGAAGTAATACCGATATTCTCAATCTTGGTGGCCTCCTTCATATTGAATTCACCAGTGTTCTTGAATGAGGGTTCCTCATCTTGGCCACAACTGTCTGTTTCTCATTTACTGCAACACATTTAATCTTTGGGCTCTTCCTTTTGGTATTGTGACACCTCTGTGTCTTTGCAGGATACTACTGTCCATCACTTCCCGTGATCTTGATACTCTCCCTCTGTTGATGCAGCCCAGGACTGCATTGGCTTTTTTGGCAGCTGCAGCACACTGCTGACTCATAATTAAGCAGTGGTCCACCAGGACACCTAGATCCCTCCCGTAGGCACTACTGTTTTGCCAGGTACTGCCTATCTTATCTAAATCAAATCGTAAGCTCCCTTGAAATCCAACTTGGTAAAAATACATGCCTTCTGAAGCTGTTTCGAGAGTTCAGTGAGGGGGAAGGCTAGTGATCTCTAATGGTTCAGGGCTCAGGAACTGGTAGTCATAGACTGCACTCAGGAAGCCATATTTCTTAACAAAAATGAGGGACGAGGCACCATGGACAAAATCTTTCTATAAGTTGTTATTGACAAACTATTTTAAGCAGGCCAACTCTATAGTTGACATCAAGTGGTGATGGTTTCCTCTTCATGGGCCATTACCTTGTAACAGTGAAGGGGCTTGCACATCTCAATGATTTTATAACTATATCTTTCTGAGTGTACAGAAAGGTCATCCATGACAGGCAGGTTGTAGATAGACTAAATAGAATCAATTGGAGAAGGAAGTGGCAACCCACGTCAGTATTCTGAGAAGAAAATCAAATGGGAGTGTCAACCAGGGCATCAATGTGATTCTTGAGTCCCTTGCAAGGGAGATGGGCGGGGAATAAATTGAAATAATAAATAAATAAATAAATTCTGGAAGATGACATCTTCCCCACCCCCACCCGCTCCAGCTCATGTCAGAAGACATCCAGTGAAGTACTTGGGAAGAGCAGAGGGCAAGTACAAGAAGCAGTAGTGTTTCTGATGTGGCTGAATTAAAGCTGGACATCCAGCTGTTGATGTGCCCAGAGGCAGACGAAAAGTTCAGTACTGAAAAGACATGTTTACCATTGAACATCAGAACTGTGAACTAAGGCAAACTTGATGTTGTCAGAGCAGAAAATCAAGACTGAACATTGACATTCTGGAAGTCAGTGAACTGAAATGTACTGGAATGGGTCACTTTCACATCAAAGGAGCATCAAATTTACTTAGGAATAGAAAGAAAATAGAAGAAATGGAGTAGCCACTGTTATTAATGGTGCCAAAGTCTTCTTGAATAACAAACAACTGGAAAATGATAGAATTATCTCAACTTGTCAAGCAAATGAATATTATAGTGATCCAAGTCTATGGCCTAAATCACAGATTCAGCAGAAGCAGAACAGATCTATGAGGATTTGCAATACTTTGTCAACACAATATCACAAAAGTTTCCATGGTTTGGAAATTCTCTTGATGCAGCCTAAAATTACATTTGCCTGTTTTGCAGCAATATCACACTACTGGCTCATACTCAGTTTGCAATCAGCTACTATTCCAAGATCATTTATACAAGTACCATTAACCTGAGCATTTGACTTTTATTTCCTAAGGGAAGAACTTTCCATTTGTCTCTTTTACATCAGCTACATCCAGCTTTAATTTGTCTTAAAATCAAGAATATCAGCATTGCCTGGTCATGTTCCTGCAATGTTCTGCTCTTGTGGTCTTCTTTATTGACAGTTTGGTTAGAAGCCCTGCTCATTCATTCATTCATTCATTCATTCATTCATTCATATATATATATATATATATATATATATATATATATTCCCTTCTCACTCTTATGGGTGGTATGTGTCTTCCTCAACCTCGGGTCCTCTACCAGAGGCCTGGGAGTTTGAGGGTTCTGTGCGATGTGTATCTATATCTATATCTATGTCTATATGTCTATATGTCTATATATCTCTATATCTCTATATCTCTACATCTCTCTATCTATATCTCTATCTATATCTATATATCTATAGAATGAGCGTTGTGTGTCAGGTCAGGGCTTCTGTCAAACATCTGACTTTCAGAACTTTCTGAATAGGAATTGGCTACTGAGAACTCATGGTATGAATTAACAGAGGGCAACTTGAAAAACTACAGTAACTGTCAAGTAACTCGTTCTTATGTCTCACTGGCCTAGTAATCTGTTCTAGAAGCAGAATGCTAATGCATGTGAAAAAATCTACTATCCAGAAAGGCCTTTGCAATTTAAACATACATTCATTTATGTACTCAGACTTCGGTTATATATACTGTATATTGGGGGTTCATGCAGATATAAAAGATGAGAATGTACATCTGAAGATTTTTAAATGTACTTTCAAGTTATTTCAGAAAGTAATTCTGAATTATTTCTGCTGCCTGTACAATGGGTATTAAACGTGATGTCATGCATGGTTTCAAGCATACATTGTAGAGCTTACTTGTACAGAAAGACGCTAGAGGTCCTGGATTACACTTATTAGCAGCAGTTAATCACTAGTTGGTGCCAATATCCCTCATATTGACCCTGCACTTAGACAGGAATACTTACTTAATAGGGCTACTTACCTGAGCAGCATAATGTGCAGATAATACATGGTCATAGATCCCTCTTGAAACTGATGCAGTTACTGAAATAATACAGTATTACTTCCAATGGAATGGGAAATAATGCTGAGATTAATAGCAGACATGTTATACTGTTTATAGCAAGATGAGATATAAAAAATTTGGAGCTTTCTACATTTTCCTGATTTTAACTTTTTAAACACTATAAAAATTAATAAGTGAATAACAAATATTTTTCTTTATTAACAAAGGTAAAAATAAAAATGTTACTACTAACAATAATGTTGTTGTTACTATTATTATTATTACTAGCACCAATAAAGAAAATGGCCAAATGTTTAAACTCATTTTTATTTTATGTCCTGGGGTTGGTTGGTTTTAGGAAGATGTGACTTCAGTGGTAGAAAGCAATGATGCCACGATTATAACTGAAAGAATATTGTGTAAGACACCGTTTGTTTTCACTATTTCTTGATACAATTATGTATATCTGAATGTAAAGTATAATTAACTTTTCCCACTAGGTGCCAAAATTGCCAGCAGAGCCGGTCATAACCAGCGTATTTTTGTAGCAGAATTCAGGCCTGATTCCGACACTCAGTTTGTTTCAGTAGGAGTAAAACATGTGAGATTTTGGACCCTTGCTGGAAGAGCCCTTCTTAGTAAAAAAGGACAGACAAGTTCAATAGAAGATGCACGAATGCAAACCATGCTCTCTGTGGCATTTGGAGCTGTACGTAATTTAAAAGAATATTTTAAAATATTTATCATCTTTAAAACCACTCTTTGTACTTGCTGCTTAGTGTATTTTCCCACTCATGACTTATAGTCTTCTACCAACCAGGGTTGTCAAAAAGACTGGGGTAGGCTGTATATTGCTTGAGCAATGGCTGAGTGATGCTATGGATACAGTACATGTCATTTGTGGGAAAATGGTTATAGTTTTAACTGTAGCATACAGGGTCCCTTTCAAACAGTAGAGTATTGCTAGGTTGTTCTCACATAGGTGCCTGTATAGAACCGAATGTTCTTTCAACCAATTCCATGGCTATAGAGTCAAAGACAAATCACTGGAAGGCACTTAAGAAGTGATAGTAGTTCCTAGGAATCCCTGTGAGCAAAAATGTAGGTAAAATCTCAGATCAGTTTCTGAAGAATAATGTGTGATTGGTGCTATTAAAAGCCAGTAAGAAGTGGAGAACAACTAGATTTTTGCACTTGCCATCACTTTCAAAATGAATAAAGTTTTTTTCTCCCCAAACCCAGAACTAAAGTCAGGTTGGGATTGTGGATTGGGCACTGTGTTCTGTACCAATTGTCCTTTCATAGCAAATACTTGCATTTATTCCTTTTTGAAATCAGATGATGGACATATTTTTCCCCCTTTTCAGAATAATTTGACATTTACAGGTACCATCAGTGGAGATGTGTGTGTTTGGAAGGACCATATATTGAATCGAATTGTGGGCAAAGCTCATAATGGTCCTATATTTACAATGTATACAACATTACGGGATGGCTTAATTGTAACTGGAGGCAAAGAGAGGCCGTGAGTCCTGTTTTCTTATATGAATACATTTTTCTAAATTATTAATGGCTACACAAATGTATTATAGTAAATTCTATTATAATAATTTTACTTGTAATGTATTTACAGTGGATTATGCATCTATTTGTACATTGACAGATATGGCTAATCAATAGCAGAGCAAGCAGTAGATTCAGCCATGGCTGTTTCTCTCTAGTTCAGAGCTTTCCAAACTGTGTGTCGCGACACAAAAGTGTGTCGCCACACACAGTCTGGTGTGTCGCCATACAACCCGGAAGCGCTGATCATCATCAGCGCTTCCGGGTTTTCCCGTGGCGACACACCAATGGTAGCGCACAAAAACCAAAAGCGGCAGCAGCGCTTCCGGGTTTTTGCGCGCTGCCGCAATGGCGGCACTTCCGGGTTTTCCCGCAGCAACACACCAATGGCGGTTGGTGTGTCGCCGCGGGAAAACTTTGGAAAGCCCTGCTCTAGTTACTTTCAGGGATGTGGTGGCTCAGCGGGTAAGACACCAGGCTTGTCGATCAGAAGATCGCAAGTTCGGAGGTTCGAATCCCTAGCCCCGCGTGACGGAGTGAGCTCCCGCACTCGCCCCAGCTCTTGCCAACCTAGCAATTTGAAAGCATGCAAATGCAAGTAGATTAATAGGTACCACTTCGGTGGGGAGGTAACAGCGTTCCGCGTGCGTCATGCCAGCCACATGACCGTGGAAGCGTCTTCAGACAATGCTGGCTCTTCGGCTAACAAACGGAGATGAGCACCGGCCCCTAGAGTTGGACATGACTGCACAAATGTGCGGGGGGAACCTTTACCTTTACTTTCAGGGGGAAAAATGATGTTTACTATGAATAAATCAGAGATGGATTGCAGTTTTTCTTTTCCACCTGATAGGATGCATTTGGAGCTGCTGATTACATCCCCTCAGTGGTTCTGCATGATTAGTTGTAAGCTTCTAGTCAAATAAAACAAAGATCTGTGTGTAGAAAAAGTAGTAATTGCCATGTGACTTTCAGAAATAATCTTGCATCTCTTTTCCTATTCTCCTATGTGTCTAGTGGAGTTTCTTGCAAAGGAAACAATTGTCTGCTTAAATTCTAAATCAGTGTTTCTCAATCTTGGCAGCTTGAAGATGTGTGGACTTCAAGTCCCAGAAGTCTGCACATCTTCAAGCTGCCAAGGTTGAGAAACATTGTTCTAGATTATATTAAAAGTTTAGGGAATCTTTATACCAAGTCAAGGAAATGTATGATTGAATCATCTTATTCTCAGCTACTTATACAGTAGCCTTAATTCCAATAATGTCCTGAGATCATTAAATACAAACTCCTACAAAATCAGATGTCACCTGCTTAACAGCTATGCAAAAATAGTTTTGGAATTATGAAATTGGCTTAAATACCATAATGGATTATGGAGAGCACAAACTGAGGTATTATAATTTTCCAAATACTGGATTTAAACTTCTGTTGAATTGTCTAGTAGTTAATGAACAGTTATATATATACTTAGGCACTTTCATCTATTTTCTCTGAAAAGGCTCTTTCTTATTTTGGCTAGATCAAAAGAAGGAGGCGCAGTTAAGCTATGGGATCAGGAACTTAGAAGGTGTCGAGCCTTTAGATTAGAGACGGGACAATTAATTGACTGTGTCCGTTCTGTATGCAGAGGCAAAGTAAGTGATGGTTTCAATAATGCAATATTGTACAGGCCAAAGATAGATGTACAAATAACTGGCAATGTGTCTTGTTTCTGTGTTTTATTATTAAATAGATTTAGTTAAAACATATATTTTAAAAATATTAACAAATCATGTTAATTCCTGTTGCTTCATAGCAGTTTGGGGAGGTAGACACAGAATTTTGAAAGCATGTTATAGGCACTGCCCCCAAATGGCTGCCATTGTGAATGTTTCCAGTCACAAAACGTCTGTTTATGAGAAAGCAGTGATAGGTGGTCATAGTTTCCTGGATCGGGAGTCCCTCCGTACAGTCACTCATGCCCTGGTCATCTCCCATATAGACTACTGCAATGCGCTCTACATGGGGCTACCCCTGAAGAGTATCCGGAAGCTTCAACTGGTCCAGAATGCAGCTGCGCGTGCAGTTATTGGTGCCCCTAGATTGGCTCATGTGACACCTCTGCTGCGCCAGCTGCACTGGGTGCCAGTATGCTTCCAGGTACAATTCAAGGTGTTGGTTATGACCTTTAAAGCCCTACATGGCATGGGACCAGGCTACCTGAGGGACCGTCTCATCCCCATAACTTCAAACCGTCCCACTCGATTATGCAGAGAGGGCATGCTTCGGACCCCGTCGTTAAGGGAGTTTCACTTGGCGGGGTCCAGAAGGTGGGCCTTCTCGGCAGTGGCACCCGCCCTTTGGAACATTCTGCCCCCTGAGATGAGGCAGGCCCCATCACTCCTGGCCTTCCGGAAGAATGTAAAGACCTGGTTCTGCCGCCTCGCTTGGGATGGGAATGGGAATAGTTCCTCCTGGGGATGGCTGGTCCCATAGTGCCCTTTTAAAATACCATCTTATCACCTCTTGGATTTTATATTTAACTTATTAGTAATCTTGATTATTATAGATTTGTATGATTTTATATTTAGTTATATTTATAAATTTAATTGTTGTATTTTGTAAACCACCCAGAGTCCCCTTCGGGGGAGATGGTGCGGTGATAGAAATGGAAAAATAAATAAAATAAAATAGTGGGTGTGGCTAGCAGAAAACAAACCTGTTTGTTTATTAAATTTAGAGGCCACTTCCCTCTAGAATTATTTTGGGCTTCTTATACTTAGAAAGATAGAAAGCAATCAACAGAAAAAAGAGAGAAAGCAAGAAGAAAGGTCATGTGCATCTGGACAAACCACACTCTATATATCACGAAACACAACCGACAAGGGCTCCACGACCAAGATCTGTATCCCAAGACCTGGGAGAACAGCCAAGTTTTTAAAAAACTTCTGGAACATCTTCAGGGTGGCAGCCACACAGATCTCTGGGGGAGTATCATTCCAGAGGGCAGGCACTGCGACAGAGAAGTCACACTTCCTGGGTCCTGATAGATGGCATTGTTTGATCAAGGGGATCCAAAGCACACCAATTCTGCCCAATCTTACCAGATCAGCAAAAACCACGGGAGACAGGCGATTCCTCAAATAACCAGGCCCCATGCCATGAAGGGCTTTATTGATGATAAGCAGCAACTTCCAGGAATTGCACCTGGAAGCCCACTGGGAGCTAATGCAATTCGCAGAGCAGGGGTATCACATGGGCATCATGAGACATGCCCAACACTACCTGTGCCACTCCATTCTGGACCAGCTGTAGCTTCCAAGGTGCCTTCAAGGGCAGCCCCATGTACAACACATTGCAACTACCCAAAAGCTTACCATCTCCCTCGCTTCCAAGGATGTTCTCTACCAATTCAGTTTACCTTTCTTTCTCTCCACTGCAAGTGAGTACATTGTCAAATAAGGCATTGGGCTGTAGCTGCCCATTATTTTATTTATTAATAAAGCTGACTGAGTTTATGAGGGGACTGGGTATATTGTTAGAAATACAAATTAGGGTTAAGGTTGGTGCTTTATTTTACAGCATGCCAGCTGCCTGTTTATTTATTTTTTAATTAAAAGAATAAAAGCAATCATTTGGGGAGGGAGCTTGGCTGGTGCTGTGGGAAATTTTGCCACATTGGAAAACTAGGCTCTAAATCCAGGAACAGACAACAGTTAGGCCACCAGTTTTCCAAAGAAGTTTGGTGGGCCGATGTCCATGATGTCACATAAAGGGGCAGGTGGGGATTTTCATGCAATGTTTTTTGTGTTATGTGAACCTCAGGTAGATTTTTACAAAACTTTTCAGGTGAGCTAGCAAATTTATTTTCAGCCTTACAGAAGTTTTTTCTTTACCTACCTTTTTAACGTTGGAGGGAAATTGCCCCCGTTGGATTTGCCTATTTGTTGCCAAGTGGTGGCGCAGTCTTCCAGAAATTGCCATTGAACTTTCATTTTCAGTGTGTCAAAAGTGGGAAACTATTACGTATACTGAAAGCAATTATTTTGATTTCCCTAGTTAAATTAAGTTTAAATTTAAGTTAAAAGAAATCAAACATATTTATTTTTGTCCCATAGTACTAAGACACCATGCTTGGGCTTCAGCATTCATGACAACCATAAGAGGGCAGCAAAGAATTAGAGTTTTCAGTATTTCTTTGCTGTCTAGTAGGCATCCAGATTTTTACAGCCCAGATAACAGTAGGCCCCCAGCACATACTCTCAATGATTCAATGCAGCTTTCCTTTGTCCTAAAGTGTCAGAAAATATCTTCTTTCCCCTGTTGGAGGAACCTATGAATAAGGGTTTGTCAGAGCGAGCGCGCGGAGATGGAGCGGCCTGCCTCTCTCCTAGGCACCAGTGATCCAAGTACTATGCAGTAAATAGACTCCAAACAGAAGTTATATCAAATATCCTATTTACTTTATATACATACGTATTTACAGATCACTTCCACAGGTAACAAATGATACACCATCAACGATACAGCTTTCACGAGGTAAATGGGAATAAAATGGAATACAGAATATCTCTGCATTTATAGTCAAACTGACCTATCACATCATAGGTCAATCTCGTTAACTACCACACCCAACCTAACTCTAAGCACCTGTTGTTATGAGTCACACATGACACATCATTCCTACAACAATGGCTGCTAATTGGGTGACTGTGCAGAATATTTCACCTTTTACCTAGAAATCAAGCCTCTCTGTATAATTTATATCTAGAAGTAAATTCCTGGGTTTATCAAACCCTGACAGGGTTAAACCATACCTAGCATTATTAATCTATTGTAGTCCTAAACTTTGATAAATGGTAAAGTCAAGATGGTGACCACAACAGTGCAATCAAAGCTGCCATAGTATCATGCATCGCACATAAAAAACAGGCAGAACTTTAGTTGCACTGTTGTGGCCACCATTTTAACATTTTTTTATTACCAGAATTATGTATATCCCTGCTTTGATATTACTGCTGATCACATAAATAGCAAAAACAAATGCCAACAATGGTGTCAAAGATGAGATAATACAGTGCAATAGAAGTATCTTATTTTTAAATAGCTGTGTAAATCTACAGTTTGACTGTGTGTGTAGTCACCAGAAATAAACCAGTAATTGGGGATGTCGATATACTTATCTGTTTTGCTTTTCTGTGCCATGATGGCATCCATTACTGAACCTATCAGAGGTTCCTTCCTTGTCCCTATTTCTAAACGACCGATTGAACTGCTCAGTCATTTATTTCCTCCACTTTCCCTTCTACCTCCATTAAACTGCCTTCAATTTGCCAGAGCAGCTTATGAACCAAAGGTCACTACATCTGCAGACATCAACCCTGCACAGGAGGAAAAGTAGCACAGATTGCTCGCTCACTCGCTCTCTCCCTCGGTTTCTCCAGAGTATTTGAAAATATTTCCCTGTGGCAGCACTGAAGTTATAGAACATCCTGTCCCCTGAAATCTGACCCTGTTAGACTTCAGGAAATTATTAAAAGCAGAAGGATTTAAGAGAGCCTTTGATTTATACATGCTGCCACCTGTTGTTATTGCTTTGTAGTTTATGACTTTTTATGTGATTTAATTTGGGGGGACTGCGTATTGCTTACTATTATGTAGTTGTACCGTGAACATTTTATTTGTTATGATTCTAAACCCACCAAGAATCCTGTGACTGCAGTGAGTGAAAAATTAAATAAATAAATAAACAAACAAACAAATAAACAAATATATAAATAAATAAATAAAATCAGTCTCCAAACTTTCAGTAAATTTGTAATTCCTTTCATTTTTTCCTTTCCTTTCATTCTTCATACATGCACTTTTGGAGAAATATGTACATCAGAGCTTTCCAAACTGTGTGTCGCGACACAAAACTGTGTTGCCACACACAGTCTGGTGTGTCGCCACACAACCCGGAAGCGCTGATCATCAGCGCTTCCGGGTTTTCCCGTGGCGACACACCAACTGCAGCGCGCAAAACCCGAAAGCAGCAGCAGCGCTTCCGGGTTTTGCGCGCTGCCGCAACAGCGGCACTTCCGGGTTTTCCCGTGGCGACACACCAACGGCGGTTGGTGTGTCGCCGCGGGAAAAACTTTGGAAAACCCTGATGTACATGAATGTTGATTATTATATACAGATCCATATATATAGTGAAGAGAATCAGTTTGGTCTAGTGGTTAAGGCTCCAGGCTAGAAACCAGGATTCTGTGACTTCTAGTCCTGCCTTAGGCATGAAAGCCGGCTGGCTGACTTTGGGCCAGTCACTCTCTCTTAGCCCAAAATGTCAGGCTCGGGCGACAAGCCGGTTGGTCAATTCCTGTCGCAACCAATGGATCAACATTCAGTTGATCCAAAAAGCGGACCCTGTACCTGCGGGAAAAACGTTAGGAAGAAATATATATGTTGACTATGTCTATGAAGGTTCTCAGTCATCCAGGTGGAATTGTCTGTAGCTTGAATCATGTCAACTGGATTTCTATTTTCTCAGTGGAAACGTTTCGCTCCTTATCCAATAACATAACATAACAATATACAGTATGTTGACTCCTGGCAACTGCCTGAACAAGTCCCTACACTTTTCTTGGCAAGATTTCAGAAGTGGTTTGCCATTGCCTCCTTCCTTGGGCTGAGAAAGAGTGACTGGCCGCTGGCTTTGTGCCTAAGGTGGGACTAGAACTCTCACAGTCTCCTGCTTTCTAGCCTGGTGCCTTAACCACTACACCAGACTGGCTCTCTGTTTTTTTTTTTTATTTTATTTTATTTTATTTTATTTATTTTATACATAATTATATAATCTCCATTAACTCACTGTTGTTCTAGGGAAAAATTCTTGTTGGGACACAGAATGCTGAAATCATAGAAGTTGGAGAGAAAAATGCTGCCTGTAACATTCTGATTAATGGGCACATGGATGGACCTATCTGGGGATTGGCAACACACCCGTCTCGTGATGTTTTTCTTTCTGCAGCAGAAGACGGAACAGTCAGACTTTGGGATATTGCTGACAAAGTAGGTGTAAAAACGATATTTAAGAAGTCACAGTAATGATAAGTGATACATTTTTCAACCCATTTTTTAAAGTATTACCAAGAGTTAAGCAAGTGTCTATAAAAAAAGGAAGCATTGCATAATTCAATATGCTATTCTAATTTTAATGTTCCTTTTTTAAAACTATTGCAGAAGATGGTGAACAAAGTCAATTTGGGCCATGCAGCACACACTGTGTCATATAGCCCAGAGGGTGACATGGTGGCTATTGGCATGAAAAATGGAGAATTTATTATCTTGTTAGTGAACTCACTGAAGATATGGGGGAAGAAAAGAGACAGACGATCTGCTATCCAGGACATCAGGTGAGAAATCATATATCTCTCATTTGCTCCAGGAACAAATGTGACATCTGCACATGGATTATATTACTGGATATGATGCTTATCCAGATATGGCACTATTGCATTGCACTCATCTGTTAATGACTTGACAGATGGGAAATTCTAGTACTACCGTTCACCATTTTCGAGGAGAAGAAACTGAACTGAATCCTGTTTGAGTCACACAATCAGCATCAGTGATGATCTGTAGAAAAGGTGTATATGCAAGCCAGAAGAAAATAAAAGACCCTGAAGTATGAAAATGCCATAGAATAGGGGGAAGTAGGATAATTTTCCGTATACAGCAGAAAAGATTCAAACAGCAGTTTAATATCTTGAACTTTTTAGATGAGTTACTTGTGTAAATTAGAATGAATTTAAAACTCTTGATCTACATAGGTTCAGCCCAAATTCCCATTACTTAGCAGTGGGTTCAAGTGAAAACGCAGTAGACTTTTATGACTTGACACTGGGGCCTCCTCTCAACCGAGCCAGCTACTGCAAAGACATCCCAAGCTTTGTTATTCAAATGGACTTTTCCGCAGATAGCTGTTATCTTCAGGTAAGCACAATAATGTGGGTTTTTTGTTATGCAGTTCTTTCTTTATATCATGAACATTCTTTTTTAAGGTTATGTCTTGGAATCTTTGACTCCAGTATGAATCTATAAGAGCCTGGTCTTGAGACAGGCAATTTCCTGTTGGTTTTGACCAGAGCTTCAACAGCCCAAGAAGAAACTATAGCAGAACTTTAGAATGTTTGTTGTTGTAGTAGTTGATAACTGTTGGAAGCCTTTGGAGATTTCAGAGGTATACAAAACTAATAAATACTACTCATTGAAAATATCTTACTTTAGAATTCTTTGGGGTTCCTCCCATCAACTTTCTTATTTGAGGCAGGAGTAGTAGTAGTGATAGTAGTAATAATGATATTCCAAGGCTATTGTATAGTTTTTGAAGGTAGCGCCCCTGAGCATCCAGTGTCCTCGCTTATCGACCACTTGTTCAGCAACCATTTGAAGTTGCAACAGTGCTGAACGAGTGGTACTTACAAACGGTCCTCGAAGTTCCAGCAGCCACGTGATTGCAACTTGAGCGCTTGGCAACCAGCTTGCACTTACGACGGTTGAAGCATCCCGTGGTCATGTGATTGCCATTTGCAACCTTCTCTGCCAGCTTCCCACGAGCAAAGCTAATGGGGAAGCCAGCAGAGGTCGCAAGTCACTCTGGTAAGTCCCCCTGGCCTCTCTGCATTTGTGCTGAGCCACGGCCTCCTTGTGCTCGTGCCAGGCCACAGCCTCCTTCCCCTGGCCTCCCTGCCTTCATGCTACACCACAGCACCCCCCCTCCAACTCACACACGGCCTGCACCGGCCTCCCCATCCCCCTGCGGCACCCCCACACTCCTTACCTGGGACTCCCACCACTTCCCACTTAACAACCCACGTGTCTTGGGGTTATGACATTAACCAGGACTGCCTGGATTGCCGTTGCTAAGCGATGTGGTTGTGTGACATCACGCTTTATGACCACACCACTTAGTGACGGCAAGCCCAGTCCCAGTTGCCGCCTTAACTCGAGGACTACCTGTAGTAGTTTAGATAAGGCTTCTCTGGATATAGTTCTGGACCTTCAGTTTTTGTACCATGTTGGCGATGCAACTTAAGAATGCAAAGTCTTTCTTATAGACTACACAATTTGTATTAAATATGTTAGAACACCTATAATTAAAGCTTATATCTCCCTATATGTATTCTTAAAGGTGTCTACTGGGTCTTACAAAAGGCAAGTTTATGAAGTGCCTTCAGGAAAACAACTTCTGGATCAAACTGTGATTGATAGAATAACATGGGCCACTTGGACCAGGTAGATCAATATTTCACTGTCTAAAAATATGGCACATCATTTCCCACTGAAAAGAACATAAATTTATACACTTTCTGCATACAGGTAGGTCTCAATTAGTGCAAATTCAAATAGTGCAATATTCAATTTAGTGCAAATTATAAATTGATACCAGATTGCATTTAATGCGAACCAAAATTCAGTTAGTGTGAGGTTAGCATGCACAAAGTTAAGGCTAGTGCATGCGCAGTTGCCATTGGGGTTTTAGACCAGGGCTTTCCAAAGTTTTCCCGCGGTGACACACCAACCGCCGTTGGTGTGTCGCCGCGGGAAAACCCGGAAGTGCCGCCGTTGCGGCAGCGCGCAAAAACCCGGAAGCGCTGATGATGATCAGCACTTCCGGGTTGTGTGGCGACACACCAGACTGTGCATGGCGACACACTTTTGTGTCGCAACACACAGTTTGGAAAGCTCTGTTTTAGACACTAATCATTGTGTGTGCAAAATGGAGAAAAGGAAGGTTCCGTTCACAAAAAGCTGAAAAAAGAAGAGGCTCATTTTGAAGAACTACAGCAGAATACAGGAGATAGCAGGAACGCTTTGGATATGGATTTGTCCTCTTTTACTGTTATACAGTACTTCATTAATAAACATTTAAAAATGTATGTTTAAAACTTTTCATTGCCTATTTCCGTCGAGCTGGAACCAATTACCCTGTTTTCCATAGAAATATCACTTTGAATACTTTGAATTGGAATAGTGTAATGCGACCATTTCGTGGGATTCATTAACCACACTAATCGAGACCTACCTGTGCATTATGACAGGAGTATAGATGTGGCAGAACTACAGCATCCATCACCATTAGTCATTCTGGATGGGGCAGTCTAGAAACATTTTGGAGTTCTGCAGTTCAGCTTTATGGCATACTGAATTTCCCCAAATAAAGGAAGGGCAAGAAATACATACTTCTTAGCAAAAAGTTAACATCTGGAAGCTGCAGCTAATCTAGCATGCAGCGGTGGGTGCAGTTCTGGGCATCTGGCAGTTCACCCGAGTTACACCGCTGTTGCACAAGCTGCACTGGCTGCCAGTTGCTTTCTGGGTGCAATTCAAGGTGCTGGTTATCACCTTTAAAGCCCTACATGGCACAGGGCCAGGTTACTTGTGGGACCGCCTCTCCCTGAGGCTATCTGCCTGTCTCACTAGGTTAGATAGGGTGGGTGTGCTCTGTGTCCCTTCCTTCCAATGTTGTCACCTTCAGAGGGGTGCCTTCTGTTTAAATGCCCCTACCCTTTGGCCCTGTAGCACAGAGGCAAGGTGACTAGAGAATTCAACTCTTCCTTACCCCTTTGGGAGAAGAATCAGTTTCATGCAAAAGATAAAATATTTTTTTAAAAAAGCCTTTTTACCTTTAAATATTCACTGTTGAAGAAGGCAGATTACAGAGCTATTGAGATCACATGATACAGGAGCTGCAAACTAGTTAATTTGGACAATCCAAAAGAAAATGTAATGCCCCAGGCAGACCGCAAGGTGGCGATGCTCTGCTACAAATGGAGAGTTCTCTGCCCAAAGTCTCTAAAGAATCTGAAAGTTCCAAATAATATTACCAAGAAAACAACAGGGCTCAGAGAGCACCAAGGACTCCACAAATATTACCAATCTCAAGGAAAAAATATTTTAAAATATTTAAAAAATTAAATCTTCACAAACCTGTCTCAAATACAAATAAAGGCTGAAATTGTATCCAATTTCATAACTTGTACAGAAACATAGAGAAGCTTAGACTTAGTACAATGAGCAGATCGGAATCAAACACTTGGTGCAAATTCCAGGGTAGTTATATATTTCTATCGAAATAGCAGCTATCTGAAGCAGTGTTGCTCTGCTTCAACTCCCTGGCACTTCCCAGCTTCTTGGGCCTACAGCCGCAACCATGTTATTATTTCAGTGGGAAAACTGCATAATGTTTAAGCTACAATTGTGTATCCCACACTCAAGGAGATTTTCTTTTAGAAAACATCAGTCTGTCTCAGCCCAACTCACCTCACAGTTTTGTTGTTGTGGGGAAAATAAGAGGAGGAAGGAGTATTAGGTATGTTCACCGCCTTGAGTTATTTATAAAAATAATAAAGGTAGGATAAATTTTTTTTTAAAAATCTCCTTTTTCAGCACCGTTGTAACCTCGAACGGTCACTAAACGAGTGGTCAGTAAGCGAAGACTGCCTGTATAAGGTTATGAAATAATGATAATGATAAATAACGATACAATGATTTGCCTCTAACAATATAGTGTACCTTGTTCTTTATTTTCTTCACTACATCAGAACATGTTCTCTTAGTTCCTTTCTCTTCCCTCTATTTCAGCATTCTAGGAGATGAAGTTGTTGGAATCTGGTCCCGGCATGCTGAGAAAGCGGATGTGAATTGTGCCTGTGTTTCTCACTCGGGAATTAGCCTTGTAACAGGCGATGATTTTGGCATGGTCAAGTTGTTCGACTTCCCTTGTCCAGAGAAGTTTGTAAGAGCTTTTTCTTTCATTCAGTTGCTAGGCCTTCTGATGGCTGAATTTGAAAGCTAGCAGGAGTGTCCGCAGGGTGTACTCAGAAATATTAAGACAGTGGCCACAATGGTGCAATTGAAGCTCTGCCTGTTTTTTAATGTGACATCAACCCACCCCACCAGCTCATGCAGAGAGGGCATGCTTCGGACCCCAACAACAAGAGAACTCCATCTAGCGGGGTCCAGGAGGTGAGCCTTCTCTGCGACAGCGCCCGCCTTGTGGAATATCTTGCCCCCGGAGGTGAGGCTGGCTCCCTCACTCCTGGCCTTCCGGAAGACTCTTAAGATCTGGTTCTGCCGCCTTGCCTGGGACGGGGGAGGTAATAGTTCCTCCTGCGGGTGGCTGGCCCCATAATGTCCTCCTTTTATATACGATTTTACCATTCTTGGATTTTTATATATGATTTATTATATTGTTTTAGCTGTAACGTATGTTTATAGGTTTTAATTGTTGATATTTTGTAAACCACCCAGAGTCCCCCGTTGGGGGAGATGGGCGGTGATAAATTTGAATAAGAAAGAAAGAAAGAAAGAAAGAAAGAAAGAAAGAAAGAAAGAAAGAAAGAAAGAAAGAAAGTGTTGCAGGCAGAGCTTTGATTGCACCATCATGGCCACCAGCTTGACTTTTTTTTTTTACCATACCCTGTGGACATCCCAAAAAGGTAGAAATGTCATTACAGTTAAGTTTAGTCAAATGATTTACCACTCATCTGGAGCAGTTATTGTCCCTTGGTGAAGAATTGAGCAACTTTGCCTTCCCTTTCCGCCAAAGCAGCCCAAGAAAATTGGTATAAAGCAGTGCAAAGGAGCAAAGGAAAATTGTGTTGAATTTATGTCCTTAAAAATAGAATTATCCTCCAGCAGGTGACGCTATATTTAAAGTGGTAGCCGGGAGAGTTTTGCAGCGGGGGAGCAATACAAAGAGAAGGAATTCAGTAATGAGTCCAGATTAATAATGATTTCAGTAAAGTCAAGGTGATTTTTTTAAAAATGTTAAACTAACCTGGAGTTTTTTGTTTGTTTAAGGCAAAACATAAAAGATTTTTAGGTCACTCAGCTCACGTGACCAATATCCGCTTTACAAGTGGAGACCGATATGTTGTCAGTGCTGGCGGAGAGGACAGCAGGTAGGTCGGTCGGTCTTCATTTGAATATGGAAAAGAGACAGAACTGTATCCACGCCCCTTTCCTTCTGCTCCTTCTGAAACTGCACTCATGTCATTGTTGAACTAGCAGAAACCTATGTCATAATTGCTGGTCTGCAGTATGCTTTACATGTATTTTGAAAACCATGTTTTCCCTTTTAAAATCCATTAACCTTTAATATGTCTTATTCTCTTTCCTTCCCTTCTGTTTGGAAACACAGCATATTTGTCTGGAAATGTGTCCACATGCCTCATTAAGAGACATGGAGACCTTCCACAGAGGATGTGACATGAAGGAAGAGTTACTAGTGCTCTACGGTTGCAAAGAGAGCTCTCCGGTGCCCCTCATGCTTCAAGAAATGGTGCTGATAAAGACAGGTAGCGATCTGTCTGTCGGACTAGAGTCTATCAGAAGAATGAACTACTGCAAATATTTTGAAATTAATCCTATTTCTAGCATATCAGATAGCCTATATCACTTTCCCACTCACTGCCAGATACTGAAATACTTCGATAAAGGAGTTTGGGCTCAATCTACAGTGCCCCAATAACATTGTGGCTTATACTCAAGATATATTATTTCTGATCTAATTCTGTACAGTATATTGATGCGTTTACTTTCATCATGGATGTTTAAATACTGGGTACTCATACTCAACAGAAGAATCCTTATTTTATTACTGAAAAGAAAACTACTGTGCTGGTCTTAAAACTTTTTTTTTAAGGTGAAAATAAAATTGAAAAAATGAATGGACCTCCAAAAGATTTGCTTAGTTCACCCAACCATCCAACCAATTAACACAACCCCTTAAGAATTGTTTGCTTCTAGGACCTGCATAATTGTATTGATTTTAAGACCTGAGTTGTAATCCTATCTGTTGAATGCTGGTAGACATGCAGGAGCCCATTCTTCAAGGCAGATTTAGTGTTTTTGTATCATTTGAGCATTAAATAAATTCTGTGAGCAGAATCACATTTGCTCACATTTTGAGTGCCTTGCCCCAAACCTAAAAGATCTAACTCCGTTTTTTGCCTTGTGAATAAATGTGTTATCAATGAATGAGAAAGCGCTGTGCTTATTTGCAGTGCAATGCTGAACAGAAGGGGACTGAGTTCATTTTAGTGTTCAGGTATATGGAAGGTATAGATTGTCAACAGTTGCAAAAAAACAGTAGCAATAGGAATTATTTCTTCCACATTCCTTGCATTTCTGGATGAAAACTTTGTAAACTCAAAGTGAAATCAATCATTCAAATGTGTTTTATGGTGTTTTTTTTAATAGAAGAAATAAGAATGGTTAAATTTCTTGATCTTCAAGTCATCTTATAATCAGTTCATACATGCAGGCTCCCATTATTTTAAACCTCACAACAGACATTCGTGATTATTTGTTTCAAAGCAGCCTGTGTGAAAATGTACCTACACGTAGAAAAGTTGCAGAGTAGCTGATAATGGGATTTTGATAACTTCTGTTTTGGCATCAAGATATAACCTCAGCATAATCATGTATGCTGAAAACATTGGCAAATGACAACCAAAACATTTCTGTAACTACAAATCCTTGCTATCCAGGGAGAAATAAGTCTCCTCAGTAAAAATGGATGCCATTGCAAAGTAGACCTTTATCCTGTGTCCTTGAAAACAATGGTACTCATTTTAGGAAGTAAAACCGGAAGCATAGTTGCCTTGTAGATGGGTCAGTTAGTGTTTTATCTAGAAAACAGGAAACAAAGTTTCTACACCTCCCCTCCACAATTCTTATTTTTTTAAATAAAAAATACCTGCATTCCATTTCTCACTGAAAAAATCCCCAAGTCATTTACAAAGAAATGAAAACTGTATGACCAAGATTTCAGAACCAAAACACACCTTCAGACCACTAAAAAGACAAATATTAGAGTGAGTTAATGACCCAGGAATGCCATCATAAAATATATATATTTTTAAAAGATGCCTAACACATGTCATCATATTTAAACATGTTTAATCTATGTTAGGTAATCTGGGATTCCAAAGAGTCTCCTTTTATGTTTAATGTTCAGTATGGAGCATCCCACATAACATGGTATCTAAATGAACCTGATTACTTACATAAGAATTCTCTTCCCATCTTTGAATACTTGAAAGCATGTATAATAATATCACTGAGGGGAAGAGTGGCAGGCATAGGTACCTACTACGGTATCTTTTCAATTTATACCCTCACATTAGTAAAGGTAAAGGTTTCCCCTGCACAGTCATATCCAACTCTAGGGGGCTGTGCTCATCTCCGTTTCTTAACCGAAGAGCCAGCGTTGTCCGAAGACGCTTCTGCAGTCATGTGGCCGGCATGACGCGCGCAGAACGCTGTTACCTTCCCACCAAAGTGGTACCTATTTATCTACTTGCATTTGCATGCTTTCAAATTGCTAGGTTGGCAAGAGCTGGGGCGAGTGCGGGAGCTCACTCCATCACGCGGGGCTAAGGTCTCGAACCGCCGATGAACTTGCGAACTTCCGATCGACAAGCCTGGTGTCTTAACCACTGAGCCATCGCGCCCCTCACATTACAGATAATAAAATTTAGGTTAGGATTGCATAACTTCAGTGAGCTCAAGCACTGTACCAGCTTTCCATGGCATGCCAAGGGTTCCTCTCCCACTTTTTATTTTTTCCCCTAAATGGGAGCCAGTTTGGTGTAGTGGTTAAAGCTAGAAACCAGGAGACCATGAGTTCTAGTCCCGCCTTAGGCACAGAGCCAGCTGGGTGACCTTGGGCCAGTCCCTCTCTCTCAGCCCTAGGAAGAAGGAGGCAAAGGCAAGCCACTTCTGAAATCTTGCCAAGAAAACTGCAGGGACTTGTCCAGGCAGTCGCCCGGAGTCAACGCTGACTCAGAGGCACAAAAAAATAAATGTATGTTATTATTTCTTATTTGAATGGGCTTTTTGATAATAGTAAAATTGTCATCCACTCAGGTAAACTGCAGGCCTTTTCCCTTTATGAGTTTTTCAGCAATCCCTCTCTACTGACGAAATATAATACTCTAGACATTTTCTTTTAAGAGTGTGAATAGCCAGTCAAAGAGGGAGTATCCAAGGCTTTGGGAGTTTTAAGGGAGGCTCTCAGGACTGCAACTTAACTTCTCCCAACTGGGCTACATGTGGCATACAGCCCAGAGACCACATTTTTTGCACAGCTAATATAGGTTCTAAATTGAAAGCATTGACAATGTTTGAACAAAAAAGTACTTTAATTCTGCCCAGCTGGTATTTATTTTTGGCATGGTCAAAATAACTAGGCACATTACAAAATAATAAAATGCAACTTTAAAAAATAATATACTTATTACAATCTAATTTAAGGTTAAAGTAAATCAAAGCCTGAGTTCACTAAAGCTAATTTAAGCTACATAAAATGAAACCTTTCTTGGGCCCAGAAGACATCCCAAGAAACCTTCCCCAGCTAGGAACAGACCAAAGAATTTTATGCTGGGCAGTTTAGACTATTTATTTATTTATTATTTCATTTTTGAGGCCACCCAACTCCACAGCAATTCTGGGCAGCTTACAATTAAAAAAATAAGATAAAACAGCATATATCAAAGAATGAGTATACAGTTGCCTGGAAGACAGAACCAAAAACCAAAAAAAAAAAACCACGAAGGGGCTCAGCCACCATGCTAACCTGGGAGAACAACGATGTTTTAACAGTTTGTGGAAATTCAAAAGGGTGGGAGCAGTACGAATCTCTGAGGGAAATCATTCCACAGGGCACCAGCCATCACTGAGAACGCACGTTTCCCACAAGGTGATACTGCTTCATCAATGGGATCCGGAGTGTGCCCACTCTAGCTGACTTCAGTGGATGGGCAACAACATGCGGAGACAGGCACTTCCTTGAGTAGCCAGGCCCTATGCCATGAAGGGCTCTATAGGTGGCAACCAGCACCTTGAATTGCACCCAGAAGCCAACTGGCTGCCAGTGTAGCTCACAAAGTAGTGTGGACATATGTGCATACCATGACATGCCTATCACCTCCCACACCACTGCATTCTGGAAGCTGTAGCTTCCGAGTGGTTTTCAAGGGCAGCCCCATGAAGAATGCATTGCAGTAGTCCAATTGAGGTCATGAACATGCTGCGTGGAAACTCAATTTGCTAGTGCATCTCTTCAAACATGCTTTCAGGGAGAGGGGATCCATGGATATTCCAAACACGAGGAAAAACAACGTGATTCTAGGATTTTGTGTCTGTTCTTACCCTTTGGGAGAAGAGCACCCACAGGCCCTTTAGATTGTGTTATTTTACCCAACCACCACCCCATAAATACAAATCCTTCTACTGAAAGGAATTTGGAGAAACTAATAGTGTATCTTTTTTGTGTTACAATTTAAAGAGACTACAAATGCACCCTCTTTAAGGAGTTAATTAAGTTATGAACAAACCATAAATTCATTCACTCCCCTTTCCCCTTCTTCACTAGCATTCCCCATATATTTGAAGGTTCTTATCCTGATTACTATAGCCATGTATAAGAAATGTTTACCTTTCCCAAACACATTCATGCAATTTAAATGACTTTACACTGAAGCCACAAAAAGCCCTAAATTCTTAAAATATGACAACTTCCAATCTTAACAGTGGGATCATTGCAACAAAACTCAATTTCTAGTGATGCTTTTGCTTGTGAATTTTGACTCGAAAATGTTCTGCAGTAGTGAAAAAAAGTGTACTGAATACCTGAACCTATGAACTTCAGCCTAAATATAGAATCCTGAAAATAGTAGGGGATTCATTGTGTAAATGTTTCTTATTCTAAGCTTTGCTTCCTTCTATCTCTGTTCATCCAGTCACTGTGAAATGAGCAAACCAAATCCAAGTGTTCTTATTTTTTTGAGTCCTAGATGTAAACCTTGGTTTTGAAATGTATATTTTTAATACTAAAAAATACTAGAGGATAAACCAAGAAGCATGCTTTAATGGTTCAGTTAGGACTAATTTGCATGCTCTCTTGGCTAATGCATATATAACCTTCCCACTGTTTTCCTGAAATGTTTAACAGGTGCTATAAGTTGGGTATTTCCTTCTTCTCTAAGAGGAAATGATTGCTATTCTGTAGTAAAAAGAGAATGTTGCATTAAGAAAGAATGCAATGTGATGTTTATTATGTAATTTTCAAATTCTGCATATATTATTACATATACAAGTTTTAGGGTGGGGTGGGGGTGGGGCATCAGGCTTATACTATATTAAAACCTGATTTATAAATTTGCTTCGGTTTTAAAACTAGCTTCACATGATCCATAGAGGACTGTCATTCCAGGGGGAAGAGATGACAGTCCCATTCAATATGTTGAACTATGCCAATGGATTATTTTAAGATGTATTTCTTGGCTGTGAAACTATATTTCTTTGATTACCCTGGGCACTCATATAACAGCTTTGAATAAACCTGTTTGTTTGTGGTTGAGTTGAATATGACATGAGATGGAAAGATTTTATCACTTTATCTAAATCCTTTCATTGTAACAGTAAGGGAGGTGTTCCCCTATATGGTTGAAAGACTTGCTAGTGAGAAAAGTTCTTAATAATTATAATAAACTTTTTGGTGGTTACACTGGTCTATGGCATATAAAAAGCAAGTTGAAAATTCCTGTCCAAGTCATTACATGCATCTGTATATCCTGAATATAGTAAATGTTGACTACTACTTTTTGTTCACACCGTCTGCATAATGTGGAGACAATTGCTGTGGCTATGGTCAGCATTCTATAAGCCAAGCAAGTTACAGACTATAAAAAATTTATATTGATATAAGAAGAAATACTAGGTCATAAATAGTTTACTGCCACACAAATATAATATTCATTTATCATTTAACCATTCTATTTTCTATCGTCAGAACATCACAAAAATAAAGTTTGAGTCTCCCACTTGTAGTGGTAAATAGGCTGTTCACTTGTCCATAATTACCTGTTCAAGTTGTGTGGTCAAGTGTTTCTTAATAGAAATAGGAGTAAAAATCCATGCAGGAAGAGAAGTGTATAAAGGAAGGAGGAAAAAAGAAGAATTAAGGAGCCACAGGAAAACAACTGAAGCTTGCTAGAAAGAGATCTCAAATTCTGAAAAAAGGAAAGGCTTGGCTGCACCACAGCCTTCTGTTTTGCAGATAAACAGCTTATCCCTTGTTAGCCAGATCCCTGCCCAGAGTTTATGAATTCCCTAGCAACTATTTGCACACCTTTGGGGATACTGATTTTATAATCCTAAGAACTGAAGGATACAATATGTTCAAAAGCAATAGAAAGGGAAATCACGCTGTATATTAGAAAGACTGAAGGCAAAAGGAGAAGGGGACGGCAGAGGTTGAGATGGTTAGATAGCTTCACCGATGTAATGAACATGAATTTGAGTAAACTCCAGGAGGCAGTGGAGGACAGGAAGGCCTGGCGTGCTATGGTCCATGAGGTCACAAAGAGTCGGACACGACTAAACGACTGAATAACAACAAACACCTGCTCCAAAATCCAAGTAAATGAATGGCATTACTGTAGAGATTATCAGGGTTAAAGTTAAGTGGAAGAATTGATGGTGTTTATTACTGCCTACCCAACCAAGAGGTAGATGCTGCTCTCCAAAAGCAAGACATCTTTCCGATTGCAAGTGGAAGTAATAATGACGGGGACTTTAATGATATGGACTTTAATTACTCAGTATCTGTTTGAGCTTAGGTTAGTGACATATGCCAACAACAACAAAAACGGCTTTTTCAGTTATGTTCCAAATACAAAAGAATCAATATACCAATTTCTCAGTGGACCTGGCCAAAAGCAAAAGTACTTAGGCTCAGTCTTTTCCAGTAAGAGGGTATGTGTTTCACCAGGCAATTGTGAAGGGCAGAACGAATGAGCAGAATTGAAGTTTTGGAACTGATAGCAACGTGGGCAGGGAATATACTCTGAATGAACATAAAGCTCTAGGGCCAGATAAATTAGATCCCAATTTTTATCCCTATCTTCAAAGGCCGGTGTATGGGGCGGAGGGGGAGGGGAGGAGGATGCAGGGTCCAAAAGGCAGTCTGACATTAAGACCTTGGGAGATCCTAGAATAGATTTTAAAGAGACTGATTTGAAAATATCCTGAAAACTGTAGTAACTTATAATCAGCATGAATTTGTCATTAACAATTGTTTTCAGACGGACCTTGTCCCATTTTTTTTATTGGGTAAGTTCCTTCAGATGTTATGGGCATGCTGCAGATGTAATGTATTTTGATCTCATTAAACCTTTTGACAAAGTACCCCATGAGATGTTGATTAGCAAGCTAATTAAGTGTGGGATCAATAGCTTAACAATTGAGTGGATACATAAGTGGCTTGAATATTGCTCTCAGAGAGTGCTGATCAATGGTTCCTCATCAGTCTGGAGTGAAATTTCAAGAGGGATGTCACAAGATTCAGTCCAGGGTCCTGTGGTCTTCAACATTTTTACTAATGTCTTGGAGGAAGAGACGGAAGGAATGCTTATCACATTTAGAGATGGCAAAATTTAGAGATAGTTAATTTCCGCTAAGAAGTAGAATTCAACCTGATCTTGATCATTTAGCTGAAAATAACAATCAAATAGAGATAAAAGAAACAGAAATCTATACTAGATTGGGGAATTCCTGGCTTGGCTTGGTATTTGTGAAAAAGATATTGGAATAGCAATTGATTACAGGAATGTTTAGCCTTGAGAAAACAAGACTGAGGGAGAATATATAACATTTTTCAAACACCTGAAAGACATCATTCACAATAAGCCAAGACTTACTGTGAAATAAAAGATTCAAATTCCAGGAAGGCAAGTTCCAATGCAATGTTAGAACAAACAAAGTGTGAGAACAATCTGAAGTAGAAGCAGTTACCGAGATAGGATAGGCTCCCATCGACTAGGATGTGTTCACATCACAATTAGCCATCTGCCAGAGATACTTAAATTTGGATTCCAGTACAGAACAGGAGGTTGGACTTGGTGGTCCTAAACAGCACCTTCCACCCCTACAATGTGTTCTTCTTGTAAGAGATTTGGAACTTTTATAATCACTAAGAAAATAATATACTTTTGCTACTAGTGGAAAGCTGTTGCTGTAGGGAGACCATTCTTTTAAGAATTTGTATAAATTAGGATTAGTGGTAATGAGTCATCCTTTAATTTTTTAAAATACGTAACTCATTAAAATTGCTCAAAAGACAGTATAAAGTGCAATATAAGCATTGTACCAAATATACTGTACATCCATTTTAAAATGTCTTTTAGTAATATCAAAATACATCAAGCACAGCATTCAGCTTTCTTGAGAGGCATCATTGTAGTTCCAAACTTCAGAGTGGATCCAACCTGGCCATGAATATTGCTGAATATGCTAAGAATTCTGTGAACCATTTTCAAAAACTAAATCCCCATATGCATGAAATCTTGCACAAACTTAGTGTATTTTGAAAAAAAATTGTTGCTATCAATGCTCTCCACGGTTACAAGATTGTTTTCATTTTATTGCAAATATTCCATTATGCATTATTCCATTATATTATTATCCTTTGAGTCCTGGAGCAGCTGCAGCAATCTAAACAGAACTATCAGTGGTTTAAATGTATAGTTTATTTACTCAATGATTACATCTTCCATACAGAATCTCAACTTGGAATTATATCCAATAGGGGGTAACTTGTAATGTGTAATTTAAGGTTGAATTGACTCTTTGCTCTGTGTATAGAATTAAATAAATACATTTTGCGGGGCACTGTTTTAAGACCTATTGTTTACTGAATGTTTTCTTACATTAAACCATTTGATAGCATTTGCTGTTTGTCCAAAATTATATAATGTACAAATAAGTGACCCCTATCTCCTTAAACTAATTTAGCTTTCACGGAAGAATGGAGAAAATACAATATTGTTGCAGTTTTATTTGTTCTTTTTATGTTTTATACTTTATTGTACATTCTTATTTTGTGAGCCGTGGAGTCCTGTGATTGCAGCAGGATATAAGCCTGATAAATAAGTAAATATTAACTATACAACAACCTTGCACAATATTTGACAATCAGAGTAAACTAAATTCATCAACTATAGTTACTGATCTGTTTTAAAAATCAGGCCAAGCATTAGAGTGGGTGAACCAAATAAAACTATAAAGCAATGCAAAGCACTGCAAAAAGGAAGAAAACATTGTTAAACAACTGGCAAGGTCAAACATGGCTGGTAACTAGATAATCTGGTGTAGAATATGCTTAGTTTATATTTTTAAAAATCTTAGCTCTTAATAGGGAAGATTATGAAAAACATGCTCTTTCTGATCTGCTGCTGCTACCAAGAATCACATAGTCTCTGGGATACCGTCCCAGGACCCACAGGACCACAGTCTTAAATGTCCAATTAAATGTCCCTCTGAGTGGATATGCGCCTCCAATACGACTTAAATCTAGAAAGAGCTTTATGGCAAGAATACCCTAGAGGGGTCCAAAGAACAGAATCAAATAAATAAATGGAGGAATGAGCTCACTGATTTGAGTATTTTACCGAAGGAAGAAATGGCCGCTGGAAACACTCTCCCTTATACAGTTTGGAGGACAATGAATAGGATGAGGGTGGGGGTACCAAGGTGCAAGACGAATTTATTTAAGTGGGGGTTGTTGGCTGGCGACAATACATTATGTGAATGCGGAGAAATCCAAGACCCGGACAATCTGATGGTGTGTCGATTACTATCGGAGCCTTGTACTGTCGACGACCTACAGCAAGCTAATGACAAAGCTGTGGCGGTGGCTACATTTTGGCAGAGTAAAGTTTGACCTGGACACGAAATAAATAAATGTCCAATTTCAAATCCTGACCTATTGCATGAGAAAGAGGATTCCTTTTAGCCTCCATACTGATTTCTGTTCTTAATACAGTCATTCTAAGGTAAGAAACAAAAATTCAGGAGAAAAGTCTGTGGGGAAAGAATGCTGTCTGTCCTTTCCTACGAAAACAGAACTTTCAGGAAAAGGCGTTCTAAGAGCACATATGAGCTATTCTACATAGCTGAAGACCTATTTTTCAAGAAAAACTCTACCTTTTCAGTAGTAAAAAAGACAGTAGCCCAACATAAGTAGGACAAAATCCTTGTCTTAGTATTTTAATTAATTGAGGATTAAGGATTATTCTCTTTCCTACAGACAATTTTACAGTAAAAATATGTAAAACCAGTTATTAAATGTACAACAGTTGAAAATTACATATTTCAAGTATGTTAATCAACTTCATTTTATGAAACAATACATATTCAAAGCCTGGAATATGTGATAAATTTTTACAGCATCTTGTACCATCAGCAAGCATCCTTCCATCATCATAGTACTATGATGAAAATTGAATGGGAGTCTCTGAATTATTCACTGGAAGACAAGTACAGAAAATTAGCAAGCATTCTCTCATATAAATGGTATGCTCTAAAAATCATGTCTCAAATATGTCAAACTTGAAAACCTCAGTATACACAATGTTCAGCTAATAATAAAGAACTATGTCTATGAAGGTTCTCAGTCATCCAGGTGGAATTGTCTGTAGCTTGAATCATGTCAACTGGATTTCTATTTTCTCAGTGGAAACGTTTCGCTCCTTATCCAAGGAGCTTCTTCAGTCTGAGCAAAGTTAGTAAGGGAATCCTTAAATATGTTTCTAGGTGGCTGTGTTCTTGTGTTTTGGAGTTTGATCTTTTGAGTTTGAGCTTGTACACCCCAAAGATCAAACTCCAAAACACAAGAAAAGCAATGTAGTTTATGCAATCCAGTGCAGTGAGGAGTGCTCTGAACTCTACATTGGAGAAACCAAACAACCTTTGTACAGGAGGATGGCCCAACACAGGAGAAGTAACACCACAGGACCAGAGTCAGCAGTTTATCTTCATCTAAAGGAAAAAGGACACTCATTTGAGGACATTAATGTTCACATTCTAGACAGAGAAGATAGGTGGTTTGAGAGAGGGGTCAAGGAATCCATTTATGCCAACTTGGAAAATCCTTCCTTGAATAGAGGTGGGGGCCTCAGGCACAATCTTTCCCCTATTTTCCTTCCTGCTTTGTCTTCTGTGCCTAGGAAGATTAAGACCATTTCGCAAGCTCAACAGCAGCATGGTAATCTTAACGATCCTCCTTTAGATGATAAAGGGACTTAGAAATAACATCTCAAAATAACCATGACCTAGCCCCAGGTGTAAGGTCACACAGCCACCTAGAAACATATTTAAGGATTCCCTTACTAACTTTGCTCAGACTGAAGAAGCTCCTTGGATAAGGAGCGAAACGTTTCCACCGAGAAAATAGAAATCCAGTTGACATGATTCAAGCTACAGACAATAATAAAGAACTGTATTTACACAGGTTTCATGCCTAACTGGCTGCACCTTTTCATGTTCTATTAAGAGATGTAATTACAGAGAATAAAATGAATTAGTTACCTAGTTTGAGTTCGGGTCCATTTCAAGGCATGACGTGGTGGTACAGAAACAGCAGGGTGGTAGAATGTGCAGTCTATTCTGGTACAATGTGTGTTAAACCTACAGTGCTAACAAGATAAATGAAAGGCTTAAAAATTTGCTTGCAAGAATTCAGTTTGGCTTGTTTTAATTTATTTAATATATGCTTTTTCTTTAAAAGTTATGAAATCCCCAATTGGATCACTCAAGTATCTAACCTGAGCCAACTGAACCCAAGTTGGAAAATTTCTGTGATTGTAGTTTTTTAGAGTTAACTCCTAGGCCAGCTCAAAACTGCATGTGATACAAACTCCCATTTCTGGTGTCACTGATAGTGCATTCACATGTGCAAGTCATCACTGAAGCTGCAGGTCCTAATATGCATATGGCTACTCTATCCTAGAGTTTAACACAAGATGGTATTACTAGAAGTACCAAAATGCTGAATCTAAAAAATATTATAAATTTTATGGAGAATATATTGTCTTAAAGGAAAGATCCTGTATAATACAACAGAATACACAATGAGAGAAGTCTTGCCCTGGGGGTTACAAGCTAACATAAATTGCTATTGCTAACTATGTTTGCCAGTTTTTCTAAACACAGACTACCATCTTGGTTTCCTGATGCTGATTTCTACTTTATGGATTCCAGTCTTTATTATCAAAATCCTGCATATCATATTATAATCTGTAAACTCAGATATTAATAAACAGACTAATATTTCATGTTCCTCTTCTCTTTCCCATACTTAATGTATCTCTCATTATCATCAACATAACTTTCCTTTCCCCACACATTGTTCTGTCTTGTGTATCTCATGTCTTATGTGCACACTATCCATTTGTCTTCTGTATGGATCATTCTTCCCTTCTCAAGTATCATCACCCATTTTTCCTCACTGTCCCATCTACTTCTTTCAGATTCTCACACATGTGTGCAGACATGTGCATACACAGACACATGCACACATGTATATATAGTCAGTACTAAATATACTATTTTATATAAAATGCACTGGGATCAAAATGAAATTTCTAAGAGTAAACAGCACATGCTTAAATTTCAGCCTACTGTTCCAAATTTTCTCTGCAGATAACTCAATCTATGATACTTACTTTGGGATGGTAGAAAGGACATTCCATTTTCTTACACGAAGGGAAAAAGCGGCAAAGCTGACTGGTAGAAGATGCTGGTGGGGCTGGAGCTGAAACTGTTAAACCAATTAATGAGAGAGAAATGGCTATTCCTAAGTCCAAAGGCTAATATTTAATTAAAGAATTGCAAGTATTACCATACAGGTATATACATGTAATTTTAATTGCTGGCTCCTACAATTCCCAATGTACAGTATAATTATGGGAAATCACACAGCTAAAGGCAATGAATCTGGACCTAGCTACTGGCAGAGTAGGAGGTAACTATACCTCCTATTCTATTCAATAGGCACTGCTGTGAATTCCAAAATGTAAGAAATATAGATTTCTTGCAAGTTTTAGGAATAAGTCATGAGAAAGAATGGCATGAATAATGTTGTGCCAGAGGTTGTTTTCAAGAGGAGGGGTCATACCATTCCGTGCATACAGAGTAATTCTTGCTAGGGATTTATGAAGCTGGCCCCATCACAGCTGGAGCAAATTAAGAAAGAGGGGTTCCCATTATTCCCTACCCCAAGTTATGATCAGTATTTCATAAACAAGACATAGGAACTGGACCCACATCCTCTACTCCTTTTGGCCATGCTAGATTATCACCAGACAGCTCACAACCGAGTGGAATTTAGTGGCTGTTCTTAGCCAGCAGTTTTATTTTGACAATATGACCAGTCGTTACAATGATCTATGAGCCTTTGTATTCAATTCTGCTGTCACTGGCATATTCTAGCAAGCTTTTTTTTTTTTTTTTGGAAATATTAAGAAAATCTTACCTTGTTTAGGAGGTGGTAATGGTGCCCGTCGACTGGCATGAGTATAAGGGCAGTCAGGTTTGGTGCATTTGGCATCATATTTACAGTTTGGATGGATGAATAAACACTTGTCAGCAAACTTGCAGCTTGGAAAGACTCTGAAATGTGGAGGTAAAACAGTTATTATTCATGCAGAATGAGCTTGCCAAGATGCACCCTTTCAAAAATGCTTATGTTTACTGATGCAGAATACTATTTTACACAGAGCATGAGAATTGGGTTTTCAGGCTCAAGTTATAATGAAAGCCAAGATCTCACTGGGAATTTTTTAAAAAAACCCTCAAGCTTCAAATATGTTTTATTAAAATTTGGCAAAAGTCCCTAAGACTAGAAAAAAATCAAAGTAGCAGGAAACATACCCACGTGTAGAGGTTAAGCCAAATGTGTGGTTTGGTTGTTTGTGTGTGTGTGTGTGTGTGCGCGCGCGCGCGCACGCACACAAAATCTTCAAGGCCCAAATGGATCAAAAAACCAAAAAGGCCCAAAGGGTTCCCAAGGATTTTGGATTTTGTTCAAGTACCCAATTGTATCACAAGGTCTTTGCCAATGTGTAATTGTGCAATGTGCAATGTGCAATGTGCAAAAAAAGAAAAAAGGAAAAAAGAAAATAATTATTACATTTCTGGCTAATGAATCTGATTTCCCAGATTAAGAAATGGGGGGCGGGCAACCTATCACTACTCTGAAAAATATCAGCCATGGCCATGACAAATGAAACAAGATGAAGACTGGGAACATTTCCAAGAGTGTCAATGTAAGAGTGGTGAAAAATGGGCTGCAGTGCTTTTCGGACTAGCAGAAACTAATACTCAGTTCTTCCCTAGACCTGGGTTGATAGGAAAAAAAACAGTATAACAGCATTAACTGCTCTGGTCCTCCTAACACAAGTGGAGAAGACTTAATGATTGATCACTGATTGTTCATATTATTTAAAGACAGGTGCTTTAATAGAATAAATATCTGTTTGAACTCCTATCAAAATCATGCCTGAAGATGCCTAACTCTTTGCACACACCCGCCCTGTTATCTTGCTGCTCCTCCTTCTTCTCTCTGATAATTCTTTGTTGAAATTTAGACCGTAAGCTCTTGGGGCAAGGTCTTTCCTTTTTTCCTTATGTTAGCATTAAGCTCCATAGAGTGCGGCAGTTATCGTTACATCCAGAGTTCCATCAAATGGGTTTGCCAGATGGCCAATAGCAATTACATATCTACAACCACCCAGCCTTGATTGCTCATTTCACTCTCCCCCATCTGAACTCTTCCCACAATGCGGGGGAGTCAGAGGTGGGAAGTCTTCATCTCTCCTCTTAAAATTTCAAGAACCTGGCACAGCTCTAGGCTCCTTTCCACAACTATCAGTTACATATGAGGAGTAAGAGCTATAGAATAAAATAACCAAATGAATCACCAGAATGTGCAAAATTTGCCTAATATAAAATAGGTCACCATCCATCTTTTCTTGGGAAAGATTTTAACACTCTAGGTTCAGAATTTCCACTCTTGTTTTGGTCTTGCCTACGCTACAGTTGTTCTGCTGATGTAATATTCCAGGGCACTAGCACAGTGCAAATCCCCTTTTGCAAGTATGTTTTCCCAAAGATCCCTGTGTAGCAAGTACAGCAGTAGCTGTCCATTGATTCAAGTCAAGTTCTTTATGCCTAGTAATGAGAAATATTCGGTAACATCTTGGTAACACTTTGGAAGCTACATATGGGCAATGACCAACTGTCCTCCAATCCCTGTTTACCATTTTAGCTACTGGCTGCAGCCATGACCACATTCCATGGTAAGGAAATTCAATTTCAGCGCAAACATCTCCTCCTCACCAGTGCTGGTGGTGCGGCAAACTTCTTTTGCACTAACTCGTGTGCCTGAAAGCTAGGAAGGCAAGTTAGGTTAGGCTGCCCTGAGCAGCTCAGTGCCACTTACTTGCATGGCAGTGTGGGATGATGGAAGGCACATTCATCTCCGTTTTTGCAGGCAGGCCAGTATTTGCAGCGCTCAGGTACTTTCTCCACCTTGTGTAAGATGCCTATTTCTTCCATCTCTACTGTGGAGAAAAGCCAAGGAAGCAATGTTGGACATCTGGATTGTTCAAAAGAGTTTTGACCCAAACAACTATTTATATAGAATGAAATCATACAGAGTTTAGAATGAGATTCAGAAAAATATCCACAAAGACAGAATAGGTCTGCCACAAAGCAATTTGTATAATTCTAGGGTCACACAGGCTTTAGGCATATTTTCAGCACAAATGCTTACTTCACTGCCCACTAGCAATCAAATTTTAATCCAGAGCTGGCTGAAAGATAGTTCAACAACTAAAGCAGAAATTCAAAATGAAGTCTAATCACATTTAACTACTAATTAACTGGTCTTTCCCAACCTTTTACAGAATCGCCAAACTGGTACTAAGTGTGACTAAGTAAATGGGCTTTATGTACAGGGCCAATATAGTGATTCAAATTCATGTCATCAGATTTTCTTTCCTGTAGATTCTTTTATATTCAGAGTATGATAAATGCTACTTTATCAAAATAGCCAATTACATATTAGTCTGTTTTTCAGAAGTTCATGAATGAAGGTGTAAATATCAAAATACAATGAAATGTTGTTTCTTTACTGCCTGCAGTTCCCGATAGCACTGATCGTAGAAATAGTAGGATGGAGGATAAAGAATGTCAGCAATTGTTTAAACCTTAATTATTACTGTTACTACTCAAATCTCTCTTAACCTTCATTCTCTGGAATTGTCTGAAAGCCACGGATAGGATAGGATAGGATAGGATAGGATAGGATAGGATAGGATAGGATAGGATAGGATAGGATAGGATAGGATAGGAATAGAAATCTTTATTTCATACTTTCACTTCCAAAGACTGAGCAGCTTAGAAGTAGCAACTTTTAACAACAAAACCTGGTTCTGCTGCCTAGCGTGGGAAGGAAAAGGTAATAGCACCTCCTGGGGGTGGTTAATATAATACCCTCCCTAATTTGCCAGATTGGATTTTATATTTATATTTTTATGTCATATTGTATGTACAGGTAGTCCTTGCTTAATGACCCTAATTGGAACCAGAATTTATGTTGCTAAGCGATACGGTTGTATTATATTGTATTTTAATCTTGTTATTATTGTAAGCCGCCCAGAGTCCCCCGTTGGGGGAGATGGGCGGTCATATAAATTTGAATAATAAATAAACAAACATAAACATAAACATAAACTTAACATTAAAGCCTTAAAAGTAGTCCTCGCTAAATGACCATTCATTCAGCGACCGTTCAAAGTTATGATGGCGCTGAAGAAATGGTACTTATACCCGGTCCTCGAAGCTGCGGCTGTTGCAGCACCCCCACAGTCACGTGATAAAAATTTGGGGGCTTGGCAGCCAGCCTGCATTTACAACTGCAGGAGGCGCTTCAACTTCCCCCCACCCACCCATCTCCCCCCATCTCTGCCCTTTTGGCAGCCCTGCAGTCCGCCGCCCCTGCCACCCCCAGCTGACTTTCTTCGTCTTCTTCGTCCTGCTGCCGACGAGGCGCGCCCAGCCTAGCCCTTTGTGAGGCAGCTGCTGGCCACGCCAGGCCTTCTTCCCAAAGCTGCGCGTGGCTTTCCCGAGGCTTCGCAACGCCTTCCGACACCTTGGAAGAAGACCTCATTTCACGAAGGGCCAGGCCAGGCATGCCTCATCAGCAGCGGGAGGAAGAAGATGGAGAAGGTCAGCTGGGGGTGGAGGAGTGCAGGGCGGCAGGGGCAGCAGGGATGGTGGAGCGCAGGGCGGCCGAAAGGGCAGAGATGGGGGGAGCTGAAGCAGAGGCAAGAGCGGCAGGGCAGAAGTGTGAGGTCCTGGCCTAACAACTGCAACCGGGACTACCAAAACTGCCGTTGTTAAGCGGTGCTGTCACGTGATGTTTTGCCTAATGACCGTATCGCTTAGCAACATAAATTCTGGTTCCAATTAGGGTCATTAAGCAAGGACTACCTGTAACATAAAAATAAACAACATGGCTCTGACGCATCACCATTTGGGCAGCAGAATTTTCAAGTGTCCCTGCGATGGTATGTGGGAAAGACCGTGGGAGACTAGCCAAAGAGACGCTGCCAAGGGGATGGTCAGAAAAGAGACAGCATAGCACGCAGCTGGATAGCAGACTGGGCAAGAGGCTCAGAAAAGACCCTCCCTAGTTTCTCGGGCAGTAAAGGAGATGGGGGGGGGGAGAAATGTACTTTCAGACTTGCAAGATTCTATTAATGTAGCTTTACAATAAAGTAGAATTAGCTCATCTGGTCGTGATTCCTATCTGGTTTGCCCCATGAGGCTGACAGTCCCCAAATGACTTTCCAAGCAACTATGTTTTCAGAGTTCAAGGGGATCAAGCTTTGTGCACAGGGACTCGCTTCCCCCAAGGAGCTTCTCACTGGGGTAAGAATAGGACAGACACGGGAGGGTTTGTGCGTATAAGCGATGGGGCTGCCCCCGCCACGTCCGCCACTGCACCTGCTGCTGCCATGGCCGCCATGCCCGCCTCCACACCTGTCCCCACCATGCCCACCATGCCTGCCGCCACACTGGCTGCCATGCCCAGCATGCTCGCCGCCACGCCCAGCATGCCTGCCATTGCGCCTGCCCCCGCCACGCCCGCCTGTGCGTGGAGACCGTCCGGATGCCCGCAAAGCCCGTGCAGCGCGGCGGTCCAGGTGGGGAAGCGGCACCTCCGTTCGGGGCTACAGGAAGACCCCTCTCCTCCTCCTCCGAGAGGGAAAGATGCCGCGGCCGGGCCCTGCTGCTCCCGGGCTCCGCTGCTCGGGACCCCCGCCTCTCCTGGCCAATTGCAGCTGCTCGCCGGAACGCAGCCCCCAAGGAAGAGTGGGAGGATGAGCGCGGGGTGGCGGCGGAGCGACGGCACAGACCCGTCGGCTCAGCGGCGCCCGGGCCGCCTCTCGGGATTGGGCACCCAGCCCGGCTGCGCTCTCTTGGCATCTCGGGCGCGGGCAGGCAGGGGAGCGCGCCCGCCCGCCAGCTTTTACTTTTCGGCGCCCCGCGGCAGCGGTTCCCTCGGCGCGTCGCTCTCTTCGACGGGGCGGGCGGGCGGCCCTCTCCCCGGGGTCCGAGTAAGCCGGACAGCCCGCGGGGCTCTGTGCCGCTCCCTTTGACAGAGGAGGGACCGGCGTGCCTTGGGAGCTGCTGCTGCTGCTGCTGGTGGCATGTCTCGGCGAGGCACGCGGGCCGAGCTGCCTGCCTGGCACTCGGGCGCTCCAGCTGGGGTGCAGCAGGACGGGAGCATCACCGGTGGCCCGTGAGGACCGGCCAGGGAAGGCGCTCGGGTGGAGCTCCCGTCCCGCTGCACCCCAGCCCGAGTGCCAGGCAGGCAGCTCCGCCCGCGCGCCTCACCCAGACATGCTGCCAGCAGCAGCAGCAGCTCCCAAGGCACGCCGGTCCCTCCTCCGTCAAAGGGAGCAGCAGAGAGCCCCGCGGGCTGTGCGCGAGGTGTGGGCGGCTGCGGGTGGCCCCGGCCTTGGAGAGTGAGAGCACGTAAGAGCGTAAGAGTTTGGGGGCGGGATCCAATCACGTGGAAGCGGCGGGGGTGAGTTCAGCTGCGGAAGAGCCACACTCAAGGGGCCAAAGAGCCACATGTGGCTCGCGAGCCGCCATTTCCGACCCTTGGGATAACCTATTCCAGCAGATTTTACTTCTCCCTGCCCATTTCCACTGGCTGACTGAAACGGATTGCTCAGGAAAAAGGATAACCACTGCAAAGCAGTGCCTCTCACTCACAAACTCTTGAAAGTGCCCCAGGATATCCTAGCCAACTACATGAAAAGCTGCTGAGAGGTCAAGCAGGACCAGGAGAGTCATACTCTTCCCCCGCCATGCCATCCTTATCCTGCCAAAACTCATCAATCAGAATAACCAGTGAGATTTCAGTCCCACACCCAGGCCTGAATCCTGACTGGAACTGATCCAGGCAATCCATTTCGTCCAGGAATCCCTGGCTGTTTTTGAATAAATAAAATCTCCCTTTAAAGCTACACATACTTTTTCCATGTGCCATAATGCTGTTTCCTAATTACATCCAGGCAGAGTAGACAAGTCAAATCTATGCTCTTCTCAACTCAGAAAGTTCTGTAAAAAATAATATATTCTAGGAAATTTGGCTTACAGGTTAGTCTTTGCATTCCTGCTTCTAGTTTAGTTTCCAATTGCCCAAAGATATTTTGCAATCAAGTTAACATAAAGACCTTATCAATGAGGATGAGAGTGTTACCATCTGTGCTGTCCAGCTGTCTGGATATAATGTGCATCTGCTGTGTGTGAAGGCTTCTTAATCCCTTGCTGGCTGTTGGTTTGGGTGGAATAGGCCTAACTCCCTCCATAAGACTTAATTCTTCCTCCTCTTGATCAGATAAGTACCCTGGAGGGCTGGGGACTCCATCCAAAGTGACTATGAACTTGGGACTAGCAGGCTTCTCTAACAGCATAAGCTGGTCTCTGTAACAAAAGGATAAACAAAGAATTGTTTACGATACTGAAACAAGAACAAAGGAGTGGTGATTGATACCAATAATTCAAGTTGAAAATGACTTGATGGCACATAACCAATCAAATATAATTCATGACAATCAACAGAGCATAAAAAGGTAAAGGTTCCCCCCGCACATTTGTGCAGTCGTGTCCGACTCTAGGGGCCGGTGCTCATCTCCGTTTGTTAGCCGAAGAGCCAGCGTTGTCCGAAGACGCTTCCACGGTCATGTGGCCGCATGACGCACGTGGAACGCTGTTACCTACCCACCGAAGTGGTACCTATTCATCTACTTGCATTTGCATGCTTTCGAATTGCTAGGTTGGCAAGAGCTGGAGCTAGTGCGGGAGCTCACTCCACACGCAGGGCTAGGGATTCGAACCTCCGAACTTGCGATCTTCTGATTGACAAGCCTGGCGTCTTACCCGCTGAGCCACCATAAAATACTTTTTTAAGACCTAAAGGACTTCAGAGACTAAAGCACTTTCCCTCAAAACATACAATAGCTGTCACACCCTTAAAATGGAAATGACACTTGAGTCTCACACCCTTAGTTTGTGTAAAGAAGGAAGCATATTCCACTCTCTATGAGTCTCTGTTCTGGGCATGCTTCCGGACTGGAAAAGGTATGACTAGTAGAGATATTCGGCTAGCCATCCAACCACCTATCTCTGACGGCGGAAAATCCTTCTGAGCTGCAGCATTAGGAATGACTGAAAATATTTGATTGCATCCACACACTAGGCACAACCACCAGTCCTTAGTTCTTCTGTAGATGGATCCTGGGGAGTCAATGAAGCCTAACATTCATTCAATTCATTTTGTGCAACACACTATAGTTTGTGAATTACTGGCATAAACTAATCTGAGGCTTAAGAAAACATTTGAAATAAGTCTATTACAATTTGCCTTGTCTCGATATAAAGAATGTTACCTTTACAGCTAAGAGACCCAATTCTCACTCCTTTGCTCAGCAAACAAAGTTCACTGTTTAGACATACTGTATGAACATGCCCAATTTCCAAGTTAAGTTTAACTCTTTACTGAACTGAAAGGAGTGATTTTTTTACCGTGTCTGAATGAGCCGTCCTGAAAGTGCCTGCAAGGCATCTGTAGCATTGTTCCCCACTTCCAGGTTTCTGGGTGTGGTGACTTCCTCAGAGAGCTTGGGCTTCTTCAAGATAAATGATCTTGTATCTGTGTGGACCACTGATTCCAAGTCATAATAATCTAAAGCAGAGAAAATTGGAAGATGTATTATAGACCCTTTAAATCAACCACATACTGTAAACATACTGTAAGTTGTGCCCATTCCTAGACTGGGAGGCTCTACTCACTGTCACTCATGCCCTCGTGACCTCCTGTTTGGACTACTGCAACATGCTCTACATGGGGCTGCCCTTGAAGAGCATTCGGAAGCTTCAGCTGGTACAGATTGCAGCTGCCAGGGTTGTAAATAGTGTCGGCAATTTGGCACATGTAACACCACTGCTTCAGGAGCTGCATTGGTTGCCAGTGTATTTCCAGGTGCAATTCAAGGTGCTGGTTGTCACCTTTAAAACCCTTCATGGCTTGGGACCAGGTTACCTGAGGGACCATCTTTTCCCAGTTGTTCCTACCCGTCCAATCCAGTCCGGCGGGATGGGCATGCTCCGGGTCCCGTCAGCCAAGGAATATTGGCTGGCGGGGACCAGGAGACGTGCCTTTTCTGCCTGTCCTCTGGAACATCCTCCCTCCTGAGATTAGGATGGCCCTGACCCTTTTGGCTTTTCGGAAGGCCTTGAAGACCTGGTTTTGTGCCCGGGCCTTTCATGGTTGTGCTGACACAAACGGATTTTAATATCTCTTGGCTGTATTTATATTTAACTTTTTGTATTGTTTTAATTGTTTGACTGTTTTTTATTATTGTTAGCTGCCCAGAGTCACTGGTCTGAGATGGGCGGCTATATAAATTGAATAAATAAATAAATAAAAATAGTGATTAAGCATGAAGCTACTCAATGAAGATAAGTCATAACTACTGATCATCAAAAAAGTGACAAACTTCTCTCTTCTGAACAAAGTTATATAAACAACCAATGATTCTGAGGTGACACTGCATTTGAACAAACATGCATGTTGTTTGCACACTTTCTTCTGGCCTCTAAAAGGCCAGCAGAATTTTAAAGACTAGAGGAATGGCCATGGTTTATAGTTTAATTATAGATTCATCGTGCACTGCCTTGGCAGCTTCTTAGCATAGGAGCCCTAAAGAAACAATGAACATACACACACTACAACACAGCAAAGCCCAATAATAGCAATACACTTGGCTCTGTCCTTTCTGCCAAACCTACAATGAAAAAACACCTAACAAGTTAATTGGCAAAGGTGTGTTGGTGCGTAAAGAGGGGACAAAGTAGGACAGTGTAGTAGTAGTATAACTTTATTGATTAGTCAATTGACCATATCAAAAAATTGGGCATCAGCCACAATAAAATACAGTAACATAAGGCAGGTAAAATACTGTAAGATAAGATAAAATAGACTAGAGTGAGATAAAATAAGATAAAACACAATGTGAAATAGAGGTAAAAGAGATAAAAGAGTATAAAAGAATGTAGAGGCTTATAATAAAATGAATGATAAAATACAAAAGCAATATGTGTTTAGGTGAATTCATCACCTTTGCATGCCACCCCAATGTTTTCTATAAATTGTGTTCTCAATTGGACAGCCCTGACTATAAACTTAGCAGTTCTAGTGACTACATATGTGTTTGTGCCCTGAAGGAACTAACATAGTCGTTTGTTACAGTCCCAATACTGTATATGGTTCTGTCAAGTAGTGTCTGTAGGTACTGAGCCCTTGCTGGGGCATATAATTGGCAGTTAAATAGAACATGCGCAATGTCTTCTATTTCAGATGCTCCACAAACACATGTTCTCTCAGAATATGGCACTTGGTGGAATTGTCCGTATTTAACCATAGAATCCAGCTGCTTGAATCTTGCTCTGGTAGTAGCTATCCTATGGTATTGAGTCAAACCCATTGTCAGGTATTTTTCTATTTGAAAAGACGTTTTATTCTTAGCCAGCCATTTCAATAACCTAATGTTCGCAAGTGACTCAATATCGGTTTGGGCGTTAACATCCAAGACTCTTGGTTTAAATATTGCCTTAGCCTGATGTCCGGCTGAAAGTAAATATTGTGTTGAGAAGCCAAGGTGTGAGATGGTTTGGAAAAGTTGATTGATCCATGTGGTGGGTTGAAGTGTGCCCATCTGTTCTTCAAGGCACATTTTGGGTAGTCTATCAGGTTCCATTGAGAGAATCCTCCACCAGTAGTTGAAGACTTTGATTACTGCTAGACTGTAAATGGAATGGGTGCCTGTTTCAGCTCTTACTGCTGCTGCAGGTGTATTCCTGTCAGTCCCCAGAATAGTTCTTTAAAAGTGTGCTTGATTTTGTTTGAGTAAGGAGGCCTTTGATAGGCCCCACAGTTTGGCACCATATGTTAGGACAGTGTCTGAATAGCTATCTAGAACCGTTATTTTTATGATAATGATGTCACTGATGTATTTATCTTTGGCATAACCCAACAGAAATGTCCTATATATGAGTTCCACTGAAATAACCAGTACTCACATAGAAGCCCATCTATTTAGACTCATTCATTTTAATGGGAGAAATTCTTATCTGGGAGAAGAGAATTTCAAGATACAACTAAGTACATGTATACATACGTACCCAATCATACCATTACCTTTCAGGATAAATAGCAATATACAGAGCACAGAAAGAGGGGTAAGAAATAGTAAGCCAAAGAAAGGTATGAAATAAGAAAAGGTAATACAGGTAAATCTAGTTCACTTCAACACCATTTACTATACTTCTCTATATCTTTTTATTCTTGCAAACCATCCTCACTTCCACCATTTCCATATAACACTTCATACATTGCCTTTTGTTCTTTAAACTTGTCACCTCTTTTCCTCATCAGCTCCATCCAACTCTATGACTTTCAGTCTTCCTCTTCTTGACCCATGCTCTCGTCTTCATATATTTGTTTTGCAATTTGATCCACATTCATTCTCTCAAAATGATTAAACAATCTCAAAGAACTTATTTAGTACTGGTCACTAACTTTAATATTCAGTCCACATTCATTCAGCATCCATTCATTACTGGCCACACTTCTTCTGGTTTAACCAGACATTCCCTAACAACCATATTCTGACTACATTTTTACAGGCTCTGGGGCAGAGTGAAGGTTGAGCCGATGGATTTTCTTTGGTTATATATTGTTTCTGGAGCCATTAATGGTGTATGTGTGTTTTGTATTTTTTTCCTTACTTTTAATTGTAAGCTGCCCAGAGTCATTGGGAGTCAGGAGCTCTATACATAGTGTGTATGTGTGTGTGCGTGTGTGTGTATGTATATGTATATGTATATGATGTATCAACTTTATTTATCTCCTGACATACCCGACTCTCACTTCATATACTAGGGTTGATGGGATGTGAGCAACAGTATGTTGGCTTGCAAAGCAGTCTCAGGATCAGAGATCTTGGCTTGCATAGAATAGCATGAGCATTCTTGGCTTTTGGCTACATTTGTGGCATACTGGTGAAAGTATGCCCAAACTCACTAGCAGCACTCCATTAGCAGGGAAACATTTGTATCTTGAAGTGTTAAAGATACAAATGAAAATAAAACAAATATATCTTCACTTTGATTTACTCAAAGAGAAGTTTTCACAAATAGTTTCTTGGTTGTATCCATTCTAGCTTTTTCTTAAATACAAACTACTGTATTAACTTCAGATATCAACATTATGTGTAATATGGGGTGGTTCTGATTTGGCAGCACAACAGCAAATGGCAATTCCTGCTGCAGCAGAAATTGTATCTACTAGAAAAATTCAGAAAGGAATTTATTTTGTTCTAAAAATATGAAAATATGATGCTTAAAAAAAACAGCCACAACCAACCTTGAGTTTTTTGTAACATCTCTTCAATGACTGGCTCAATCTGGAGACGGGAAAAGAGTTGCCTCTGTTGGGTTCCTAAAATAAATTAAGAATGAAAATGATGTTTTATTCCTCTTCAATTCAAGTTAGTGAACAACTTTGTAGTAACTTTCCTCATTTTTTTCAAGTGCTTATGTTTCTGTAAGGCATGGCATTCTACTACAATCAGTGTCAACTTATTCTTATCATTAACTCAACATTTTCTGCATGTGTCTCTATGGGCCCGTTTGGATGAAACCTCTCCCAGATTCTCTTTAGTAGGAAGCGGAATGTAGCCACTGGGCTTGCACTCTACCTCTTCATTCTCCTAACTGCATCTCACAAATTCAGGAGATTAGACTAGATGGATGGATTAGTTCTATCCATCTTACATATTAGGCTATAATTTTAAATAAATCTGGCAAAAAATCATTTTTATATGCATCATTCCCTATTCTACATATTTTGTATTTATTTTTCAAGACAAGAATTGTACCTCAGAAACTGGAGAAATAAACAAAATGGGTAATTGTGTCCCAATTCTTATGAATCAGGTTGGTTTCCTTAAAAATATGGTACAAACTAAATTCCTCCCTACCCCATTTCAATGCTCAGAAATGTTATCAGGAGAAGGGAGGGGATTGTCTTAAAACCATGTTGATGAACTTTCTCAGAACAGTGATGTCCTACAGTGAGAAGCAACATGCTAGATCACATGGATTTTTGAGACCCAAAGAAGCTTCTCTTATATTCTCAGATAACCATATAAAATCCACTTGGCACCTCCTCTGTGTTTCTGTGCTTATCTGAGTATACATGAACTATTCCGGTTGTGAGAGAAAGGCTGAAATGTCTTCCTTCAAAGATCATATCAGAAAAGGCTTCACTACAATATCTCAGTAAATTAATCAGGCATAACTGAGCTTTCAGGGATTACTTGAGAATATGGTGGCACATTCAACACTACCTGGAACTCTCCCTAATGTCTGTTCTCTTTGTTCTTCTTCCTGCATCTGAGAATTTACTCTGGTCGGCTGATTCTGGCCATGAATCACTTCAAGGAGGGCTTCTTCATGGGAGGCCCGAGTTCTGGGAGCCACAGGAACTGTCTGCTTTGGTGGGACTTTCCATAAACCAAAATAAAGCATCCAATGTGTTATACAAAGAGCAAACAATGACAGATTTTTTAATCCCAAAATTGTGGTCTGTTTTTAAAACTCTGCTAAATTGAATTCAAACAATACTAGTTCCTAACTAGGAAAGCCTTATTTTCAATGTGTTTTGGATTTTCACTAAAAAAAGATTGGTGGAAGAGTTAGCTTATTGAGCAATCCAATGTGCATGTATAATAGAGAGGATTGTGGAATCATTCGGGTATTTCTCAATTCCAACTCCCAGCATCCCTCATTATTGGCCAAGCAGGCAGGGATTAGTAGGAGATGGCTCTGTTCACACAGCATGCTCACTGGTTCATGGTTAGAGGGGATAACCCATACAAACAATCTGCTTTACTAACCTAGAGAGGTTAGATTAGTTCAAAAAAAAACTTAGTTTGGTTTTGCAAACTTCTTACCAAGTTTAAATCAGTTAAATCTCTTCACTTCCAAGACTGAGAGAGGCCCCCTACTGACTCCTCAGTATTCACCCTCACCCCCAACAATAGTGAACATGTTGTCTGGAGAAAGATATACTGTAGCTGGGTTGTTCATGATGGGCAATTACAACTACTGCTTCTTTAAGCTACATTCTTTCCAAACCAAGGATGAACCACTTATATCCCTCAGAGGCCTTTCCTCTGGACCACCTTAATTATCTTTACTATTGCAATGTAGTAACTTTTGCAAGTAACTTTTGAGAAGCTTTGGCCAAAAGAGGAAGGATATACACCCAATATATAAATTATATCATATTTTGAAGATTTGAGAATAGATCAGCACTAGGAACGTAAATCAAATTTATTAGTTTAATTTTTATGACCAAAGAGTCATAATCAATATAAGTTTCATAAGCTTTAGCTTAATTATATTTCTGAAAATTTTATGTTCTAGTAACCTATTTTAAAACCAAACTGGAACCATTGTTTCCAAAGTGGGGCTTTGCTCTCATTTATTTTATGCCAAGTTATTGGCAATTTTTTGCTTGTAAAAGGGCTATTACAGCTACGGGCTAAAAATAATTCAAAAGGGATAGTCACATTAATGTGTTGCAGCAAAAAGCATGGGGCACTCTAAACCTAAACCAACTCATTACGCCCTAAGCTATCCTTTCACTAGTTATGCAAAGTGTAATTCTACATTCACACTTGTATACGCACAGAGAAAATTCACAACAGCAGTAACTGATATTCTAATAGTTCAGGTACCCAAATATTAGTAAATGAGTAATACCTGCAATGGGTAGAAAACTATCAAGATGGTTCACACCATAGGTAATAGCATTGAATTCTGTGATAAATTCTTAAATTATGCTTTGCTTCCCACATCACCAACAACAAAGATTAACTTGAGATATGAATGGGGCTCAAAGATCATATATCTATGCCAAATTAATCTACCTGTAGCATAATTAGTTGTCTTTGTAACAGATTCCTGAGCTTCAGATATAGCTTTCAATATTAAATTCTTATTAGCTTGTTTGGAAGGTGGCAGTGAAGGCCTAGAGGATTGAATAAAACAGATACAAGGATATTAAATTAATACTTCCATTTTTATTACATATTCAAATATTCCCACATTTCATTTTCAAAAAATGGATTGAAATCCATGGAGATACATTAGCAGTCACCCAACCGTAAGCTGAATGGTGGCCACTTTTTCTCTTCCTCATGAATATACTTCCATTCATCTGTGCCTACTCACAGCCTTGCAAAGTATGCTGCATTTCACAGCAACTTTGTAAGCTGAGCCTCAAAACTGTTATCAGCAAAACCCAGTATGGAGAGACACCTGCTTTCTGCTCAACCATCAGAACATATGAATCTAAATGTGCCCTGCTGGATCATACCAGAGGCCTACCTAGACAAGCATTCTGTCTAAAAGAAAGCCCAAACAGAAGGGGAACAGAACAGTCACTCATTTCTCAGCAAATGGTTTTCAGAGACATGATAAACTTCAGCACAGAACTACCAGTTTAAAGCCACTGACAGCCTTATCCGTCACTTATTTCTTTAAGCCTGTTTTAAAATACCCCGTGCTGACAGCTATAATAATTTCATCTTCCAAGAGTAGATTTAACTTTGTGATGTGTGAAGAATTAGTTTGTTTATCCTGACTCTCTCACCATCAGCTTTATCTGTTTATCCCAGGTTTAATGAGAGACAGGAAACATCTTTCCTATTCATTTTTTCCTACATTGTGAAATGTAGAACCTATTTTAGCTTCGTTCCCCATTGTTTGGTTTTTATTCCTAATTGATCTTCAAACTGTATTGTTTTAGTTACAGTTTAATTCCAGGAACTTTCTTTGGCCTTTTGTAAAATGTAGTATAATTAGAAAACAGGTGTTTTTTTTTAAAAAAAATATATCACTACCTTCTTTCAGGTTTTGCAGGCACAGAGACACTGCTGGAGATGCCTCCCAGTCGCAGACCATAGTCATCCTCCTCTTCCTCCTCCTCTCCATCATTACTGAACCGTTTCACTTTGACTACTGAGCTTACAACTGGGAGTTTTCTCTTCCTCAAAGGTTCTTCCTGCAGGTAACAGGATAATATTTTATTTGATAAATCTGATCCGCCTTTCAGTCAAAATATTTCCAGGCAAGGGTAACTCCTGTGTCCATTTTACTTTGAAGATTTATGTAAAAGAATTCCTGCTGATTTTTCAAGAATCAAACATTTTTTATTTATTTGCTTTTGTACCTTTCTCCAAACTACTAAGGGATCATACAGCAAGACAAAATAAAACACCATACAATCATGTATACTGAAAGCAACCTTATGCACCATTGAAAACAAGAAGTCTAAACTCACCTCTTGAATACTTTTTTAAAACTACATGATGCTGTATATGAATTGACACACACATACACATATATACATACACACAAACGCAATTTAGAAGGCCAGATAAAAAGTTAGCCTAGCCTAAATAGATGTAACTCAGCTAATCACATACTTTGCCATTTGCTCCAGACCCCCTATTTTCTTAGATCAGGTTTCAGGGGAGATACAAAGTAGAGAGCATTGTCTATTTAAGTATGTTTTTATTTAGATAGATAGATAGATAGATAGATAGATAGATAGATAGATAGATAGATAGATAGATAGATGATAGATGATAGATAGATAGATTTACTATACACAGAGAGCACAAAATGGCTTGAAACCACAAAAATTATCAATAAAAATGCAATAAAACCAAACTAATATATTTAAGCAACCATTCCAAGATGCCAACATTGTAAAAAGAATAATTCAAAAATCCAATCTAGTTTTTTAAAAAATGACAGTATAAGCAATAGAAGCTTTGCATTCATACTGATAGTTTTTTGGAGACTTTTTAAAGCAACATTTTATCTCAAAGTTGAAAATGAGATAGAATTGAGGTTTGTCAAATCGCACCATGGGGATGTGTAATTTTTGTTGGCTCCCTCACAAGGTTGTGTTTAGCATGCTGAGAGCTGCTCTCCATAAGCTGGTAGAGCCATGGTTAACTTTGGGAGAGGATTTCAGAAGTTGAAGGAGTGAAACAGATGCCTTAAACATCTGCAAACCTGAAGATATTTTTGCCCCTTGGGAACTCCAAAATGCAAAAAAGGGCCCAATTTGTTGCCCCACCCACCTCATTGGGGGGGTTTTCCGGGGCTAAGGGCAGGGATGCTAATGAGCCACATGTGGCCCTGGCTTACTTTTTGCACCCTTGAAAGAAACAGTGGTAATCACCATCAAGAAGGCTGTTGTTCGCCCTGATCAGGCCAGAAATTCAGGACAGGACTTAAAATTATGAACAGGAGGAGGAGGAGGCAGACTTTAGAAAACCAAGTTCCCTACATTTTAATCATATTATAAAAATAACAATATAGTCAAATTTGGACAGAGTAAAGCCGTGACCAAACCTACACTTAATTTTTGAAGGGAAAGTTAGTTTTCTAGCTTTGTTTTGCATAATAAACGACAGAGCAACAGTAGAGTAAAAATAATGATAAACTAGATTATACTTCAGGGGAAATTCTGTTTATTGATTTTGTTTATATAATTAAATATTTTTACCCCACCTGTCATTCCATCCCCAGGCAGCATATAAAATGTAAACTTCTTATTCAGGAGAATATCAAAGCTCACATTTAGAATACAGACAGTATTTTTTTTCTGTATATTTATTTTATATCCCCACCCTCCAAATGTTGCTTCCATACAAAATGTCACAATCAAGGAACCATACAGATTTACAGAAGCACTGCTCAATATTCTAGCACTATTTTTCCATAAAATATTTTTGATTCAAAGCCAACTTTATCATAGAGTTGCCTTCTCCAACTATATACTAGGCACATGATCAGCAATTATGGATATTTTAGTCTGATGCATCTGGAGGGCAACAATTTTGTTTCAAAGGCTTAGAATCACAGAGCTGGATGATTCCCAGTAGATCAATTAGTTCAATTCTCTACCCTATACTTTTATATACCAGAGCTTATATTTAAAGCAATGCCAAATGCTTGGCAAGAAGACAGATTCACATCTTTCTATTACTCTTTCTTTTCTGCTGCTTTATCTTTCCAGATTTTAAGGTAATAATTAATAAGACATTTTTAGCATACAACCTTATTTTGCTGGACTTTCAAAATTCAACATATTTATATCTCCTCTTTCCTTGAAGGAATTAATATAAGCATATATGTAATTTCTCCATTTGATCTCCATGGTAGAGCAGTGCAGTATGCTGGGGAGAGAGGTAATGACCAAGCTAAGGTTGCTCAGTATATTTTATAGAACAGGATTTGAACCCAAGTCTTCCTCATTCAAACTAATCGCACTCAGTATCCCTTAAAACAGGGGTGGGAAACCTTTTTTCTGCCAAGGGCCATTTGGATATTTATAACCAGGGACCGGGGGGGGGTGAGGTTTCTGGGATTTCCACGGACCGGGGGCCGGAGTTTGTGGGCAGGAGCCAATCACAAGCACTGGGGGGCGGGGTTTGCGGGTGGGAGCCAACCACGTGGAAGGGGTGGGGTTTGTGGGCAGGAGCCCCGTGGGCCTTAGGCGGGAGCCCCGCGGGCCTTATACGGCCCGCGGGCCTGATGTTGCCCACCCCTGCCTTAAAAGCAAGAATTGTATACATGTGCTCAGTGCTTGGGAGGATGCAATATAGGTATGTGCAAATAGCAGACTGAGACACAAATCCCAAAGGTTTTGTTTTTAAAAAGCAAATTCCATTATCAAAATAATTCACATCAAATCTCTAAAAGTGCAGATACTCAAAAATATTTGCAATGGCAAGAAGGTAACATTGAGTAGATCTGAGTTTTATCTAGGGTTCCAAGATTCCCAGAAATCTTTGTGAATGATTATTTATCATCTGGCTGTACAAGTTACAGTAGGGAAAGAAAAGAGGTTAGGAAAGGCAACATCTAGCAAAAGATCATTTCTGTGCTTTTGTGAATGAATTATGAAAGGCAGCCTACCTAAGCAGCTTTTAAACTGGAATCCCACATGGTATACAGAAAGTCTTCCCTCCAGCATATTTCAAATATTTATGTTTATATATTAACAAACCAAAGGGCCAGAAATGTTCTTTTCTAAAGAAATCTAACTTGTAGCATCCTCAAATTCAGAATCAGTCTATTTAGTGTGAAAAATGTTATATTCAGTTATCTTAAAAAGCTCTACTAATATCCCGACCAATTATTTGTCCATTGTGTGCCATGGCTCCTGCCTGTTGGAACATCCTCCCTCCTGAGGTTAGGATGGCCCCGACCCTTTTGGCTTTTCAGAAGACCTGGCTGTGTGCCCGGGCCTGGGGCCCCGAGTGCGCGAAGGGCCCCGTTTCATGGTTGTGCTGATACTGATGGATTTTAATATCTCTTGGCTGTATTTATATTTATTTGTTTTGTATTGTTTTAATTGTTTGACTGTTTTTTTATGATAGTTAGCCGCCCAGAGTCACTGGTTTGAGATAGGCGGCTATATAAAATTAATTAATTAAATTAAATTAAATTAAATTAAATTAAATTAAATTAAATTAAATTAAATTAAATTAAATTAAATTAATCAATGCCTCCTAAAAAACTTGAGAACATGATGACAGCTGGTCATACATCAGGCAGGTACAGAAGTCATTAGTAACAGTATATCCTTAATGGAGGAAAGGCAGCAGTAATTATCATCTTGACAGACCAAAAGAACATGAGGTTAACTTGCTTTGGTAAATAGCTGTTAAGGAAATTTGTTTTGAAAAATACAGGAACCATATCTTTTATGAACAAAGTGCTGCTTTTTGAATTTTGTGCTAGAATTCCATTCCTACAATAAAACCTGATTCTTAAAAAACATTACCCCATCTATAACAAGTGAAACTGACAATAATCTGGCAGATCACATTGTAAATAGACTCACAAGCAGTTCTGTTCAGAATAAATAAGTAGTTCCCAACTTTTTCCTTTATGGGGAGACTACACTGTCATCAAACTTCTTGAGGATCTCCACATAAGACAGATGTTAGCAATGCAGTGTTTGGGGATACCATGGGACACATGACCCTCCTTCATACAGCCTCTGAAGGACCCCCCCACTTAAAAATTACTTTAAAAATGATTGAAATTTTGTGAGATTTTAAGAATGGCAAAACGCCACAGGATTTTAAGTGGGAAAAATTAAAAAAAATCACTCTCACATGATTTAGTCACTTAAATTTTGTGGGGAGGGGACTTGTATTAGGGAGCACTTGCAGTCCCATCATGGACTACCCAAATGGGAACCATTTGAGAGTATGACACTATGTGCAGGATGACTTATAAAAGGTCCAAAAGGCTTACAATCTAAATTTGACAGAGGAAGAAACATTAGAAAGGGAGAGGCAAGGGGGACAAGAGATGAATATCTTTTATTAATTTTCAGATTTGTTTCTCAGTCTTTCAAACTGATGTACAAAGATGAAAATATATGACAGAAAAATAAGGTAAAGTACAGACTGTAAATGGCAACAATAGCAACCATAAAATACATAGTAGACAATAGCAAACACAAGTATCATCTTGGAGACCCTGACTAAAATACCCATAAAATGAAACAAACTGAGATGGAAGCTTCAAACCCAAAGTTGATGCACCTTCCTTGTATTTAATTCCAGAGTCTAGCAATTGCACCTCTGTGGATGGAAATGCCTTAGAAACTAAATGAAGATTGCCAACAGATTCAGTTTATATGTAGAGGAACAGCCTCTAAGAAAGGTCAGGCCCATGCCCTTTAGAGATTTAAAGCTGGAATAGATCAATAGCCAATGAAATTTGTGTAAGACTGCCATTTCCACAATTAACACTAGAGTGCCAACTACACCTGTTTCTGGAGATGGCAATGCATGCTTTAGTTATATCCCAATTTGTACCAGTATAAGCATTTTGACACTTCAACTAGCCCAGAATGGTGTGGCTGGTCACAGGAGTTAAGTTATAGTTTCACTGGCTTTTAGCCTGTTTCTGTGGCTATGATAAAGCCGTTTGTTATTAGCCTACTTGAACATTAAAATCATCAGGAGAAACTCTTTTCTCAGTCCTACCACTATCACAGCACATCTTTGGAGATTCCAGGAAAAGGCCTTCTTGGGGGCATCCCTAGGGTTTGGAGCCCTTGCCATCTGAGGTTAAGCTAGCATCTTCCTTTCTTCTCTCCCTCCCAAGTTGTCCGTTTCAGGATCAGATCTCTTTGGAAAACTGCTGGGATTCTTCTGGAACCGCCAGATCAACGTGGCTTGGATAATGAATGGAATGTTCCCGAGTTTCCTGGAATGTTTTTCGCATACCTAGCTTGGGAGTGTTCAGTAGCACATTTTCCATTCAAATAGGACAGTGGCAGCTATGCCTATATTTTTTTTTTTGACATGTATTATACCTCCCATCTAAAGCATCAATATGATGTGCATGGTTCCATTTTATCCTCACAACAACCCTGTGAGGTAGGCTGAGAAACAGTGACTCATAAGGCTTCTTGGCTATGTGGACAACTGAACCACTGAGAGCAGTAGTGGAGCGTAGCAGTGAGCAAAAATAGTAAAAGAAATAAAGAACTAAACTCAGATCTCTCAAACAAGAGTCTAAAACTCTAGTTATATACCTCACTGGCTCTCTAAGAATTGTCCACCCTTGACTGTCCATACTCCATAATCTTGTACAATGCTAAGGAGTATTACCATGGAAAGCGTTTTCTAATGGCAGAATGATTGAAACCATTTGATTTAGTATTAGTTAATCGGCACAGCTTGTCATGCTAGAGTTTTACAAGCATTGCTCCCAACTATGCCAATGGGCAGAAGAATTAAATTACAACTTCTACTTGCCCTCTTTTAGACTAAGAACACATACCCACAAACACTTTTCACCGCTAATCCATAAAGCAACTAGAGCCTGGATGCCACAAATTTTACACACACGTCATGAGATATTTTTGACCAACATCACTATGTTTAGAGCAGGAGACCTCAGGTATCCATGGAGATCTCTGTTTGTTGAGAACATGTTAAATACTAGCATAGCTTGGACTCACATACTTACCTCACTGCTAATTTTATCAGCATTCCCTTTTGAAGGGGGCTGGTAACTCTCGGCCAAGCTGTCAAATGCATCTGGATCACAGAGCTGGATGGTTTCCTGTGACCTATCACCCTGTATATTAAGCAGCTTGCCAGTCTGCAGGTTGCTTGACTGTGGCAACCTCTGCAAGTGATCGTTGCCTTCGGTACTTCGACTAGCAGGTGGACGGTAGATTTCAGCCGTTGGGCGGGAAGAGCCATATGTCACTGTAACAAGAGGCTTCTTCCGGGGTAACCGATTCTCCTGTATAAAATTCAGATCTTCATCAATGAGATCGTCTGGCTCAGGCTTAATGTCAATCACAGCTTCCAAGGGGGAAAGCTCCCGTAAAGGTTTTACAGTTGACATTAACAGGGAGGGTGAACCATCATGACTGGGCTGCCTGCGGAGAAGAGGGGATATTAACTTTGTCTCACATCTTTTAAAAAACATCTTTGCTATAAAGAAAATGAGAAATCCAATAACAAAATATGCACAAATATAATTTACAAACTCAGTACATCATTTCTTTACTTTAGCTACTGAAATGGAATAAAAGGGCTACAATCTACTCTGCAAATGGCATTTATTTGACTTGACATTAGGGGGATTCTCCATTTTTCAATTATTTTCAACTACTTCTCACAACTATGTTATTTACAACACATTCTTACATAGAAGCAGGTTCTACTACACAGTGCTTTCTGATGCTTCCCTGGAACCCACCAGGTCAAATATATTCTTATTTCTCTTTTAATTGAAAAAAAAAGATAAAAACTAAAACTAAACAAGCTAGTTAAAAAGAAAAATAAGCTGGGGGGGTAGGTGAGGGGGAAAACAAGGCAAACAAAAAAACAAAGTTCATACTTGGAAGTATACATACATATGAACATGAATATGTACATAATTTTAAGGAGAAATACAAAAAAGACAACCATCCTATTCAATACTTCTATCCATAACTTTTGTACAGAAAAAGATTTAATCTTTGAGGAGAAACATTCTTAGGATACCTAATAAATGCTGGACAGGGTTAAGCATATTTAATCTACACTGTAGGATTTTCAAAACATTTCATTAATTTTTCAGCCAGATTATTTGTCACATCCAATGAAAGGCACCTACAGTATTAGTTTTCCAGTGCTTTATGATATCTGGCAGAATCAATATTTTATGTTGCATCAATTTATGTGCCTTAGAACATAGGGATAATAAATCAGTAACATAATTCATTATGAAAGATTACTGAGTGATCTTCCCAATTTCTTCCAAAATTTTCTATTCAAAAGGGCTGTCTGATTAAGCATAGCCACTAAAGTTTAGGCAATAGATACCAATTCCTTATAATCACACCAACATAATCTAGAAGTTTTACTATATAGTATAATTTTAGCAGAATAGACTGCTACCTATGGATTATTCTTGTTGTCAATTTTTGATAAATTGGTAAAAGAAATTTAAAGAAATTCCCACACAGTCATTAAGTTCAAGTCTCACCAGATTTTTAGGGCTTTCAAGATAACCTACTGTGCTTAACCTAAGAAGTCTGTATAACACTGATCAGATTTCCTGGCTTTACATGAAGTACTGTACCAATGTAAAAGGCAGATGATCCTGAATTTAAGACAATTTCATTCTACCCAAAAGGAAAAGTGGATAGAAATAAACAGGTAGTTATCATTTAGCGACCACAATTGGGACTGGCAACTTGGTTAAGTGAAGCAGTCGCTAAGTTAAAAATCACGTGACCACAACTGTGCTTACGATTTTACACAGGACAATGTGTACTGACTGACTGTAATGGTGAACACATGACTGAGAGAGAGAGATGCTGTGAAGGTCGTAAAGGGGGACTGGTTGCAAAGTTACTTTTTCATCACTGTCGTAATTGCGAATAGTCGTTGTCTGAGGCAGTCACTAAACAAGGACTACCTGTATGTAATGGCCAGGTTCTTCTCTTTGTTACTTTCAGGTTTTCACCTGAAATCAATTTCCAAATGAAGCTGTTTATGTAATGTATTTATATATGCATATGCCAATATGTATGTATGTGTATATACTGTATACCTATCAGAAAGCACAAACCCAAAAAGAACAGGCCAGGGCGAGGGCAAAAAAACAATTCATATTAATTGAGTTAATAACTAATTAATATTCATTCCCTATAAAGCAAATCATTTAATAACTAATAGCTGCATTGGGAAGAGAAAGAAAGGGAAGAACAAAACTTTATGAAGATAAGGAGTAGAGGTATCTGGACAGGGAAGGAAACAAAATAAAAATAAAAGAGGTTTTTTAATAAAAATAAGGGAGAAGCCCTTGTTAGCCATTACAGAAAGGGTTAAATTTGACAGGCAAACATTCCTGCCAAGTAACAGGTAATCTTCAGACTTATCTTCAAAGGCTTTTATTTATCTATCTGCACTTTTATCCATTTGCCCTGTATCTTCTATTATTTTTAGTGAATTTAACACCCCCATTCAGGTAATTATTGGGGGGGAGCACTTATTTTCTGTCTGTCTGTCTCTTTTCAAATGTTGTTAATGCCGTTAACTGGCTTTCTTAAAAAATAAAAATGAGTGGCTTCAACCAAGTGCTTTGTTCATAAATATGGTCATTTAGCCAGATAGACACATGTAAGCTGGGGAATAATAATGAACCACCTGGGAAAGCAGAGATGATGCTCAGGAGCAATTTCACTAATCTGAATGGGCAACCCTCTCCTCCTGTGACATTCCCCGCCTTTCTTTTTGAGTGCCCAAACTGTCACTCAAGCTTTTTGAATTCTCAACTGTCAAATGTGCCAATTGTCCCTAATTGTTAAGAAATCCAGCTTTAAAGGCAAGTGTACATTGAGTTGCATGCCTCATATTATTTCAGTAATCTTTCTATCAGCACTTCATCATAGAGCAACATCCCCACAATGCAGATGTGCGCCTCATTTTAAGCTGAATAGCCAACCATGATTTATGGATTGTTCATGTGCTGCTGTGTCTCTTGATATTTCTTCTCTCACACTTCAAGTCTTTTGATTCCCTCCTCATCTCCAATTTCAGAGAAAGCCATCCTTCTGCTTTCAAGATTGTAATTTTAATTTCAAAGTATGTTTGCAGTCCTGAAGCATATACAAGTTACTGTATGCATGAATCAGTGTTTCCTGGATTGGTTGCAACAGAAAATAGTGTTTGTCACTAAATAAGAACAGAGGAAAAAATACACAAGGGGAGAAGGGAGAACATGAACACAAAGCTTTAGTTATATGGGGCATTATATCTGAGAGAATCTAAGTAACATTAGCTGTTCTTAAGACTACTTAGTGATTTTATGATATAGCTGAGAGCTCAACCAGAAATGCCCTGATGTACAGTTCAAGTGCAATGTATTACCAGCTCCCAACAACTAAGCGAGAATCTTACCGAAGAGCAGCAGCTCTCTGTTCCTGAGAACTAGTAGAAATTCGGAAGTCAGTTCTTTCAGGTCGAGAACTTGAGACTGTAAGAGGCTGTAGGATTTCTTCTCCAGTCTTCTTCTCATTCCCACCTGATGAGCTTTTGCCAGAAGACAGACAGCTCTCAAAAATGTTGGATTCAGAAGATTTTAGGTTTGTGGGCTCTGAAAAAAGAAGTATAATTGGTTTCACCTCAAAATTAAGGATGGTATTTATACAGAACTGCAAATTGTCTTCCACTGTGGATTCAACAAAAACATACCTCCTCTTATTCATACTGCACAAGACACAATTTTCAACTTCATATAACACTTTTTATAGCTCTTCTTGCCTAGACCATTATAACTTCATCTAGATAAATTAATAAATACTTTTTAAAGAATGGCAAAAATTTATATGAAAACATGTGCACACAGATTCTTTTCTCAAGGGTTATTTCAAAGATGTCACGTAGCCTTTACTTACCTGTAGTTACAGACCGAAGCTTGTCTAGGACACCATGAAGCCTGAAAAATAAGAAAATATTTAATAAGTTTTAAATTACAACGACCCAACTCATGACCCCAGAGCTACATGCAGCTACTGAAGGCCCTGGATGCAGCACACAGAACTGTCACCAAACTTTTTTTTTAGTATAAAGTGGGAAAAGGGGACTATTCAATGTAAGTGGAATAATCGTATTATTTGCAATTACATTTCATTACATTTTAAGTTTAAATGGAATCAAATCTAACTTTGTTCTGACCCTACTTTTTTTTTCTCCTGATCCTGCCTACTTTCTGGAGTATGGCTCCAAGTGTTACCACTCAAAGGTCAAATATGCTTCCTAGCATCCCAAAACATTCATACTCATTTTAAATAAAGTTTCTGAAAGGATTGGTGTTTAAGGAGTTAAAACAACTGTTTAAGATTGCACAAGGAACTGCCATGCTGGGGAAATGTTATGACTATCTGGATGAATGTTATGGGAAAGAAGAGTATGTTATGTGGGAGTTTTTTTTCTCTTTTGCTGGAAAGTTTGTATCTTTGGAGGTTGTTGGGTTGTTGGATCTTTGTAAAAAAAGATGCTTTTGGGGTAATGGTGAAATATTTAAATGCCCTGGTATATTTTGAGGAGGGGTAAAAAATTAAGAAATATTTAATTGGACTGATAATGAGGTTAACATGATTTACAGGATTTTTGATTTGTAAGACTTAAAAGGTATTGACAAGTTATAATAATATTTTATACTGTTTTTAGGCATAATAGGGTTAAGATTGTTAATTATAAAGGTAGACAATTTATAAAAATTAAGAATATTTAATTAGATTGATAATGAGGCTAATATGATTTTCTTTTCTTTTCTTATGGTTTGGATTAGGATTTATAGGATTATAGATTTGTAAGATTTAAAGGATATTGATAAGATATAATAATATTTTATATTGTTTTTTAGGTTTAATAGGGTTAAGATTGTTTATTATAAAGGCAGACAATTTACAATTTGATCATTGTGTAGACAGAAGTATGTAGAATAGTAGTAGGAAGAAAAAAAATTAAATGGTTTTTAAGAGGGAGGGAAGTTTGAAGTAGAAATTTATTAATTTATTTATACACACACACACACACACACACTCATTCATTCATTCTTTTTTATGTAAGGGGAAGGAGCAATTGTATGTGTTAATGGAAGGATTTATAGAAATAATGTGATCATGGTGCGATGTAGAGGAAGGGTTTGTTTATGAGAATTGCTATATATTCTTACTATTGAAAGCTGGAAGTCACCTGTATATGTAACTTTCTAAAAGTTTTTTTCTTGTGTTTTTACACTTTTAGTGTTTTTTTCTTTTTTGTCTGTAGTTTTGTTTTGTTTTTCTGTAGTTTTTTTATCTTTGTCTTTAAAAATAATAAAAAAATTATTCCAAAAAAACAAATAAATAAAGTTTCTGAAGGCACTGTGAAAGGGCTTTTAAAATATAATTTATGTTTAAATTAGTATCCAAAACTTCCTTTCAATAATCTTGTGTTGCTCTGTGCATCTTAAAACAGACTTACAGGAAGAAATCCTTTAAACTCCAAAATCATTAGACTTGCTCTGCCTACCTTGTTAGATTTTTTGTTTCTAACCCATGAGAATAAGTAAATTGCTGTCCACTCCACTGCATCCTTTTCAGACTGGCGTGGGAATTAGAAAATATTTAACAAGGCCACAGAAATGAAGAGAGCCCACTATCAAAAAGGTAGAAACCTGTCTCTTCTCTAGTGAAAATGATAGGGCCCCTGGGGGAGTAGTTTATCTTGTTTTTGCAAGTATCATTCGTCTCCTGAGCATGCAAATTATAATGTCCCTGTTCAGAAAAAAATATTTCTGGTGCAGTTTTCAAAGGTGATTTGAAAAGATAATTTGAGAGTAAAATATTTAAATGTAAGAATTCTTAACCTAAATTTTTTATTTCTCTTTCTAGAAGAAAACATTCCATAACCAACAAAGTTTCCATTTTCCAAGTCTTTGCAACAGAACAATAGCAAGGAAAGACTTGGAGAGGGAAAAAAGCTAGGAAAAAATATATTTCCCCCTTCCCTTCTCCACAAGGCGAGAAAATCATCTTTAAGGATGATTTTTCTGCAATGCTGTACTGCTGTATTATTTGCACACCTTATACTAAGCACATATCTCAGTACATGGAAACAGATGGAAGATAAACATACCATACAGTAAATCTCACGGTGTTGTTTCCTAGAAAAAGGGAGAGATCCTCTGTCATCTGTTCCTGGCTCTTCTTATTGGCCACCATGACCATAATATAATCTGGCAGTTCTTCATCTGATTTAAAAAACAGAAAACAAATCTAAATATTAAACATTAAGGCAACTACTATAGTTTTATCTCATTTACAATGCTTAGTCTTTCAATAGGCTAATCAACTTTTTCCCAAGTTCATTATAAGTCTATGAATGTGATGCACAGAGAGCATAAAGAAAAACTTCGTCTTCAAATACTAGATGGACCACTTTTTTCCACATCAATCTGTCTGTCCAACAAGATCATTATCTGAGGCCGTTCTCAAGTGCCACGCCCTTTTAATAGTAGCTCTTCAAACTTTGGAATGCCTTCCAGTTTTTGTTTTCCTACGCTTTTTAGAACTGCTAATGTTAGCAGCTCTATGTCTGACTGTCCCATTTGCTTGAAAAGAATGCTGCTAACCTAGTTTATATGGTTTGCTTTATTTATTTTCTATTTTTATAATTATTTGTTAGATGCCCTAGAAAACACATTGATGGGGGAGGCAAAGGATACAAACCATGCAAATAACTAAACAGTGTGCAGACCAATGTTTTGTATAGTTTCTATTTTTACAGCTAAAGCTACTATCAAACTTACCAACATATGCTCCCAGTTCCTGTAGCTTTCCCTTTATAGCACTCTATATGAAGAACAGGAAAAAAATGAAGAATGCATAGTTTCAAACCACAAATATTCTGAAATTGTTCCAAAAATTTCAAAAACTAAGTGTTAAATACTTTTTAAAGGGATCACATTAATAGCAAAACATTTTTTTAATTTATAAAGCATTATATTGGTATACATGATAGGGTATGAAAATTTTTCAGAAGTGCTCTGGACCTCGCATCTTTTTGCTATTCATTAAAATACTTCAGTGCAAGCCTGAAAAAAAGTTGCAGTTGTTTTAGAGTTGCATTAACTTTAATGAGTAAACTCCTTAAATCAGGCATTTTTTTCCCCCACACTTGCACTGAAGCCTGAAAAGGTCAGGCTGCTTTAATGAATAGCAAGGACACACTCTGCTCACGTGAGGTCTGAAGTACTTCTTCCACTTTGTTTTATAAAAATGCACAACCCTGATTGTTTGCCAGTTATAAGAAAACAGGTTCTTGACTTGAAAAACCTATCTAAAATTCAGCACAAGGGAACCTAATAGAAGATGACAAGGCAGGACAAGAATTCATAGGAGAGGTTCAATGTGTGTGTGAGGGTGAGCTGTTTTTTTTTTAACCATGTGTTTACAGGCTGAGATACAACATGGCAGCTACAGCATTTAAACTGAATCTTTTCCTTTTTGGCTCAAAGATGATCTAATGAACATACTGACCTAGTTCACACATATTATGATATAACGCAGTCTGTTTGGTTTTAGTTTAACATGATGCATAAATTAAGCGCTATATTATAGCTTTTTTTATAATATAGCTACTATATTATAGCTTTGCTATATTAGTGATTTTATGTAAGTATCAACAAGGAACATTAATAAATAATAATATCCTAAATAAAACTTAGTTGACTAAATGCAAGTGTAGATCTCATCCTTGGATTGTTCAATATCTCTCACTAATGATTCTGCAGTGTAGGACAGTCCATTTTGGATTATATAGGAGAGTGAGGTTAAATAGAATTCTGCCTTAACTTTGTGCCTAACAACTCTATGCCCACATACAGAACATGTGCACAACTTATCCACAGAAGAAGGGGTGCTAACCTATAGTTATTTCATCTTGACTTCAAATACAGAGCCTAAAGCAACTACTAAAATCAAGAATACTAAGGGTAGTATTATGTACCCTTCTAGAAAATTCTGGATACTTAGACAGAAATCATTGTCCACCACCAAGTAAATATGTACACAATTGCATCATTATAATTAACCATTCTGAGTCTTGCTTATGATCTCATGTAGAAGACAAACCAAAATCTGCTTTTGTAAACATAAATCTGCAACACTAAAAGCACATAGTCTACATAACCCAAGGATTTAGATCACATTCCTGGGAGAAATAAAACCTCCAACCTTAATTATATATGCCATAACTGTTCTGAAAACACAACTCCAGCATGGGATTATATGATTTAAAAAATGAGAAGTGGGTTGTGCTCCTTGCACACCTTACATAAAAGTAAATCTCAACTGACTGTATGTAGGCTTTCTTTAAAGCAATCATGCAAAGAATTGCACTGTTACTTATTTTTTTCCTAACAAAGAAACAATCCATCCCTAAAACAGGATATTGTACACACTTAACACACCTACCTAAATTAAATGCTTCAAAAATTACCCAAGATTATGCTTTCAGATGCTACTCTGATTTTTATACTATTGGCTGTATTAACAATGGAAGGCTGTTAAGACCTGGCTTTTCCCCAGATGCTGGGTCAAGAGGGGAAATGAGCCCACCACATGTGGTTTTGTGATGGGATTGTTATGGTGCTTGATGGTATGAGAGTGTTTTTAAATTTTTTGTACTGTTGTTTGTTGTTAGCTGCCTACAGTTATCTATAAACTACTAAAACTCTCATTGTGTTTATCTATTTGTACCCTCAAGTTAGCCCAAACAGTGCCTCATACCGCAACAATTTTTGAATCAAGGTGCCTAAAATCTGCTTACAGAATGCGTAAAAAATCCGGGACCCATTACTCCTGTGGAATTGAAATTTCCACAATGTTCAGACCAGTTTTATTTGCAAAGTTGTGGCCATTGCAGGATCCCCATGGTCACATTATCATGATTTCCGACATTCCCTGCCAGCTTCCCACAAGCAAAGCCCATGGGGAAGCCGGCAGGAAGTCAGAAGTCGCTCCTGCTGCTTTTTTTGCCTGCCCGTGGTCATTCTATTTATCTGTTTAGGTAAGTAAATATTGACTTATTCTTGAAGTTCATTTGCCACTACAATTATTTTCCTACTTATGATATATACTCTTCTTAGATGATCAGTCCAGCATTGGAGTAAAAAAAATATGGTCAGCCTAAAATTTAATATACATTCTGGTCACATCAGACTGCACTACCTTTCTCTCAAAGGATGACCAAATGGGTCACAGGGTTGTCTAGTTTTATATAATATGGGTGGGCATAAAAATCTTTTAAATAAATAAATCAAACAAAATTACAAGATCTAGCTCTCTATTATGATTGTTCAGCACTTCAGATTCAATTGCCAGATGATGCTTAACAGCACGCAGGAGCAGAAATATAGCACTTATCTGCTATACTGTGCGATCTCAGGAAAAGATGCAGCTTGGTTGCTTTAAGGTACTACAGAATGGTGCTACAGTTGTACTTCTACATCCTCTGAAGCACCTTTTGGAGATCAAGTCCAAAGCACTGCACAATCCTAATAGTTAGTTAGCTCTTTGATATAAAGTTAATTTCAAGCAAACGGCTTTCATAATTTGTTTTATAAGCAAACCAGAAGGACCTGTATGACTGAACTGAAGTACACATTTTTGGAGCTGTGGACCATGATGAAATGGTAGGTTATTGTTACTTCTACAGAAGCAAGTAAAGAGTTAACTATTCACTTTCTTGTAAGGTAGAGGTAAAGGATCCCCCCGCACATTTGTGCAGTCGTGTCCGACTCTAGGGGCCAGTGCTCATATCCGTTTGTTACTCGAAGAGCCACCGTTCTCCGAAGACACTTCCATAGTCATGTGGCCGGCATGACGCACGCGGAACGCTGTTACCTACCCACCAAAGTGGTACCTATTAATCTACTTGCATTTGCATGCTTTCGAATTGCTAGGTTGGCAAGAGCTGGGGTGAGTGCGGGAGCTCACTCCGTCATGCGGGGCTAGGGATTCGAACCTCCGAACTTGCGATCTTCCGATTGACAAGCCTGGCATCTTACCCGCTGAGCCACAACGCCCTTTCTTCCCATCACTTTCTTCCCATCACGCCCTTTCTTCCCATCACCATCACTTTCTTGATTAAGCAACATATCCTAAACTATCTGTTCATGCAGAGTTATTGTTAGATAACATTTTAATTGTTCATACTCAACAGGTTTGCTGAGTAAAAGATAACTTTGTAAGAATTCATTTGGCTGATAGGAGCAAGATTTTAATGTACATTTATTTAAGCATAAAATAAACGTAGAAAAAGTATGCTATTTCTGACCAAATAAACCTGGTTTCACTACATGGACTATTTTGTTCTTTAACAACAAAGCTAATCAAAATCAAAGATGCCTGCTCTCCAGGTTACTATAGTAACCATGCTGAGAGGATTTCTGTACCTTTAGGAATTGCATAGAAGAGAAACTTATGCTAGGTAATTTGAGAAAATGAAATAGAGCTTTTCTTGTCACAACAGCATTATGACAGAAATTGTGGCATATGACAAAATGAAAAGCTTTACTTTGACTAGAAATGTATCCATTCACTATTTTTCTACATAGATTCATTTGTATCAACAGAATTATTTTCCAAATCAGTACTGAATACATGGGGATTTCTAATCTACAAAATATTTTTAAAATAAAGAGACTATTTTGTAGATTTATTTTCCTAGACATTTGCTATCCATTCAAATCTTTTATGAACTCCCCTGCCCATAAAAAGTAGAATATGTATTATTAAAGACATCTGTCTGTGATTTTGTAGTTATAGAAACTTCACTCACACTTGCTTTTAGTTTCAAAAACTTGTGTTAGTTTGAAGGAAAAAAATCTTCTGAAAGTATTATAATACAAGTACTACTTGTTTTTAAATGAGTAGGTCATTTCTGAATACAATTCATTATTTTACCTGCCCTATCAATCATAAGATGTATTTCAATCCATAATTAAAAAATTAAAATAATTTGAAAACTGTTATCAGTTGCTCATTTATCTGGAACAGCTATAGTCCTACACACATTTCAGTCCTCTTCACACACTCCTCCAAGGATTGAGGATCACAAGAACCTGAACACAGGGGATTGTGCAGTGCACCAAGGCCCTCCGTCCTTCCTGCTTTTTTATTTTCAAACTTCCTGTCGAGCACAGGAGCCTGAAGAACTGCAGCTTGAATCATGTCAACTGGATTTCTATTTTCTTAGTGGAAACGTTTCACTCCTTATCCAAGGAGCTTCTTCAGTCTGAGTAAAGTTAGTAAGGGAATCCTTAAATATATTTAAGGATTCCCTTACTAACTTTACTCAGACTGAAGAAGCTCCTTGGATAAGGAGTGAAACGTTTCCACTAAGAAAATAGAAATCCAGTTGACATGATTCAAGCCACAGACTGTTCCACCTGGATGACTGAGAACCTTCATAGACATACTGAAGAACTGCACTTTCATTTGCTTGAACACATGGCCATCTCAGTTTTCAGCAGAATGAAGAACTGGATTCACATTCAAGTAAATGTGAGTACAGATCCTCTTTAGACTTCCTTGCTCAATATAAGGAGGTCTAAAAGTAAAAAGGCAAAACTGGCACAACGGAAGGAACGAACACATGCTCCCCAACCCTTTGTGCCTATGCATTTGAAAGAATTTATGAGATGGGATTCAGTTGTACACCAAATAAAAGTTCACTGGAATAATATATGAAGAAAGCTCCAAATTATTTAGGAAGGGATGGGAAAGACTTTTGATTAAGACCAGTCAAACTGCTGATGGCAAAGAGCACCTTCCTATGCTGAAGTCAATCTCTTTGAGCTCCACAAGATTTAATTTACTGCACGTAAGAACTGTGCTGAATCAGACCACAAACCCATCTAGTCAAACATTCTGTTCTCACAATGGATGGCCAATCAGATGCCTTGAAAAAGCCAGCAAGCAAGACAACACCCACCTGCTTGTGCTCCCCAGCCAATGATACTGTCAGGCACATTGCTTCTGATATTAAAGGTACATAGCCACAATCATGACTAATGGCCACTGATTATCTTTACCTCTCCTCCATAAATTTGACTACAGTATTCTCTTTCAAAACTGTCCAAATTTACAGGTGCCACTGCTTCTTGTGGCAGCTACTTTCTTATTTTCATTTCATGATAAGTGAAGCAGTACTTTCATATGATCAGAACTGCTCATTATTCAAGGCTGTGAATGATACCATAGGCTACTATTATGAGAAAAAGAAAAACTCTCCTTGACTACTCTTATTGCACCATAAATAATTTTGTGTACCAATCGAAGAGAATTTTGTGTACCTCTGCCTTTTAGTACTTAAATATTTTGAAAAACCAATAAAAATGCAATTTTGTACACAAAAATAAAAACAGCAGTTTTAAAGGATCCACACAACCACAAAATCACTAAGCATATCAATAAAGGGGAAAATGCCCTGAAAATAATGTTATAAACAGAACAACTCCAAAAATATGATCATATTGCTTGAAAATCTTTTTATTCCTTTGCTGAAAAAAGACTAGTATATCTCATCTTTAAAATTATTTCTTTTAAAAGTCCCAAATACTCTTTCTTTTTAGGGCAGTTGTTCCAGACCTTTCATCACCTGGAGCACCTCTTCTGCAGGTTTTTTTCCCCAATTTGAGAACATGTTGTTTGGAGCACAATGATCAAAACTGTACATATTATATTCACAACATTTGAGTCAACAGACTTTAAGACTGTGCTGCATGCTACTTACTTTATTTCCTTCTCTGAGTGAACTGGCAAATCAAAAAGTGCTGTCTCCTTAAGATGCATATTCATTAGATTATATAGCACTTTTCATACAGGAGAATGAAATGGCATACACAGTGTTCCCTCCTGATAACCACTCTGTGAGGTGGGTTGAGCTGGGAGAGAATGACTGGCCCAAAGTTACCAACAGGAGCGCCCACAGATTTGGGCGGGGAGGGAGAATAAATACGTTTATTGAGAAAGACACGGACTAGTCTTATAGGGAGGGGAGGTTATGAAATTAAAACTGATGAATATGTATCAAGATAGAGTAATAGCTACAGCTTTAGGATACCTGCAGAAAAATGAGACAAGTAGGTATTTTTCAACAGATTCCTACTCTACAAGTCCTGCAGGTCCTTGTAACAGCAAGCAGCTTGTGGCGCCATCAATTTCTAGGTATGAAACGGGGAGGAGGGAAGGTGAAGCTTGAACCTCGGAGTAGCCCCCGAAAAGAAGTCAACGCGCGGCAACCGCTTTGGACAAAGAAACTTTCGGCCCTGCCATTGCGGGGGAAATGAAAGGAAGCGAGTCGGGGCCCACGCGAAAAATAACGTGAGGGGGGCGGTAATCGCTTCATCCCGCTCCAAGTTTCCTTCGCCCGCCTTCCCCTTGCGGGGAGTCCCCTGCAGCCCCCACCCCCTAGCCCCCGAGGTCCACGTCTCTCACCCGAATCTTCCGACTGATCTCGGTGCCGATCTCCATGGCCACCGACCGACTTGGTCAAAGGCTTCCCGTCCCCACTCTTTCCGAAACCAGCTAGGCCCGACCCGAATCCGGCTACAGGCTGGAAGAGAGAGAGAGAGAGAGAGAGGGAGACGAGAAAAAGAGACGGGACGAGATCCAAATAGGCCTCCGCCGGCAGCGCCCCCTTTTGGAGATGGAGGATAAGAGGGGGAAGTGAGGAGAGAAAGCTTGTCCTGACTCTGAGGGCCCCACTAGACGCTAGCCGGGGCAGAGCGCCCACTTTGTCTGATGAAGAAGGCGGCGGCTGGTACTAGGACACTCCACAAGAGGCTTCTCTGAGCTGATTGATGCTTTTCTCTGGGGAGGCAGCCGTCTTGTGGGTTGATTTGTGCAACCTGTTCAAGTCTCCTGTTGAGTTAAAAGCACAAGTGTCGGCCAAGCTGCTATTCCCACCTCGATTGGTTGTTATGGCAACATCCACCACCAAAGGGTGTGTCAGCGAAGGTAGATCGAAGCCCATTTGCCAAAGGAAAAGAGGACTCTCTTCGAATATTTTACAGTGAAAGGCACTGTAAATGCAATGTGCAATAACATGCAAAATAGCCAGTTTGAGGACTGTATTTCCTTGTTCTTACATTTACTGTACATGTAGTTCCATAACGTTTTCTTCCCAAGCCAGGGTACATTCTGTAGATGTACTTGAAAGAAACTTTAACTCAGTTCGAGGGTGTGTCTTTTTCACTTGATCTTTACAAATATTTTTATTGTGTTTTCACTGCATTTTGTATCAATTTTATTGTAAACCTCCCAGTCGCTCTTAGTGAGATGGGTGGTGACGAAATATGAAATATAAATAAATAAATAAAATTTTAAAACAGGCAAAAAGTCCTGTGGGAACTTAAAGTTCCTAACAAATTTATTATGGAGTATAAAAAATGTATTAGTTGTTCTGGTGACAAAGCAGGTTTTCTTATAACACAGCTATGTTAATCATATTTGTACCTCCCCTAGATATGAAAAATGGAAAACAGTTACAAATAATTTACTTTTTTGATCATCCTTATTGTGATCTAAGGTGGTATTTCTTTTCTATTGCTTCTTTAGGTTATCTCACCAAAAAGGATGCAGTGGAGATGAAGGGACTGACCAACTAGTACATTCCATGGGGAAAAATATCAAAACAAGGGCAGTTTATAAAGACATTGTTTTCTATTATCCTGGTTAAAGCCAGGTGGGAAATTATCACTGAAGGGAGGAGTCATACAAAAGATTTATGCACTGGAGTGTTTATTCTGATGTTTTAATCAGAGAAATTATTACTCAGATTCTCACTCAGTTGTGCAAACAATGGGTTGGAGTTCAAACTAAAATATATTTTCAAAGACTTAAAAGGCTACAAAAGACCCAAATATTTAGGATTATTCTAAGGAAGGAACAATGCAAGAAGACCAATAGAACAATTCTGAATACCAGTAATCTTGTAGCAGTGATTCAGATCACAAAGAAGTGTTGACTTCTGTTCCTGAAGAAGTGTCCCAACAGACAGTGCTTTCAAGAAGTTTCCATTCTCTGCATGTAATTGCTGATATACAAGCCTTTGTTTTTTTCTAATGTGGCTGCATTTGTGTTCTTCCTTCATACTTCTTTCTCTGTAAGTATCTGCAAGAGGGCAGCTGGATGTCTTTACATTGTTATCAGCTGACAAATCACAAGTATTTTTGCTTCAGATTAGAGACATTTTAAAACGTGCTCACTGACCCATTTATATGGACAGTAAACCTAATTTAATGGGAAGATTAAAATATTTCTGAGAACTATAAAAATAAGACCAATGCATTGGAGTCTTACTTTAATCAGAAAAGCTTAGCATAATGAAAAAAAACCCTGATCAGCTGCTATTTATTGTAAACCCCAGATATATTTCTGCAATGGCCTTTTAGCCAAAGCAACAGCTGTTCCATTGCTGACATTCTCACTGCTAAACGTTCCAACTTTCTAAAGTAATGGCAGCAAGTGTACATAGTCTTCTCTCTGATGAGTGAACTGATGTCTGCCCCTGTAAGATACTGCTTTCATACCTCTGTTTAAATTTGATTTTTTCCAGAGCGCCTTTCAAAATTAATTTTTAATTACTGCATTTCACTATATATTTTCCTTTGTCCATTTCTACTATTTTTGGTTATATTTGTCTTTCACTATCTCATTTATTTAACTACAAAGGGCACTTTTATTTTCATTAGGCTGCATAGAGTTGCATAAATACAAAATCACTTATGCATTTCCTCCCATACTAGTCCTGTGTCCCCTGAAAACCCATGCCTGATGATTGAGGAAATAGCCCAACTTTCTGTCAATTCCCAACTGTATCTCCCCCCCCCCCCCCCCCCGCCGACATCTACTTTACAGACTATATTCTAAGTTTTCCGGAGGCCTTTGAATCCCCAGAAAAGGCTTTTGGTATACATGGGATTATACAATGGGGAGGAAAGGACAGAAATCTTTCATTCCAGGAGCATTTGTGTAACTCCGGGTGCAATCCATGAGTTTGCATAATAGCCCATGATATGCCTCACTATTCACATACCACAGATGACTGAGAACCAAAGTAGATACTATATGTAAATGTTTACTTTGTCAACCTGTTTAATCAAATAAAGAAACAAAAATGCTTCCAGAAGGTGAATAGGATCCAAGAAGTGTATAGATAAAGGAAGGGCATAACCTTTTCTCATTCCTCAGTTTCTTGCTTCTAATTGGCCCCAAGTGGCTTGCGCCCTCACCAGATATTAACTTAAGAGAAAAACAAAGGGTAAGGCTCTCTTATTTTATGAACTATTGACCCCATTCACTCTTGTGATAGCAGCTTGACTCCAACAATTCTGAATTCAGCATTGCCAGGAAGAAGAAATTTGAGGTCTTCCCTGTCACAGATGGAAAAGGACAAGAAGGTGAAACCAGAGCTTTAGAAACTGAACAGCGATCTGTTTTAATAAACTCTTTGCTCTGGTTCATAGAGCTAATAGAAGATTCTGTAATTTACTTAGCTGTTGCCTTTTGTCCATTTCCTGACGTTTTGGGGAGTAAGTCTTACTGAATTTAATTGGACTTTTTGTGTGTGTGCCTTCAAGTTAGTGTTGACTCCTGGCAACTGCCTGGAGAGCCCCTGCAGTTTTCTTGGCGAGATTTTTGGAAGTGGTTTGCCATTGCCTCCTCCTAGGACTGAGAGTGACTGGCCCAAGGTCACAATCTCCTGGTGTCTTTAACCACTACACCAAACTGGCTCTAATTGGACTTAGCCCTGAGCAAATATATATAAGTTCAGTTTGCATGATCACTTTTAGTCAGACTTTGCTACTTGTGCTGGCTCCTTCAGTCTCTAGACCATAGCTTTCCAAACTCTGTGTCGCCACAGTTTAGTGTGTCGCGACAAAACCCGGAAGTGGTGATGGTGTGTTGCAGCAGCGGCGCGCCATCAGCACTTCCGGGTTTTAGCGGAAAACACGAGGTCGCAGCTGCTGCTGCCATAAACGCCACCGCCGCCCTGCGCGCCGCCACCGCGCACGCCCCTCGTGCCGCCGCTGCCATTGGTGTGTCGCCAACAGCGGGAGTTTGGAAAGCACTGCTCTAGACCTTCTGTTTGTACTCATGGAGGGAAAAATAGGTTGAAATGTATCAGATCACAATAAACGTTTTACATTTTTGATATGATGAGAAATTATCTGATCTTAATAGTATGTGCCAGAATATAAATACTGTATTGTAGCCCCTGAAAGAAAGAAATAATGGGGTTTAAATCACTCTAAAATTTATTTATTTATTTTATATCCCTCCTTTATTATTTTTATAAATAACTCAAGGTGGCTAATATACCAAATACTCCTTCCTCCTCCTATTTTCCCCACAACAACCACCCTGTGAGGTGAGTTAGGCTGAGAGAGTGTGACTGGCCCAAGGTCACCCAGCCGGCTTTCATGCCTGAGGCAGGACTAGAACTCTCAGTCTCCTGGTTTCTAGCCTGGTGCCTTAACCATTAGACCAAACTAGGTTGGGGATTATTTAAAACCATAAGAATAAAAGCTTGGCTAGAGCATGTATCACAGATTAAGAATGGTATTAGCTAGTCTAATGAGATATTTACATGGTTAGCCAAGAAAAACTGTAAAAGATAAAAAATATTTATTTTAACACATAGAATAAGCAAGAACAAATAGTAGCACAAATGCTAGCAAACAAGTGTCAATTGGCAATGAAGCATATATTTTTAGTTTAAAGACCATATAAAAAAATTTACACATTTTTATATTAAAAAATTATTTGATTAATAGAAATAGGAAAACAGCCAGAGAAATGGTTGGACCGCTAGACAACACAGGAATGAAAATATTACAAAGGAAGAAAATATTACAAAAGAAGGATTGACTTTTTTTTTAAGCTAACAGTGGTATTTACATTGGCACTCACCGCTGAATGAGTTGGACAGATATCTATGCCTGAGTTGCAGTAGAGAGGAAACTGGGTAGAGTAGTCCTATATTTTATCAAAGAGTATTGGGAAGAACACTGCTTCTACACTCATAGAAATTACCCTACCTACATACATTATACCTACATACATACACATTAAGTATCATTGTATTTTATTAAGTATCATTTTATTTTTTCCTTATCAAAAGCTTACATTATCCCTATTTAAATAGTGGTTTCATCTCTTCTGTGTTTTCCTCTTCCAGGAGGGGAACTAAATTGGCCTCCCATAATATTGTCCCTTGGAAGCAAGTTATATTTGCTGATGCTGCTTTTAGAACAGCAGGGAACTTGGAGATTATGACAAATGCAAAAGATGCTCTTTTGCAATCTTTCCTGTTTTCCAGACACTGGGTCTGGGAGTGATATGACCCTGCTAGCTGTGTTTAGTTATGATGTGTAGAGTACAAAATCAGATTTTGGAGTTTGTGGACTGAATTAAAGACATCAAAGAATACCAAAAACATATAGAAAGGCTTTTGATTGTGTTGATCACATCAAGCTGTAGAATGTTATTACTGTAGAAAAGGGAATCCCTTTTCTTTTCTTTTCTTTTCTCTTTTCTTTTCTTCCAGCTTTCCCAGAATTAGAGCCTTCTCCAGAGATCTAGGTCTTTGCATAATGTGTCCGAAGTAGGATAATTTCAGCCTGGTCATTTGTGCCTTGAGTGAGAACTCTTCTTGACAAATATCAAAGTAATAACATGTAACTAGCATTAATATTTGCTACCTCTGTTCAAAATTGTTTATTCCAAGTGTTTGAATCTGCAAGAATTTCCTCATTTTGGAGTAGCAGTTAAGGTGTTGGTTTGGCACTGACCCACCCAGGTTCAAATCCACCCTCAGCCACAGAAGATCACTGAATGACTTTGGGTTAATCACTCACTCTTCACCCAACGTATCTCACAGGGTCCTTGTGGGAAAATGGGAGGATGGAGCACTGCTTTGAGTTCCTGAACGAAAGGTAGAAAATTAATCCAAGAAATAAATGCATAAATACACACTTCTCATTTATGTTATTACCCAACCATTGTAACAAAGAATCGCTAATGAAGGCAGCCTTTTCATATCACACAGTGATGGCTGGATGATGCACTTCCCTAAATCAGTAACGCTAGCATATAAACACAGAAGAACCGAGAAACAGAAGACCCAGGAATAACTGCCATGGCCGAAGTTTTCTTCAGATGCAATGCAGGAGGACGACCAAAGTGTAAGCTTGTCAATGAAACTTGTCAGTTGCCTGAGTGTAGGGTAGCCCCACACATCACGTGATACCAATCTCGCCTTGTGTTTGTTATTCATCTGTCCAGTGTCTTTTTTTTCTCGCGCAACGCCAGTCTGGACGAGAAAGGGATTTAGGCGGCCCGGTGAAAACTGAGACAATTCTTAGGGCGCGAGTTTTCAAGGGGCAAAAGGCTTTGTTTTTGCTGCAGCGGGCAAAGACGACGAAGAGCAATGGCAAGTTAGGGACAGACGTGCGCCTTCGGCATCTCCCGTTCAGCCGTGCCAGCTCCCCGCCTCCGCCTCCGCTCCTTCCAGCCAGGGCAGCGGCAGCAGCTGTCCCATTGCTGACATTCCCCCTGCCGAGCATTCCAGACCTCTGAGGTAATGGGGCTTCAAACATAGAGGGCTGTACTTTAATGACCACACCGTATCCTTCCGCATGGCTGGAGCCAAAGGGAACGCCTCCAAAGGGGAACGAGGAAGGAAAGAGCGGGGGGGGGGGCACGCAAAGGAGGGGGAGGGGAAAACCTTGGGCGCTCAGAGAAAAGCTTGCCTTGTGCTCCCGCAGCCTTCCTCTGTCAAGAAAAGGTGGCTGGTGGAGGGGAGCCCGCGTAGATTCTCCTCCTCCTCCTCCTCCTCCTCCTCCTCCTCCTCCTCCTCCCCCTAACTTTTCGCCGAGTGGAATGATATCCAGACTCAATTTTTGGTGTTGTTGTTGAGAGGCAGGAAGTGAGGCATGTTCGCACTCTGAGCGCCTGAGAGAAGAACCGAAGGCGGCTCGCTTAGACAGGACTTTCCTCCATTCCCCCTTTCAGAAGGAATAACCCATGAAATGGCTTTATCTGAAGCACTCTCGACGCTGCTCCCGGGATTTAGCAGCTAAAGGAGGCCTTTTTGCCTTGGGTTTTCGCAACAGGTAAAGTGAGGCAGCCGGTGGCGACGGATATGCGGGATTGCTTCTTGATGTTTTATTTTAAGATGCTAACATTTCCAAAGTAGGATTCGTAGTTTCTTCACCAGTCACTTTTGAAGAGTCTCATTCAGACTCCGGAAAAGTTGCACTAAGGAATAAATGGCAAGTGGATTCTCCCCTTGACATAATTAGGAGAGGGCGGGGAAGGAGGTTATTTAACAGTAAAATTAACTTAGTCTTGGATGGCAAAGTGGATCACGACTTGCTCTGTAAGTAAATAAAACCTGATTACCTTTTCCCCCTACCTTTTCTTTTCTCACTGCCTGTTATCCCTTTTCATCTCCACCTGGTTGGTTCTGATTGAACTGTATAAAATGTTTTCCAAAATAAGTTTGTCCCCTGATCTGCATAGTAAATCTCGCAAACCACAGAAAGGAAATGGGGAATCTTTTGTGAATAAAACTAAACGGGGTTATGTATGCAGAGATTTCCCGAGCAGTTATGGTGCTTTGCATTCCTGATGGTGCTAAGCACCAGTAAAAAGAAAATATTAACCTTCCATTTATTACATCTGAAGATGTTTTGAGGGCTGCATTTGATTTGTGGATTAAGATTAAAATGGTTTGAGACTATTTTCTATCTTGGTTCCTCCCATTCTTAACAAAAGAACATTAAAATTTTCTCTTATTCTTCTACTATAAAATGTATTTTAGTGGAATGAGTGATAACATAAATGTATAAATTCCCCCCACTTTTTATTTTTTGAAAGAAAAATATATAATTAAGCTGAAGAAGGGGGATTTATCATTTTCCTGTTCATATATGATACTTCCCATTTGTTTTATTACTGTATGAAATCCTTATGCAATCCAAGTGGAAAGTAAATAAAAGTTAGATGGGAAACATTGCTGGTTTTACTTTGCATATTGAAACAAATAGGATAAAATAAATATATCCATGTAAAGAGTTCTAGGACTACTAAATAGAGAATAATGATTTCAACATACATTTTATTGGATTTTCTAGTGTGCCTACTAATGCCTTTAACTATGCAGAATGGAGAGTATTTGAAATAGGCGAATATGGCAAGGTCTAGCATGACAGCAGCTGTAGCAGAAAATAACAGCTGCTAAACAAAACTGGTTGTGCTGTGTTAGCAAGAATTGCGCTTGGCTAGCGTGGAAACTTGTTGAATAGGATTGAAGCATGATACCTTCTCCACCCATCCTCTGGCATTTTCTAATTGACTTGCTGTAATATGACTGCATTCTCTGTGGTTCATTTCTGGAAAGTAACAATGGTTTGGAAGATATGGTTAAAAATATTCCGACCCTCTGGTTTTTCTGTGGTGTAAAAATAGGATTCATAGTTAGATTTTTAAAATGTTAATTTTCCTTTCTAAGTCAAATGTTGGGTATGTTTATACAAAAACATCAGGCTAATAAAAATGAATCTGATAGAATTTGAAACGGGGGGCACAATCCAGCCAAAATTAAGTGCTGTATTGCTGTACATTGAATTCAGTGAAAGAGTGGTGCAGACTGATCCATGTTCATTCAAAAGTGAGTCCCACTAATTTAGAGTAGAATTTAGTATCAAATTAAATGTCTATAAAACTATAGGTTTATCCATGTGCTTAATGTTTCAAGATGAGAACGTTAGAACTATAAATACTTGTTGGCATATGCAATATAAGAAATAATTGAAGAAGCCTTAGCATTTTATGTATTAATTAATAATTGTGTGTGCGGTTAGAGAAGTATGTCAAACTTCAAGCATATTTCTGAGACAGCTATTCAGTATATAATTAAGAGCAAGTCTTGTGGAATGTTGCAATACAGTACTTGCATCTGAGCAGAATATACAGGTTTGAGGCTGAAAATGAATATGATGGGGAATGACAGAAGTTTAAAAGATGAGCACTTAAAAGATGATTCAGTTTTTAAAATATTAACAGGAACAGGGTTTTGCTGCCAGAGGACTGTAGTTTATATGTCCAAATGTAATACTTCTAAGGTCAGTGTTTGAGCTTCTTAGAGTTGGCAGTGCTACGGATTATTACTGGATATGGATCCATACTTTGATCATCTTGAATAAGAAGTAAACAGAGGTCAAAGTTGTAAAAAATATTTTTGAAATTTCCTTTAATGTGATAAAAATGTAATTTTCACTAGTAATAGCATTTGTAGTGCTCACAAGGGATCAACATTTAGCAGCATAGTGTCAAAATGTGTTCAACAGACTCTAGACAAGAAATAAGTTGGACTGTTCATGAGTATTCCAGGGACATCATCAGAATGAATCTCACACCTGTTTAATAGCTCATGATGAACTTTTTTCAGTTGCCATTCATGGAATTATCCATGAGACCTAGGTATACCTTCTACTTGTAACCTCTCATATATTTCTATTGCTTCTTCCATTTTGGGATTTGTTTTTTAAAAAAGCTTTCGCAAGCATATTTTAAGAAGGAAAGCTGTGATAGTTGCAAGCATGTCCTATGATTGACAGTACTAAACCTCACTGGTTTAAAATACTTTTGCTCTAAGAGTCATAAATGAAGCTGCCCTTCATCGAACGAGTGGTGAAGTGTAGAAGTAATGTAGTACATGTTACTACTTCGTGAATAAAATGCAATTTCTAGATTATGTTTTCAGGTTTAGTATAACATTAATGGTTAAGGTTCATATACCACACTGAGGCATAATGTAGCTTATTTACATTACCAGAATGGTAACATAACGATAATTACATTACATTGACCAGAATGGTTTAGCACAGAGATGGACAACTGGAGGCCCCCAAAAGCCTTGGATATGGCACACAGAGATCTCCAGAAGTTCTTATCATATTATAATTTTTAATATGATAAGAGGGAAAATTAACAAATACATGGGATAATAATAACTAATATTTAATATAATTAAATATAAATTTAATTTAATACAATTTAATTTTGTCCATCAGTAGTTTTTGGAGTATGGCCTCTGACAAAACATCAAAGAGCGGTTGAGACCTCTGGCCTGCAAAAAGTTGGACATCTGTTTGTATGCACATTACATAAACATGTATATAAACTTGTTGCTGTATGGTGGGACCTAGGTAATGTGCCTTCTCAGTAGTGGCCCCTGCCCTTTGGAACACCCTTCCCCCTGAGAATTGGCAGGCCCCCGACTCCTAGTCTTCCAAAAAGCCTTGAAGACCTGGCTTTTCCCACACGTGCTGGGTAGTATGTGACCGGAGCTCAAAAAGTTGTTTGTTGGATGTAAGAGGTGTTTTGCTTTGGGGTGCTGGTAGTTTTTATGTTGGTTTTTATTGTTTTTATGAGCTATGCTATCTAAGATGGGCAACTATATACATCAAATAAATAAATAGCCTTATAGTTTGTAATCAACATTTTAGTGCTTAGTGATTTTTGTGAATGCAGCCAGTTGCTTTTTTGAGCAACTATAATTTGGCAAAGGACTATCTGTGAACCCAGTTTAATGCTCTTGTGTGAATATTCTCTAAATCAGGGGTCGGCAACCTGTGGGCTGCGGGCTGTTAGGAAGTGGGCCGCAGGGTGAGCCAGAGCAGCTGATTAGTGGGGGCCCGGAAGGGGAAACACCTCCACCTATCAGCACGCGGCAAAGGGCTGAGGCGGGCCGAGGGGCACCCCCGCCAATCAGCCTCCCCTCGCTTTTTGCTTTTCGCCTCCCTGCCGCTTGGTGCAGCGTTTTTTCGTGGAACTGAGGGCATTTTCGGGGTCCCCGGAGCCTGCCCTTTCAAAGGGGCACCCCGGTGGTTCCCCCCCCACTTTTGCTCCCTGCGGTTTTTTCAGCCCCTACTGGGGTAGCTCGGGCGCGCCTCCGCCTCCCCGCCGCAAAGCTGATCGGCACGGAGATTTTCCACCCCGGGGCGCCCCCCCACCATCACTTTTTGTGGTGATCCGAGGCTTTTTCGCCTTGCGACAGTGGTGCTCTGCCAAGAAAAGCCGCGCCAATCAGCTGTGCAACGGGGAGGTGGAGGCGCGCCCGAGCTACCCTGGTAGGGGCCGAAAAAACTTTGAGGAGCAAAAGTGGGGGGGAAGTCTGCCCCGCACCCCACCGGGGTGCCCCTTTGAAAGGGCAGGCTCTGGGGACCTCGAAAATGCCCTCGGTTCCGCAAAAAAAACATTGCACCGAGCGGCAGGGAGGCAAAAAGCCTCGCCGGCAGTGCTTGCCGGGGGGTCGGGGTTTGCAGGCGGGAGCCAATCGCGTGGGCCAGGGGGCAGGGACCCCTAGAAATAAAAGTGCACAATAAATGTAATGATCCTGCCTGCAAACCCCGCCCACCAGCCCACGCGATTGGCTGCCGCCTGCAAACCCCGCCCCCCGGGTCCTTGGAAAAATTTTTCCCACGGAAGTGGTCCCTGGTGCCAAAAAGGTTGCCAACCCCTGCTCTAAATTATAATGTCCAAGAACATACAGAATTAATGGTGAATTTTTCTCTGTGTTTTAATTATTGAAATTTGTGCAAAATGTTTATCTATTGTTGATATTTATTATTTATTTATTTATTTATTTATTTATTGCTATGATTTTGTTTTGAAAATAGTTTGGTGCTAGTAAAGATTTCTAATAAATCTTTCTAATAAAATATTTTCCAGGTTATTTATTTATTTATTGCCTTTTTAAACCATCTAACAGTTGAACCTCTCTGAGCAGTTTACAATAAAACACACTCAAAAAGAAAACAAAAACAAAACATATACAATAAAATCAAATAAAATACAAAATAAGGCCACCATACAAACTAGGCCATGGATTAAAAGTTGATTAAAAGGCTTGGAAAAATAAAAAGGTCTTCGGTTGGCACCCAAATAATATTAATGTGGGCACCAGTCAAACATATTTGGGAAGGGTATTCTGTAAATAGGGTGACACCACAAAAAAGGCTCACCCTTGTAAAGGCCCATCTCATCTCCTTTGGTGGGGGCACCTGGAGGAGGATCTCATTAGAAGATCTTACGGTTCAGGTAACTGCATGTGGGAGAAGATAACCTGGTCTTAAGCCATTTAAGATTTTAAAGGTCAAAAACAGCACTTTGAATTGGGCCCAGAAACAGACTGGCAAGTAGTATAGATGGTGATATACTGGCATATGGGTGTATCAGCCAGTCTCAGTAAGCACCCTACCTGCTCTACTTTGAACCAACTGAAGTTCCTGGAGAATTTTCAAAGGCAGCCCCTTTTACAATGCATTGCAATAATCCAGTTGAGAAGTTACCAGAGCATGAATAACTGTTGCATGACTGTCTTTTTCCAGATAAGGTTACAGGTGGTAAATCAGCTGCAACTGGTAAATCAGATGAAAGGCACTCCATGCTAATGAGGCCACCTGGGCCTCTACTAACAATGATGGATTTATGACTACCCCTAAACTGCAAACCTACTCTTTTAGGGTGAGTGCAGACCATTCCAGGACCAGCAGGGCACTCTTAGCTGGACAGGTACCCCACCCATAAATAGCATCTCCATTTTGTCTGGAGTCTCAGTTTGTTGATCCTCATCCAGTCTGTTACCCGTCCACAACACTGGTTCAGAATGCCAACTGCCTCACCTGTGTTAGATGAGAAGGGGAGGAAGAGCTGGGTATCATCTGCATATTGATGACACCTCAGCTCACATTTCCAGATGACCACTTCCAGCAGTTTCACATAGATGTTAAAAAGCATAGAGGATAAAATGGAACCCTGAGAGACTCCATAGCCCAAATGCCATGAGGCAAAAAAGTAATCCCCCAGCACCATCTTCTGGAAATGGCCATCCAAGTAGGAGTAACACCATAAAGCTCCCACATCCTAACTCAGACAGCCTGTCCAGGAGGATACCATGGTCAATGATACTGAAAGCTGCTGACAGATCCAAGAGGATCAACAGAGTCATACTCTGCCTGTCTTTTTCCTGACACAGTTCACCTCACAGGGTGACCCCAGCAGTTTCTGTTCCATAGCCAGGTCTGCAACTGGATAAAAATGGATCTAGAAAATCAGTTTCATCCAAGAGAACCTGGAGTCAATTGGCCACCACGATGCAAAGAGACATGCTGTACCTAATGCATGGCTGCCTGTCATGTAGCAATCATCAGGTTAAAAGTGATAATATAATTGCTTATTGGATGTAAAATAAGGGAATAAGAGGTAGGAGAGAGTCACCAATTCCTTCTTAGATTTGCTTGCATCCTCCCTCTCCTACAAGCCTATTCCAGATTTTGCTCCATTTTGAGTTAGAATAATAATAACAATAATGGATCACACTGTTGTCTTCAGAAATACAGTGGGATCTCTTAAGATACATTAAAGCACCCAAACTTTCTGCCACTTACTTTTCCTTCCCCAGCTGCCCAACTCACTTGCAGTGACTCTAGGTCAGTGCTTTCCAAACTGCCGCTGTTGGCGACACACCAACGGCGGCAGTGGCGGCGGCGCAGGGGTGCGCGCGGTGGCAGTGGCGTGCGCGGCAGCAGCAGCAGCCTCGTGTTTTCCGCTAAAGCGCGGAAGCGCTGATGGCGCGTTGCTGCCGCCGTGCACACTGCTGCCGCCGCACACACCCCCGTGCCGCCACGGTGCACGCCCCCGCCGCCGCTTCCGGGTTGTGTTGCGACACACTAAACTGTATGTTGCAACACACTAAAGTGTCGCGACACACAGTTTGGAAAGCTATGCTCTAGGTGGTGAACAGAGGGTAAAAACCAAATAACACAATATAAAATAAACATCCAGAACAAACAGTGTAACATGTATCCAAGGACTAAAATCATCCCATTTATTTATTTAATTTTTATCCTGCTTGTATTATTTTCATAAATAACTCAAGGTGGCGAACATACCTAATACTCCTTCCTCCTCCTATTTTCCCCACAACAACAACCCTGTGAGGTGAGTTGGGCTGAGAGAGAGTGACTGGCCCAAGGTCACCCAGCCGGCTTTCATGCCTAAGGCGGGACTAGAACTCTTAGTCTCCTGGTTTCTAGCCCGTTGCCTTAACCACTAGACTAAACTGGCTCTCTAGTCCAAAGACTAGAACACACAAATTAGTCAACCAACTGGGCTTGCTTAATCTCCCAGTCCAAAACCCTGAGGGAACAGTTAGGTCTTTAATGCCTTATGAAAGGCCAAAAGGGTCGAGACTATCTCAATCTCCAGGTTGACACTGTTCCAAAGGGCAGGGGCTGTGGCAGAGAAGATATGATTCCTAGTCCTCACAAGATGACACTGCTGAATAGACGGGACCTGGAGCATGCCCACCCTGCTGGTTCTGGTGGTTTGTGCCGAGATAATTGGAGACAGGCAATCCCATAAATATCTTGGTCCTGTGCTATGTAGGGCTTAATGGGTGATAACAAGCCCCTAAAATTGAACCCAGAAGCCTACTGGGAGCCACTGCAGCTCACAGAACAGAGTTACTACATGAGCGTATTGTGAAACTCCCAAAATTGCCTCTGTTACTGCATTCTGGACTAGTTGTACCTTCCAAATTCTCTTCAAGGGCAACTCAAGATAAAGTGTATTACAGTAGTCCAACTGGGAGGTGACTGAGCCACTATGAATAGAACCTTCTAATCCAGAAACCAGCCCAATTGGTGCTCAAGAACTTGTGTAGATAGCCATGGTTGCCACCTACTTTTTGAGCAGCAGCTGTTAGTCCAGGAGGGTCCCCAAATTGCCCATCCAGACCCCCATGGCCCCCAGACACCAGGAAAAAACTTCAACATTACTTGGCTGGTCTGAGGCAGAGATGTGTAATTGGGTATCGTCAATGTACTGGTGATGCCTTGCCCTGTGTCAAAAGTTGACTTTGCTCAGTGGCTTCATGTAGAGGTTAAACAGAAGTAGGGAGATGGTAGAGCCCTGAGGAACCCCATAAAGCAGGGCCTTGGGTTCAATCTCTCCACCCTCCACCCCATCAAGATGACTGGAACTGGCCCTAGAGAAAGGACGAGAACCACTGCAGTACTGTGCGTCCTATAGTAAATACAGGCACATCCTGCTTGTTCAGACTGATTGTAGACTTCTTTGCTCTGGTGAAAATGTTCTGAAAACCAGAGAAGGTTGATAAGTGTCATGGTCTCTTTCTTCACCATAATCAGCACATATGTTTATAATGGAAAAAAAGGCTGAATAACTATAAGCCAGGGACAGAATGTTCAAATCTATTCCATTTTCTATTGAGAGAAAGAACCATTGAGACAATGTCATTGTTTGGAACCTTGAAGGCATGCCTTTTCAGTGGCGGCCCCTGCTTTTTGGAACAATATTCCCTCTGATGCAGATGGCCTCAACCCTTCAAGCCTTCAGAAAGGCCATTAAGTCCAGGCTGTTTCCCCAGGCCTTTGGATCAGGATGAGCAGAGCTCCTACCTGGATGAATTTTAGCAAATTGTAGTTATGGTCACTATTTTATTGTTTCAGTTGATTTTTAATGTATATGTTGCTTTGTTTTGTGTTTGTTGATGATTTTTGTATACCGCTCAGAGTCAGGTTGTTTGAGTTGGGCAGACATGTAAAATGCTCTAAATAAATAAATTAACCACCATGAAAGATTATGGAAATAATAAATGTCTTTAGATGTTGGGGATCAAAGGGAGGTTTTCATTTAGGCTACTTAATCTTACCCAATATGTTTTGGTTTATTTCTTGCTTTTTAAACTAAATGTGCATATACACGTACGGTATATACAGAATAGACAAGAGTGGACAGTTCTCTGCAATTCTGAAGCCCAGGGCTTTCCAGAATGATTTTGGAAGCTGTCACATCACATTATATTGTATGGAATCATTCTCACAATACTTAAGAAAGTCGGGTTCACATTTTAAAACAATGTGCAGGTAAGGACAATAGGAACTCGAGTAGTAATAGACCACTGAAGCAAGCAGAGCTGTGGCATCTGGCCAGATGTTTTTTCAAGTTTTTGGGAGGATGATTTTTTCTTGTATTTGTTTTCTTGGTGTGTGAAGCCTGAATAAGGTTTATACACTGTTGATTTTGTTTTTCCACTGAAAATACACAGGAAATTACATCATCATTTCTCAATGCAAATACTGGGGGATTTGGGTCAGATAATGGGTTTGGGGGCCTCATGAAGTCCATAACCCACAATAATATATTGAAGTGTTTTATATTTCTATAAATATATCTAATTTCTATTTAGATTTGATTACCAAAATATTGTTTGGCTATAAAATGTTTACATCCTTGCAACATTTATTACACAAATTAACATTATGTCCCAGGAAAATTTAAGAGACCTGTTAAGAACATGAGGTGGGAAGATTTCAGTTCAAGTTTTAATCTAAACCATGAATTTATGAGAGGTGCTCTTAACCTTTTTTCTCTTGTTTTGTTATTTGTTTAAAATGAATAACATTTATTGTAAGGATTTCAGTGAAAGTTTATGAAGGTGCACTTAAGTAGCTGGGGAATATTAGATAACAAACAAATTATACCATAGTGAGTAATATTTGGCTGGTGTAAATTATCCTTGTAAGTTGTCAAAATGTGTAAATATTTCCTAGTCTAGCTTTAATTAACTCCTTTTCCCCCCTTTCTTTCAGAAATTTTGTGGATGCTTTCTTTATTCAGAACTTGGAAGAAAACCTGCCACTTTTTAATGGCTGCTGCCGCTGGATGATCATCTGCAACACTTGACTTAACAGAAGAGAAAACATTGCCGGATGGTTTTCTGTGACTTCTTGTGAATGAGTGAAGGAAGAAATGCCTCTACCTTTTGGGCTGAAGTTGAAACGAACTCGACGCTACACAGTATCTAGCAAGAGCTGTTTGGTAGCCCGTATCCATCTACTTAACAATGAGTTTGTGGAGTTCACACTGTCGGTGGAAAGCACTGGGCAGGAAAGTCTGGAGGCTGTGGCACAGAGACTCGAACTTCGAGAGGTAGGAAAGGTGGCTGTTTGGCATCTCCATCTTGGAATACAGTATGTGTACTCAGAGGATTGAAAACTACATTCTATTAGGTCAGACCAGTTTTATATCTACCCCAGTGTTGTCTGTGTGGCTGGAAGCAGTTATTCAGTGTCTTAAACAAAGAGCAGTCTTGTCACCTGTCACATGATTATTTTTGACTGGAAGTGGCAGGAATTTGAATCTGACCTTCTATATGCAAAGCAAAGCAAGTATTCAGTCACCAATCTAGGGTTCCTCCATCATCTTTCTGCACAATGTGTTCTCCAGCATTAACATTCACATAAACAGAATTGGATTGTGCAAATGAAAGATATCTCTGTAAGTGTGCACCGCGGTATTAGCATGTAGCAAAAGCTGTAAAGATTCTTGACTAATAATGGATTGTGCTATAAATATCGGAGAGATTACAGTTAGATTACCTGAAGTAGTCATCTTATAGTCTAGGAAAAGACAATTTGAAAAAGAAGCAGAGAAATAGAAACAGGAGTATTCTCAAATTTAGCAGTGGCAATTCTCTTACTGATTGTTTCATTTCTGAGCTATCCTTCAATACCAATATTCTCAAAGTGGCTTAAATTGATTACAGAGAATAAAAATGTAAAATGAATCAAACAATAAAATTAAACAGTGAAAACAAAGTAGCAGCAAATATTATATATGAAAGCATGGGAAAATAAAAATATTTTAATCTGGCACCAGAAGGACAAGAAAGAAATGTCACGTGAGCCTCACTGTATGCAAAATTATAAAATAAAATGCCCTAACTTATTAAGGTGTTCTTCTGAGTTACCGTTCCCTCAACTCCAACAATGGGGACAGTCCTCATGGTGTGAAGATAAAGGTGAAATAATGTAAGCATTGCCTAGAGCAGGGGTCGGCAAACTTTTTTTGCCGGGAGCCATTTTGACATGCTCGTGCACATTTTGAAGTGCTCGAGAGCCAGGGGGCGGGGTTTGCGGGCGGGGGCCAATCGTGTGGAAGGGGGCGGGGTTTCGGGTGGGAGCCAATCGCGTGGAAGGGGGCAGGTTTTGCGGGCGGGAGCCAATCGCGTGGAAGGGGGCGGGGGCTCACGGAGGGAGGGGGTGCAGCCAGCGGCTCCGCGCAGCGAGGGGCTCCGTGAACCCGCCCCGGCCGCCCCACCGGGAGTGGCGGAGAAACAGCTGCCACCCTCCGCTCCCCAGAATATCGTGGGGCAAAGGGAAACCTGCCCGGAGGGGTCATCAGGAGCACAGGATCCGGCCCCAGCCCAGCCCGGCCCGCAGCTTCGGCGCCCTCCCCTCGCCATCGCGAAAGTCCCAGGCGACGGCGGGGGCATGTTCGACCTGCTCGTGCAGCACGGGGCGGCCGACCCCGGAGACTCCGCGGCCCCCCGGCTGCAGCTCTTCCACCGCCTCTCCTCCTCTCTGGCAGCCGGGGGGCCGCGGAGTCTCTGGGGGCGGCCGCCCCGTGCTGCACGAGCAGGTTGAACATGTCCCCGCCGTCGCCTGGGACTTTCGCGATGGCGAGGGGAGGGCGCCGAAGCTGCGGGCCGGGCTGGGCTGGGGCCGGATCCTGTGCTCCTGATGACCCCTCCGGGCAGGTTTCCCTTTGTCGTGGGGCAAACCTTCACACTGCACCGCCCTGCCGCTCGCGTCCCGGGCGGGCGAGGCGTGGAGAGAAGGGGAGACGGAGGGGCTCCCTCTCCAGCCTCTGCGCCCCTTCAGGCCCGTCTCTGCGAGGCCCGGCACGGCAGGGAGGCGGTGCTGGCCTACCCGGAGGGCCTCCCGCGGCCGCTTCTCCAAGGCGGGTTGCAGAGCGCGCGCTGCGCCCACGGGAACGCCTGGTCCCTCCGCTCCCTCCAGCTCCGCCAGCAGCGCCGCCCTCCCCATCCTGCCGCCCGGCAAACCTCCGCCGGCTCCGTCCCCCCGCCGCCACTGCCCCAGCCAGGCCCCCTGTGCCGCCCTGCCACTCGCGTCCCGGGAGGCGGTGCAGGAGCGGCTGCAGGGGCAACATGTGTGCGTGAGAGTCAGCTCCGGGGGTTGCGGGGAGGGGGAGGCTGTGTTTCCCCCCTTTGGGTTGCAAACGGCCTTGCATGTGGGCCTGATCAAAGCAAAAACGCTTTTTTTTTTTTTGAAACGCGGCGCAGGAGCGGCTGCAGGGGCAACGTGTGTGCGTGAGAGTCAGCTCCGGGGGTTGCGGGGAGGGGGAGGCTGTGTGTTTCCTTCCTTTGGGTTGCAAACGGCCTTCCATGTGGGCCTGATCAAAGCCAAAACGCTTTTTTTTTTTTTGAAACGCGGCGCAGGAGCGGCTGCAGGGGCAACGTGTGTGCGTGAGAGTCAGCTCCGGGGGTTGCGGGGAGGGGGAGGCTGTGTTTCCCCCCTTTGGGTTGCAAACGGCCTTGCATGTGGGCCTGATCAAAGCAAAAACGCTTTTTTTTTTTTTTGAAACGCGGCGCAGGAGCGGCTGCAGGGGCAACGTGTGTGCGTGAGAGTCAGCTCCGGGGGTTGCGGGGAGGGGGAGGCTGTGTTTCCCCCCTTTGGGTTGCAAACGGCCTTCCATGCGGGCCTGATCCATGTTGCTGCCATCATTTTAAAAAACAAATGGCACTTGTGGGGGGGGGGAAGGCATCTTGTATTATTTTTAGGGTCAATAAAACAGAAATAGATGTTTTTCTGAAATTCCCTGGCTTTCTCCATTATCCAGCGGATATTGGCAATTTGGTCTCTAGTTCCTCTGCCTTTTCTAAACCCAGCTTGTACATCTGGCAATTCTCGCTCCATGAATTGCTGGAGTCTACCTTGCAAGATCTTGAGCATTACCTTACTGGCATGTGAAATAAGTGCCACTGTTCGATAGTTTGAACATTCTTTAGTGCTTCCCTTTTTTGGTATGGGGATATAAGTTGATTTTTTCCAATCTGATGGCCATTCTTGTGTTTTCCAAATTTGCTGGCATATGGCATGCATCACCTTGACAGCATCATCTTCCAAGATTTTAAACAGTTCAGCTGGGATACCATCGTCTCCTGCTGCCTTGTTATTAGCAATGCTTCTTAAGGCCCATTCAACCTCACTCTTCAGGATGTCTGGCTCTAACTCACTGACCACACCGTCAAAGCTATCTCCAATATTATTATCCTTCCTATACAGATCTTCCGTATATTCTTGCCACCTTTTCTTGATCTCTTCTGCTTCTGTTAGGTCCTTACCATCTTTGTTTTTGATCATACCCATTTTTGCCTGGAATTTACCTCCGATGTTTCTAATTTTCTGGAAGAGGTCTCTTGTCCTTCCTATTCTATTGTCTTCTTCCACTTCCGCACATTGCTTGTTTAAAAATAATTCCTTATCTCTTCTGGCTAACCTCTGGAATTTTGCATTTAATTGGGCATATCTCCCCCTATCACTGTTGCCTTTTGCTTTCCTTCTTTCTTGGGCTACTTCCAGTGTTTCAGCAGACAGCCATCTTGCCTTCTTGGTATTCTTTTTCTTTGGGACGTTTTTTGTTGCCGCCTCCTGAACAATGTTGCGAACTTCTGTCCATAGTTCTTCTGGGACCCTATCTACTAAATCTAGTCCCTTAAATCTATTCTTCACCTCCACTGCATATTCCTTAGGAATATTAGTGAGCTCATATCTAACTGATCTGTGGGTCTTCCCTATTCTCTTTAGTCTGATTCTAAATTTTGCAATAAGAAGTTCGTGATCTGAACTACAGTCAGCTCCAGGTCTTGTTTTTACCGACTGTATAGATGTCCGCCACCTTTGGCTGCAAAGGATGTAGTCAATCTGATTTCGGTGTCGACCATCTGGTGAAGTCCATGTATAAAGTCGTCTTTTAGGTTGCTGGAAGAGAGTGTTTGTTATGCACAGTGAGTTGTCTTGGCAAAATTCTATCAGCCTATGTCCTGCTTCATTTTGTTCTCCCAGACCATGCTTGCCTGTAATTCCAGGTGTCGTCTGACTACCCACCTTAGCATTCCAGTCTCCTGTAATGAAAATAACATCTCTTTTTGGTGTATTATCTAGTAGGTGCTGCAGATCCTCATAGAACTGATCTACTTCTGCTTCTTCAGCATCTGTGGTTGGGGCGTATATTTGGATCACTGTGATGTTAAATGGTTTACCCTGAATTCGAATTGAGATCATTCTATCGTTTTTTGGATTGTATCCAAGCACTGCTTTAGCCACTTTATTATTAATTATGAAGGCTACTCCATTTCTTCTGTGGTCCTCTTGTCCACAGTAGTAGATCTGGTGGTCATCTGATGTGAAGTGGCCCATCCCAGTCCATTTCAGTTCACTGACACCTAAAATGTCTATATTTAATCTTGACATCTCACCAATAACCACATCCAATTTGCCCTGGCTCATAGATCTTACGTTCCAGGTTCCTATGGTGTGTTGATCTTTAGAACATCGGATTCGTCGTTCACCACCAGCACCGTCGGCCGCTAGCCGTCCTTTCGGCTTTGAGCTAGCTGCGTCATCACATCTGGGGCTAGTTGAACGTATCCTCTGTTCCTCCCCAGTAGCATTTTGACCATCTTCCAACCTGGGAGTCCCATCTTCCGATGGTATACCGACATATCTTTGGTTGTACTGATCCATTTAGTTTTCATGGCAAGAATACTGGGGTGGGTTGCCATTACCTTCCCCAGGGATCGTATTTAGTCTGACCTCTCTGCCACGACCTTCCCGTCTTGGGTGTCCCTTCACGGTTTAGCTCATGGTGTCATTGAGGTGCTCAAGCTCCAGCACCACAACAAGGTAACGATCTCCTTTGCTGGAGGAACTCTACATTGGAGAAACCAAACAACCTATGTACAGGAGGATGGCACAACACAGGAGAAATAACACCACAGGACCAGAGTCAGCAGTTTATCTTCATCTAAAAGAAAAAGGACACTCATTTGAGGACATTAATGTTCACATTTTAGACAGAGAAGATAGGTGGTTTGAGAGAGGGGTCAAGGAATCCATTTATGCCAACTTGGAAAATCCTTCCTTGAATAGAGGTGGGGGCCTCAGGCACAAACTCTCCCCCATCTTCCTCCCCGTGTTGTCTTCTGTGCCTAGGAAGATTAAGACCATTTCAGAAGCTCAACAGCAGCATGGTGTTTTTAACGACCCTCCATTAGATGATAAAAGGACTTAAAAATTACATCTCAATATAACCATGACCTAGCCCCAGGTGTAAGGTCACACAGCTACCTAGGAACATATTTAGGATTCCCTTACCAACTTTGCTCAGACTGAAGAAGCCCCTTGGATAAGGAGCGAAACGTTTCCATTAAGAAAATAGAAATCCAGTTGACATGATTCAAGCTACAGACTCGGCTCAAAAAGTTTGCCGACCCTTGGGATAAAGTAGAAATAAAATGTAATTTAAAAAACAAATCCCCTCCAACAGGCAAAATGTCTGGTTACAGTAGAAAATACTGGTCTGGAAAGTTTTCCTCACAAACATCCAAGACTTGGAAGATGATCAAAATGTCTTCCAAATTATGTAATGTAAGGACTGGGGGAGGGAGTGATCAAAACAGAAAGCTTTTTTAAATGAACATGGTTAGTTGACAGACATATTTTCAGTTTACAATGAATATTCTGAAGAATGTTGTTTATATGTTTGTGTGTTGCCTATTTCCCTTTCCTGTCCATACGTTGTTACTAAAACAATCCCTGCAAGAATGCTTACTGAGATGGAAGAGGGGGACCCTTTCAAATTCAGTAGTCTGGTTTTCATACCCTAAATCTGATTGTTAATGGTGTAACAATTAGAATATTGTACTAGAACTGGTGAGGTTCAAATTCAAATCCCCACTAAACCAAGAAGCTCACTGAACGACCTAGCACCATCTCTTAACCTGACATTACATTTTCTGATACAATGGAGCTACTTGAGAATCATGAATGCCAAACTGAGCTGCTTGGAAAAAAAGAGAAGGAAGTAAGGAACTGTTAACCTAAGTCCAACAGAAAATACGATAATACAGAAGTTCATTCACAGATATATACAACCAAATTTCTGCAGTAGACTCAGACTGCCCTCCAATTTCACTGTGCATTGAGGAAGGGTGCCTAAGATTCATTTTTCCAATATTGAAAAAAATCTGTGCAGAGGAAGCATACAAGGCATCCTGTTTGGAGTCCGGTATCGGTGTTTATTTTGCCACATACAGTTGGACTGGTCCATGTATTACAGTTTGTAACAAAACACTTGTGCCACACCAAGGAACTCCTGCTCAGCCCTCTAAAGCAGGGGTCCCCAACCTGTGGGCCGCGGCCTGTTAGGAAGTGGGCCGCGGGGCTCCCTCCTGCAAACCCCGCCCCCGGTGCGCGTGATTACCTAGCCCCTGGTGCGCGCAACTGGCTCCTGCCTGCAAACCCCCCCCCCCCCCGGTCCGTGGAAAAATTTTCTTCCACAACCGGTCCCTGGTGCCAGAAAGGTTGGGGACCGCTGCTCTAAAGAGACCTAAATGAAGCATGCTGCTTTTGCTTTTGACTCAGCATAATTTCCTCCCACTAGCCAATCTAAGAGAGTGAAGGAACAATGGAGACTATGAAAAGTCCCATCCTTAATCTGCAGAAGTCAAAGCCATCCAGGCTTCTTAATTATTATCCAAGAAATGAACAGCAAACTCAAATATGTCCTGAATTAGCTAATTAGTTAACAAAAAATCGATTACTGAGAAACAACAGAGAGGTAACTCCAATATTTACACTTACAGAAATAGAAAAATCTTCAGGGGCAAATAAACCTAATGAGTCACACCTGTTGTATTGAATATGTTCAGTGTTATCAACACTAGGTCTGTAATCTGGTTAGAGCGGGAGTTGAATGTGCTGAAAAAACATGGCTGACTCATTGGTTGGAAAACTGAACAGGATACTACATAGTGCAACATTTTGTCCACTTGCTATACTTATAATAACTGTATTTTTTATTTCCACAATGAGCTCAAGAAAGTACAAACAACCCTATCAGTGATTTTCATAGGAGAGTGTGAATATGAAGCTGAAGCTTCCTAGATGTATATTATGATCACTACCCCAGACAATGTCTCTAGGCCAAGGGTCGGAAATGGCGGCTCGCGAGCCAGATGCGGCTCTTTGGCCCCTTGAGTGTGGCTCTTCCGCAGCTGAACTCACCCCCGCCCCTTCCACGCGATTGGCCCCTGCCCGCAAACCCCGCCCCCTGGCTCTCGCACTGAGCGAGGCCCGGCGCGGCAGGGAGGCGCTGCTGGCCCAGGACGCGGCGCTGTCAGAGGCGGCGCAGGAGTGGCTGCAGGGGCAACGTGTGTGCGTGAGAGTCAGCTCCGGGGGTTGCGGGGAGGGGGAGGCTGTGTTTCCCCCCTTTGGGTTGCAAACGGCCTTGCATGCGGGCCTGATCCATGTTGCTGCCATCATTTTAAAAAACAAATGGCACTTGGGGGGGGAAGGCATCTTGTATTAATTTTAGGGGGGGAAAGAAGGCAAAGGCGAGAGAGCAATAGGCGCATGGAAGTTTTGAAGAGAGAGTGACCAATTCTTGAACGCGAAAGGTACACGTTGGAAGATGGAGATCCACAGGGGTGGTTGTCAAGACAGGAATTCAGACCTAGAAATCCTATGTTGGGCTCGGGGCCAGCGAGGAGGAGGGAGAAGGAAGAGGAGACAGAAGGGGAAACGGAGAAGGAATTTTTAGGAAAAGGGAAAAGAGAGAAATGCGGCCCAGGACGCGGCGCGCGTGAGAGTCAGCTCCGGGGGTTGCGGGGAGGGGGAGGCTGTGTTTCCCCCCTTTGGGTTGCAAACGGCCTTGCATGTAAAGCCGTTTGCAACCCAAAGGGGGGAAACACAGCCTCCCCCTCCCCGCAACCCCCGGAGCTGACTCTCACGCACACACGTTGCCCCTGCAGCCGCTCCTGCACCGCGTTTCAAAAAAAAAAAGCGTTTTGGCTTTGATCAGGCCCGCATGCAAGGCCGTTTGCAACCCAAAGGGGGGAAACACAGCCTCCCCCTCCCCGCAAGCCCCGGAGCTGACTCTCACGCACACACGTTGCCCCTGCAGCCGCTCCTGCGCCGCGATTCAAAAAAAAAAAGCGTTTTGGCTTTGGTCAGGCCCGCATGCAAGGCCGTTTGCAACCCAAAGGGGGGAAACACAGCCTCCCCCTCCCCGCAACCCCCGGAGCTGACTCTCACGCACACACATTGCCCCTGCAGCCGCTCCTGCGCCGCGATTAAAAAAAAAAAGCGTTTTGGCTTTGATCAGGCCCGCATGCAAGGCCGTTTGCAACCCAAAGGGGGGAAACACAGCCTCCCCCTCCCCGCAAGCCCCGGAGCTGACTCTCACGCACACACGTTGCCCCTGCAGCCGCTCCTGCGCCGCGATTCAAAAAAAAAAGCGTTTTGGCTTTGATCAGGCCCGCATGCAAGGCCGTTTGCAACCCAAAGGGGGGAAACACAGCCTCCCCCTCCCCGCAACCCCCGGAGCTGACTCTCACGCACACACATTGCCCCTGCAGCCGCTCCTGCGCCGCGATTCAAAAAAAAAAAGCGTTTTGGCTTTGATCAGGCCCGCATGCAAGGCCGTTTGCAACCCAAAGGGGGGAAACACAGCCTCCCCCTCCCCGCAAGCCCCGGAGCTGACTCTCACGCACACACGTTGCCCCTGCAGCCGCTCCTGCGCCGCGATTCAAAAAAAAAAAGCGTTTTGGCTTTGATCAGGCCCGCATGCAAGGCCGTTTGCAACCCAAAGGGGGGAAACACAGCCTCCCCCTCCCCGCAAGCCCCGGAGCTGACTCTCACGCACACACATTGCCCCTGCAGCCGCTCCTGCGCCGCGATTCAAAAAAAAAGCGTTTTGGCTTTGATCAGGCCCGCATGCAAGGCCGTTTGCAACCCAAAGGGGGGAAACACAGCCTCCCCCTCCCCGCAAGCCCCGGAGCTGACTCTCACGCACACACGTTGCCCCTGCAGCCACTCCTGCGCCGCGATTCAAAAAAAAAAGCGTTTTGGCTTTGATCAGGCCCGCATGCAAGGCCGTTTGCAACCCAAAGGGGGGAAACACAGCCTCCCCCTCCCCGCAAGCCCCGGAGCTGACTCTCACGCACACACGTTGCCCCTGCAGCCGCTCCTGCGCCGCGATTCAAAAAAAAAAGCGTTTTGGCTTTGATCAGGCCCGCATGCAAGGCCGTTTGCAACCCAAAGGGGGGAAACACAGCCTCCCCCTCCCCGCAAGCCCCGGAGCTGACTCTCACGCACACACGTTGCCCCTGCAGCCGCTCCTGCGCCGCGATTCAAAAAAAAAAGCGTTTTGGCTTTGATCAGGCCCGCATGCAAGGCCGTTTGCAACCCAAAGGGGGGAAACACAGCCTCCCCCTCCCCGCAACCCCCGGAGCTGACTCTCACGCGCGCCGCGTCCTGGGCCGCATTTCTCTCTTTTCCCTTTTCCTAAAAATTCCTTCTCCGTTTCCCCTTCTGTCTCCTCTTCCTTCTCCCTCCTCCTCGCTGGCCCCGAGCCCAACATAGGATTTCTAGGTCTGAATTCCTGTCTTGACAACCACCCCTGTGGATCTCCATCTTCCAACGTGTACCTTTCACGTTCAAGAATTGGTCACTCTCTCTTCAAAACTTCCATGCGCCTATTGCTCTCTCGCCTTTGCCTTCTTTCCCCCCCTAAAATTAATACAAGATGCCTTCCCCCCCCAAGTGCCATTTGTTTTTTAAAATGATGGCAGCAACATGGATCAGGCCCGCATGCAAGGCCGTTTGCAACCCAAAGGGGGGAAACACAGCCTCCCCCTCCCCGCAACCCCCGGAGCTGACTCTCACGCACACACGTTGCCCCTGCAGCCACTCCTGCGCCGCCTCTGACAGCGCCGCGTCCTGGGCCAGCAGCGCCTCCCTGCCGCGCCGGGCCTCGCTCAGTGCGAGAGCCAGGGGGCGGGGTTTGCGGGCAGGGGCCAATCGCGTGGAAGGGGCGGGGGTGAGTTCAGCTGCGGAAGAGCCACACTCAAGGGGCCAAAGAGCCGCATCTGGCTCGCGAGCCGCCATTTCCGACCCTTGGCCTAGAGACATTGTCTGGGGTAGTGATCATAATATACATCTAGGAAGCTTCAGCTTCATATTCACACTCTCCTATGAAAATCACTGATAGGGTTGTTTGTACTTTCTTGAGCTCATTGTGGAAATAAAAAATACAGTTATTATAAGTATAGCAAGTGGACAAAATGTTGCACTATGTAGTATCCTGTTCAGTTTTCCAACCAATGAGTCAGCCATGTTTTTTCAGCACATTCAACTCCCGCTCTAACCAGATTACAGACCTAGTGTTGATAACACTGAACATATTCAATACAACAGGTGTGACTCATTAGGTTTATTTGCCCCTGAAGATTTTTCTATTTCTGTAAGTGTAAATATTGGAGTTACCTCTCTGTTGTTTCTCAGTAATCGATTTTTTGTTAACTAATTAGCTAATTCAGGACATATTTGAGTTTGCTGTTCATTTCTTGGATAATAATTAAGAAGCCTGGATGGCTTTGACTTCTGCAGATTAAGGATGGGACTTTTCATAGTCTCCATTGTTCCTTCACTCTCTTAGATTGGCTAGTGGGAGGAAATTATGCTGAGTCAAAAGCAAAAGCAGCATGCTTCATTTAGGTCTCTTTAGAGCAGCGGTCCCCAACCTTTCTGGCACCAGGGACCGGTTGTGGAAGAAAATTTTTCCACGGACCGGGGGGGGGGGGTTTGCAGGCAGGAGCCAGTTGCGCGCACCAGGGGCTAGGTAATCACGCGCACCGGGGGCGGGGTTTGCAGGAGGGAGCCCCGCGGCCCACTTCCTAACAGGCCGCGGCCCACAGGTTGGGGACCCCTGCTTTAGAGGGCTGAGCAGGAGTTCCTTGGTGTGGCACAAGTGTTTTGTTACAAACTGTAATACATGGACCAGTCCAACTGTATGTGGCAAAATAAACACCGATACCGGACTCCAAACAGGATGCCTTGTATGCTTCCTCTGCACAGATTTTTTTCAATATTGGAAAAATGAATCTTAGGCACCCTTCCTCAATGCACAGTGAAATTGGAGGGCAGTCTGAGTCTACTGCAGAAATTTGGTTGTATATATCTGTGAATGAACTTCTGTATTATCGTATTTTCTGTTGGACTTAGGTTAACAGTTCCTTACTTCCTTCTCTTTTTTTCCAAGCAGCTCAGTTTGGCATTCATGATTCTCAAGTAGCTCCATTGTATCAGAAAATGTAATGTCAGGTTAAGAGATGGTGCTAGGTCATTCAGTGAGCTTCTTGGTTTAGTGGGGATTTGAATTTGAACCTCACCAGTTCTAGTACAATATTCTAATTGTTACACCATTAACAATCAGATTTAGGGTATGAAAACCAGACTACTGAATTTGAAAGGGTCCCCCTCTTCCATCTCAGTAAGCATTCTTGCAGGGATTGTTTTAGTAACAACGTATGGACAGGAAAGGGAAATAGGCAACACACAAACATATAAACAACATTCTTCAGAATATTCATTGTAAACTGAAAATATGTCTGTCAACTAACCATGTTCATTTAAAAAAGCTTTCTGTTTTGATCACTCCCTCCCCCAGTCCTTACATTACATAATTTGGAAGACATTTTGATCATCTTCCAAGTCTTGGATGTTTGTGAGGAAAACTTTCCAGACCAGTATTTTCTACTGTAACCAGACATTTTGCCTGTTGGAGGGGATTTGTTTTTTAAATTACATTTTATTTCTACTTTATCCCAAGGGTCGGCAAACTTTTTGAGCCGAGTCTGTAGCTTGAATCATGTCAACTGGATTTCTATTTTCTTAATGGAAACGTTTCGCTCCTTATCCAAGGGGCTTCTTCAGTCTGAGCAAAGTTGGTAAGGGAATCCTAAATATGTTCCTAGGTAGCTGTGTGACCTTACACCTGGGGCTAGGTCATGGTTATATTGAGATGTAATTTTTAAGTCCTTTTATCATCTAATGGAGGGTCGTTAAAAACACCATGCTGCTGTTGAGCTTCTGAAATGGTCTTAATCTTCCTAGGCACAGAAGACAACACGGGGAGGAAGATGGGGGAGAGTTTGTGCCTGAGGCCCCCACCTCTATTCAAGGAAGGATTTTCCAAGTTGGCATAAATGGATTCCTTGACCCCTCTCTCAAACCACCTATCTTCTCTGTCTAAAATGTGAACATTAATGTCCTCAAATGAGTGTCCTTTTTCTTTTAGATGAAGATAAACTGCTGACTCTGGTCCTGTGGTGTTATTTCTCCTGTGTTGTGCCATCCTCCTGTACATAGGTTGTTTGGTTTCTCCAATGTAGAGTTCCTCCAGCAAAGGAGATCGTTACCTTGTTGTGGTGCTGGAGCTTGAGCACCTCAATGACACCATGAGCTAAACCGTGAAGGGACACCCAAGACGGGAAGGTCGTGGCAGAGAGGTCAGACTAAATACGATCCCTGGGGAAGGTAATGGCAACCCACCCCAGTATTCTTGCCATGAAAACTAAATGGATCAGTACAACCAAAGATATGTCGGTATACCATCGGAAGATGGGACTCCCAGGTTGGAAGATGGTCAAAATGCTACTGGGGAGGAACAGAGGATACGTTCAACTAGCCCCAGATGTGATGACGCAGCTAGCTCAAAGCCGAAAGGACGGCTAGCGGCCGACGGTGCTGGTGGTGAACGACGAATCCGATGTTCTAAAGATCAACACACCATAGGAACCTGGAACGTAAGATCTATGAGCCAGGGCAAATTGGATGTGGTTATTGGTGAGATGTCAAGATTAAATATAGACATTTTAGGTGTCAGTGAACTGAAATGGACTGGGATGGGCCACTTCACATCAGATGACCACCAGATCTACTACTGTGGACAAGAGGACCACAGAAGAAATGGAGTAGCCTTCATAATTAATAATAAAGTGGCTAAAGCAGTGCTTGGATACAATCCAAAAAACGATAGAATGATCTCAATTCGAATTCAGGGTAAACCATTTAACATCACAGTGATCCAAATATACGCCCCAACCACAGATGCTGAAGAAGCAGAAGTAGATCAGTTCTATGAGGATCTGCAGCACCTACTAGATAATACACCAAAAAGAGATGTTATTTTCATTACAGGAGACTGGAATGCTAAGGTGGGTAGTCAGACGACACCTGGAATTACAGGCAAGCATGGTCTGGGAGAACAAAATGAAGCAGGACATAGGCTGATAGAATTTTGCCAAGACAACTCACTGTGCATAACAAACACTCTCTTCCAGCAACCTAAAAGACGACTTTATACATGGACTTCACCAGATGGTCGACACCGAAATCAGATTGACTACATCCTTTGCAGCCAAAGGTGGCGGACATCTATACAGTCGGTAAAAACAAGACCTGGAGCTGACTGTAGTTCAGATCACGAACTTCTTATTGCAAAATTTAGAATCAGACTAAAGAGAATAGGGAAGACCCACAGATCAGTTAGATATGAGCTCACTAATATTCCTAAGGAATATGCAGTGGAGGTGAAGAATAGATTTAAGGGACTAGATTTAGTAGATAGGGTCCCAGAAGAACTATGGACAGAAGTTCGCAACATTGTTCAGGAGGCGGCAACAAAAAACGTCCCAAAGAAAAAGAATACCAAGAAGGCAAGATGGCTGTCTGCTGAAACACTGGAAGTAGCCCAAGAAAGAAGGAAAGCAAAAGGCAACAGTGATAGGGGGAGATATGCCCAATTAAATGCAAAATTCCAGAGGTTAGCCAGAAGAGATAAGGAATTATTTTTAAACAAGCAATGTGCGGAAGTGGAAGAAGACAATAGAATAGGAAGGACAAGAGACCTCTTCCAGAAAATTAGAAACATCGGAGGTAAATTCCAGGCAAAAATGGGTATGATCAAAAACAAAGATGGTAAGGACCTAACAGAAGCAGAAGAGATCAAGAAAAGGTGGCAAGAATATACGGAAGATCTGTATAGGAAGGATAATAATATTGGAGATAGCTTTGACGGTGTGGTCAGTGAGTTAGAGCCAGACATCCTGAAGAGTGAGGTTGAATGGGCCTTAAGAAGCATTGCTAATAACAAGGCAGCAGGAGACGATGGTATCCCAGCTGAACTGTTTAAAATCTTGGAAGATGATGCTGTCAAGGTGATGCATGCCATATGCCAGCAAATTTGGAAAACACAAGAATGGCCATCAGATTGGAAAAAATCAACTTATATCCCCATACCAAAAAAGGGAAGCACTAAAGAATGTTCAAACTATCGAACAGTGGCACTTATTTCACATGCCAGTAAGGTAATGCTCAAGATCTTGCAAGGTAGACTCCAGCAATTCATGGAGCGAGAATTGCCAGATGTACAAGCTGGGTTTAGAAAAGGCAGAGGAACTAGAGACCAAATTGCCAATATCCGCTGGATAATGGAGAAAGCCAGGGAATTTCAGAAAAACATCTATTTCTGTTTTATTGACTATTCTAAAGCCTTTGACTGTGTGGATCATAACAGATTGTGGCAAGTTCTTGGTGGTATGGGGATACCAAGTCATCTTGTCTGCCTCCTGAGGAATCTGTATAACGTCCAAGTAGCAACGGTAAGAACAGAGCACGGAACAACGGACTGGTTTAAGATTGGGAAAGGAGTACGGCAGGGTTGTATACTCTCACCCTACCTATTCAACCTGTACACAGAACACATCATGCGACATGCTGGGCTTGAGGAATCCAAGGCTGGAGTTAAAATCGCTGGAAGAAACATTAACAATCTCAGATATGCAGATGATACCACTTTGATGGCTGAAAGCGAGGAGGAGTTGAGGAGCCTTATGACGAAGGTGAAAGAAGAAAGTGCAAAAGCTGGGTTGCAGTTAAACCTCAAAAAAACCAAGATTATGGCAACGAGCTTGATTGATGACTGGCAAATAGAGGGAGAAAAAGTGGAGGCAGTGACAGACTTTGTATTTCTAGGCGCAAAGATTACTGCAGACGCTGACTGCAGCCAGGAAATCAGAAGACGTCTACTTCTTGGGAGGAGAGCAATGGCAAATCTTGATAAAATAGTTAAGAGCAGAGACATCACACTGACAACAAAGGTCTGCATAGTTAAAGCAATGGTATTCCCTGTAGTAACCTATGGCTGCGAGAGCTGGACCATAAGGAAGGCTGAGCGAAGGAAGATCGATGCTTTTGAACTGTGGTGTTGGAGGAAAATTCTGAGAGTGCCTTGGACTGCAAGAAGATCAAACCAGTCCATACTCCAGGAAATAAAGCCAGACTGCTCACTTGAGGGAATGATATTAAAGGCAAAACTGAAGTACTTTGGCCACATAATGAGAAGACAGGATACCCTGGAGAAGAAGCTGATGCTAGGGAAAGTGGAAGGCAAAAGGAAGAGGGGCCGACCAAGGGCAAGATGGATGGATGGCATTCTGGAGGTGACGGACTCAACCATGGGGGAGCTGGGGATGGTGACGGCCGACAGAAAGCTCTGGCGTGGACTGGTCCATGAAGTCACGAAGAGTCGGAAACGACTGAACGAATAAACAAAAAAAAATGTAGAGTTCAGAGCACTCCTCACTGCACTGGATTGCATAAACTACATTGCTTTTCTTATGTTTTGGAGTTTGATCTTTGGGGTGTACAAGCCTCTGTCTCAGTGTGTTGGTGGGTTTGAAATATACAGGTATGTGGTGTTTGCCAAATATCCGTTTTATCTTTTCAGACACGCCAGCCATGTAGGGAATGACCAGGTTCTTTCGTTTACTCTGAGTCTCAGCCCTATCTGTCGCTGTTTTAGGTCTGGTAGATTTAGATTTGGTGAAGGCCCAATTTGGATATCCACAGGCCTTCAGGGCTGTTCTCAGGTGCTGATTTTCAAAAAATCATGGTTTACATTCTCTGATTTTTTGAAAATCAGCACCTGAGAACAGCCCTGAAGGCCTGTGGATATCCAAATTGGGCCTTCACCAAATCTAAATCTACCAGACCTAAAACAGCGACAGATAGGGCTGAGACTCAGAGTAAACGAAAGAACCTGGTCATTCCCTACATGGCTGGCGTGTCTGAAAAGATAAAACGGATATTTGGCAAACACCACATACCTGTATATTTCAAACCCACCAACACACTGAGACAGAGGCTTGTACACCCCAAAGATCAAACTCCAAAACATAAGAAAAGCAATGTAGTTTATGCAATCCAGTGCAGTGAGGAGTGCTCTGAACTCTACATTGGAGAAACCAAACAACCTATGTACAGGAGGATGGCACAACACAGGAGAAATAACACCACAGGACCAGAGTCAGCAGTTTATCTTCATCTAAAAGAAAAAGGACACTCATTTGAGGACATTAATGTTCACATTTTAGACAGAGAAGATAGGTGGTTTGAGAGAGGGGTCAAGGAATCCATTTATGCCAACTTGGAAAATCCTTCCTTGAATAGAGGTGGGGGCCTCAGGCACAAACTCTCCCCCATCTTCCTCCCCGTGTTGTCTTCTGTGCCTAGGAAGATTAAGACCATTTCAGAAGCTCAACAGCAGCATGGTGTTTTTAACGACCCTCCATTAGATGATAAAAGGACTTAAAAATTACATCTCAATATAACCATGACCTAGCCCCAGGTGTAAGGTCACACAGCTACCTAGGAACATATTTAGGATTCCCTTACCAACTTTGCTCAGACTGAAGAAGCCCCTTGGATAAGGAGCGAAACGTTTCCATTAAGAAAATAGAAATCCAGTTGACATGATTCAAGCTACAGACAATTCCACGTGGATGACTGAGAACCTTCATAGACTTTTTGAGCCGAGAGCCATTTTGGTATGCTCGTGCACATTTTTAAGTGCTCGAGAGCCAGGGGGCGGGGTTTGCGGGCGGGGCCAATCGCGTGGAAGGGGGCGGGGTTTGCGGGCGGGAGCCAATTGTGTGGAAGGGGGCGGGGTTTGCGGGCGGGAGCCAATCGCGTGGAAGGGGGCGGGGTTTGCGGGCGGGGGCCAATCGCGCACACTTAGGGCCTGCTGCCGCCATGCCCGCTGCAGTGCCCGCCGCCGCCATGCCCGCTGCCACGACTGCGCAGGCGGAGCTGCCTGCCTGGCACTCGGGCGCTCTGGCTGGGGTGCAGCGGGACGGGAGCATCGCCGGCGGCCCGCGAGGACCGGCCAGGGAAGGCACGCGGGCGGAGCTCCCATCCCGCTGCACCCCAGCCGGAGCGCCCGAGTGCCAGGCAGGCAGCTCCGCCCGCGTGCCTTCCCTGGCCGGTCCTCGCGGGCCGCCGGCGATGCTCCTGTCGCGCTGCACCCCAGCCGGAGCGCCCGAGTGCCAGGCAGGCAGCTCCGCCCGCGCGCCTTCCCTGGCCGGTCAAGATCCTTTCCCCGCCCCCAGCAGAACCAAATATGTTAAAAAGTGGGTAGGTAAAGCACGCTCGCGTAAACATCCTGGTTCCTTCATGATCAGTTGAGCAGCAGCCACGCAGCAGCAGCAAGCGGGCGTCTTCGACAAATTGCTCTGGAAGGGGGCGGGGGAGGTTTGGAAGAAGAAGGGAAAGAGAGGCTCGACTGCTCCAGTCGCTTCTCTTCCGGAGCCTCTCACGCCCCCAGTCCAGGCAAAGTAAAGCTGGTGGGGAATCCAGCGCGGGAGCGGGGTTTGCGGGCGGGAGCCAATTGCGCACACTTAGGGCTGTGGGGTGGAAATGTGCTGCTTTTGCACAGAGAAAAAGAGTAAGCAGAGCAGCAAGGAAGAGGTTAAGGCAGGGCTTTCCAAACTTTTGCCGTTGGCGACACACCAACGGCCAGCCCACAAAAACCTGGAAGCACCGGCGGTTGTGGCTGCGGCGGCAATGGCTGCCCCTTCGAAAGGGCAGGCTCCGGGGACCCCGAAAATGCCCTCGGTTCCAGCAGGGAGGCAAAAATCGCGTGCAGGCTGCCGGCTTCCCGACGCACAGCTGATTGGCGCGGTGGGGGGGGGGACGGGGTGGAAATTCTCTGTGCTGATCAGCTGTGGGCCGGGAAGCCCCGCAGCGTGCGCGCGCGATTTTTGCCTCCCTGCTGGAACCGAGGGCATTTTCGGGGTCCCCAGAGCCTGCTCTTCCAAAGGGGCAGCGGCAGCAGCGGCGTCCTGGAACCCGGAAGCACTGATGGCCCACCACCGCTGCCCCTTCGAAAGGGCAGACTCCGGGGACCCCGAAAATGCCCTCGGTTCCGGCAGGGAGGCAAAAATCGCGCGTGCAGGCTGCCGGCTTCCCGACGCACAGCTGATTGGTGCGGTGGGGGGGGGACGGGGTGGAAATTCTCTGTGCTGATCAGCTGTGGGCCGGGAAGCCCCGCAGCGTGCGCGCGCGATTTTTGCCTCCCTGCTGGAACCGAGGGCATTTTCGGGGTCCCCAGAGCCTGCTCTTCCAAAGGGGCAGCGGCAGCAGCAGCGTCCTGGAACCCGGAAGCACTGATGGCCCACCACCGCTGCCCCTTCGAAAGGGCAGACTCCGGGGACCCCAAAAATGCCCTCGGTTCCGGCAGGGAGGCAAAAATCGCGCGTGCAGGCTGCCGGGCTTCCCGACGCACAGCTGATTGGCGCGGAGAATTTCCACTCCGGGTGGCCTGGCAGCGCGCTCGCACGCAATTTTCACCTCCCTGCCAGAACCGAGGGCATTTTCATCAGCGCTTCCGGCTTGTCACGCGACACACTTGGGGGCCCCGGCGACACAGTATTGTGTCGACACACAGTTTGGAAAGCCCTGGGTTAAGGCGATGGGCAAGTGCCCGTCGTCAAGATGGCTGCCGGCGACGGAGGCTTCCAAACTCTCGCGAGACTGTGTGAAGCCCGTCCCCGGAGGAAAAAGAGAGGCTGGGCCTAGTATGCCCACAGCCACGCACACCATGCCCGCTGCCACGCCTGCCCCGCCACGCCTGCCTGCGGAAGAGCCACACTCAAGGGGCCAAAGAGCCGCATTTGGCTCGCGAGCCGCCATTTCCGACCCTTGCTTTATCCTAAGAAGCCTGGGAAAGCATACCTTAAAAATGCAAAGTAGATTAGGCTGAAGGAGAAAAATTGGTTTTAAGGTCATTCAGTAAGCTTCATCACTTAATAAATAGGTTCACATATTGTGCTAAGTCTTGATTTGTTTGAAACACAATACATAGCTTCACATATAATGCACATTCTTAAACCATGATTGACAACTACAGCTGGATTAACACATCACTTTATGACAAACCTGAAGAAACTATACTGAAGCTTTAGGAGCCCCTTAGGGAGATGCTTAGGAAATGGAAGGCAGTGGGGTGGGGATAATGTCCTTGGAATGAACATTGAAAGAGTAGGTAACCAGGGAAGGCTACAAACAGGGCAAACAGTTGGGTGGCCACTCTTCCTTTCAGGTTGCAGCCTAAGGAAGTCAATATGACAACAGTGATGATCCCTACAATCTGAAAGTCCTGTTCTTTAATTCCAGATCACTTACTGATAAAAGGACTATTATCTATAATTTAAACCTAGATGAAACAAATGAACTGGAGACCTAGCTGACAGAAGAAGTAATTCATCCTTCCCAGCTTTGTCTACTTGGCTATTCTGTGGTACAGCAGAGTAATGGAGGGGAGAGGGATGGATTGGTCATGGTCCAAAACATTCTATCTTGCTGACAAAATGCTTGGCATTCTGCCATTTTTGAGTCATGCTGATGGATTTGGGTGTAGGATTCTATTAGTGAAAAATTCCAACCCTTTTGAAATCAGCATTAATTCATGTGAGTTGGTATAGTTTAGCTTGCAACTAGAATAATGTATTATCTGGCTGGAAGAGAGTTTGCTGTTCTACTTTGAATATGAGTAAGTTGGAGTTTAGGACTTTTGAAAGTAAGACATTTTCAATTGTACTTTATGTTCCATCCTCCCTCCACCTTTTTTAAGAACACAAATATGTTGTGCTATAAACATGCTGGGAAATGTTAGTTACATAAAATGTGGTATGCCGAGGAGCATATGTTATAGAATTTGCAGAATGTCAATTGCAGGGAGTGTAAATACAATCTGGTTCTCCCACCCTGGCCAAGAGGCCAAGTGGTAAATATGCCTTCATTAAACTCTAGGAGTCAACATGGGGAGAATGCAAAGATGATTGAATGGAGTACATTATGTTGTCATAGTATGTTTTAGAATTTGAGTGCTCCTTGAAATAAATAATATTCAGACATGCACTATGTTTAGTGACAGACAAGCCATGGTGTGGAGTTCTCTGTTTCTTACTTTTTTTAAAAAAATGAGAAGTAGCTATGGAAGAGTGTGATTGTTAGTATAAGGAAGGAAAGAGCTCCTTAACATACCTTCCATAGGCAGCCTTTGACTAAAATTTCTCATCTGAGCAGAAGCAGACTTTTTTTTTTTGCACTCCCATAATCGCTTTCCTCCTCTGGCATGGCTTTGAGTGCAGAATAGTGTAAACAGATATAGGCAATCAGAAGCTATCTTTATTTTGGGTTTTACCTGCTATCATCCCCACATTTAGATAATGGCAAGGGATTGTAAGAATTAGAGTCCAAAGTATCTGGTGTAGACCAGACTGCCTAACCTTGGTTTGTTTTCTTTCTTTCTTTCTTTCTTTCTTTCTTTCTTTCTTTCTTTCTTTCTTTCTTTCTTTCTTTCTTTCTTTCTTTCTTTCTTTCTTTCTTTCTTTCTTTCTTTCTTTCTGCAAGCATAGTTATAGAGCCGCCCATCTCACAAACACGTGTTGTGGGCGGTGTACAACACAACAACAGTTAAAAACTCCATAACAATCTAAAAACAAGAATAAATAAAATAAACAGATAAACAGATAAGCTGGAGGGGGAATTTTGACATGAGGTGGAGGCTCTCTAGCTTGTTCTAGCCCAAAAATGTCATCTCCTTGCATTTGAATGTAACAGAAGTACAAATAGGTTGGTAGCTGGAGGCTGCATTATTGGGAGAAGAGGGGATCCCCTGGGGCACTTCTGGTTAAACCATGAATGTCTTCCAGGTTTTCATAAATGAAAAATGGAACACTTCTGTGTATCAGAGAGATGGGACCATGGAGGGAATCAAGCAGCCTCATTGTAAAACTTGAGAGTTAGTGGAAGGACGAACACAATTCAGATATACCACCACCACAAAAAAAAAAGAACTAAACTTGCATTCAAGCAGATGGCTCCAGATGCTATTTTAAAAATCTTTCTAGATTCTTGTATCTTGAGATCTGCAGGTTCTTCCCTTAAATTCTGTGTATAAGAAGAGTGTCTCTTATCTGGTAGATTACAGTAAATACAATAAAATTAAAACATATGTCTGTCACATATTTTAATTGCATAAAAATTTATGATTGACATGGTTGTTAAAGCAAACATTTTTCCCAGTCTAAGCTGTGATCTGATCCCCAAACTAATTAAAAAAGCCTGCTCCACTAGGATTAAAATTTGCTTCAGTTCCTTTGCTATGGCCACACCTGTCTGTGAATTATAACCTGAGAGGTGAATAATTTATCAGAATATAGAGCAAAGAGTAATAGATAATCAAAAATTAGTTTTGGCTAATGTGTCACATACTGTATCAGAATGGATTTCAGCCATTATATTCAGAACTGGAAGTACTAAAAAATTGGTTGTGTACTTTGAATTACAATCAGTTCTACTTTTTACCTTTTATCACTTCATTAGCAAACCACTGAAACTGATTTTTTTGAGATAACACACTCAAATGTTTAACTTTCTTTGTATACTTAATGCTAGTAACTCTGAATAGAAAGATGTGACTGTTTGTAGTTAATGCATATTTCATTTGCTATAGGTATTATTGAATTTGTTATTGAGCTACAGATGAATATGACCATAATGAACAGAGGTGAATGAGCCATTTGTTATTTTTAATTTATTTAACATTTTGTATCTTTGCCATTTGTCTAATTAGGCTCTAAAGAAAGGATAAAACACCATAATAAAACTATACAGTAATAGATTAAATATTATATAACTACTTTGTCAGCGTAAAATGAAAATGATCTTGACTGAAATTCCCAACAATCCCAAACAATTGGGAATTCTTTATTTCTTACATAGCAATAAGATAATCCTTGGTTTACGACATCCCTAGAGAAGACTTCCTTTCATAAAAAGGTAAAGGTTCCCCCCGCACATTTGTGCAGTCATGTCTGACTCTAGAGGCCGGTGCTCATCTCCGTTTGTTAGCCAAAGAGCCAGCATTGTCCGAAGACGCTTCCATGGCCATGTGGCTGGCATGACGCACGTGGAACGCTGTTACCTTCCCACCGAAGTGCGGGTTAATGCGGGGCTAGGGATTTGAACCTCCGAACTTGCGATCTTCTGATTGACAAGCCTGGCGTCTTACCCGCTGAGCCACCACACCCCCTTTCATACCCATGCATTAAATCTTAATAAATAACAAAATTTAAAAGCTCCAAATAAGAACATTCTGTGGCTACCATTTTTTGGTTATGTCTGTGCAAAGGGCTTTTTCTGTGGTAATACATAAAGGAAGTTCAACTGGTACTAACATCAAAATATTCTTGGTGCTACGTTAAGATGTATTTGTCCAGACATTTGAAGTGATTTTATAGCATTTGTCTGCAATTTACAGATTTTGCTACATCCCAGTTCAATGGAGGATTGTGTGTTTCTGTTTTAACTATAGTACTCTTATCTTGGAATCCATTCTGATGAATGACATACTAGAAATCATAAAAATGAAATAAGAAATGTAAACCATGCTAATCAGTAGACTTTTCAGTGGGATGTAATCTAAATCAAGACTGATATGGAGATGTTGAGATGGTTTCCTGCCTTGGCACATCATTAGTAAATAAAGTGTGGTCTTGCAAACACCAGTGTTTTAGGTGCTAGTTAAAATCTCTCCTCAAGATACGGGATTTGAAATATTATGAAGAGGACATTATCTAACACTTGCATTCTATTGTATGGTTATGTTTCCTATGTCTAGATTTGTATTCTCTGTTTTGAACTTTGGTTCAAGTTAGTAAAAGAGAATAGGAATTAGTCAGGATAATTCATTTTTTTGTGTGGCTTATTTTATACAAGTGTTTATTAGGAGCTTTAAAAATATTCTGGAAACAGATATTTCTAGCAGTCCCAGTATCTCGGACTATGTATATCCCAAGTTTCATGTTTCTAGTTAGTTGGAAATGTTAATATCCTTATAAATGATCAAGCCACTGAGTGCTAACATTTTTGAAAATGCAAAAGCGGCGGCAGTGCTTCCGGGTTTTTGCGCGCTGCTGCAATGGCGGCACTTCCAGGTTTTCCCGCGGCGAAACACCAACGGCGGTTGGTGTGTCACCGCGGGAAAACTTTGGAAAGCCCTGGCTTAAAGTAACTTGCATTCTGCAACCATAGATGCTTGCTTCTAGAATAGTAGGACTACATCACATGGTATTCTTTGCTGAGAGATAAACAGATTCCTGTGGTCATTTGAACTTAAAAGCTAGTTGTAGGAATTGAGGTTTTCTTCCTTGGCTTGTCTTTGCTAATCCTCCTTCATTTGAGGCTGCTTGAGTCAGTCTCTGGCAGCTGGTGTTTTGCATTACTTTTGTGAAGCAATTTGTTATGAGGTTTCAGCTGACTAGATGGTGTGAAAATATCTTAACCATATTCGGAAATACTTTCTGTTTGCAGTTTCAAGAAAGATAATTTTAAAAAACCACCTAGTTTGAGTGTTCCTAGTTATCAAGATTAAGTGAAACTATTGTAACAGTCTTAATACCATTATCAAAGAATGAGTCAGCACAATATTGATGGAGTCTTGAAGGTTAATAAAAGAACTCCAAGCAGCTAACAACAATCTTGCAGAGTAGAAGCGTGAACCAGCAGGGAACTTGCACTTTAAGCTTAATTGCATTCAGAAATAAATTCAGTCTTCACACATTAGTTAGATGAAGAAAAATAGAGATAGCTTACATTTATTCAGTAGATCTGGATACAAGTAGATTCATAGTAGATCTGCGTGCAAGCGAGATGGAATGGACAAGAGCTGCATAGTGCAGCCCTCCTGCTTGCAGGTGTGCCCAAAGTGTAATGGAGAATGTTAATCCCCCAAAGCAAGGAGGAGGAGGAAAAGGAAATCAGGTGACCCCAGGTAACATCCCACAAGCACAGTAGAGATGTGTTTACTAGAAAGACCCCCTATTATGCTTATGAGACAATGCTGAGTTGACTCCTGATAATCCCAACAAATATCATGCTATATGTAAAACAGATTGAAATATATATATATATATATATATATATACATACATACATACATACATACATATACATATACATATACATATACATATACATATACATATACACACACATACATACACACACACACACACACATGTCAGAGGGAGCGCGCGGAGATGGAGCGGCCTGCCTCTCTCCTAGGCACCAGTGATCCACGTACTATGCAGTAAATAGACTCCAAACAGAAGTTATATCAAATATCCTATTTACTTTATATACATACGTATTTACAGATCACTTCCACAAGTAACAAATGATACACCATCAACGATACAGCTTTCACGAGGTAAAATGGGAATAATGGGAACTGAGAATGTCTCTGCATATATAGTGAACCTGACCAATCACATTATAGGTCAGTCTCGTTATTCACCACACCCAACCTAACTCTAAGCACCTGTTGAATGAGTCACACATGACACATCATTCCTACAACAATGGCTGCTAATTGGGTGACTGTGCAGAATATTTCACCTTTTACCTAGAAATCAAGCCTCTCTGTATACTTTATATCTAGAAGTAAATTCCTGGGTTTATCAAACCCCAACACCCCTTCAATTTACAATAGATATTACATTCAATTGTACAGAATAGAAGACATACACATTTGAGATATACACATCCTATGTCTCTCTATGCTTAGAGGCTTTGTCATCACATCTCCTACATTACACTCAGATGGACAACACCGCAAACCAATACAATACAATAAACTTCCAATTATTGACTGATCACATATTCTTGATCACATGAAGTTTGTTCATCGTCTCCAATCTCTGTCATGACAAAATCTGTTGTCATCGGGGTTGAAACTTCTTTACACTGTTCCATATTGTTCTCTCTTAGCAGTGCTTCAATTTTCTTCCGCTGCTCTAGAACATAACCCCTATCAACCTTCTGAATACCCATTCCTAAGTAATTCTTAATTTCTCCCAGATCTTTGACATCAAAGTGCTGTTTCAGATTTTCAGTAAATTCAATTACCCTGCTTTGATCTTTCGCTATAAGACACAAATCGTCTACAAAAATCAAAAGCAAAATCTGTTCATCGTTTTCACATTGCTTTACATACAGACATGGGTCAGCTATACTACACTTGAATCCCATTCTTTGTAATTCCTTATCTAACCTAAGATTCCAGCAACGTGCCGACTGCTTGAGTCCATACAACGCTTTCTGCAACTTGTATACCCTTCCTGCAATCTTTGATTCATACCCTGGGGCTTCAATCATATAGATCTCTTCATTCAAATCAGCATGCAAATATGCTGTTGTGATATCATAATGCTGTACTACACAATTCCCAGCTGCTGCCATTGCTAAGGCAAACCTAAATGTCTCCCCTCTTAGCGTTGGTGCAAAAACTTCATCATAAGTCTGATTCTTTATCTGGGAAAATCCTTGTGCTAACAACCTAGCCTTATACTGAATATCACCATTCACTAAGGTTTTCTTCTTATACACCCATCTACAGCCTACTGCTCTATGCCCCTCAGGCAGCCTAGTAGATTTGAAAACCTTATGAGAATTAATGGCTTTCATTTCCACATCCATAGCAGCTTTCCATCTACTCTGCTCGTGTTGTGGCAACGTCAATACGTCCTTGTAATTACGAGGTTCATAATCAATGAAACACACTTTTACATCACCTGGTGTATAACGCTGAGGTGGTATACCCTTGTTAACTCTCTCAGATCTACGCAATACTGTAGCATCCTGCATCATTGGCACACTAGGAGTTAATTCCTCTTCCTTCTTAATCACATCAGTGGCCTCTCTCCGCTCTGAAAACTCAAAACTTCTCTGACTAGGAAGATATACCTCACTACTCCCGTGTAATCTCTGCCAATTGCTGTGCTCACTAAAACTTGCTGATCTAGAAATAACAACTTTCCTGCCATCAGTGAACCTATATCCCTTGGTCCCTGGCTCATACCCCACAAACGTCAGCTTCTGTGCTTTTGCCTGTCCTTTCCTACGTACCTCCTTATGCACGTGAACATAGGCAGTGCACCCAAACACCTTCAAATGAGCTAATGGTGGCTTCTTGCCATATAACATATAATATGGAGTTTGGTTTACAGACACACTCCATAACCTGTTAATTAAATAATTAGCAGTTAATATTGCCTCTCCCCAGTATCCTATTGATAACCCTGAGTCAGCAATGAGTGAATCCTTCACTGTCTGCAATGCCAAATTCCTACGTTCAGCCACGCCATTCTCAGCTGAACTATGTGGGTTAGTTCTCCTATGCACAATGCCCCTTCTACAGAGCCATTGCTGAAAACTCCCACTCAGAAACTCTGTACCCCGGTCAGTTTGTAAACTACACACTTTTGTGCTATACCTACGTTCCACAAACTGCACCCAGTTCCTAAACTTTTCAAATGTTTGACTTTTAGCTTTCAATAGGTAACAGAACCTAAATCTAGTGTAATCATCTACAATGACTAAAACATATTTAGCACCCCCTATTGTAGCTGGTAATGGACCAATTAAGTCAGCGTGAACTAATTCAAAACATTTATGTGACTTCCTATCACTGAATTTGCTCACAGGAAACACCTTTGACTTTGCAACCTTACAAGCTGTGCAATCCAAATACACTTGGCACTTTTTCAATTCCATTCCAGAACTTGCTTCTGACATCTTTTCAATCACTTTGAAACTCGGATGCCCAAGCCTTCTGTGCCACAGGTGCGCACATGAATCATGTGTAGGCTTATTAATCGTAGCTACACCATGATGGCTGCTGCTTGTCCTGGCTTGTACAATTTCATATAAATTGTTCTGCAAAATACCTTTGCCACAAACATTGTTATCCTTCATAACAATACATTCATTATTACTAAACTGTACAGTATAACCCTGTTTATCCAATTGTGACACACTAATTATATTGTACTCCAGTTCAGGTACACACAACATTGATAATTCAATATTTAACCCTGGTACATATACAAATCCCTTACCAGTCACAGATGCAATGCTTCCATTAGCTAGAGTAACATGATCTTTATCAGCTTGCATAAAACTCTTAAACATCTGTCTGTTACTCCCTATATGCTGACAAGCCCCACTGTCAATTAAAAATGGTCCCTTTAAATCTTGTTCTACACTTGAACTAATTAAAGACAGCTGTGCAGCGTCTCCCGGCTTGGAAATTTTCAGCTTAGCTTTAGGCTTCCGTTTCTTATCACAAATACTGGCTAGTGAAGTTCTATATGCATAATATTATGCATTAACTTGACAGATCAGCAGAATGCTAAAAATCTTGCCTGATTTTCAAAATACTATAGACATTTATACTTGCACTTGAAGGACATATTTTTTGTCTTATAAAAAATTAAGGGATAAATAACATTGTACTATTAGCTTTTCCACATTGGCTTTTCATGTGTTCATATATTTTGCATTAGTTCAATCCATTGTTAAGCATTCCCACCTCCAATATTCTTAGATACAAAATCTATGCCATTTCTTGAGCAAATAAGGAAAAGTGCAATTAATGGAACATAATTATGTAAAATTCTGCCTAGGGTTGATTTACTTCCCAGAGATTGAATGATGAGTAAGTTGTTAAAATTAAGAAACCTTGCAACAGCATTATTCTTGAAAGCTTAAAATATTTCTAGAGTTATGTCATGTTGTTTCTGTAGGACTGGTAAATCTCTTCTGCTAATGATAGCAGTTTGTTTAGACATGATTAAAATGTTATTGCCTTTTAATACATTTAGCATTACAGGATTCTTAAATGCAATCAGAGCATCTGAAGCTAAAACATACCATTGCAGCCATGCATGTGTACTGGAGAGAGCATATTTTATTCTAATTCATGTGGGAATTCCTGCCATGAATTAACCAAGCATCCAAATTTGATACGTTTTTCCTTTATAGTTCTAGATTGCTGTAACAAAAGTGAGGAATGAGTATGTAATATGTCCATTTTATAAAGGCAAGGTTTTTTCAAAAATTACTTAACAAAATGAAAGCATAAATGTGTGCAACTTTATTAAGGAAATAAGTGATGGATGATGATGATGATGATGATGAAGAAGAAGAAAGAAGAAGGAGGAGGAGGAAAAACTATGTTCAAAGCAACAACTCCAAAAGTTTTCATCATTTTGCACAAAAATCTCCTTCATTGTCTCTTCTAGAAAAGCCAACCTTAATTCAAACATTAACAAACAATATATAATTAAGAATCCATTGTTGCAAATCAGGCATATGTTTCTCCCTCCAGTGATGTATGATAATGTTTTAGCCATCCCACATAGTTAATAACTTGATAGACTCCAAATACTGGGGTTACTCTATAGCCAAGAAGAACATATGCATTTTAAATATACTGTATAGGATTTGTTCCAGTTACGTTAACGATCATGTAGTTCAATCATGTGACAATAATGTAAGGATCGTAGCCCTAACAACCTTGTTTCAAAAATCCACAGTACAAGCCATAAGGATATATGAAGAGTTTACTAGAAAACAAGCGTAATAGATTAGTACAAGGTTTAAGCTGTGAATGGCTGCCTGGCGGGAAACGGTTTGGTGTCCTTCCTTTCGCTCCTCCTCTCTCTCGCCCATATCTTGTTGCTTTGGAGACCCGGCACCTTTGCCCCATTCTGGCCATGGGATTCCCAGGCAGCTCTGTAAAACATACTACTATCTGTGCGAAGCAAAGCATACTGGTCATTTAGCATTCTACTACATTAGCTGTCAGGTTACAGCCTCCCCCCCCCCACTACCAGGCTCAAGTCAGATGGATGACTCCAGCTCTGACAATAATAGGATAACACCAAATTACATGTAATAATTCTGCCAAAGTTTTAAAACCAATTTTCATCAGGTGAGTTGATCCAAGTGATGTGAGATGCCCAGTTTATCCAAAAAACAATTGGACACTATTTTTAAATTGAGTTCTGTACTTCATAGTATAAGGATACCTGCTTAACAGTGACAATACAATTAGGGCTAAGGTATCAATACATATAAAGTGCCTGATTGGATTAGATAGTTAAGGTGGTGTTTTTAAATTCTTTGGCCACAAATCCTTCCTTTAATTAAGAGCACTATATTATATTAATTCACTTTTTCAAAAATATGCACACAAAGTCCTCAGAAGGGCCTATGTGCTGCTCTTTTTATTTATCTCTTGGGTATAATTATGACTGATCTTTGATGCTAAGTGACTGTAGTTCATAAACAATCAATTAAATACCAAGAAGTCTCATCACCAGCCTAAATAGTTGCATGGATCTGAAAGGTTAGTAATAGACCACATTTGTTACTATAATTGTCAAGCTAGCTAACTGTATTTGCACTTGGGCATACAGAAATCACCTGCAGTGACAATCTAGTGTAATAAGAAGCATTATTGTAACCATAAGCAAGATCTTGCCACAATAACTTCCAAACTGTAAGCTAGGGTAGCCATGGATATTTTGGGGAAAAAATAATAATCAGAAAGATCCTACAAGTCCAATATTTCTGAGAGAGAAAAAAAGAAGTGACAACATAGTGATCTCAATGATTAATTGCTATGACATGTCTTCTTTTAATCAGTTTCCTTCTTTTCTGCTAGGTATATTTGTGTAGAGCTTAAAAAGATGTAGAAAGTGGTCAAGCAAAAGGTTTGGAATATCTTCAATATGGGGAAAATTTATATTTGTGATGTTTTCGTTTGGAAAAATGATGTGTATGTAGAAACATGATAAATTTATGTATGACATGGATAGTGATAGGTCCCCTCCTCCCCAAAAAAGAAAAAAAAACTGGTATCTGAGCCATCCTTATACTGGTGTATAATTTAGAATAGATAAAAAAGTTCCAATGGAAGAGAATGTCCATTGAACTATGGAGTTCTTGGGACGCTTTGAGTTTGGTTGTTTGCTTGCAGACGTTTCATTGCCCAACTAGATACTGTAACATCATCAGTGACTCTGATGATGTTATCTAGTTGGGTAATGAAACAAACACCTGCAAGCAAACAACCAAGCACAGAAAGCACCAAGAACTCCACAGATAAAAAAATATTTATTCTGCACAGTATATAGTTAAAATATGAAATTCAGCACCACAACATGTAGCGATGGCTAACAAGTTGGATGGATTTATAAGAGAATTAGGCAAATTTGTGGAACGTAAGACAATCAGTGGCTATAAAAATGTTAACAATATATTATTTCCACTATCTGAAGGGGTGTGCCTTTCCGTTCATGTGATACCACAGAACAGAAGCAGGAAGGTGCCACATCCTGTTTGAAGCTTTCCAGAAGCACCTGATTGGGAATAGAATTCTGAACTAGATCCAGAAGTTTCTTTGAGCCAGAACAGCTGTTAGAGATATGCAGTGCTTCAGATTCAAAGGAAAAAAGGTGTTTTGGAAGATGTGGGCAGATACACACAGTATCTGTCTGTCTCTACTTTAACCAGATGCATCTTTTCTTATAATTTGGCTGTATTCGCAGGAGTGCAATCCCAAGAAAAATGTAGCTACTTTAAAGAGTTGCAGACAGGTACCACATGTATCTCCCTGTGTGTTCCTAAGCTCTTGGTGTTAAGTTAGAAGTTGCCTTTCACTGTTTATTTGATTGCCCCTTGTTTTATTTGATTGCCCCTTGTTGCCTATGAAGTTATACAGCCCTTCAGATTTGATCTCCAAAAAATGATTTGCAGTGTCGTACTGCAAATACCTTAAAATAGTTTTGTCTTTTTCCAGATCAGGCGCATTTGCTTTAAGGTGTGGCAGATAGGTGCTATGTTTGCATTCTTGCGCACAGCTGTCCTTTGGACACAGTTCTTTGTTCTTCCGTTCTTGGATATAAACAGTTGAATCTGTTTTTGTTTTCAGATGCAAAATTAACACCTTACTATTTATTTATTTATTAATCAAATTTATCACCGCCCATCTCTACCGCAGTAGACTCTGGGCGGTTTACAATAAATATTAAAAATTAAAAAAGCTATAAATCGTTAAAATACAATATCATAATAAATAAAAATATAAAAAATCCAGAGGATGGTAAGATCATAAAAGGGGGTTATTACTAAGTTAACCACCCCCAGGAGGAACTATCACTTCCTTTGTCCCAAGCCAGGCGGCAGAACCAAGTTTTTAAAGACTTCCGGAAAGTCAGGAGGGAGGGCGCCTGCCTCACCTCTGGGGGCAAGATATTCCACATGGCGGGCGCTATTGCAGAGAAGGCACGCCTCCTGGACCCCGCTAGATGGAATTCTTTTATTGACGGGGTCCGTAGCATGCCCTCCCTGCATGACAGGGTGGGGCGGGTAGATGTAATCGGGATGAGACGGTCCCTCAGATACCCTGGTCCCATGCCATGTAGGGCTTTAAAGGTGATGACCAACACCTTGAATTGGACCCGGAAGCAAACTGGTACCCAATGCAGCTCGCGGAGCAGTGGTGTTACATGTGCTGATCTTATCGCGCCCATAACTGCTCGAGCGGCTGCATTTTGGACCAGCTGAAGCCTCCGGATACTCTTCAAGGGTAGCCCCATGTAGAGCACGTTGCAATAATCTATATGAGAGATGACAAGGGCATGAGTGACTGTTCGGAGGGGCTCTCGATCCAGGAAGGGGCGCAAATGGCACACAACCCGAAGCTGTGCAAAGGCCCTCCTGGCCATGACTGCCACCTGCTCTTTGAGCAGGAGTCGTGAGTCCAGGAGGACCCCCAAGCTCCGGACTGAATCTGAACGGGGCAGTGCCACCCCATCCAGAGTTAAAGATGACAGCTTCCTGGAGGTCGAGGGGCCATCAATCCATAGCCACTCCGTCTTACCAGGGTTCAGTTGAAGCCTGTTGTTCCCCATCCAGGCCCCTACAGCCCCTAGGCACTGAGATAGGGTGTCAACTGCAACACTTACTTCACCCGGGATGGAGATATACAATTGAGTATCATCAGCATATTGGTGATACCTCATCCCGTGATGATGGATGATCTCGCCCAGCAGCTTCATGTAGATGTTAAATAGGAGAGGAGAGAGAACCGAACCCTGCGGCACCCCACACAGGAGGGGGCGAGGGTCGGATCTCTCCTCCTCTATTACCACCAATTGTGAGCGGCCCTGGAGGAAGGAGGCGAACCAGTGCAAAACTACGCCGCCCAACTCCCTGAGTCGCTCCAAAAGGATACCGTGGTCAACGGTATCGAAAGCTGCTGAGAGGTCCAAGAGAGCGAGAATGGATGCACTCCATCTCGCTCCCGCCAGAGATCATCCATAATCGAGACCAATGCAGTCTCTGTCCCATAACCCGGCCTAAAACCTGACTGGAAGGGGGCTAGATAATCCGTTTCATCCAGAATCCTCTGGAGTTGCAACGCCACCACCTTCTCAACCACCTTTCCCAAAAAGGGAAGGTGGGAGACAGGACGAAAATTGTTCAAGACAGTGGGGTCCAGGGAAGGTTTCTTGAGGAGGGGGTGCACCAGTGCCTCCTTAAAGACTGCTGGGAACACCCCCTCTCCCAAGGATGCATTAATCATCCCCTGGACCCAACCACATGTGACCTCCCGAGCTGATTTCACCAGCCAGGAGGGACACGGGTCAAGCTGGCACATGGTGGCGTTTACAATCCGGAGGATCCTGTCTACTTCATCAGGCCCAACAGGATCAAACCGTTCCCAGATAACAGGGTAAGTACGTACCTCTGGCATCTCCCCAGATCTTGTCTCACGCTTGGAGTCCAACTTGGAATGAATCTGAGCGATTTTGTCCTGCAGATGCTCAGAAAACTCTTCCGACCGGCCCTGTAAATGGGTCACCGAATCTTCGCGACCCAAGAGAGATCTAGTAATCTTAAACAGGGCTGTCGGGTGGCATTCTGCGGACGCAATAAGAGCGGAGAAATATTCATGTTGCGCCGCTCTGACCGCCACAAGGTAGGCCCTAATAGCGGCTCTAGATTGTGTCCGGTCAGATTCAGTCCTCGTCTTCCTCCAGCGGCACTCTAGATGTCTCTTAACCCTCTTCAAAACCCTCAACTCCTCTGTGAACCACGGGGAGTGACGGGTCGAACGAGGCAAGAGCATAGGCGCGATCCTGTCCAGGGCCCCGGCCGCCTCTTTATTCCAGGCTGCGGCCAGGACCTCCGCTGGACCGTGCATCAGATCTTCGGGTATAACCCCCAGCTCCCTCTGAAACCTCATTGGGTCCATCAGTTGCTGGGGGCGTACCAATCAAATAGGTCCCGCCTCCCTGCGGAGTGGGGCAGCACAAGAGAGCCTCAGGGTCACCAGGGTGTGGTCTGACCATGACAATGGGGATAGGTGTAACTCTCCCCTCAGATCACGTTGCCACTGCTCAGACAAGAAAACTAAGTCCGGGGTGAGTCCACTGTCCTGAGTCGGGTCCCGAATAATCTGTGACAGGCCCATGGTTGCCATGGTAGCCATGAACTCCCGAGCTGCCTCCGAGGTCCATCCCACGGACGGCAGATTGAAATCCCCCAAAACCATGAGTCCGGGGGACTCCACTGCCAACCCCGAGACGGACTCGAGCAGCTCGGGCAGGGAGGTTGCTACGCAGCAGGGAGGCTGGTACAGTAGCAACACTCCCAACTGTACTTGGGAACCCAACTTGAAAAACAGGGTCTCACAACTGGCCACTTGTGGAGCAGCGCCCCTGGAGGCCACAAGAGACTCTCGGATGACAACCACCACCCCTCCTCCCCTGCCCTGCTGTCTCGGCTGATGCCACACTCGAAACCCGGCTGGGCACGTTTCTGAAAGGGCAACCCCTCCTTCTGGGCCCAGCCAGGTCTCAGTGATACATGCCAGGTCTGCCCCCTCCTCCGCGAGCAAGTCACGAAAGAGGGGAGCCTTGTTATTCACAGACCTGGCATTAAGGAGCAATAGCTGGACACCAGGGCCCTCGAAGATCTGCTTACCAGGGTCTGGGTTTGAGCTTGAGGGGCTGGAACGCACCACCGGTAATAAACACTGGGGGCGTCTTCCCCAACGATGGCCTACCCTCCAGCTCCCATCATATCATCCCTTACCCGTCACCACCTCGATCAAATTCTCCGCCCCGCAGCCCCCAGAGAATCCTAGCCCAGACGCCTCCACTCCTGGACCACTGGAAATCCTGGATTTGGGCAAGGGTCCCTTTCCACATACATACATCCTCTCATACTCAGTCTCTCCTGGGTAATGGCAGGGCTCCCAGCGCACCAGCTCACGCTCTCGGCGCTGGTAAGCCCCAACCACCCCACACACCTCACACTCTCTCACTGATCCCCGCTGTGGCCTCTCTCACTGACCACAGCAGGGTACCCAATCACTCCTACCTACTCTGCCTCTCACTCAGAAATAGGTACTCTAACACAACTCATACAATCCTAGTCCCCCCTCGTCACTCTCACTCACCGAGGGGAGCACCACACTCATACCAAGGGACCCCGCAATCCTCTGCTGCCTTAATTAACTGGGGGTGGTCGATCCTCCACTTCATCCGCCAAGCCGTTAAAATTTTAAGATGTTGTAGAGTCCGCGATATCAAAGTGCAGGATGTTATTGCAGGCCATTCCACTCTCCAAGTCTCTTGTGCTATCCAGCCGATCCCTCTTACACCCCCATACTCCATTCCCTCCACAGTATTGAGGTTGATGGGCATCAGCCAGGTTTTTATATGGGGTGAACACCAATCCTCAGCTGGAGGACAGAGACCCCAGCCAGACTCAAAAGACCCCAAGGTCCAAAGGGAACCGAGTCCAGATCCCCCAGAGTCTACCAAGAACCCAAGAGGTCCATCGAATCTGCATAGGCTCGCCACTGAAGCCACTTGGCTGTTCCACCCGGAGGAACTATTGGGCTTCCAGGGGTCTTAAAATGAAAAATTTTTGACTGCTGAAATGATTTTTGCTTTCTATTTTAATACAGAAAAATATCCTTCAATTGTCAGTAGCTTGAGAAAAGCTTCAAGAAATTGGTCAAGTCATCAGTAGTCTCCACAATGAATTCTGCTGCTGCTTTCTTAATTTTTTTCTTATTTGTTCTGTGCAAATATTAATCACTTTTAAGGATTTTTATTCTGTGAATATCTTAGATTCCTTTTAATGGTTTCATCTAGTGCTTTATCACTGTTATTTTGTTTAATTTTTATTTATTTATTTATTTATTTATTATTTCAATTTATTCCCCGCCCATCTCCCTTGCAAGGGACTCTGGGCGGGTTACAACAATTGAAAGTTTAAAAAATACAAAAACAATATCTAAAATACATCCAATAATAATAATAAATTACATAAAATCCAAGAAGGGGGGACCGTAGGATGGATCATATTACTACGGGGCCAGCCAACCCCAGGAGGCACTGCCGCCTCTGTCGTCCCAGGCCCGGCGGCAGAGCCAGGTCTTAAGGGCCTTCCGAAAGGCCAGGAGTGAAGGGGCCAGCCTCACCTCCGGGGGCAAGATATTCCATAAGGCGGGCGCTATCGCAGAGAAGGCACGCCTCCTGGACCCCGCTAGATGGAATTCTCTTGTCGAGGGGGTCCGAAGCATGCCCTCTCTGCATGCACGGGTGGGGCGGGCCGACGTTATCGGGACGAGACGGTCCCTCAGGTACCCTGGTCCTATGCCATATATAATTGTACTTATATTATACATACTCCAGGAGTATTTTGAACTGGACAGTAGGACAATAGTTATAAATACCCCCTCCCCCCATATAGTAAAAAAGAAAAGTATATATATACATTTTAATAAGATTTGTCTGTTGCCCAGAGAGCAGAATGAAATAAACGAAGGAGCTTATTTTTAGGAGGATAGATTTTGATTGAATGCTAAGACAAATTTCTTAATGGTAAGAAGAGTTGGACAATAGAACCAATTATCTATACAATTTTGAGGGTGGGGAAAAGCATTTAAAGGGACTTTTTCAAGTAATAAGGTTCTGTGTTTGAGTTAACTTTTTCTCATGATCATCATGCTGTATATGTTAACATGAATTAAAGATATATTTTGTTCTAAACTCATTGATTTCTTAGTATGTTTACTATATATAAAAGATTAAAATGACATAATTTTTCTTCATTGTGATATACTGTACCTTCTTTTATTTTTGAATATGTAACATGCTTCCTTTTCATGTTTTCCCCTTAGATTACCTATTTTAGCCTTTGGTATTTCAACAAGCAGAACCAGCGCAGGTGGATAGACTTGGATAAGCCTCTCAAAAAACAACTGGATAAATATGCATTGGAGCCAACTGTATTCTTTGGTGTGGTGTTTTATGTGCCTTCTGTCTCTCAGCTTCAGCAGGAAATTACCAGGTGAATCTTGTAAGCTCGTATAGAACAATTCTAAATACAAAATAAGCAAATTTTACAATGGCCCTATTGAATCTGATTCCTATTGTTTCCATATATCTTTACAACAGAATAGTTCTCCTGGATCTGAACAAAAATCTTTCTGATTAATATGTTATTTCCTACATGGCCAATTATTTTAGCTGAGATAATCACAAGCACATTACCTTCGGTAGGTAATAAAAGGTGTTACCCTACTAAGCTGCTTAGTGGAGTCTCAGATTTGATGTTGAAGTCCCTGGCTGCCTAGAAGAAAGGAGAAAATACACTGGGATGGCACCATTTGGGGAACATTGGTTTACACTGCACGGGACAACTTAAGAATTCAGAGTCAGTTATTTCCCAGACCTATTTAGAGATGTCAAGTATTGAACTACCGTTCTGTGAATAAGCATTTAACCCTTTTTTGATTTTCTGAATTTTTGCATATCTTTGTCACTGAACATTATCAGTTTCATGGATCCTACTGATATATACAGGGGGAAGGGGAGTTGATCTGAGTTAACAAGCAGTACCAAAATTTGGAGTCTCTATTTCATAAGAAAAATCATCCAACATGTGACGTGCCAGTGTGGAAAAAGAAATGAGAAGTTCATGAGAAAATCTAGCATGAACTAGATCTAAAATCTACACATGTGATTGAATTGAAGCAGTTTACCATGGAGAAGCGGGAAAGTATTCCTATTGAGCAATGTGAGAGACTGATCATCAATTACAGGAAGTTATTGCTGCTAAAGGTTGTACAACAAGTTACTGAATCTACGGGGGTGATTACTTTTTCTCATTAGCACACTGTACATTGAAGAGATTTCAACATCAATTCTGGGACATCCTTCACCAGCTTAGATAGTATAACAATTTTATAGAATAGTAGGCCATATGTAACCAAGATTGTTTCCTTCGCCTAGTTCAAGCTCAGACCCTGAAATCTGAATCTGTCTGAAGAGTTTAATAGCATACCCACAGATTTGAGTGATACTTATTTTCTAGGGTTTCCTCTCCAAAGAATAAGTAAGGAAGAATGGAATTAGATAACGCTTAAAAATGGAAGTTCAAAGAAAGAAATGCTAACATAGGTTAATTGGAGTGTAATGACATTATTAGAAGAAAAGAGAATATGTGACTATTGGACAAATGAGGATCTATGAGTAGAGATACAGTTTGCTACATTGAGATCCTTGTATGTGAGTTAAGAATTTGATATCAGATGGGGCTCATTACCTTAATAGCTCCAGATGTTTGTTTATTATTTAGATACAAGGGAAGTTGGCTTATGCCAAGTCAGGCCACTGATTCTCAAATTATCAACTTGGACGGTCAGCAGTTCTCTGGAGTCTCACATACATATTTTTCTTATAGTCTGCTGCTTGATTATTTTTTAATGGAAATGCCATGGATTGAACCTGGGACCTTCTGCATATGTTCCTCTGCTGAGTTATGGTGTCTGGCCTACCATATATCATACTATAGATAGAGCTTATATAATATTATTTATTTTATTTATATACTCTGCTTTTTCTCCAGAAGCACAAAGTGATGTACATACTTCTTCTTCATAGAATCATATCAACAAAACAGATAGTTTCATGCCCTGATTTGCTTACAGCCTAAATTGTTGATAGCTGAGAAGTAGATGTATGTATGTATATGTATATAGGTATATGCACATACACACATACATCACAGAATGTTTCTGAGTATATGCATTTCCATGAATCAGAGACAGGTGGAAAAATATTTTTTTTCTCATAGATACCAGTATTATCTACAACTGAAGAAAGACATCTTGGAAGGAAACATACCTTGCACGTTTGAACAAGCAATTCATCTTGCTGGCTTAGCTGTTCAAGGTAATCTCCACACTTGCAATCATGTTTAGCTTATTTTAGGAGGAAGGGACTTGTATTACTGTCTGAATGAACATTTTGGAGGAAGTGTATGGCCTTTTAATTGTACATGGGTTACAGTCTGTGTTCCGTAAAAAGCATTAAAGGGTAATTAGGATATAAGAATACAAAGAGCACAAAAAGAGCCATCTTGGATCAATGTATTGTCCCCAAACAGATGTTTAGAGGAAGCGTATTGACAGCACATGAAGGCAATAGCTGTCTTCTGTTGCTGCTTTTCAGCAGCTGATATATATATGGAGATCAAGATGTTTAGCGTTCTCCTGCATTAAGGCTGCACAAGCAATTGGCACAGGAGTTTTACAAAGAATATTGGCATGAATGAAGCACCGTTCCTCAAAGCTTTAAAGCAGTCATGTCCTCTGACACAATGTCCTGACTCTGATGTCCTTCGTATGTGTGTGGTTTTCTCTGTGTGCAGGTACATGTCTGTTCACAGACAGCATTACTGCTGGGAGTATCCACAATGCATCCATTTGGCTGCATACTGTTTTAGAGTAAGGCACCCATGGCTTTTTTCTCCCAGAAGCATGTTAGACTTCTCCTAATGGTTTACTATAATATTGGACAGTCTGGATTGATTTAAATAATCAAGAGAAAGTCATGATTTACTTTGGCCATGATAAACTTCATCTATACGATGAAAATCAAATCACTAAAGCATTGTAATTTACAACTCTATATAATATTCTACAACATCAAGGAGAGAGTACTTTTTGTAATTTTTGAGTAATACTTTTAGATAACATAATTTGTATTGGTGCCAAGCTTCAAAGGCAGCAACATAATACATCAGGAATGCCACCACAACTCCTTTCTGCTCAGCTTTTGATCATTCTCTTTTTAAAAAACAAAACAAAACTAATTTGCCATGCTTGGTACAGCCCCTTAAAGACATGGCAAGCTTTATACCATGGTTTGGAAGTAAATCACAGATCAACCATTCTGAGCCAGTATGCTGATGGCTGATGGCCTTGAATGACAATTAGGATATATTTTCATAATGTTTTTTTCCAGCCTGAGAACAACTGTGCTGGTTTCAGTCCTTCTAAGATGTAAGATAGTACTTTACCATCCATCCTATGTTTTTGCATATATTACTTTAGACCAGGGTTTCTCAACCTTGGCAACTTTAAGATGTGTGGACTTCAACTCCCAGAATTCCCCAGCCAGCCATGAAGAAAACCTGAAAGCCTGGAATTTTGAAGAAGCAATGGTGGATAATTAGGCTGGATATAATAATTTTCATGACATTGAAAAAAATAAAAGAGTCAGCCTGGATTTTCTGACTATTGAGCATACTCAATCCTTATTAACCTTTTTGGATTTTTTTTTGTACTTCCACAAAGTTTCCCCAAACCTTTGATACCTTCCTCTTGTGTGGAGGTAAATTGTTATTTTTGATACATAATCAACAGTTAGAAGATTGGATACAAAATAATGTGATTGTTTCCTTATTCTCAGTCTATATTCTGTTTAATTTTGATGCCCTTCTTTGTCTCTGAAACAAAAGTTTGATCCAAGCTATTTTTAATGTGCACCATATTAAAATATATTCATATTAATATTACTACTAACTGCAGATACTGTTCTTTATATATGTGCCTTGTGACAAATAATAATTCTTTAAATTAATCAAAATATATACCACAGGGTTTTAAAAATTATCTTAAACTAAAATTAAATTTGGAGTCCCTATACCTTCAGTGCTTCATTAGTAAAATACATTTTTTGATATAAACTGGGATTCAAATAGTTTGACTTGAATGACACACGGCAAGAAACACTATTTCTGTTTGCAACACTTTGTTTAGTTAGAGAATGAGAATAATTGCTTGTTGGTTGTTGCAGGATTACTGCTTAATGTACATGCCTTTTCCAGGGTGTAAAAGTTAAGCATGCTGATCATACTTTGAGAAGATAACGAGAAAATAACTGTACAATCTGTTGAAAATCACTGATATTTTTTTGAAATGCCTTTCAATATCATACTGATTTCTTTTGGTATTATGGCACATTGAAGGGTAATATAATTTAATACTCAGGATTTATAGTTTTTCCCCCTTGCAGTCTTATTTTTCTTTGTGCTACTTGAAAAATAGGGGAGATGGGCAGTAATATAAATTTAATAAGTAAAATAAAATAAAAAGGTATATAATTACAATACAACTGAGGAAAATCTGAATGGAGCTAAAGTAATCTCTCTCTCTCTCTCCCTCTCTCTTTCCCTCTCTCTCTCTCTGCTTCTAAGGGTTTACTTGGCTTCTCCCTCTTTAAATCTGGGAATATAAAAAGGTCTTTATAGTCCAGCATTCTCTTTCTGTTAGTGGTCAACCAGATGCCCCTGGGAAACCCATAAGCAAGATGAAATCACTTTCATCCTTTTCATATTCCCCAGCAATTGATATTGAACAGCATATTATATCCAATACCAGTACCCATGGTTGACTACTGTAATTTCCTGTACATGGTACTACCCTTGGAGTTCACCTGGAAACTTCAGGTGGTACAGAATGCAGCTGTCCTTGTACTAACAGGAATGCCGCAACATCATCATATAACACCAGCATTATGGGTCCTCCATTAGTTGCCAATTTGTTTCTTATTGCAGTTTAGGGGGCTGGTTATAAATTATATAGTCCTATGTAGCTCAGGAATTGGGTATTATTGAGGCTGCTTCCTCCAAGCAGAATTTGCTCACCCAAGGTATGCAGGTAGAGAAAGCATGCTAAGAGTTCCCTCCTCATGAAGTACAGCAGAAGAATCAGAAGCAATCATTCTCTGCTAGAGCTCCCCTTCTGTGGGACCAGTTGCCCCCAGAAACAAGATCAGCTTCCTCACATTTAGAAAACTTGTGAAAAAGTGGTTCCTTAAGCATTTGGGGAATATAGATAAAGTATTTACTTGGGGTACATCTGGGCACTACTTACTACTGTCCTTTTGCTGTTATTGTTGAGTTTAAATATACATATGTATATGTATGATTTTTTTCCCTATGTGGTTGATAGTTTTGTAAGATGCTTAGATTTACTTGACTGAAGCAGCAAAAAACACTTTTATGAACAAACAAACAAACAAATAAATAAATAAACAAGACATACTCCATCTGGTCTGCAAAAATCTAGATGACCACTGGATGGCAGCACAAAGAATGACTTTTTGCATCTCTTTGCTACATCTGGTTGTTGTTCAGTCGTTTAGTCGTGTCCGACTCTTCGTGACCTCATGGACCATAGCACGCCAGGCCTTCCTGTCCTCCACTGCCTCCCGGAGTTTACTTAAGTTCATGTTCATTACATCGGTGATGCTATCTAACCATCTCATCCTCTGCCGTCCCCTTCTCCTTTTGCCCTCAGTCTTTCCCAGCATCAGGGTCTTTTCCAGTGAGTCCTCTCTTCTCATTAGGTGGCCAAAGTATTTGAGCTTCAGCTTCAGCATCTGTCCTTCCAATGAGCAGTCAGGGTTGATTTCCTTTAGGATTGACTGGTTTGACCTCCTTGCAGTCCAAGGGACTCTCAAGAGTCTTCTCCAGCACCACAGTTCAAAAGCATCAATTCTTCGGCGCTCAGCCTTCCTTATGGTCCAACTCTCACAGCCATACATTACTACTGGAAAAACCATAGCTTTAACTATACAGACCTTTGTCGGCAAGGTGATGTCTCTGCTTTTTAATATGCTGTCTAGGTTTGCCATAGCTTTCCTCCCAAGGAGCAAGCGTCTTTTAATTTCATGGCTGCAGTCACCGTCTGCGGTGATCTTGGAGCCCAAGAAAATAAAATCTGTCACTGCTTCCATTTCCTCCCCTTCTATTTGCCAGGAAGTGATGGGACCAGATGCCATGATCTGGGTTTTTTTAATGTTGAGTTTCAAGCCAGCTTTTGCACTCTCTCCTTTCACCCTCATCAAGAGGCTCTTTAGTTCCTCTTCACTTTCTGCCATTAGGGTGGTATCGTCTGCATATCTGAGGTTGTTGATATTTCTCCCGGCAATCTTAACTCCGGCTTGTGATTCATCCAGCCGGGCATTTCTCATGCAAAGTGGTTATCTCCGGTGCGAGTCAGTGGGCTTTATTTTTAGAACAGCATGTTGCAAATATGCCCTGATTTAAATCAGTAATACTTTTGCATAGCTGTTGTATGTTATAGAAGAGATTGGCAAAAAAGATGAATTGTTGGCATGGGGAATCGGGAGCCATGAATATTCATTTTATTTGCTGTTATACTTTATATGCTTAGAATAGTAATATTGTGCTATATTGAATATATTTCCAGAATGTTATTTTGTCAGTGTGATAGAAGAAATACATCACAATAACTTGTTTGTGTGACAAACATTCTGCCTTTTTTATTTACTCTTGACTCTTAAAGAGTAAATAAGTTGACTCTTAAATCATAGTGATTCAGTAAATAATTTCTTAGTTGCTCTTGTATATCATGAAATAACCTAGCTTTCTACACTTCTGTTTCTAGATAAGAAAACTGAAAGTTGTATAATATATCCATTTGTATTGTTTATATGACTTCTGGGAGTTTGGATAGGAATCTTCTCTATGCATGCAATAATTTAATTGTGGTCTGTTGCTCATCTGTCAAATAATACTTCACTGTTAGCTGGTCTGTTCTTGACAGACTTACTTTCCAAAAGAATTGTATGTTAAGTATTTAATTTCTGCCTGTTTTCTTTTAATTCCTCAGCTGATTTTGGGGATTATGACCAGTATGAATCACAAGAGTTTCTACAGAGATTTGCCTTGTTTCCTGTGGTAAGAATGGTCCAGTTTCTCTTGCCTTTTCCCCCTGTTTGGAGATGTTTAAAAGACTGATTTAAAAAGTGAAACCAGTCCTGCACGCTGATATTATTTTGAATGCTCTTATTTTACCTATAGAAACAAGCATGTATCATGATAGGTTTATTACTAATTGCTTCAAGTTTTACCATTTTGAAAAAATCAATCAACCCTACTAAAATTTGGTGGCAAAAAAACTGATGTTCAACTGTGTGAGAATTAACTTGGTTTGGAGAAGTTGTAAAGGTAACTGAGAATACAAGGCCCCCATGAGTTAAAATGCTTCCATTCTCATCCTTAAATCTCCCCCCCCAACAACAACAACAAAGATTTCCAGTCCCATCATTTCCAGTGTCATCATCCTGAAACTGGAAGACCTGAGGTCCATTAGTAGTTTTACCTGCATTCCTTAACTGAGACGTTGCCTACTCTGCCTTGAAGAAACAATTGCAAGCAACTCTTCAAACAGCAGAACACAAAGGTGCTTCCAAATTCTCTCAGATACATCCAGCTCACTTGCATTATATAAAAAACCCCTTCAGGTTAAAGTCTTAAATGGCTATATGCTCTATGTGCTCTGATGAAAGAAATGGGTGTTTTTGTGGAGGTTTATAAATAGATATACTGTATTTGCCCCTAGGTCATTCTGGCATGACTTGTGACATTTGAAATGTGAGGGATAGATTAACACAGATCAAACTACTCAATATGGATCCCACCTGAATTCCTTTAGACGCTATAATTATCAGGATGGGGAAATCAAAACTGATGTTTGATCACTTTATGTGTTTACTGTGGATGATTTAAGTTGTCCAGTATTTCTGTGTTTTCAAATAGGATTTTGTGTCCCGTTTGCTTGAGATTATTTGAAAACACAGAAATACTGCACAATACCAAAAGCCACTACACCAGATTTTACAGAGAAGCCATTGAAATTCACAAACACCAGCACAGTTACAATAAAAAAGAAGAAAGTCTAAAAATTAGCAAAACCTGGCTACCAGTCCTGAAAAACACAGCCTGCAAAAGGTCAACGAACTCAGTCCAACCACCAGGACATGGGAATACTTCTCACAATGAACATGCTAATCACGCTCATCAGCCACTCATTAACATTTCAACACAACAAAAAACCCCACCTAATCTCCTATAACTTAGCTCTATAAATAGAAAACAAACAAAACATTGCCACTCTACCTGGGCACAGAGTTTTCGCTTCTGTCTGTGCTCCTGCCCTCTGAAGATGCTGGCCACAGATGCTGGCGAAACGTTAGGAACCACAACTTCCAGAACACGGCCACACAGCCCGGAAGACCCACAACAGCCATGCGTTTGGTTTAATATATGAATGACTGAAATAAAGTCATATATATGTATGACTGAAAGAAAGACAGATGGAGTAGTATATATTCATACTTTTAATTAACTTCTTACAACAAATGAAGTTTAGGATGTTGACGATACAGGAATAAGCATGATGCTTTATTTTCTATTTTTAAGGGTTGGTTGCAAGATGAGAAGATCTTAGAAGAAGCAACTCAGAAAGTGGCATTACTCCATCAAAAATACAGGTATTGGTTCTGAATTTGTGACATTGTTTTAAGTCTGAAGGTTGCCAGATGATGGCATGCTGAATTGTTGCTATAATGTAGGGAATTATTTATATTTGATGATGAGAAATATAGGCCCTGTGTTAACAGAAATCAGCCTAGTTAACACACAGTCCTTCTGGCCCTGGGATTGAAATTTGGTGGATCTATTTCTCATCATTTTGAAGTAGGTACATAAAGAACACTGTAAGCTTACAGTAGGTTTAACATTGTATTTTAAGCTGTGATCCCCACAAATAAATCTAGGAAAAAAGTACTTCTCTCCTTAGTATCATTGCTCTGCCTGATGTGGCTCTTAGGCTAACCCCCCCCCCAAAAAAAAAAACCCTGTTAATAAACAGGCAAAGCAGTGTCTTTAATACTAGCTTCCACTGATCAGAAAGTCATGATAAATGGTGATAACCGACTCTGGTTTAATGGGAAACCTTTTTTGCTTTAATAATGCTATTGTACTTACAAACTGTTTAAATATGGAGCCTCAGCGTATGCCTGAGGCTGGCTTTAGAATCATTAACTACAGTTTTTAGAGGCCCAGCATGCTATTTGCATTGGCCCCATGTTTGGAATCTGCAACAGAACTACTGAATTCTGCTTATTATAGATTTATAAGAAACCTGTGAATGCAAATATGATCTTTGCTCCTTGTAATCTTTTGTATTTCATGTGCTATTTTACAGCTGGATTTACATAAGACACTATTGTGATTTGCTTGTTTGTAGCTTAGTGTGTTATATGAAGCCAGCTATTGTGGTTTATAAATCACAAAACTTATTTAAGCTGGTTACTGAATGAATCATTTTTTTTGGATTTGCAGAATACATTGAATCATAAACTAACTCAGTAGTCTGAGTTCATAAAATATGGTGAACTACATATGTAATTTATGTACGTATCTGCTAAATCTTTGCTGAACCGCCTAAGTGTATTGTGTGTTTGGTCAGAGAAAAATCACATTTTTTGCAGCAATGAAATATTACACTCTGGATTTATTTTGGCTGGGGAAGAATATTTACCTGAATGGGCTCTGCTAATTTCTGGAAGGAGAAACCTTTTGTCTTACAAAGGTCTCTGATTAAGTCTGAAGGGAATCTTTTGTCTAAACAGTTGGGGCTTCCTGTTTCATTTTAATCTCTTGCTTCCCCTTTTGCATTGAACCCATTCTATTTTGTAACTTTTAAGCTTTTACCTTGCTCAAGGAAAGGAAGCAATGTGGCGGGAAAACTGTTTGAGGAAGACAGTATGGCGGAGAGGGAGAGATCTTTTAATTTCTTCTCACAGAAGTATTCTTGATTCAGTTACAGACAGAAACTAAGTGTTCCAAGAAGCTAGTTAGTCAACTGAGTTTCTTTCTTCTTTCTTTTGAAGGGGCCTCACACCACCTGATGCAGAGATGTTATATATGCAAGAAGTTGAGAGAATGGAAGGTTATGGTGAAGAGACCTACCCTGCTAAGGTAAACTTGGCTTTGTTGAAGACGTGTGCCACTGCTTCAGTGTTACACAAGTATGATAATTAATTTCCCTTCTGTATTTTTGATTTTCTTTTAAAAGGTATATTTTTGCCTTGTTACAACACTGGTAATGTTTATGTTAAAACATTTAGCAGAAACACTCAAATGTCAATCCAGAAATAGGATTGGAGTTTCTATTTAGAATGCAAAATTCTACACTGAAAATATTCTGGATCCTGTGTTATCAATAAATATAGCAAGCATATACTTGTAATACATAAAAATCATATTCTATATCTAGTAAATTTAAAAGGCAGGATTTCAACTATCTAAACAGACTGCCTAGGTAAATGAAGGAGTTGAGTATGTGTATAGTAATAACCCAGATTTTGAGCAAAAACATAGAGACTAGAATTTATGGTACACTGAACTAACTTGATAAAAACAATTATTATTTTAAAAATAATCATCTTCATATTCTTTTAGAAGGAAGCCATTCTAATGTCAATCTGCTTTGGATCTGATTATACTGCAGAAATAGTTAGGGTTGCCCTAATTCAGAGCTTTCCAAACTTTTCATGTTGGTGACACACTTTTTAGACATGCATCATTTCGCGACACTCTCTTACAGCAGGGCACAAGGCAGGCACTAGGACCTGTGCAGAATCACAGCAGGTTTGGAGGCAGCAAGGCACAAGGCAGGCACTAGGACCTGCGTGGAAGCCAGGAGGCAGCAGCAGCCGCGACACACCCAGACACTGCAGCCGATGCAATAACGTGTCCCGACACACCGTTTGGAAAGCTCTGCCCTAATTGATGACCTTTACTGGGAGAGAAATAGAGGAATGCTATTGTACCTTCTGGATCTCTTAATGGTCTTTGACATCACTGATCACAGGATATTGCTGGAGTGGGTTGGTGGGTTGGAAATTGGGGTATAGTGATTCCTTTTCTATCTGCAAGATTACTGTCAACAGTTGGTAGTAGTATATTTCTGTTTGGCTCCAAGTGCTTATGAGTGGTATCCCACTGAATTCTCTTCCTTTTCTCTTGCTATTTGGGAGTACATCACTATTTCTCAACTATGGCAACTTCCAGATGTGTAGACTTCAACTCCAAATATTCTGCATCCAGCATGGACATTCTTATGAATTCTGGGAGTTGAAGTACGCTCATATGGAAGTTGCCAAAGTTAGGAAAGACTGATAAACGTTAAAACTTGGGAGAATATTGTCCAGAAATTTAGAATACAGTGTCATCAATGTGCAACTGACAGTCAGAAGAAGCTGTGCAGCAACTTCCTGGAAGAAGTAATGTGCTAGTTGAGGGCAAACAAACTGAAGCTAAACTTAGATAGTGGGTTCTCAAGCCCGGGAATTAGGTAGGTGACTTATTCTAGAATAGGTAGCATTCCCTCTGAAGAACAGGTACATTGCTTGGGGGCTAACCTCGATTCCCAATTGTCACCAGAGGCATCACTGGCCTCAGTGGTGATGAAAAGATAAGCCTAATTTTGGCTGGTGCGCAGGGTACAACTGTTCTGGACTAGGATAGTCTAGCCTCAGTGATCCATGCTCTAATAACTTCAAGTTTGGATTACTGCAATTTCCTTTTCTGGGCTATCCTTGAAGACAGTACTGAAGCTGCAGTTGGTACAAAGCATAGCTATCTGATTGCTAAGTGAATTGGTGAATGAGATTGTACAACACTGGTCCTGAAAACATTGCGCTCATTGCCAAAAGGTTCCAGAGCTGTATTTGAGGTGTTGACATTAGTCTGTAAAATCCAAATAGCTGAGAACCCCAATATTAAAATATGAGCTTCTCCAGGGCTATAAAATCATGCTGTGGAAGACCTTCCAGTAGTCCACAAACTGGTTTGGCTTACAGTGCACTGGGTCTTTTCAGTGGCAGGATCCCAATTATAGAAGTCTCTTCAAAGGGAAATATGGATGGCTACAAGCTGTCTTCATTTAGATGACAATTAAAGATATACCCATTTAGCCTGGCAGATGGAAAATAGCAGTAACTCTGGGATCTGTGTTTTAGATTGCATATTATAGAGGCAGTCCTCAGGTAAGATACATAATTTCAGTGTTATGCTTAGGGGCATGATCCATGTTTTTGTATGCAAAAATGGCATCCACTATTTCTGGGCATGCACAGTGTGCAATCCAAAGTGTCCAAGAATTGGCTTATGGAACTCTTGTATAATCCTTGCAGAGATTGCCTGCACTGCTTTTTTTAAATTAACTTTTAATTAATATTTGTATTTATTATTTGGCAGGACTTTTGGTTAATTGTTTATTTAATATTATTTATATTGCTCTTTGATAAATTGCTCTGATAATAATAATAATAATAATAATAATAATAATAATAATAATAGATTTTCATTACCATTTTTGTCATAACTGAATGTTGAAAGCATTAATTATTTAGGGAATTTTAGGGGAAGTGATGTATAAGGGAACAAAGCTATTTCCTTATTCTAGGAAGCATTGCCCTCAGTAATATCCTCAAATTGATACGTGATCCCTTCTTGATTAGGATCACAGATAATCAGGTTAATATGTACAAAAACATGTTGGCATGTAGTTTTTGCAATATAATTTAAATGTTCATCTAGCTGTGGCTGAATGGTTGTCCTACTAATATTATCAACTTTTTTTTCCATTATCATTATCTAGGATAGCCAAGGAAGTGACATATTCATTGGAGCTTGTCTTGATGGAATTTTTGTCAAGCACAAAAATGGTCGGCCTCCTGTCATATTTAGGTGAGTTTATTTCCCCAGTAAGATGGGAAGCATGATATTTCATGCTTATAATCATAACAATCTCTAGTTATTAGAGCTAAGTAAGAACATATTTTCCATGCTGAATCCATACAGGATATAAGGCTGTAGTCACACTAATGAGATCTGTACTGTGATTAATTGATTGATTATGTGCCATCAAGTCACATAAATAGATTTTCTTCATAACAATTTGTCCCTAAGCTGGTCTTACAGGTCTTCCAATAGTGCACTCATCACCAGTGTAAATGAGTCTATCCACCTTGCTGCTGGTCATCCTCTTTTCTTTCCCTCTACCTTTCCCAGCATTAGAGCCTTCTCCAGAGAACTAGGTCTTCACATAATGTGTCTGAAGTAGGATAACCTGAGCCTGATCATTTGTGCCTCAAGTGAGAATTCTGGGTTGATTTCTTCAATGATCCATTTGTTTGTTTTCTTCGCTGTCTTCTCCAACATTAAAGTTCAAAAGCATCAATACTCTTCCTATCCTGGGCTTCCGGTGGGGAACATGGCCGACTGAACAGCCTTGTCCGCGAGCTCCGCAGACAGAACTGACAACGCAGTGTTTTTTTTCGAGCTCAGGCTTTTACCTGAAGCCCAGAGCTTTTTCATGAGTTAAGAGAAAGCTCGGAATTATCCCATTTTGTCCTACAAAATATCGCCTTGCAGCCTGAGAATCGCAAACAGCGAAGACCTGGTAAAAGACGACGGGAGGCTAGGAAGCCATCATTTCCAACCCGCGTTTGTAGCCTTAAAGGGACATTAGGTCGAGCCCCCCCCCCCCCATTTCTAAATCACTCAATTTATATATTTTAAGTTTTCTTACCCTAAGAGAGGCTTTCTACAACAAGAAAAAGCGGACTCTCCTGGTGTCTATCATTATTTCTGGATTAACTTCAAAAACTTTTTTTTACTCTTTGGCTTACTTCCTGTCTAAATATTAAGGAAGACTGAGAATAATTAATCATCTCCCCGTTACTATTTTTGTATTTAATTTGAAGGACTTAACTTTTTCCTACACATTGAACTTGCTGTTTTGAGTTTTCATTTTTCTGTTCACTTTCCATAGTTGCTGGTTAGCACATTTTTCCTTTGTCAATTTCACTCAATAACTTCGCAAGCCTTTCATTAACCCATTAACTCCTATCTGTTTTATTTATTTATTTATTTATTTATTTATTTAACTTATATGACCGCCCATCTCCCCCAACGGGGAACTCTGGGTGGTTTACAATAAAACTGATTAAAATAGAATAAAGAATATAAAAATACAATCAAATAATACAATAAATAAATTATAAAATCCAAATGGCCAGATAGTTTAATAAAAAGAAGGACATTATGAAATTAACCACCCCCATGAGGAACTATTATTTCCTCCTTCCCATGCCAGGTGGCAGAACCAGGTCTTCAGATCTTTCCTAAAGGTCGGGAGGGAGGGGATCTGCCTTAGTCAAGTATCCAGGGGGCGCCATAATCTACTGCCTGAAATATGGACGACCTTAAGGAAATCATCTCAGAGTTTCGTTCTGGGCTTTGTTGTGATTTCAAAAAGATTTTCCATGACACTCGCCAAGTCATTATGCAAGATATTTGGGATATTGCAGAAAATGTCAGTTCTAAAATGTGTCAACTGGCTGAAGATGCTCTGTGGGGGGAGGAAGAAGTTTATCAAGAGGGGGATCTTTTTTCTGACAGTGAGAATGGATTCTTTGAAGAAATGCCAGGTGACGAACATACTTTGGTGAAGAACGAGTTAAAGTTTGACTTGCAAGATACTGATGAGGCTGTTTTTCTGAAGGATTGTTTTGGGAATGAAGCTATGTTATGTGGGAGGTTTTCTACTGAGGAGCTTGATTTTTTAAGGGGGGCAGTAGGGCTGTTTAATTTTTTTATGAAAAATGCCTTATGCGTAATATGGAGACAAGTAAATGCTCTGGTATATTTCAATGTGGGATAAGAAATTGAGAATATGTATTTGGATTGATATTAAGGCTTGTATGATTCCATTTTTCCTTAATGATTTAAAGTTTGTTTTTGATATTTTAAGATTTATAAGATATAAGAATAAGTGTTTGGTTTTAGGTTTAATAGGGTTAAGATTGTTATATTATTATTAAGTATAAAAGTAGACAATTTAAATGTTTTTATAATTTGATTTTTATTATAGTGGCCAGAAATATATAGAATAGTGGTAGGAAGGAAATATTTAAATAACTGGGTTCCTTTGTGGGGGAAGTTGATTTAGAGGTGTATATATTTGTTTATTTTTCTTTATATATAAGGGGAAGGAGCAATTGTCTTTAGTGATTGTTATAATGTGACTATGGAATGATTTATAGAAATAATATGATCTAGGTTAGATTTAGAGTAAGGGATTAATTATGGAAATTGCTGTATATTCTTGTTGTTGAAAGTCGGAAGTCATCTTGTAATTTCTTAAATCTTTTTTCATTTTCTGTTTTTTCACTTTTTTTCCTTTTTGTAGTCTTTTCCTTTTTGTAGTTTTTATCTTTGCTTTAAACTTAATAAAATTCTTATAAAAAATACTCTTCCTATCCTGCTTCTTCGGAGTCCAATGTACTATGAAATGATTGTTTCTCTTTCAGTAATCACTGTAAGGATTATTTCGTGTGCAATCTATGACCTTTGGAATTGCATCTTAGGAGAAAGAGATTGCTCCATTTCCCCCTTCCAAGTTAGTAGATAGGGATCCAACTTCAAGGGATAAGTTTGACTTTAAATCAGCTGCCCTCAATGAAAAGCTCTCTCTGAAATTGGTGAATCCCTACCTGAGAAGAACACAGAGGGGTGAAGGTTAAGGTTCCAGAAACAGTTCCAAAGGCTTCTAACTCTTGTCTGCTTTTTCCTCCCACACTCCTATTGGGTTTTGTCCACATCAATACTTAACCTAGAAGGCTCACAAAGAGAGATTCAAGGACACAACTGGGATAAAATAAACGTATTGCAGATAATACAAAAGCCTTTAGTAATAAATAAAATTAGCCACTGCAAACACTAGGATTCAAATGATATTCACAGCAGTCCCCAGATTCAAATTGTGCATCACCTTTCCGACCCTTAGATTGTAATGGACGAGAGGCACTTGTTTCTCAGCAGGAGAGATAGTTGGCACCTGTGCCTTGTTACTGGTTTAAGGCTGTTAGCTTTGGATCTTGCTAGCTCTAGCCCTCACAGTTGCTGACCAGGAGGAAAGGGAAGGGTAGCAAATGCTGGTCCTTCTGCCTTGTCTGCAATTAAACATTAAGAATGAAGTTGGTAGGACTGTGTGGTGCCCAAGATCTTTCTCCTTGACCTCAGATATGTTGTTAGTTCAGCTCTTGCAATCTCTTGCGTGGATTCTAAAGCATGTGCAAAAGCAACCAACCAAATGATTACAGCAGAGCTTTCCAAACTGTGTGTCGCGACACAAAAGTGTGTCGCCACACACAGTCTGGTGTGTCGCCACACAACCCGGAAGCGCTGATCATCATTTTCCCGCGGCGACACACCAACGGCGGCGCGCAAAAATCTGAAAGCGGCAGCAGCGCTTCCGGGTTTTTGCGCGCTGCCGCAATGGCGGCACTTCCGGGTTTTCCCGTGGCGACACACCAACGGCGGTGTAAGAAATGTGTAAGAAATAGTAGCAAATTAATATATATATTATGCAGGGAACTTCTGCATAATTATTTGTGAAGGCTGTGAGTGTTTATGTTTCTCTCATTCTTCTTTTCATACACAGGTGGCATGACATTGCTAATATGACCCACAACAAATCTTTTTTTGCATTAGAATTGGCCAATAAAGAAGAGACAATCCAGTTTCAAACTGTGAGTGAACTTTTATTTCAATGCATTTTAAACAACTGTGATATGAGGAAGAAATCAGATACTCTATGTGTGTGTGTATGTTTGTGTATGAAAATGTGAGTGTATGTATGTGAAAGAGAAATTCTGTGTATCTGAAAGGTGACAGTCTCTTACTTTTTTATATTATCTTGAAATTAGAGCAATTATTAGCACAAGTTATACAGTATATCCTATTAGCAGCCAACATAGTTGGCAGGAACAAATCTCTTCATATATTCTCCATATCAATATCAATATATATCAATCATATGTTCTCCACTTTGTCATCAGTAAATATAACAGCTATAGCATTCAATAAAATAAAAATATACTTATTTATATATCTCTTAGGAGAACTCTAGGGCACCACCTATATGTTCTTTTAAGCACTTAGGGTGCTTCCAAGCCAGGTTTTTATCATGAAATCATTCTGCTTTATTCAGAGATACATATGACATCATATTTTTGTCCTTATTTTTCTACCTCTTGGTCTATTTTTTTTCTGTTCATTTATAATCTTGCCAGGAACAGGTGAACAGGTGGGTCTGGCTATGACAAAACATGATATGCTATTATTGATTATCTCTCTCTGTTTGTGTTTGGCTGGTATTGTATTATTAATACTGAACCATACTGCTGTCTTTTCTATAGTTTTAAAAATCTTACCAGTTTTATTTCATTTTTTAAAAATGATTTATCATAATGCTACATTTATATGATAGAAGGTACCTTCTGATGCTTGGCCATAACAAGCTTAAAATGTTTTGAACAGAATAGATAAGAAAGGGAATCACTCATATCTCTTGAGTATTCTGTTACTGCATGTTTCCAGATCCATAGGAAAAAGAGGAAATGGTCTCAACGATGAATTTGTATTATATTATTTAATGGAGAAGCATTCAGATTGTAGTTCATTTCCCAAACAACTTGGCTATTGTGAGTATTACATATAGTGCAAGTATCAGTGACTAGCAACTCAATGGTATAGATGCCAAAAGTTTTTTTTTAAAAAAGTGGTAATCTTATAAGATTTGAGATTCAAAATCTCATGATATACAAGAATAATAATATATCATGAAACAGCAATTTTACAGGATTACAGCTAAACATTTGAGACATACTTCAGAGTTGCACAGTTCCATGGATTTTTTGAGACACCATTTTGCAGTCCCTCAATATAGATGATATAGATAGAGTGTTGAGTTGGGAACAGGCAAACTTGTATGGATATTCCTGTTTATCCATTAAGTTCACTAGTTCACTTTGGGTTATTCAGTCCCTCAGCTTCATCTACAGTATCCTTTGCTGTGAGGATAAAATGCAGGAAGACCTGTGTGCGTGGAGGAAGGTTAGGGTAACAATTTTTATAAATAAATATAATTCATTGATTATTTATTGGCTTTCAAATATTGAACCTTTTTATCAATCATGAGTATTCACTGAAGAAAAAAACACATCTTAATTTGAATGTGATGTGATCAACATCAATGAACTCAGCTGAGACAGGCTATTTACTGAAGTGATACTTCATAAGTAGTAGGAACAAGATCTTGCAGGTGCCTATTTGTTGATACTATCAGGCCTCCCTTTTTGCAGTCTAGACTGAAAACAAGAATCTCAGAGCTCTTATTAACAGTTTTATTAGATGGAAGGATAAGGTTATAACACAAGAACTCCAGTGAATACACTCCTTTCAAATGAGACACCTACACATAAGGAGTTTAAGATGGTAAAACTCTTGTCCATCTCTTGTTTTCCTGTGTATGGATCTGGAAGCTTGCCTATTTTGTAAAGGAAGAAGAGTCTGCATCTGTTTCCTGTTTGATAACTGTTATTCCTATCTGTGTGAGAAATAACTCTCATAGATATAATAGTTGTTTTGTAATAAATTCTGAGGAAGCCCAATATAGGCCTTCATTGCCATAATAGTATTGTACATGCAATGTAAGACTTGAACTTGTTTTGAGCTTGTTGCATTTTCATATGTGGGAATCATAAAGAAGGCATCTCCATGTGGCTCCAGAAGGAGGCAGGCATGTGTACCGGGTGGGATTCTGCTTCTCTCTGCTGTGCATGACCTTTATATAGCAAACATATTGTCCAATCCAGGTCAACTCTATAGATTCACAGGGCCAATTCACTTGGCCCTCTGAATTTATAGAGTAGGGGAGTAATTTAAATCTATGCCGGGCCTGCCCAAGAACCTGCTTTGTTTCACATGTATCTTTTCTGTTTGACAGGAAGATATGGAAACAGCAAAATATGTGTGGAGGATGTGTGTGGCCAGACACAAATTTTATAGATTAAATAAATGTAGCCTGTAAGTACCATATCTTTTAGTTTCTTTATCTGATATTTATAAATAATTAACTTATTTTCTTTTTGAATGCATATTCCTGATGTTGGGACTTAATTACCTTAGAAATTTTATTTTCAGCATTCATATAGCAGCTGTGTAAGGCGAGAAAGGTTTTCATGCTGCAGGCTCTGACAAAATGACTTGGATCAAAATGTGAGAAAATATTACTAGCACATTCTAGAACTATTGTATAAGAACTAGAGTATGGATTTGCAATATAACATTCACCTGAAAAAATGGCTGAGCTCTGATCTAGAGGAAGAATTATTTCAGTCCAATGGCACAATTTGTCAGGGATTTCAGAATAAAAAAAGAGTGAATAATGAATACTGTGTAGCATGTATTTTAGTAGCCTATTAAAAATCTTGAGAACAAGTTTGTTCAAGGTTTTGTACAAGAGCTTGCACAAGTAAAGACATTGCTCTGGATTTGGGATCACTTCTCTTAGTACTCTTCTGTTAACAGAAAATGGTGATTCTGTGATGTCAACTAACAAAAGGACATTTTTGGATCCAGCTCATACAAATCATCCAATAACGCAATTGCAAATAAAGTCCCTGAAGCTCCAAAGATACTTACATTTCTAAATGAACATGTGGATTAAATTAATGAAAGCAGAATATAATCATCACAGCAGTGTCTGTTTCCCAGTTGACAGTTTGTGCATCATTTTAATAGTCACATTCTGAATCGTCATACTTCAACAAGCCCTTTATGGATTTAAAGAGAATAATGAATCATGGTGTTGATCCATTCTTCATGTTCTGTCTTTTATAAAGAAGAGCCAAGTGTAGTGCATTTTGGGTGAGAAAATTCTTACTCTGACTTGCTCTTTACCAGTTCAGAGACTAACACTGATGGAAAAATTATTAGCCTGCCTTCTTTTGGGAAATGGCATACGGTACTGGAAACATATATGCCCTAGATCAGGGCTAGGCAGAAGGTAGACTGTTGAATCAGTATAGACTTTGGATTTGTGTTTTAACTTAACACATTAGCAAACAGCTTTCTTTCAGACAGCCTAATTTCAGAAGAAAAATGCCTGTTTCAGAGGGGGCATGGCTTAGCCTCTGTAGGAGGTGGCATGCTGGAGACCTTGCTGGTCCCTCAACCCACCATGATCAACTGCTTATCTATATAGAATTATCTTCTAAAACAATTAAGAAATGCAAAGTCTCCAGGAGAGGTGCTTTGCAACAAATGAAAGGGATCAAAACGTAAATGAAAGAACCAATGGATTTTGAAATATCTTTGGCAGATGCTGAAGACTGTAACAGACAAAATAACCTCTGAAGTAGAGGCATTAGTGACAAAGCTGAGAATGATAATATGATAGATTATATAGTAACATAACTTAATGATCTCTTCCCAGATGTACCTTTGTCTGAAAAGAACATGGGACATGCATATAGGATTCAAAACTCCAGGCTTGAAAAAAACTTGGAAAAAAAATCAAAGGATATTATAATTATGTTTCTTAATGAATGCACCAGAGATAAAATTATTCAGGAAGCCCACAAGCTGAAGCAAATAAACGGGGGAAAAGACAAAGTTGTGGTTTTTCAAGACATTAGTCAAACCACCTTACAAAAAAGAATTGCATTCAAGCCTCTAACACAGAGCTTTCCAAACTCTGTGGCGACACAAAAGTGTGTCGCCACACACAGTCTGGTGTGTAGCCACACAACCCGGAAGTGCTGATAATCATCAGCGCTTCCGGGTTTTCCTGTGGCGACACACCAACTGCAGCGCGCAAAACCCGAAAGCGCAGCAGCGCTTCCGGGTTTTTGCGCGCTGCCACACTTCCGGGTTTTCCCGCGGCGACACACCAACGCCGGTTAGTGTGTTGCCGCTGGAAAAACTTTGGAAAGCCCTGCTCTAACAGAACTGTTGATTAAAATGGAAATTTGTTATAAATGGGGATTTTCATTCGAACTTATAATTTTGAAACCACATGGAGTAGAGATAATTTCTGCTATTCAGGACATGGATAAAACTCTGGCAGACTTGAAGAGGACTCCCCTTGATGCCACAGAAAAGAACGACCTTGGAGATTAAAACAAGCAGACACAGTTACAAAAAGATGATTATAGACAAAGGAGGAGTCGAACAGAAGCAAGAGCAGAAGGGGGAAAAATAACAAAACAAACTCTTTACATTGATCAGTTAAAGATCTAGCATAGTATGTAAAACGTGAACTTGCATTAGTACTTAAGAAAATATACTTAAGGTACAGTTGATTTATTAAGACAAGTATATACTATATTGGGTGGGGAGGGCAGAGAGAGCAGGAAAACACTTCCCCACTTAGACTGCAAAGGGGGTCAGAGTGATCCCTGGTAAACCTCTGTTGATTTATTCCTGGTCTAATACTGAACAGGGAGGGGGGATTGGTTAGGAAGGGAAACATAGTTATTAAAAAATTAGGGATCATTATAGAGAGAAGATTTGTGGGTGAGGATGGATATGACTAGGTCTGGAAGTTTCAGAGGGGAAAAAGTAAGAAGAAACAAGATTGTCACTGGTACTAGCTATAGAAAATGTATTCTTACAAACCCAGAATAAATTCAGATTATTTTATAGTATGCAAGGTATCCAAAGCAGCAATGATATTTTATGAGTGATATCTGTACATTTTTACTTAATATTAAGGGGTTGAGGTACACAAAAAGATATAGAATATTTAGATATGTAAGATCCTCCCTCCCCTCCCCTCCCATTTGTTATGTTACAATAAACTTTTGGATAGACAGTGCAAAGACAAATAAGCTGCTCAAAAACATAAAGGGAACACTGAAACAACACAATGTAAGTCCAAGTCAATCACACGTCTGTGAAATCAAACTGTCCACTTAGGTAGCAACACTGATTGACAATCAATTTCACATGCTGTTGTGCACATGGAATAGACAACAGGTGGAAAGCATAGGCAGTTAGCAAGACAGCCCCAATAAAGGAGTGGATCTGCAGGTGGTGACCACAGACCACTTCTCAGTTCCTATGCTTTCTGGCTGATGGTTTGGTCACTTTTGAATGCTGGCGGTGCTTCCACTCTAGTGGTAGCACAAGACGGAGTCTACAACCCACACAAGTGGCTCAGGTAGTGCAGCTCATCCAGGATGGCACATCAATGCGAGCTGTGGCAAGAAGGTTTGCTGTGTCTGTCAGCATAGTGTCCAGAGCATGGAGGCGCTACCAGGAGACAGGTCAGTACATCAGGAGACGTGGAGGAGGCCGTAGGAGGGCAACAACCCAGCAGCAGGACCGCTACCTCTGCCTTTGTGCAAGGAGGGACAGGAGGAGCACTGCCAGAGCCCTGCAAAATGACCTCCAGTGGGCCACAAATGTGCGTGTGGCTGCTCAAACGGTCAGAAACAGACTCCATGAGGGTGGTATGAGGGCCCGACGTCCACAGGTGGGGGTTGTGCTTACAGCCCAACACCGTGCAGGACGTTTGGCATTTGCCAGAGAACACCAAGATTGGCAACTTCGCCACTGGCGCCCTGTGCTCTTCACAGATGAAAGCAGGTTCACACAGAGCACATGTGACAGACGTGACAGGGTCTGGAGACGCCGTGGAGAACGTTCTGCTGCCTGCAACATCCTCCAGCATGACCGGTTTGGCAGTGGGTCAGTAATGGTGTGGGGTGGCATTTCTTTAGGGGGCCGCACAGCCCTCCATGTGGTCGCCAGAGGTAGCCTGACTGCCATTAGGTACCGAGATGAGATCCTCAGACCCCTTGTGAGACCATATGCTGGTGCGGTTGGCCCTGGGTTCCTCCTAATGCAAGACAATGCTAGACCTCATGTGGCTGGAGTGTGCCAGCAGTTCCTGCAAGACGAAGGCATTGATGCTATGGACTGGCCCGCCCGTTCCCCAGACCTGAATCCAATTGAGCACATCTGGGACATCATGTCTCGCTCCATCCACCAACGCCACGTTGCACCACAGACTGTCCAGGAGTTGGGGGATGCTTTAGTCCAGGTGTGGGAGGAGATCCCTCAGGAGACCATCCACCACCTCATCAGGAGCATGCCCAGGCGTTGTAGGGAGGTCATACAGGCATGTGGAGGCCACACACACTACTGAGCCTCATTTTGACTTGTTTTAAGGACATTACATCAACGCTGGATCAGCCTGTAGTGTTCTTTTCCACTTTAATTTTGAGTGTACCTCCACATCCAGACCTCCAGGGGTTGCTTACATTTGATTTCCATTGCTTTTTGTGTGATTTTGTTGTCAGCACATTCAACTATGTAATGAACAAAGTAATTAATATGAATATTTCATTCATTCAGATCTAGGATGTCTTATTTCAGTGTTCCCTTTATTTTTTTGAGCAGTGTATTTTGATAAACAGTATTTTGCTCTAGGAACTAAGAAGTCAAGAAGGGTTGCAAGTCTATTTAAAACTGGTTTAAACTTTAGAATTCAGAGACTATTGAAGGGTAACAATGAAAGGTTTGAATTGATTAAGGGAGAATTAGATGAGTTACCAATCACTATCATTTTAAATTATTCTACAAACGAGGAGATTTAAAGGCACCTCTAAGGGAAAATGGGCAACCTAAAGTGCAGAAGGAAGTATCTGCAATATCCTCATATGCTAACATTATTGCAGACTCAAGGACTGACTGACACATGGAAAATTATGAACCCCTAATTAAATGGATTTACATATTATTTGAATAGACCTAACTATTATTCTGGATTATACTATATATGGGTATCTAAATCACTAGTAGGCCTAATCCAACAAGCAGCAATAACACCTATTTGCATATCTCACCGTGTTCAGTATTTTTAGAACCCAAACTAGAAAGTACTGCTTTTTAAAACATACTTGTGGTGATTTAGTCCAATACCATTGACTATCCAAGAAGCAAAATAAGCTCTGTCGCTTTCTAAGTACTTTTAAAGAAAATAATGCAAAACAAACATATCCAGTGATAAGATGGGAAGCAATTAAGGCAGTAATAATAAGGGAATATATTAAGCAAAGGAGTATAATTAAAAAGAAAAAATTGTACCTATTTCATAAATTAGCTGTCCCTCCTCCTCCTCCTTATAGTTCAATGAATTAGGGAGGCTCCTGCCTAAGCCTCTTAGGTTACCTTGTAGTTCTGGACTTTAAAAGAATACCAGCTCTTTTGCCAGGTAATTGTTCCTGCATATCTCCATCAAGGTCATCTTTCTTACTTCTACAGTATCATCTCTTTGGAAGAATGTGTTTAAAGAAATGTCTTAGATAAGTAAACAAAAGATTCAATTCACTCCAAAGTGTAAGTTTGCTACACATATTTGATGGCCAGAATAAGACATTGCAAAGTAAAAAAAATCAAGTTTTTGCTTATGGCAGTCAAATTAGTTACTGCTAAGCAATGAAAATATCAGGGTAATATTTCAATGGATAGATGGCATGATAACATCTGGTCTATATCTTTGCTTGATAAAGTCTCTGATAAAATCGATTGTATGACAGGCCAAAGTAATGAATAATTGTTTTACAGGGAATGGTGGAATTTCATTGTTTATATAAGCGATAAGCATCCTGGAAACAGTTTGTATCGAGCATTATGGGCATGTTAAAATGTACCAGCACTATGTATATTTTTGAAATTCATTTTTTTTTTAATGTGAACAAGAAAGAAGAAAGATATCTGCTTCAAAGAAGAGCTAAAACATGGAAATGGAGCTATGGGGACAGCCATGTTAGAGGATGTGATGCTCATTATAGTGTTTTTTTTCCCCCTTCTGTGACCTGAAACGTGTCTCTGAAACCTTCCATAATTTAAATAATCAAACACCTGTGCTAAATTCTTAGTACAAGAAAACCATAACTTTACTGACTTTAGCTACCTTTTTTTGCATCTTTTTGTACTTTCCTTTTAGAGTCATTTTAAAGCCTTTGCAGAGAGAGGGGAAACATCTATTTTAAGCCATAAAGTGTAAAAGAAAAAGAGAGAGGATTAATTGTACTAGCCAAAATTGCCAGAATTTCAGTGTTGATCCTTGGAGGTCTGCGGGTTGCAAAATGAGACTGGGGTTGCTTTTGCTCTAGTTGCATGTAATTACTCTATTGGTATGTAAGTAATGTTCATGTTATTGATTAAAAAAAAGAGAATTGTTCATGGAAGATGATGCTGAGTTTCAGATCATGAACAAGATTTATGCATACCTTAATATAGTAGATGTATACCATTGAACAGGTTTGCTTCTCAAAATAAATGTACAACCAAATAAAACCCTTTTCTGCCTAGTATTGGACTTGGGATTTAAACATGTATTTGAATATTTTTTGTCTCCTAGTTTGCTTAATCTACACAGCTAGCATTTTTTCCCCTAGCTATGAAGATGCAAAATAGTTCTGTACTGTTGTCAAGAAAACAATATAAACATGTCCATGAAGTCACCAGGAGTTAAGTTCAGCTCAAGGGAGTTTTTACCTCTTATGTGGATTATGAATTCACATTTTAAAATAGCAGTAATCATTCTTTTCCTTTTAAGCCAGGCCTGCTGGTTAAAATCAGAGATCACGCATTTCCACAGCTGTCTAACAGAACCCTTCTTCTGTAAAAACAAGTTTATGTTTGCATTCTGCTGGCTAGGAAGGGTTGGGAGGTCATAACCAAATGAGAGATGCCACCCTTAAGAAATCTACTTGAAAATCTATTGTGATGTCACATTGGTTATAGCCAACATCCTTTTTCTCAATGTGTTGTTTCATTGCCTACATTTTGTCTGCATGTGCCTTGTCTTTAGAGACTCCCCAGATTCTTCACCTGTGGAAGCCTCTCAGAAATCTTTCCTCATTCTTGCCTTTCCACGCTTTCCAATCCTTTCTCGTCCTTCTCTGCCAAAAGGGTGAGCCAAAAAATCAATCTTCCTTCATTCCTTCCCTCCTTCCTGCCTGCCTGCACACTTTGCATGTCTAGTATTTGTAGTGCTCCCATATTTACTTATGCCCCCACAGTGAGGGGAGTCAAAGAAGCCATCCCTTTGGACACTGAATTCCAATAAAAACACAATTTCCCTATTTCTGTCTATCCTAAACATATGAAGAAGGTGGGAGTGGGTACGTCAGGTTTGACATTTTGTTTCAGAATAAATATATTAGGTTGGCATTGCAAACAGAATGTGCCCAAGCAATTTTTTAATGAAAATAATAAATAAATAAACTAACTGTATTTTAACCATAGTTTACTACCTTAAAACAGTCTATATATTTTTCACAGACCCCATTCCCATATTGTACTAGGTATATCACAGTAAGTTAACAACTGTTTGTGAGGTGGGCGGCCATACAAATTTGATGAATAAATAAACTTGCCCATCCCTGGAGGAAAGGAGAGAAAACAGACTGGTAGTAGATCACTGTCTTACCTGCACTTAATAAGAAACCATGTTTGACATTTGAACATTGATACAGTTTCCTTCCAGATGGATGAGTCTGAGCACTGCTAATCAAAAAGCATTATTGTATCTCTTCCTCTTCCTTGGATTTTTTTATGGAGAAAAACACATTGAAATTAATGGTGTAAAAATTCAAAAAGATGATACCTGATATTTTGTTTGGAGCAGCTTAAATCACAGGATTAGAGTAATATTATTTTTCAAATGCTATGACAGGCTACGTGGACATTATATGAGATGCTTTTCACGCATCTTACTATATATTTTGTAATAGATTGGTCCATTTGTAGTCCATTTTGGAATAATTTTGATTGGATTTCTCTGGGCTGTGATATAATTATGTCAATCAATGTAGGCATGGTTTACTTGAGAAGTGGGTATGCATATCTAGCAATGCATACTGCTCTGTCCATTTTTGCCAGTATGGCATTGTGATTTGACAAAAATGAAACCTTCCCTCTCCAGCATTTCCTCTATCAACTAACAAGGGAAAGGGGAAGATTATTTTGAAGTTTGTTTAGAAATTCACCAGTTATGATTAAGCATACCTGTATACTTGTGGTTAGGTTGTAGCTGGATTAGCTACAGTTCAAGTAGGTGGACTCTGCTGATGGCTAGGCAATATACGTAGCTCTGTATATCATTTTTCATAGTCTGTTGCATTTCTGAAAATTTAAATGGTTTTCCCCCTGGTACTCTAATGTGAACACAATATTGCTGTATCATCTGATGAGTATTCATAGTCTTCTCGACTGCCACTGGAGAAGATGCATGTACTAACATACATTATTTTGATTTGATTGCAATGTGCTTCCAGCTGTGGAGGATGAAGTCTACATTTATAATGTGGCGGCAAGTGGTTCTTTGGGAGAAGAATCATCTTATGAATTTGAATTATTACAAACTATAGTCTTAAAGACACTTACTCCCACTAAGCATACTGAAACTTATGAATATATATGAATAGGATTGCACTGTGATTGATGTGACTGCAAAATATGTATTATGTCATTATGCTTTGTAGACAAGCTCAGACAGTGACAGTGAATCCAGTTAGAAGGCGATCATCCTCCAGGATGTCTCTGGTAAGCACTCTATATCTGAGCTGTTTCTTATTCCTTGGGTTGCTGCTTTTTTTAAGACCTGTCAATAATTTTAAAAGTCAGTGGTGGATTCAAAGCTAGCCCTTAACAAAGAAAGTTGTTGATATACGTAAAGTAATTGCTGATGGAATCGGAGTTTGCCTATATCACTTTTAAACTTTTTGTAATGTGAATTAGTATTGATATCTCCTTTCAACTTGTATCATGAGAGACAGGAATAATTTACTTACTACATTATTGTGTTTAGTTGATAAATACAGGCAGTCTCTCATCAATTCCTAGTTTTACCTAGGACAGATAATTCACTCTTTCTCAAAAAAATTCTGGAAGAACCATGAAGACCCAGCTGACAACTCTTAATAAAGAGACTATTTACTGTATCTAGCAGACTCCTAATGCTTTAAATAGTGTATGAATTCACACTGTCCTGTCTTCCAAATACATTTGACTGATATAGAGTGCCTCAAATACATTTTTAAAAATAATTCAGTTCTGCTGTATCATTTTGATAACCACAGTTGGTCAGTTACTCCAATTAAGTACATTGAAACATAATAATAATAAAACTGGCAATAAATTAGATGAATGCTAAATGTTCTAACAGTATCCTGTGTTATAAAAATTAAGTATATCACATGCTATTTTAGTATTGCACCACTTTAGCTTAAGTATATGCATATTCCTCTGCCTATACACTCAAGTATAATATACCAAAACACTTTTCAATTATTTTCTCACTTCTTAAAAAGGTTTTGCTCAAAATTGCATACAGTACTAAGTTCAAGGAGAAGCAGCAATCTGAACTCTGGGTTCTTTCTTAAAATCAGTACTCATATTCACCTGGAGAATTTGGATTTAACCATAGGACTACACATTTTGAGGGTCTTAAGTAGGCAATCCATTCTGCTGACAATATAATATTGCTTTAATGGGAAAGGAAAGAAATTTATAAAAATTACCATATTTCACAATCTCTTTAATATATTTTCAAGGGTCATCCCTTAGATTAGTGGAGCAAAGAATTTCTCAGATACCTAACTTACATATTAATAAATGTCCATTTTAAATCTGTAACACTGAAGAAGATCCAACGGACAAATCAGCATTATTCTCTTCTTTCTGAAAAGTCCTCTTCAGGATAACTTAATACCTTTTACAATACATGGGTTCCTATTAGCTGCTTTTTCCAGGGAAGCGAGTCACACCCACTTCCTAAAATCACACATAACTGTGATTCAGCAGCCAGCCAATCTTGGATTCGGTTTTCTTGGCAATGCGAGTTGGAGGCCACTGCTAATGTATTGATTTTGTTGACTAATCCAGGTTTTGCACATCTGAGCAAATCCACAGTAATAGCCTAAGTTAGTTAATGTATATGCTTGGTTTAATAGAAGTATTGCAAATTCTAGGGCAGAGGGGTGAAAGGTGCTGCAGCATATTTTGTATAAAATTCAAGAGATATATTTTAGCTGTTTTATATTTGGTTGTACAGATATCTTGATTTGGTGTTTTTTTTTTACAGACAGGGACTCTGAGATGTACCCAGCTCTTTTATCTCTACAAAACATTCTTGTAGTTTTTAATTCTATTAATTAGCCGGAATCTTTATTCTTGTGCTCAGACTTAAAGTGCATGTGAAAGTTAGAATTGGAGTAAAGTTTAAATTTCTATTATTATCTGACGTTTATGTTTGCTTACTTCAATATTTCTCTAGCAGCCCAAACCACAGCCTTATATGATGCCACCCCCACCCCAGTTACACTACAATGGACACTACCCAGAACCATATACATCCTCACAAGGTAAAGTTTCAGCATTTTTAGGAAACTGGAGTAGTCTGCAAATGAGTAATTGGAAAATTTGGGGAAAAATAGATTCTGAAGCACCGTTATGCTGTCTTCCTTAATCTGGCTTCCTCTCAATGTGTTAGGATCATATCTTCAAGGATTCTCAATATCTGATTGTGCAGGTTGGGAATTCTGAGTGTTGTAGCCTGAAAACATTGGGAGGGAACCATTAATAGTTAATGCTAGGCAGTTCTTGGCATAATCAGTGGTTGGATTCAAATGAAGACATAATATTGTATGTAAATGCAACAACTGAGGTTTATTCAGTAAACCGTTTGCATGTTTCAGTTTGCATGTTCTAAGCCATGTTTTGTTTAACCATAGTTAAACAAAATATGGCTTAGGAGAGCATGCAAACTGCTCAGGACCTGAATAAAGAACTGATTGTATTGCTCTGATGTAAGAAGAGAAGCTGCTGCCTTGCCCCAGATCAAATTGTTTGTCACATTAAGTTGGCTGTTGAGACTGGCAGTGCTCTTGAAGTTCTCTAATCAAAATCTTTTCCATCATGTGCTGTCTTGTTGTACACATTGTAGGAGGAGAGCCGTGTTTTTCTATAGTGGCAAAAAAATCTGGAGGCATCTGGTGGCACCTTTTGTGGCTGCAGCCTATGAAAGCCTGTGCCTTTTAATAAGATGTGTTTAGTTCAGTGTTTCTCAACCTTGGCCACTTTCAGATGTGTGGACTTCAACTCCCAGAATTCCCCAGCCAGCATGGCTGGCTGGGAAATTCTGGAAGTTTGAAGTCCACACATCTGAAAGTGGCCAAGTTGAGAAACACTGGTTTAGTTGGAAAAGGTGCTACCAGACTCCTTTTGATCAGGTGCTATCTGTATCCTTAAAATGGAGGCTCTGGAGATTGAACCTGGGACTTTCTACAAAATATATGTTCTATCACTGGGCTATTGTCTCTTTTTACTGCATATTACCTTAAGTTTCCAGCTGGAAAATACAAGAGCATTAAACAAAATAAACCCGTGAACTTTATAATTCATAGTCATACTATTAAACTTTTTTAGAGGGAGAGTAAGAAGTAATTACTGAAAGCTTATTTGTTCAGCTGGTATGCAGGGAGGATACTTTTTCATTACAAGAGCAGCATTCACTCATAGGTAGCCTTCTGGAAGCTGTATACCAGCAGTGTCAAGAGCCAAGGTTGCACGCACTTATGGGTACTCTATTTGCAACAATTAGGTTTGAAAAAAGTCTAATGTTGCCAGCAACAGTCTTTAAGCAATTTTACTCTGTTCTTCTGCTGAAAAAAGCCACTCAGTGTGGCTGATTACAATATAAGGAGAGCATTGGGAAGAAAATAACAGCTGGAGAGGGATGCTTTTCTTTTCACCTGCAGCTCTCATCCCAGTCTACTTCAGGCTTTCCTTCTCAGAATGGGAAGGCTGGGGAGGGAGCAGGCAGGATATTGCAGGTGGATCTGCTCATGTCCTCAAGTGAGCAAAATGAATGCCTACACATGGCGTTATTTCATATATCCATGTATTTCATTAAATAGAAGCTGCTTTTGCCAGTGGGCTGGAATTAGATGTCTTGAACTTCAAGTACCGACAATGAAGTTGTCATTTATTTACCCAAGAAGGCATGGCTTTATTTTTAATTTTAAAAACACATTGGTGAGATGGAGGATTGATACTGTGATAGCAACTGTTTTATGTCTCTCATTTACCATTTTGTGGGTGTAAATAGATGCAAACATTTGTATTCCAGATAATCTCTATGGGACTAACCAGAATGGCTATTACTGCCACTCTCAAACTAGCCTGGACAGAGCTCCGCATGACTATAATGGCAGAATCCGCAATGGCAGTGTCTATAGTGCTCACAGCACAAATTCCTTGAATAACCTGCAGCACTATATGCAGCCATCACCCATGTCCTCCAACCCAAGCATTACCGGCAGTGATGTCCTCCATTCAGATTATGTCCCATCGCACCGGCATAGTGCCCTAATACCACCTTCTTATCGGCCTACCCCAGATTATGAGACTGTGATGAAACAACTAAATCGAGGAATGATGAATTCAGACAAACAGAGTCATTCCATGAGAAATCTAAATATAGGCAATTCATATGCTTACAGTAGGCCTGATGCCCTGGTGTACAGTCAGCCTGAAATCCGAGAACATGCTAACTTTGCTTCCCCTCATTCCGGTCACTACCCATTTAACCTGAATTACAGCTTCCACAGCCAGTCCTCATATCCGTATCCTGCTGAAAGGCGCTTGGTAGTTGGAGCAGTGAGCGTTCCTGAGCTAACAAATGTTCAGTTGCAGGCCCAAGATTATCCTGCACCGAACATCATGAAGACTCAAGTATACCGCCCCCCACCTCCTTATCCTTATCCACGACCCGCTAACAGCACGCCAGATCTATCCAGACACCTCTACAGCAGTAATAGCAACCCTGATCTCATCACCCGACGGGTCCATCACTCTGTCCAGACGTTCCAGGAGGACAGTCTGCCAGTTGCCCATTCCCTTCAGGAAGTGAGTGAGCCTTTAACATCAGCCCGGCATGCTCAGTTGCAGAAGAGAAACAGCATTGAAATTGCTGGCCTGGCGCACAGTTTTGAGGCCATGAGGATTAAAGAGAGAACCATGTCAGCATCAACTGCAGATGTGGCTTATCCAAAGGTGATCCCTGCTGGATCACAGACTTCTGTTTTCCTAGAAAGGGCAAAACGAGAAGAAATTGAGGAGCAAGAGGACAATGTGAATTATGGGCATAAGAAATCTCTTTCAGATGCAACTATGCTCATTCATAGCAGTGAGGAAGAGGAAGAATGTGAAGAAGAAAAAAAGGCTAATCCAGCTCTGCCATTCATCAATGGAAAACCCCAGCTTCCTTCCCTAATGGCATGTTATCCAACTGAATCTTTACTGAACTATCCTTATAGTTCTGTTGCCTCGTCTCCTGGCCCTTTACATATACATGAGCCTAAATTGCACATTACTGAGACTGACAAGAGGGTAAAAGATGTGAGTCCCTCACACATCATGGGTGACTCTCAGTTGCTAAGGAGAGGAGATGGGCTGTTAACTCCATCTGTGTCTGAGTCTGACCTAACCATTTCTGCCCGGTATAGAGTGCGGAAGGATTCTGTAAAGAAGAGACCAGTGTCTGAATTACTGTCAGGGAAGAAGAATATTGTAGAAGGGCTGCCTCCTCTAGGGGTGAGTTATCCTCTTTTCCTCTTTTTATGTCATATTTGAAAAGCTCCTCACTTGAACCAATCACAAGACCGGTGGGCATTGCAAGTACATGTCTCTGTCAGGTCTGCCATTGGCATAACCTTTTTATGGGATTTGTAGACTACTGAACATGGGACTGAAGATATGGAAAGAATGAGGTTTATTTTCAAGCTGTGGTCCCTTCCCTTTATATTCCATGGACTCCCCTCAAGTTTAGTAGCAGAAAATCTATTTAACAAATTACAAATTTCCTTTCTGGATTAGCTGCTTTATGTTAATATCAGCTTTTCTATGTAGTTTACCTTTGTTGTACATACAAAGATGAGCTGGGAGAAAACACTCAGTATTTCTAGCTAACGTAAGTGGAGTTACAATCCCAATACGAGGGCACCAGACTGGAGAAAACTAGTATATACAGGGATAGCATGTTAATACTCACATAGAAGTTGATCCACATGGACTTGTTTAATGGTCCTACTGAAATACTGAAACATATCAGACCTCCCAGATATAGCTGTTACGATTCCCTCATTACTTCATGAGAAGAAATTATTCTTAATATATTTATACTACACTACACTACACTACACTACACTATATATTATTTATATGTTTCCTACTGAAACGTACCAAACATCCCAGATATAGCTATGTTATGATTCCCTCATTACTTCATGAGGAGAAATTATATATATGTATATACACACACATATATTTACTTTGAAATTATTCCAAATACAATTATTTCACTTAGATTTTTCTCCTTGCTTAGCTTATTTTTCTAGTACTTGCTAACACATTTAAGTTATAAACTTATACTTCCATGGGAGTAAGTATTACAATACTGAATTCAGTGGATCTTACTTCTCAGTAAACTTATATTAGGTTTTCCTACAGTGTCAGGAGCAGGTATGTTGCAATTCCCCTTAAACTACAGTAATTCAACACTTGTGTTTATCCCATTACATGCTTATGGCTAGAGCATTCCCTTAATTAGTTCACAATCAGATCTTAAAGTAGGTCCTCAGATGTGTCACACGGGCTTTAGAATTGATCTTTTTAAAGAATCCTCCCCAGCTGGGCTTTTGCTTTTATATATAATGGTATAGGAATTACCTTAATTGTTTTTTTTACTTCAGCATTATACTCTAAGCGGGATAAATCCAGATTCATCAGTAAATCTCTGACTTCTTACTTGTATGTGGGGGACGGAATGGCTCAGTGGTTAAGACGCCAGGCTTGTCGATCGGAAGGTCGCAAGTTCGGAGGTTCGAGACCCTAGCTCCGCATGTCAGAGTGAGCTCCCGCACTTGCCCCAGCTCTTGCCAACCTAGCAATTCGAAAGCATGCAAATGCGAGTAGATAAATAGGTACCGCTCCAGCGGGAAGGTAACAGCGGGTGCAATGTAGACTAGCCCCCTGTGGTGCACCCCGGGCAACGTGACTTGTCATGTGAGGATTGTAGCCCTAACAACCTTGTTTCAAAAATCCACAGTACAAGCCATAAGGATATATGAAGATTTTACTAGAAAACAAGGGTAATAGATTAGTCCAAGGTTTAAGCTGTGAATGGCTGCCTGGCGGGAAACGGTTTGGTGTCCTTCCTTTCGCTCCTCCTCTCTCTCGCCCATACAGTATCTCGTTGCTTTGGAGACCCGGCACCTTTGCCCCATTCTGGCCATGGGATTCCCAGGCAGCTCTGTAAAACATACTACTATCTGTGCGAAGCAAAGCATACTGGTCATTTAGCATTCTACTACATTAGCTGTCAGGTTACAGGCTCCCCCCCCCACTACCAGGCTCAAGTCAGATGGATGACTCCAGCTCTGACAATAATAGGATAACACCAAATTATATGTAATAATTCGGCCAAAGTTTTAAAACCAATTTTCATCAGGTGAGTTGATCCAAGTGATGTGAGATGCCCAGTTTATCCAAAATACAATTGGACACTATTTTTAAATTGAGTTCTGTACTTCATAGTATAAGGATACCTGCTTAACAGTGACAATACAATTAGGGCTATGGTATCAATACATATAGGGGCGTGGTGGCTCAGTGGGTAAGATGCCAGGCTTGTCGATCAGAAGATCACCAGTTCGGAGGTTCGAATCCCTAGCCCCGCGTGACAGAGTGAGCTCCCACACTCGCCCCAGCTCTTGCCAACCTAGCAATTCGAAAGCATGCAAATGCAAGTAGATAAATAGGTACCACTTCGGTGGGAAGGTAACAGCGTTCCGCATGCGTCATGCCGGCCACATGACCGTGGAAGCATCTTCGGACAATGCTGGCTCTTCGGCTAACAAACGGAGATGAGCACCGGCCCCTAGAGTCGGACACGACTGTGTGGGGGAACCTTTACCTTTTACTTGTATGTATTCAGCAGTGTTAGCAACAAATTGAGTCCCCCCCCCACATCCCAGAGTTCCCAATTATATTGTGAACCGTAGAAAGTTTGTTATGCAAGAATCCTATTGATATCCCAGGGGATTTTTGATGAACAATCTTAAGCTTTTTTTCCTAGCATAGATGTGTTCAAATCTATACAATTACACCTGAAAAAGGACTATTATATTCATTTATAGCTAATAGGAAATCATGCTTTCCTTCTGTACTTATTTTCTGATAAGCAGCATTGGATTTTGTTTTCATTACACTATAATAATTAGAAATTACCTGTCAAATTGAAAGTTCAAATGTCTCAGCCCTAAGACGCTTGCTAACCTCACAACTTTGTAGCTGTGTTCTGGATTTTGAAAGCTGAATAAGTTGAATTTTAGGATCTTGCATACCTTCTAGTAAAGATATTCAAGTTTCAGGCAGTTAAATACTAAGGTATTTGAGGTAGGACTATGTGTATTCTACCCCTTCATGGATCACTGCCTTGTCGTGGCGAAGGGGCTTGCGTAACTCAATGAAGTCAGGTTAAGAAGAACAGGTCATGATGGAGAGTTCTGACAAAACGTGGTCCACTGGAGGAGGGAATGGCAAACCACTCCAGTATCCTTGCCAAGAAAACCCATGGACAGTATCAAAAGGCTAAAAGATATGACGCCGGAAGATGAGCCCCTCAGGTCGGAAGGTGTCCAAAATGCTACTGGGGAAGAGCGGAGGGCAATTCCGAGTAGCTCCAGAAAGAGTGAAACGGCTGGGCCAAAGCCGAAAGGACGCTCAGTTGTGGATGTGTCTGGAAGTGGAAGGAAAGTCCGATGCTGTAAAGAACAATATTGCATAGGAACCTGGAATGTAAGATCTATGAATCAAGGTAAGCTGGATGTGGTCAAACATGAGATGACAAGATTGAACATCGACATATTGGGAATCAGCGAACTAAAATGGACAGGAATGGGCGAATTTAATTCAGGAGACCATTATATATACTACTGTGGGCAAGAATCCCTTAGAAGAAATGGAGTAGCTCTCATAGTCAATAAAAGAGTGGGAAGGGCAGTACTGGGGTACAACCTCAAAAATGACAGAATGCTTTCAGTTCGAATCCAAGGCAAACCATTCAACATCACAGTGATCCAAGTCTATGCCCCAACCACTGATGCCGAAGAAGCTGAAGTTGACCGGTTCTATGAAGACCTACAACACCTTCTAGAACTAACACCAAAAAAAGATGTCCTTTTCATCATAGGGGACTGGAATGCTAAGGTAGGAAGTCAAAAAATAACCGGAATAACAGGCAAGTTCGGCCTCGGAGTACAAAATGAAGCAGGGCAAAGGCTAATAGAGTTTTGTCAAGAGAACACGCTGGTCATAGCAAACACTCTTTTCCAACAACACAAGAGACGACTCTACACATGGACATCACCAGATGGTCAATACCGAAATCAGATTGATTATATACTTTGCAGCCAAAGATGGAGAAGCTCTATACAATCAGCAAAAACAAGACCTGGAGCTGACTGTGGCTCAGATCATGAGCTTCTTATTGCAAAATTTAGGCTTAAATTGAAGAACGTAGAGAAAACCACTAGACCAATCAGGTATGACCTAAATCATATCCCTTATGAATATACAGTGGAGGTGAGGAATAGATTTAAAGGATTAGATCTGGTAGACAGAGTGCCTGAAGAACTATGGATGGAGGTTCGTAACATTGTACAGGAGGCAGCAACTAAAACCATCCCAAAGAAAAAGAAATGCAAGAAAGCAAAGTGGCTGACTGATGAGGCTTTACAAATAGCTGAGGAAAGAAGGGAAGCAAAAGGCAAGGGAGAAAGGGAAAGATATAAACAACTGAATGCAGAATTCCAGAGAATAGCAAGGAGAGATAAGAAGGCCTTCTTAAATGAACAATGCAAAGAAATCGAGGAAAACAATAGAATGGGGAAGACTAGAGATCTCTTCAAGAAAATTGGAGATATCAAGGGAACGTTTTGTGCAAAGATGGGCATCATAAAGGACAAAAAAGGCAGGGACCTAACAGAAGCAGAAGAGATTAAGAAGAGGTGGCAAGAATACACAGAAGAACTATACAAGAAAGATCTTAATATCCCTGATAAATACGATGGTGTGGTCACTGACCTTGAGCCGGACATCCTAGAGAGTGAAGTCAAGTGGGCCTTAGGAAGCATTACTAACAACAAAGCTAGTGGAGAAGACAGTATCCCAGCTGAGCTATTTAAAATCCTAAAAGATGATGCTGTTAAAGTGCTGCACTCAATATGCCAACAAATTTGGAAAACTCAACAGTGGCCACAGGATTGGAAAAGGTCAGTTTACGTTCCAATTCCAAAGAAAGGCAATGCCAAAGAATGTTCAAACTACCGTACAATTGCGCTCATTTCACATGCCAGCAAGGTTATGCTCAAAATCCTACAAGCTAGGCTTCAGCAGTATGTGAACCGAGAACTACCAGAAGTGCAAGCTGGGTTTCGAAGAGGCAGAGGAACTAGAGATCAGATTGCCAACATTCGCTGGATCATGGAAAAAGCAAGAGAGTTCCAGAAAAACATCTACTTCTGCTTCATTGACTACGCTAAAGCCTTTGATTGTGTGGATCACAACAAACTGTGGCAAAGTCTTAAAGAGATGGGAGTACCAGACCACCTTACCTGTCTCCTGAGAAACCTGTATGCGGGTCAAGAAGCAACAGTTAGAACCGGACATGGAACAACCGACTGGTTCAAAATTGGGAAAGGAGTACGACAAGGCTGTATATTATCACCCTGCTTATTTAACTTATATGCAGAGTACATCATGAGAAATGCCGGGCTGGATGAATCACAAGCCGGAGTTAAGATTGCCGGGAAAAATATCAACAACCTCAGATATGCAGACGATACCACTCTAATGGCAGAAAGTGAAGAGGAACTAAAGAGCCTCTTGATGAGGGTGAAAGAGGAGAGTGCAAAAGCTGGCTTGAAACTCAACATTAAAAAAACCCAGATCATGGCATCTGGTCCCATCACTTCCTGGCAAATAGAAGGGGAAGAAATGGAAGCAGTGACAGATTTTATTTTCTTGGGCTCCAAGATCACCGCAGACGGTGACTGCAGCCATGAAATTAAAAGACGCTTGCTCCTTGGAAGGAAAGCTATGGCAAACCTAGACAGCATATTAAAAAGCAGAGACATCACCTTGCCGACAAAGGTCCGTATAGTTAAAGCTATGGTTTTTCCAGTAGCAATGTATGGCTGTGAGAGTTGGACCATAAGGAAGGCTGAGCGCCGAAGAATTGATGCTTTTGAGCTGTGGTGCTGGAGAAGACTCTTGAGAGTCCCTTGGACTGCAAGGAGGTCAAACCAGTCAATCCTAAAGGAAATCAACCCTGACTGCTCACTGGAAGGACAGATGCTGAAGCTGAAGCTCAAATACTTTGGCCACCTAATGAGAAGAGAGGACTCACTGGAAAAGACCCTGATGCTGGGAAAGACTGAGGGCAAAAGGAGAAGGGGACGTCAGAGGATGAGATGGTTAGATAGCATCACCAATGTAATGAACATGAATTTGAGTAAACTCCGAGAGACAGTGGAGGACAGGAAGGCCTGGCGTGCTATGGTCCATGTGGTCACGAAGAGTCGGACACGACTGAACGACTGAACAACAACAACAATGTGTATTCTATGATTTTCTACAAAGACAAATGGTCAAAATATGAATTTAATTTCCTAGGGAGTTGAACTCATTTAAGCAGTTTTCTAGTACTTCCGAAATCTGCTGGTAATACTTGATGAAATTTCAAAAACCAGAACCGTTAGTAAATAAAAGTGCAATGCACAACGCTGGCTCTTCGGTTAACAAACGGAGATGAGCACCGGCCCCTAGAGTCGGACACGACTGTGCGGGGGAACCTTTACCTTTTTTTTGCTAGCTGTAGAGTATTGGAATGACAATGTGCTCTGGATATATTTCTTTCAATGTGCTTCAGTGTGTTCTGGATATATTTCTCTCCCCCACCCCATGGTTTAATAGAAGCAAAATCAGAGTTCTGTACAAAATAAATTTGAAAATAGCTTTTCCTGAAGTATTTTGTTTTGCTTACAATTTTGCACTCTTTGGTGAGGGGTTTACAATACAATACTAAGAAGTATAGAAATGTACAGTATATTTCTCAGTTTAGTATTTTGAAGTTATTGTGGCAGTTATCATGCAATTTCCTTCAAAGTACTTTCTTGCTACCATGTATATGGACACATGGTTAATAGCCAAGAAAAAAACTATAACATGCAATCTATGTAATGGATGTGTGAATTGTGCTTTTATTCCCCAATGGCTTTACAAGCACTCCCTTGTCACTGACAGCCCATTATGCCAGGCCATGTCTCATGTAATTGGCACACTACTGGGTAAGCGGGATATGTTTGGGGAAAAGATGGATACCTTTTTGTCTAGATCCTTAAAGCTTTGCTCCAAGAAACAAGTCATAGGCAATGAAGACCATTGCTACTTTCCAGATAGTTACGAACAGAAAGGAAGGACTCCCATAGGTGATGGGAAAGGACATCCAGTGCAATCCACAACTTTTACTAACTTAGTGTTCTGCAGATGCATTAGACTATGCTGGTTAGAGATATAAAAAGAGTTGGTTAATATTGTTTGCAGCCCAGAGTCACTTGTTGAGATGGGCAACCATACAAGTTGATTAAATAAATAAATAGTTGGAAAAAAACTTCCAGGACCCCCTGATCAAGAGTGTTGGACTTTTGAATGTCAGGTGACAAGCCCCATCCTTTCTGCTGTACCTTAGTGACTAGGGGGGGGGAAATCTCCACTAGGGGTCCTTTGTGGAGAGCTTTCTCTTAGTCCCTTGTGGAGAGGTGGCTTTTTCTTTGCCTTTCTGTAAGGGACCAAGGGAAAAAAGTAATCCTCTCTACAAGGAACCAAGGCTTTTTCCCCCATTAATCCCTTGCAGAGAATTTTTATCCCCCCCCAACCCCACAGAATCTTTTCAAGTCCCCATTCTTGTATTTTATACTTAGAACAAGGATGGGCAGAACAACTTATATCACTCCTAGCCAACATGGCCAATGGTTACGGATGGTGGGAATTGCAGCTCAAGACTATCCAGGGTCTTGGAGTAAGGCTTGGATGGGGAAGAGTTAATATCCTTGTTTAGCTGCAAAGCTTGTGCTACTGCACTCTAAGCCTCACCTATCTTACAGGGTTATTGTGAATGTAAATAGGAAAGGGCTTATATTGGCTTCTCCTTGAGTTCCATGGAAAAAAGAGCAAGGTTTTAAAAATTCTTACTGAATAAATGAATAAATAAATGGAGAGCCAGTTTGGTCTAGTGGTTAAGGCAATGGGCTAGAAACCAGGAGGCTGTGAGTTCTAGTCCTGCCTTAGGCATGAAAGCCGGCTGGGTGACCTTGGGCCAGTCACTCCCTCTCAGCCCAACTCACCTCACAGGGTTGCTGTTGTGGGGAAAATTGGAGGAGGAAGAAGTATTAGGTATGTTAGCCGCCTTGAGTTATTTATAAAAATAATAAAGGTGGGATAGAAATGAATGAATGAATTAATTGATTGATTGATATCCCTGAGGTTGTAGCTGCCATCCCCTAATGCTCAATTGTTCTTTCACTGTTCATGAAAGTCCACTGTCTTGGGCAAGCCTGTGACATTTCAGAACCTTGAGGATGAAATGAAGATAGGCAACATGGAAAGAATGTGACTTTGCTGTCATTATCTGTAGAATTGTACTAGCCAGAGGACCTGATGGTGTGTCCTTTCTGAGTGCTCGCAAAAGGAGGGCTGGAAGCGTTTCTCTCTCTGGTTGTGCCCAATCTTGTTGCTCCTCCAGTGATCCAATTTCTCTCTGGTTTCTATCACAATGTATTTGGAAAGATTGTCTTGTTCCAACAGGTCATGAAAAAGAACAGAGCTGAAGCTAAAAAAATGGGACCTTTGAAGTTAGCGGCTCTGAATGGACTAACATTATCTCGTCTTCCTCTGCCAAATGAGGGGAAGGAGGAACCTTCCAGAGCAACAAATGATGAACGGGTTGGTCTGATGTTTTCCTAGGACTGTGATTGTATATTGAAAATTCGTATCCAGTGTTTAGTTATTCAAACTTGGCCATCCAAATTAATTTTTGACACAAGGATAGGTATTGGGATCAGTCATCAGCCTGTCAAGCTTGGGCCAGATTCTTTTATCTGCTTAGAGCGCATGTATGTTTGAAGCTGGATTTATTTATTTAATTTTATTTATTTAGTTAGACACTTGTTTCCTAGGCAGTCTTCATACAGCAGACGGTTGGTATATGACCTGGTAGATACCAACCACTATATTACAATCTTTTAATATTGGTTCCCTGTTCTGTGTGTCTCAGAGTATGGTCAGCGGCCCTAAATAAAATGCTGGGCCTGTTCTGTGATGACACTGAGCTTTCCGAATGATCTTTGAATTCATCTCATTTCAGTTGCTTGGCTGTTTGGAGGTTCACTGCTAGCTTTTATTTATACGTGTATGTAAATTATTTAAATTGCTTTAGTTAGCATGTTTGCCATGGTTTGTAACAATGGGAAGGAGCATACAAATATTTTAAGTATGTTATGAGCCATTGGGAACCTGGCTTAAGGGGAAAGGCAAGCATGGTTTAGATAAACTCAGAAAATGTAAAATGGGAGTTATATATTAATTAGTTTTTAAATAACCCATGTTTTTACACTACCATATATTTGTGAAGGGAAAAAGCCCTAGTGTAATTCCCTCTGTTTTTCTATATTTTTAGTTTAAAGGTTTGGAACAACGGTTAGACCATGGGATGGTGTTTACAGAGTATGAACGGATTCAAAAGAAAAGGCTTGTAGAAGGTGACTGTTCAATAGCCCGTCTCCCAGAAAATGCAGAAAGGAACCGATTCCAGGATGTGCTTCCTTACGATGACACCAGAGTTGAGCTAGTCCCTACTAAGGAAAATAATACGGGTTATATCAACGCATCACACATTAAGGTAGTGTCAGAAATAAGATGTATACTTATGAACAGTTCTTCCACTTAACTTTCAAATACTTCTAATACCTCCCCCCCCCCCCCGCAAAGCCTGAAATCATACTCAAAATAAGTTTAAGCTAATATAGCTGCTCGATAATGCTAAAAAAATTGTAGTCTGACACAGCAAGAAAGCACAGATTGGGGAGTACTGGTTAACCCTATATAAAATCAAGAATGTAAGCATAAAATGATTTCTTAGCCTTACCTTCACTCTGAAATCCACTGAAAAAGGCATACTCTCTGATTTTTTTCCCCTGGAGGTTATGGCCCCACAAAGCATCTTTTGATCTTTCTGATTGGTATGAAGGGAACCATGTTTAAGGGAAAGAATGAACATTTATTTTGTTTCCATTTTTAGCATTTCGGTATTACAAATCTCTGTTTCTGGGATTAAATACAGAGATTAAAGAATATGGCTGGGATTTTTTCCTTCCAATTCTTGCATTATGGACTAATATCCTTTCATAACCTTGGTATCCATATCCTGTTTCTTATTCTACAGGTCTGTGTTGGGGGTATGGAGTGGGATTATATTGCTACCCAAGGTCCTTTGCAGAATACATGCCAAGATTTCTGGCAGATGGTATGGGAGCAAGGGGTAGCCATTATAACCATGGTGACAGCAGAAGAGGTAAATCTATCTTCTTGAATCATATCTCTGCCCTCAAAAACATAATTATGAAAATAATGTATGGGTCAGCCTTCTGTTTAAGCTGATTTTGTCTTGATTGGGTTCCAGAAAATGATGTAGAGAAACGGTATGGAAAATCAGTCAAAACTAACACATAGTTTACCCCAGTTTGGTGCCTTCTAGATGTTTGGGGACTGTAACTACTAGAATTGTCAGCCATCTTCATTCTGTCTGATAATGTGGGAAGTTGCAGTTCCAATATATTTGTAGGACATCAAGTTGGGATGCAGCTGTTTTAGGAACAAACAATACATACTCAGATACCTGCTGACCCAGGTGTATCATTGGCCCATGAAACTCTTCACCCAGTTTGGATTACAAGGTATTTGAAGAGAAAAAATAAGGGATGAAGCATTAGTAACACCTTGGCCAAAATTAATAATAAATAATATATTAAAAATAAGTGTTGTGGAACATTCTGCAGCTACACACAGGCTAGTTTATTCTTTTGCTGATTAAACTTAACGTTTGCAGGAAGGCGGCCGAGAGAAAAGCTTCAGATACTGGCCACGACTTGGTTCAAGGCACAACACGGTGACCTATGGGAGATTCAAGATTACCACTCGATTCCGGACAGACTCTGGTTGCTATGCCACCACAGGTTTGAAGATCAAACACCTCCTCACTGGACAAGAGAGAACAGTTTGGCATCTTCAGTACACTGACTGGCCAGAGCATGGCTGCCCAGAAGACACAAAAGGGTTTCTGTGTATGTTTTTGTCTATCTTTGTTTTTTACTTATTGTTCATCTTCTATTATTTCTTCTATTATGTGAAAGCACATAATAGGAAACCTGCTGAAACAAAGTAGGTCTGGGGCTGATAATTGCCTGCACGGAGAACAATATAATCTGTATGCTGCCTTGAGTTTAAATGTTTAAAAGGCCTATTTGTAAGGCTGGGTATATGGGGGATATCTAAAGAAAGCCTTGACTAGCTAGGTTTTGCCTTACAGCTGTGATTCCTCAGGCCATGTATGAAGTCTAAATATAAGTCTAATTTTATGTATAGATTTTAACTTTTGCTATTTTGTAAACCGCCCAGAGTCCCCTATTCGGGGAGATAGGCAGGGATAAATCAAATAAATAAATAAACAAACAAACAAACAAACCTTCCACTATGTGCACGGTGATCTGAGTGCCATTGCATGCCATAGTAAGGTTAGCCTATCCGAACATTACCCTAAATCTCAGACGTTTTAGGCGAACTCAGCCCTGAAATACATTGTAAAAATGCTGAAATCTTGTAAGGTTTAGTGTTCTCACAAGATTTCAGCCTTGAGAGAGAGAGAGAGAGCGCATGAACGCAATTTATTTGGTATGTGGCCATCATCAATGGCTGTTTAGCGTCTGTGCTAAAACAGAGTTTAGTGCAATATGAGAGAATCATTGTGCATTTTGTACATTGCCCCCAATCTCTCTTCCTCCCACATTGCTGTAAGGATAATTGAGGATACTTTTGTTTTCATTCCTGCATTGTTCTGTTTGGAACTTCAGTCATACTTTTAAATAATCAGTCATTACATTTTAATCACAATTTGTCAGCTAAGAGAAAATGAGAAATTGTGGTTAAGGAGACACAGAAACAAATTCATCTCTATTTCAGAAGGGAAGGTTGTGAGGAGCATGCAAGCCTGAAGCTTACTGAAAGAAATATACCAATATTTCAGTGCATAAAGTTATTTATAAGTTATGTAAATAAAATCCTAGTTTGAAGGCAAAATATTCAAACAGAATGTATGTTTATTTGTGTGTTACATTGTGCTGAATAGTCATATTTCCAGTGTAGCACTGATAAATTCTCTCTTGAGTCAGTCAACACCAAGTGATTTGATGGGTACATTCTTGTAGTTCTTTTGGCTGCAATATAGAAGTGGTTTGTAGTTTTTTCCCCCCAGGATGTTTTGCATCATCTTATCCAGCCTACAGTCCTGATGTTCTCTTAAGATCTCCAATCCAAGTACTAAGCTCAATCTTGTTTAATTTCTGAGCTCAAATGTGAACAGTTCAGTATATTCAATATATTTGGTCTAGTGGTTAAGGCAACGGGCTAGAATCCAGGAGACTGAGAGTTCTAGTCCTTCCTTAGGCATGAAAGCCGGCTGAGTGACCTTGGGCCAGTCCGTCTCTCAGCCCTAGGAAGGAGCCAATGGCAAACCAGGAGACTGTGAGTTCTAGTCCCGCCTTAGGCTTGAAAGCCAGCTGGGTGGCCTTGGGCCAGTCACTCTCTCTCAGCCCAACTCACCTCACAGGGTGGTTGTTGTGGGGAAAATAGGAGGAGGAAGGAGTATTAGGTATGTTTCACCGCCTTGAGTTATTTATAAAAATAATGAAAGGATAGAAAATAAATAAAGTTGGAATTCAGATATACCAAACACATTTTTCTTACTACAAAGTCCAAAAAATATTATCAGTTATATCCAATTTAAATAATTTTCTCTTTCTTCTTTTCTGCTGGATCCAACAGCATATTTGGAAGAGATACAGTCAGTACGGCGCCATACCAACAGTACCACAGACCCTGCAATTCCCAACCCCCCTCTGCTGGTGCACTGCAGTGCTGGTGTAGGAAGAACTGGAGTGGTCATCTTATCAGAGATCATGATTGCCTGTTTGGAGCACAATGAGGTTATTTCTTAATTTTTAAATTAGGGATTATGGGAATCAAAGGGGATACCCATTGAGAAAGCCTGCTAAAGATTATTTAATGGAGTGCTGATCCTTATAATGTGCCCAACATTCTTTCAAGACTGGGGTAACTATTGGACAATGGTGATTAATTGTAATGTGCTTGTCTCCATGTTAGATTGGAAATTACAGAGGAGTTGTTGTTGTTGTTGTTGTTATTATTATTATTATTATTATTATTTAAATTTATCCCCGCCCATCTCCCCGAATAGGGGACTCAGTTAGGCATCAAAAACCAAAATCCACAAAAACTAGCATTTCTCCAGGAAGGTATTCCTAAATACCTCTTGTCAGAGCAGAGCACAAATAGAATATCATGTAATTTCCTTCCTCTCCTGTCTCTTTCCATCCTCTATTATTTAAAGACTTGTCACATAAGTATCTACAGCATATAGTTGTCGGCCCTTCAAGGTAGTCCAGACAAGAAACCAAAACCATGAGTACTAACACTACCTTTATTGTAAGGCTACAGTAACAGAATCTTGCAAGTCTGAAAGCACTTCCCCCCTCCCTTGCCTTTACTTTCCAGAGAACTAGGGGGGGTCCCTTCTGAGATGCTTTCTCCATCCCCATTTCTCCTGTGGGCTGAGATATCTTTTGTCTGATCATTGTCTAGGCTGCGGCTCCTCCTCCTGTCTTCCAAGGTTATTCTCACAGTCCATTACGTCAGTTGTTGCTTACTATTACCACTTAAATGATCATTTTCCAACTTGTGTGTGTGTCTTTTTAGGCATTGGATATCCCACGAATGCTAGAAATGCTGAGGCAGCAAAGGATGATGATGGTGCAAACCCTAAGCCAATACACATTTGTCTATGGCGTTCTTATCCAGTTCCTTAAGAGTTCGAGGCTTATATAAGTTTTCTCCACTCAACTTCAAAGTCTCATTCTTTGCAAGAGTTTACAAAAGCAGAAGTTTGCCTTCCAGGAGAACATGTTTCTCACGTAGCCTGAAGATTCTGAACGCAGCTTGACATTGCTGTTGCAGAGCAAGACGTGAAGTGCATGGGCTCCTTCCTCAGTTTGTGTGGAAGAGGAAAGGAATGTGTGTGGGTGTTTGAAATGGGAATATACATGTGTACACAGTGGTATTGTGTTTTTCATGTACTGATGAGACTGTTACTGTAGACATACAACTGCTGATCCTATGAAGACACTACTGCACCATACTGAAAATCATGATGGTTATTTTTTTATTAACTAAAAGCTATACCTATGTATACTTGTAGATATATTGTGTGCGAAAGAAGTGTGCCCTGCATAGACAGTAGTCACAAATGGCATCATTGTGTTTGAGTTTTATACTCCAATCTGTGTATGTGTTTGTGTATATGTGTGTGTGTGTGTGTGTGTGTGTGTTATACTGATTTTATATTGGAACCAGCATCAGCAAAAAGCCATTAAAGGAAGCACTTAATGCAGAACGTGTTGGGCTTTCTTTTGTGGGGGGTGGGGCACTCCTCTAGAAGCTGCAGGCTACAGACTGCACACAGTAAAAGAAATTGAGTTTTTTGCTTAAGATTTGTAAAGGGAAAAAGGATTAAAGGTGACAATGGCTGGTAAAGTTTGTGGTGTCATAAAACAAGTAGGTAGCAAATCTTTGAAGGAAGCAGAAAGAAAATAGGATGGCAAAAGCCAGCTGCTACTGTTTTATCCTCCAACACGAGATGATTGTTGGGTCAGATTCTAGGCCAAAAAGAAAAGGAAAAAGTATTGCAAATCCTATGTAGCTCCTCAAAACGTCAGAAAGTAATTATCGATGAAGTGTAGCTCCAGAATGATTTGTTTAAAGAACAGTTTGCTACTTCTGGTTGAAATCAAGCTAAATACAGGTGAATATTTAAACACTTCTTAAATATTTTATTTATCTAGGGAAGCAGTATGTTTATCTGCTTAGCATACTGTACTAAATTTTCATTTTAGGAAAAGGTTTTGAACATGGAGTGAGTACAAAAGGACTTGGTTTAATGTGGAGTGTGGCTATTGGTTTGCATAATTTAGCAAGTGGCTGTAATATTGCTTTTGTTTATAATTTCCCATCAAGAAAGTAAAAAAAGAAAAAGAAAGAACGAACCTTTTTTGGTGTCACCGAATTTATTTTTCTTCTCCCCTGGATAACAGCAGTCCCTCCAACAACATTGTGCTAAAATTAGAGTCTACTTGCTTCTTAAAGCAGAAATCATTACTGCTTTAATTGAGTTATAGCTGATGGAAACTGTACATATGAAAAGCAAAACAGTTAAGTATTTTCCATAATGCTGTATAATGTCTCAAAGAGATTGGAGGCAGGGAGAAACGGACGGACGCTTCTGGCAGTCCTACAGCACAGTAAGCGTAGTGTGATACCTTGAATAACATAGGAGATATTTCTTCAAAGCAGCACTATCTGGGCCTTTGAGATTATTGGTCTAGTGGTTAAGGTGCTGGGCTAGAAACCAGGAGACTGAGAGTTCTAGTCCCGCCTTAGGCATGAAAGCCGGCTGGGTTACCTTGGGCCAGTCACTCACTCTCAACCCAACTCACCTCACAGGGTTGCTGTTGTGGGGAAAAAATAGGAGGTGGAAGGAGTATTAGGTATGTTCGCAGCCTTGAATTATTTATAAAAATAATAAAGGCGGGATAAAAGTAAATAAAGAAATAAATTATTGTATATTGTTAAGCCAGAAGTTAAATCGATCTTTGTGGTGCAGACTCTAAGTAACATTTCTTTGAACTTTAGCCATGTCCTTGTGTTATACACTCTCCAGTGAGATGTCAAAAGATGTATCTGGGATGCTTTGAGTATTTGATTACTCTTCATGGCAAAAAGAACAAACAGAAAAGTCAGATTGGTTGGTACCAGTGATGCTAATTTCCAGTGTGCAAACTCAGTTTTCCTTGTTTTTTCACCCCTTGAGATCTGTGTGTATTAACCAATTTTCTAGCTAAGTTTTACCAGGTGACAAACAGTAGCAGTTTCTGAAAATGATCCATTTAAGATGTGGGCTTTTGCCTAAATTCCTTGAAGAAGCATTTCATTTTGAAAACACTATCTTCTTCAAAAGAGCTTTTCATCAAGTTAGATATCTTGCATGAACTTTTAAAGGTGGGATGGGGCCATGCATTAGGGAGGGACGAAGATAAATTTGGAAGTGTTTGTACGTACAATACTGTACAGCAATCTGCAAGATGATATTCCTAGGGCATTCATTTTAATTTTTGAAATGCAATATGGTATACAAACATGTAGTCCAAGTCTGTAAAGGTGTGTTCCGAATAGTTTTTGAAAATTCAAATTTTAATTTTTAAGGCTTGGTTAAATTCTATCTTTTGGCTCTTCTACGTTCTTTGGAAAAATATTCAGTGTAATGTTTTCTGTATAATGAAATTGTTCTCTGTTTATTTTGGCCGAACCTGTGCAGCACAAGGTGGAAAGGGATAAGTGGAATTTTTATGTTATGGATTGACCTATTTTTTAGCTGAATTGAAACAACAGTGGGTCTCCAGAGTTCAAGGATCCTGCTCTTGTTTGTCTCTTAGGTGGGATGACTTCTAACAGTTATACTTACTAAGATGTAAGAAAGAACAGGTTGATTTCTCTGTTCTGTGTTTGAATGACCCATAGCCTTAATTAGCATATACTACAGAGCAAAATGTACTGCAAAGTGTAGTCATACTAAACATATCTACAATTATATGCACCTTGTTAAGTGATTTCCATGTGAACAATGATGGACTGTTGCAAGCAATGTGATTTATATGGTTGCTCTGGTGTTTGTGATTGTATGTGGTTTGCAGTTCTTAAAGCTAAGCTCAAGATCAGACTTATAAGCTATCACTCTTATAAGCAAACATCTTAGACCTATTTCAGTGCAATGAAGGGAAGAGTTCAGAAATCTCAGTGGTACAATATTGCACTGTCCAATCTAGGTGCAATCCACAGAACTATGGAATTACTCCTTTGTGAGGCATACTCCTTTCCTTCCTGTCCTGCAAAAAGCAATTGTAGGTCAAGTTGCTCTAACATTAGTTTGGGCAGGAGGGGAAATATTTTGAAGAATGTAAAAGACTGGAAAGGGGGAAGGATGCTCTCTGAATTGTGGATATTGTTACTACAGTACTGTAGGGACCAGTTTCTTTGTCTTTGTCTTGCCTTTTTTTTTTTTTGCACATTACACCTTTGGAAAAATGTGCAGGTCCAAGCTGTAATATTGGATATTCTAGATTGGCATTTCTCAACCTTGGCAACTTGAAGATGTGTGGACTTCAACTCACAGAATTCTCCAGACCATGGGGAATGGCTGGCTGGGAAATTCTGGGAGTTTATTTATTTATTTATCACCACCCATCTCCCCCCAAGGAGGGATTTGAAGTCCACACATCTTCAAGTGGCCAAGGTTGAGAAACACTGTTCTAGATCTTTGACCGAAGCAGAGCCCTCTTGCAACGTATAGTGAGGAACTGGGATTTACTTCTTTCCAACTCAATTCTTGCTCTATTATTCTGAACATATCCTTTGGGCATAATTTTCTTGAAACTGCATTTTATATTTTGAACAAGCTACTAAATGAACTAGTACTGTATGTTGTTTGGCCAGAATCAATGTTGACATGATGCTGTGTTATGAAATGAAGAAAGTGCCACTGTGTTTTTTTCCTCAAAGAAGTCCCATGGTGCTAAATAAAATAGCATTTGCTTTACTATAGATGAAGCAAACCACATAGTTTTGGTTAGTGTATTAGAATGCATGTCTTTTAGAAATTCCACTACTTTATTTAGTCCTCTAATATTTGAGCACAGATTGAGAAGAAATTATGCCTAAACATATGGAGGGAAGTTATGTGTCATTTTATTTTATTAGAGCCACCTTTAAACATGAAGGAAGTTTGAAACAATCTAAAATGAACTTTTACGTTCCAGAATAAAAATAGCAGTTAGGTTCACTAAACTATGTTCCTATTAAATCTTCATAAAAGCTCAAAAAATAACCAAACCTTGTTAAAGCATACTTTTTAACTGTCAAAATACATAAAATCGGAAATATCAGACTTTCTTCATGATGCTGTTTTCTTGTATTAATCTTGGACCCAAAATATGTCTGACCTCATTTGTTGGATTACTGTGAGAGGCAGTTTGGATTCATAGGCTACTACAGTGGCATGGAATTTATTTTGAATTATTCAGTTCTGTGCTTTTTCTGCTAAGGATAAATGAACAGGGGTGTGCATTCCCATGCCAGTAGTGTCCTCCCAAGGGACAGCACTTGTTTGGAAAGGAACTGCATCATGAACATCCTTCATGTCCTACCACACTGGAGAGACCTTGGGTTGGAGTCCAAGAAAGCAACTCCAGTGTCTCTATTCTAAAGTGTGAAGATGTAGAGCTGGAAGTTGGTTTTTGGGGAAGGGACTGATATTGCAAGGTATGTTGTATCTTGAAACAGATACCTCAACAGCCCACTAGCCTTAAGCAATTTAATCTATGCAAGTGAAAGAGACAATGGTTTTTACACAATTTCCCCTCTTCTTATTTATGTCGGTATACAAGGATTTTTGCAGTATTTTGCTTGAACAATAGTGCGTCTCAAAATTCAAGTATTATTTTTTAATGTCAAGCTAAAGTGTTTTTTTAAACAATAAGCTCTGCTTTGTCTCAGTCGTGTAAAAATGTATAATTGCTGCAGCTTTGAATCATGTACCATTGAGATGGGTTTTTAAAACAATGTGCATATTATATTTGATAGAAAGGGTTGTTTTTCTTTGATATGTAATATATGTGAAATGAATTATATCATAGTCTATTTTTGCCATGAAAATAAATATTTGAAGCGCTTCAAACATGAGTTGTTCCATAAATTACTGAATATTGGTCTTTTGGCCATAAATAGAAATAATAATAATATAAAAACCAATTCATTTCATAATCCAAAACAGGATACCTTCAAGCATGTTGCATAGAATTATTTATTATAATTATTTCCAACTGTGTGTTGCATAACATTTTAGATCAAGTAATTAGTTGCAAGCATACTACAGAAGTAGTATCCTTTAAGATTGGCAAAGACTGAAGAAAACTATGCCATTTCCTGGGAACTCTGTGCTAGTATGGGGCTGAAGATCAGTTCTGTGTTCCCAATGTGTTGTGTTTGAGCATAAGAAATAAAGAGCTTGGGCAAATAAAGTTGCAAATGGCTTCCTTCAGTGTAGAGGAACAGTGCTGTAAAGCTTAAACAGGGATTGTAACTCTTCTGTTTGGTTTGGACACTAAAATACATTTTAAAAAAATTAAAATGTTAACATCTTACATGGTTAATGTTCTTACCTGGTATTTCATGAGATCCTATGCAAGAATGTGGAAGCCTTGCAAGATTTTGACCATTTCTAATTTTTTAAAATATAAATTGGGTGCTCTCCCAACATCCATTAGTGTTGCAGGAGCCATGTTGTTGACTTCTAAATTATAGGTGGGATTAATAAAGAGAGACTGGATTCTAGGCCCCTCTGAACTGCAAAGCTCAATAGGGTGGCCAGTTTTTCACTGCCTGTTTGTCACAAGATTGTTGTGCAAGAATTATTTTGGGAAGAATAATAATCACATAAATTGCTTTGTTTCTAAGAGGAAAGCCGTGATACGAGCAGTTAATAAATAAATATTAGAAAATTGTATGCAGTGCTGGACACATTTTAGGAAGGAACTGACAAACTGTAATGTGTCCTGGAAGAAAACTTGTGAGGAACAGTTGAAGCCACTGGGTATGTTTAGACTGGAGAAGAAAGGACAGGGAGAGATGATAGCTGTCTTCCAGCATCTGAGGGGCTGTCATGTAGAAGTCGGGGCAGAATTTTTCAGAGTTGTTTCAGAAGATGGGGCAAGAAACAATGGATTTAAATTACAGGAAATAGATTCCTGCTGGCCATCAGGAAAAAAATTCCAAATGGTAAGAACTTTTCAGCAGTGGAACAGACTGCATCAGGAGGATTTGGATGCTCCTCCTGCTGGATGCTGTGGTAGTAGGTTTCTGCACTGAGCAGGAGCTTAGACTAGATGATCTTCAAGGTGTCCACCAACCCCTACATTTGTTAAACAACGCTGCTCCCAGGTTCGGCTTATGGTCAATCACTCACAGACTGTTGAGGCACGCAGATCTGTCTGCCCCCCTTGCTTTCTACCTGGGTTTTCCAGATAGGTGCGGCTTGAGCAGACAAGACACACAGCCCTGGTCAACGGCCGGGAAATAATTAGGGACACACACAAATAACTTCCAACCGAACACTGAGGCACAACAGGTTCTTTGTAATACACGGAGACCCAGTGAATTTGAAGTAACAGCAAAACTTTACTGGTTGCAAGGTACATTTGCTCTTTCTCACACACACACACACACACACTTACCCACGTCCTTCCAACTAGGCTGCCAGGCACTAGCTAAAGGGATGGAAGCTGCCAAGTCTGGATCCAAGAACGACTCAAGGAGTGGGCAGGCTTTGAGCCCCCTTTTATCCCCAAAAGTTCTTGCCTTGTTGATTCACAAGACTGGCAGCTACTTTTGCCTTGTTAATTTACAAGCCTAGTAGCTGTTGATGGATTTGGGGTGGGGGTTTCCATGTGCTCAGGCCCATCTTCCTCTGTCTGGTTCAGGTGACATTTTCCCTTTTGTTTCCTTAACGACTTGCTTCCTTCTTATCTACCTCCTGAAAGGGATCCCATAGACAAGATTCCTGGCTTTGTTCTCTCATAGACAAGATTCCAGGCTTTGTGTGCCTGCTTCATCTTTAGGTTATGGCAGCTTCAGCCTAGTCTCACACATTCTGATACTAAAAAACAAATTATGAGTCATCAGGAGACTTGATAGCACCATATTGTGCTGACTCCTGAAGGGCAAACTAGGCAGAATATGAAAATATTACCAAACCCTTTTGAAATCTCTAAATTGCTGGCTCTGCTTTAGTCAGGACTGTGGTACACACTGAGTTCCTTTAATACTTTCATGCCCCATTGCAGTCTTTTTCAAACTCCAACTACACACAGTCAACTGAGAGAGAAACGGTGCTAATCTGAGTTCTTTTCCCAGCAATAACAGCTTGAGGGTTGTGGGGTGGATTGCCATCAGAGAATTTCTGTAGCTTGAATCATGTCAACTGGATTTCTATTTTCTCAGTGGAAACGTTTCGCTCCTTATCCAAGAAGCTTCTTCAGTCCTTCTTCAGTTCTTGGATAAGGAGCGAAACGTTTCCACTGAGAAAATAGAAATCCAGTTGACATGATTCAAGCTACAGACTGTTCCACCTGGATGACTGAGAACCTTCATCGACATCAGAGAATTTGCTTTCCTTGCAAGGCAGAATCCTGATCCTCCACACCAGGGCTTTCCAAAGGTTTCCCGTGGTGACACACCAACCGCCGTTGGTGTGTCACCGCTGGAAAACCTGGAAGTGCCGCCGTTGCGGCAGCGCGCAAAAACCCGGAAGCGCTGTTGCCGCTTTCGGTTTTTGCGCGCTGCCGCAACGGCGGCACTTTTGGATTTTCGCACGCCGCCGTTGGTATGTCGCCGCAGGAAAACCCGGCGCCATCAGCGCTTCCGGGTTTTGACGCGACACATCTGGGCCCCGCAGGCGACACACTTTTGTGTCGTGACAGAGTTTGGAAAGCTCTGCTCCACACACAGGTACACTCATTTAACTTTTTTTTTTTTTTGAGAAACTGCAAGTAATTGAGCTGTTCAAATCAGGTGGATAGTTTGGAGCACATTTGTTACTTTGAACAGCACCTACTGCTACCAAAGTGTTCCTGTTTTTAAGTAGCTCTCATTCTAAATTGTGGCTATCACCCTCCACCCCCAAAAATAAGATGAAGGAAGGGATTTTCAAAATATCCTTGATTGGGCAAGATAATGATCTGTAGGCATGTGTTTTGTTTATCCCCTTTTATTTTTTATTAAAAGTGTACCCCTCCCTCCCTCGGGGCTCAGATTATGCATTCCTCCCCTCACCCAATTGAAGTATGAAAAATCATAAACATGTAAGCCTGTAGGATGGTGCTGAGGGACATGGCCACAAAACATTTTTGTATTGGGGGGGAGGGGTTTCTCCTGAGCAAACCATTTCAGTAACTCAAACCATTTTAGTAACTCAAGACATCCCAACACTTCCCTTTTTGAATAAGTTGCAGCTCCAAAATTACTTGTCCCTTTGAGTGGCAAACATCAAATTTAAACCAAACATCTGTCATCCTTGACATAGCAGCCTGGTATTATTTACACATATGTTCAAGGTATCTGCATTTAATGAACAAAGCAAATGGGAAAGTTAACAGCTTGTTAATGACAATTATTTTTGGATACCTTCAGTTGAGATGATTATTAGTAGTTCTAAAGTGGGCACCATGTTCCTTCAGTAAATTTAGAACTTCAAAGTTTATTTGAGAACACAGCTGCTTTCAGTTGAACAGAAAACAGATTTCTGAATATAAAACAAAGATTTCAAAGGTTTACGGAAGAGTTGAGGGCTTTGAAGAGGGTTAAGAGACGTCTAGAGCGCCGCTGGAGAAAGACGAAGACTGAATCTGACTGAACACAATCTAGAGCTGCGGTTAAGGCCTACCTTGTGGCGGTAAGAGCGGCGAAACGTGGATATTTCTCCGCTCTTATTGCGTCCGCAGAATGCCGTCCGACGGCCCTGTTTAAGATTACTAGATCTCTTTTGGGTCGGGTAGAGTCAGTGACCCACTTACAGGGCCGGTCAGAAGAGTTTTCTGAGCATCTGCAGGATAAAATCGCTCAGATTCATTCCAAGTTGGACTCTAAGCGTGAGACAAGATCTGGGGAGATGCCAGAGGAACGTACTTACCCCATTATCTGGGAACGGTTTGATCCTGTTGGGCCTGATGAAGTAGACAGGATCCTCTGGATTGTAAACGCCACCACATGTCAGCTTGACCCGTGTCCCTCCTGGCTGGTTAAGTCAGCTAGGGAGGTGACATGTGGCTGGGTCCAGGCGATGATTAATACATCCTTGAGTGAGGGGGTGTTCCCGGCTGCCTTTAAGGAGGAGCGGGTGCACCCGCACCTCAAGAAACCATCCCTGGACCCCACCATCTTGGGCAATTTTTGTCCGGTCTCCCACCTTACCTTTTTGGGAAAGGTGGTTGAGAAGATGGTGGTGTTGCAACTCCAGAGGATCCTGGAGGAAACGGATTATCTGGACCCCTTTCAGTCAGGTTTCAGGCCAGGATATAGGACAGAGACCGCATTGGTCGCACTTATGGATGATCTCTGGCGGGAGCGGGATGGAGGGAGTGCATCCATCCTGGCTCTCTTAGATCTCTCAGCGGCTTTTGATACCATCGACCATGGTATCCTTTTGGGGCGGCTCAGCGAGATGGGGGTGGGCGGCGTGTTTTTACGCTGGTTCACCTCCTTCCTCCGGGGCCGGTCCCAGTCAGTGGTGATAGGGGAGGAGAGATCTGACCCGCGACCCCTGATTTGTGGGGGGCCGCAGGGGTCGGTTCTCTCTCCTCTCCTGTTCAACATCTACATGAAGCCACTGGATGAGATCATCCATCACCACAGGATGAGGTATCACCAATATGCTGATGATACTCAGTTATATATCTCCATCCTGGGTGAAGTAAGTGATGCGGTCGCTGCCTTATCTCAGTGCCTGGAGGCTGTGGGAGTCTGGATGGGGAACAACAGGCTTCAGCTGAACCCTGGTAAGACGGAGTGGCTATGGATTGATGGCCCCCCTGTATCCGGGAAGTTATCATCTTTGGTTCTGGATGGGGTAGCACTACCCCACTCAGATCCAGTGCGGAATCTGGGGGTCCTCCTGGACTCACGACTCCTGCTCAAAGAGCAGGTGGCAGTTGTGGCCAGGAGGGCCTTTACACAGCTTCGAGTTGTGCGCCAGCTATGCCCTTTCCTGGATCGGGATGCCCTCCAGTCACTCACACCCTTGTCATCTCCCATATAGATTATTGTAATGCGCTCTACATGGGGCTTCCCTTGAAGAGTATCTGGAAGCTTCAGCTGGTTCAGAATGCAGCAGCGTGGGCAGTTATGGGTGCTATAAGATCAGCACATGTGACACCTCTGCTGCGCGAGCTGCATTGGGTACCAGTTTGCTTCCGGGTCCAATTCAAGGTGTTGGTGATCACCTTTAAAGCCCTACATGGCATGGGGCCAGGGTATCTGAGGGACCGTCTCATCCCGATAACATCGACCCGCCCCACCCGTTCATGCAGAGAGGGCATGCTTCGGACCCCTTCAACAAGAGAATTTCATCTAGCGGGGTCCAGGAGGCGTGCCTTCTCTGCGATAGCGCCTGCATTATGGAACATCTTGCCCCCGGAGGTGAGGCTGGCCCCCTCACTCCTGACCTTCCGGAAGTCTCTTAAGACCTGGCTCTGCCGCCTTGCCTGGGACGACAGAGGTGGTAGTGCCTCTTGGGGGTGGCTGGCCCCATAGTGCCTTGATCTTGATTGTGGATTTTAACCATCTTTTGGGATTTACTTATTCCCTCTATTTATTGTTTTATAGTAATTTTTTGTATAGATTTTAACTTCTGCTATTTTGTAAACCGCCCGGAGTCCCCTATTTGGGGAGATGGGCAGGGATAAATTAAATAAATAAATAAATAAATTTCTAGAATTAAATTTTGTCAGCTCAGCACATTCATGTCTAATCTGAGCCTGATACAAATACCAGCTGGATTCAGTGTGGTCACATTATTAGCTTACCCTTGATTAATTCAACCATGGTTTGTTTCTCCTGAATCTCTTCACCAAAAACCGGCTAGCTATGGCCATTCCATCCAGCTGCAGAAGATTTAAGAGAAAGGACACAGGCCATTTAAGTTCCTTGGCTGTCAGTGTGTCTTTTTTCTAAAGTTTCCATTTAAGCTACTTTGGATAAGAAATCTACAAACTTTAGGAAATCATATTACCATTTTCTCTTTCCTCCCATCATTTCCATTTGCTTTGGGATCATGTCCCTTAGCTTGTAAGTCTGTGAACAACTACATTTTAAAAATTGTTCTTCCATAGAGCTTTTGACTGAAAAGCAGGTAAACACACCTATTTTCTAGTGTTATCAATAGGTGGATCTATTTTCATAATTCATTCAACAAAGACTATTGAAGCAATGCTGTGTGTTATTCCTGGATGCTTTCTGGGGAAAAATTAGTTGCTGTAACAATTCTTTGCCCTAAGACCAAGAGAAGCAGCAAAGAAGCAGGAACAAAATGGAACTCTTTGCTGCCCACCTTCAAATAGACCCGTTACCACCCATGCTGTCATACAGCAGCATCCACAGGGAGGTATCAGATCGATCAGTCTGTTGAAAGCATCAGACTATTGCGACACCAGCCCCGTTCCTTTTGTGAATATATCAGTGTTGAATGCATGTGCATATGTATGCTTGTGTGGTTCTGCTTTTGTCTTGTCGCACAACCTCTCTTTCTTCCCGATACCTAAAGTGAATCGAAATTAAAATCTAACAACTGGAGTTCGTCAAGGTCTTCACACCCTGTTTTATGTGGTGGGAATTTTATTATGGAGACTATTTGGGGAGGGTCACCAATTTATGCAATAAAACACACTGCTTGCATTTGGACTATTGTCTAAAGGCTTGGCTGATCAGTATATTAACCATCCCTGATAGAGAACTATCATCATCATGCAAACAGCAGTAAGTTAGCCTCCTTCCAGCTGCAAATAAAAGGAGACATTAGACAACTGGTTAACACTATGATTTTGTGATCATCCATTGTTGGCAAGACAGAGGCTGGAATCAGTCCCTCACACCAACTAATCCATGCTTTAAAAGCTGAAAGGATTAGTCCATCTGAATATTGCATTTGACAGGAGGGTTCTTCTCCATTAAAAATAGACAAAACAATCCTTGTTCACTAAACAGCATGTATCAATAGATATTTGTAAAGATATAAGAAATTATTGGATTAGGGTGTGTATCTATTGCAAATGAATTCAGAAGGGCAGGCATATTAATTTAGAGACGGTTTTTACTACTGCAAATATTATATTCATTTATTATAAATGTATTTTGATAAATATACTGCCCTTTAAAATAAACATTATACCCCAAAACTATATGCCCAGTTTTTTCAGCAGTTAGTAACATTGCATTATATTACATGTGACAAATTTGTCTACTCTCTCTTACAATGGTTTAGTGCCCAGTTCAGAAGAGTCTGAATTCTAATATTTCAAGCCCTTATGCCAGGGGTGGGGAACCGTTTTTCTGCCAAGGGCCATTTGGATATTTATAACCGGGGACTGGGGGGCGGGGTTTCTGGGATTTCCGTGGACTGGGGGCCAGAGTATGCGGGCGGGAGCCAATCACAAGCACTGGGGGCGGGGTTTGTGGGCGGGAGCCAATCGCGTGGAAGGGGCGGGGTTTGCAGGCAGGAGCCCCGCGGGCCTTATACGACCCACGGGCCTGACGTTGCCCACCCCTGCCTTATGCAATAGCATCCAAAGAGAAATTTTTCAAAGGCTGATTTGCTAGCATTTTATTTAATTTTCAAAGTTCAGATCTCTGCACTGCTGACTAGATGAACTGCCCTGTTTGGTGCTTTGCTGCTGGTTGTTTACTACTGGGCACTGTCCAAAGAGATGGGAAGGTGTTCCGCCATGCTTCCTGTCAGTTCATCAACTTCTCTCAAAGATTCACTTGTTTCAAAGTCAGCATCACATGTGGTTGAATTGCATGTTGGTGGCAATGGACACGTGGTATCTGGAGTTTCATCAGTCTTCAAGCCGGGGGGGTTCAGCTCAGTGTTCAGTAATTCCTTGGTATCTTGGGAAATTTCATCCTGCTCTTCTTCTTTCTGGAATTGATTTTTGTGCACAGTGGGGTCACCTGTTATTAAATCCAGTACATTTAAAAGCTCCTCACTTCTTGACACTTTGCTCTGGGCTGTACTGGGAAGTTGAAGGTGCTCTGCTGGTTCATTCCGTAGATGCCTGTATGCGTCGGACACTCCTACAGACTTTTCCTCCTTGCTACAGCCCAGGTCTACTTTTAGAATCTCCAGCAGGTGGCACATTTTGTTCTAAGAGAGGAAGAGCAAAAAGATTAGATAATAGTAATTAAAAAGATTATGCCCTGTAAGAAAGTATTCAAAATTTTTAAAAATCCATCAAGAAGTTAATCAAAGGGTTATTTTCATGAATCAACTTGGGTAGTCATGCAGTAGGAGCTGATATCCAAGAAATGCTTATTACCTTGCAGGGTATAGCTAAAAGCAGTAAACTTGTTAAACATTCTTAAGAGGGGTATGGTTTGTTTGTTTGTTTGTTTATTTATATGAAATCAAATACAGAGAGATTGGAAGAGGTTGTATAAAAGACAAGCAATAATTTAATTTAATTTAATTTAATTTAATTTAATTTAATTTATTAAATTTGTATTTATTAAACAAATTTATATGGCCACTCATCTCACGAGAGTGACTGGGCAGCGTACAACAATGCAATAAAACAATAAATATATATACCTAAAATCATTATATAATAATAATAATTAAAAACATTAACTTATTAATCAAACAAATACATTATGCCATCCAACTCCCAACAACTCTGGGTGGCTCACAACTATGAAAATAAAGACATGACAATAAAACTAATCCAAGGAAGAAAGAGAAAAGACAGCAAGGACAACAGACTGGATAGGAAGGAAGCGAGGGGTCTCCCTCTCCCTCGCCAAAGGCCTGGGTGAAGAGTCGGGTTTTCACGGCTCTTCCAAACAGCAGCAGAGTGGGGGCCATCCGGATCTTGGAGAGAACCTCATTCCAGAGGGCAGGCGCTGCTCCAGAGAAGGGGCACTTCTGGGGTCCCGGTAGGTGGCATTGTTTAATTGAAGGAACCTGGAGCTCCCCAATCCTCTAAAATCGAATCAGCTGGGCAGATACTATGGGAGACAGGAAGTCCCTCACGTAAGTAGGCACAGTGCCATGTAGGGCTTTAAAGGTAACGAGCAGCACCTTGAATTGCATTCTTCAAGCAGGAGCTGCAAGTCCAGGAAGCTTCATACACACATGACATTAATCCAGGAAATTTCATTATTAAATGAGCAGCATGTTCATATATTTATCACTCTGTGTGAGTGATAAATGAAAGCAGAGAATACTTACTAAAATATATAATCCTGGTATGGTGGCTTATTCCACCTAACCATTCAGGATTACAGTTACCAGTTTATCAAGTCTGGCTTGTTTGGGCAAGATAAAGTCTCCTTTGAATGAAGTTTGACTCTGGGTGACTAAATGGAGTTATCCGTGTTGTTATCATAGCAACAACATGGACATATTTGTCGTCTTCTGGGATGTTTGTTTGACTTCCCAGTCTAGTCTACAGCCCTGAGGTGCTCTGGTGTTTGCGTATATAAGCACTAACCAGATCTAACCCTGCTTCAGTGTCAGCTGCACCCGCTTGCATACATGGTTTGGATGCCACAAGAAACTATCCCTGGCCGCTTCATTTACTTCATTATGTGGAGGAAGGAGCCAAACAGAAACTGACAGCAGTGCATGCATTAGCAAGCTGCTTTTTCAGAGGGTACTTTCCTAAGTGAGGAATCCTGACTAATGGTTATAAGTAATGAAGCAAAATACGTATTTAGAAAATCAGAAACAAATATTCTTCAGCAAACATTTTGAGAATTTTTGGAAGTAATTTTCTTACTCTTAGCACTTTTAAAATGGTCTTTCATATACGCAGTATACCTTATCTAGATGGTTCTTGTTTTGTTCTATGTGACGTTCAAACAACCTTTCCAAAGCCCTTTAAAAAGCAAAAATATTTGAAAATTACTCAGAAAGTATTTTTTTTCAGAAGGAAACTATTAAAAATATCAACTCCAAAATGTTAACATATTTTCTAAAATAGAAACAAAATAATTCTCCCACTCAAAAGTTAAATTCTTTTCTCATTGGCCTTCTGACCTTTTTTACCATAGAAGTCTTAATTTCCAATCAAAGAGAATATCTGTAGCTCAGTATTGAACTGTGGAGTACTTGGTGTCCTCTGAGCTTGGTTGTTTTCTGGCAGACGTTTCATTGCTTGACTAGGCAACATCTTCAGTGCACTGAAGATGTTGCCTAGTCTGGCAATGAAACGTCTGCCAGAAAACAACCAAGCTCAGAGAGCACCAAGGATTCCACAGTCTTATTTTCTTTTCCTGCAGTCATCCTGCTTTCACTGTGAAGTTTCTTTCACATCTTTCCTATTCTTTCATGTTCATTTTTCCCAAGCTCTACTCTTGAAACTACCAAATAATGGTCTGTTCCACATTCAGAACCTCTTATCACCTTGTATCTTTCACTGATTCTCCCAGTCATTCATCATAAACCATCAAATCAGCCATGCTTTTAGGCTTACATTCATTCCTTTGCCGGGCATGTGCATGAATAGGTAAAGGTAAAGGTTCCCCCCGCACATTTGTGCAGTCGTGTCCTACTCTAGGGGCCGGTGCTCATCTCTGTTTGTTAGCCAAAGAGCCAGCGTTGTCCGAAGACGCTTCCGTGGTCATGTGGCCGGCATGACGCGTGCGGAACGCTGTTACCTACCCACCGAAGTGGTACCTATTAATCTACTTGTATTTGCATGCTTTCGAATTGCTAGGTTGGCATGAATAGACTGGTGCTTAAACCACACATTCAAAACAAACAGACCTTTTCCAAGCAGATAGTTGTCAGTTACCTTTCTCATTCATTCTTGAGTCTCTGAATAGCCTAGTCACTTTTTGTTCCCTATCTCATCTTATTCCCCCCTAGCCATTCATGTCACCTAGTAAAATAACTTTTCCTCTGGATTGCATTTATTCAGAATGTTGCACATTTCTTCCCCCAAACACATCTTTGGTTCTTCCATTATTTATCATTTACCAATGCATCACTGCAAAATATTTAAAACTAAGGAACTTTAAATATATCCAACCTGTTGGAAAATAATCCAAGTTTCAGAATTTCATCTGTTATGTCCTGAATGAAATTTAAATACAGCAGTTCTTCTTCTCTAAACAGAGAACATAAACGATAATTTTAGTCTCCAAATGAAAACACTGATCAAGCTTTTTAGATGCTGCCAACCAATCCCCATTTATGATCTTGGACCATAAATACATCAATAAATGAAGGCAGGTAGACTAATATGTTTGGTGGACTAATTTACCTCAAAGTCGTCTTAGGAGTAAACTTGCTCTATTTCCTGCCATATTTTTTCTCCTTCATAAATCAGTAGTGGTTGCTAGTACAAATTTGTGCCTCTATATCAGGGGTGGGGAACTGTTTTTCTGCCAAGGGTCATTTGGATATTTATAACCGGAGACCGGGGTTTCTGGGATTTCCGCAGACCGGGGGCCAGAGTTTGCGGGCGGGAGCCAATCACAAGCACTGGGGGCGGGGTTTGCGGGCAGGAGAGAATCGTGTGGAAGGGGCGGGGTTTGCGGGCGGGAGCCCCGTGGGTGTTATACGGCCCGTGGGCCTAACGTTGCCCACCCCTGCTCTATATACAGGGGATTGTCCCTGCAGCATCTGCAGCAGCCTCAGCTGAGTGTGGACATAAGCACACAGAAATGGCATCCATAGTATATTCTCATTGGCCTAAAGATAGTACATTCACAGCAGACGCTAATGTGCAATTCACACTTGCAATTAACAGTTGCATGAACAATATCTACTTCTGCAGGATTCATAAGGTAAAGGTAAAGGTTCCCTCCGCACATTTGTGCAGTCCTGTCCGACTCTAGGGGCCGGTGCTCATCTCCGTTTCTTAGCCGAAGAGCCAGCGTTGTCCGAAGACGCTTCCACGGTCATGTGGCCACATGATGTGCGCAGAACGCTGTTACCTACCCACCGAAGTGGTACCTATTCATCTACTTGCATTTGCATGCTTTCGAATTGCTAGGTTGGCAAGAGCTGGAGCTAGTGCGGGAGCTCACTCCGTCACGTGGGGCTAGGGATTCGAACCTCCGAACTTGCGATCTTCCGATCGACAAGCCTGGCGTCTTACCCGCTGAGCCCCCACGCCCCCACACCACGCCCCCACACTAAGCCACCACGCAGGATTCATAGGAATGTGCAATTTCTTCCCAATTGTAAATGGACTACATGTACCTGGACTGCAGGACTTAAGTCTTGAATTAGTTTTCTTATTACATTTTGTTATCAAGCTAAGCAGCATTTATACATTTAAAAAAACATGTTTAATGACAGAAAACATTGCAAAGGAAATGATTTTAACTGCTCAGTTATCTAAACACAAGCAAGCAGATGCAAACTAATGCAATACATACACAAATGTTTAATAGAAATAAGCCATCAGCAAACCTGCTAATATGTCACTAAATTTCCTCTTATATAAACAACAGTGTCTTTAAAGGAGTTGCTTGAGTGAAGAGTGTTAAGCAACAAACAGCTCTGGTATATACTCCATTGCATCAATTAGAGCTGGAAAGCTTCCACTACTGGCATTCTGTTCAGTTACTGCATTGCTAAATTGTCTGGCTGTAGCGTTTTAAGAAAAGAATCCTACAATGCTTTCTCACTTTGAACTTCAGGTGAGGTGGGAACAGAACAGGTTTGGGAAAACAAACAATGACTTCCCATGAATCAGTGAGAAAACTGATCTTGTGGGGAAACTGATCTTTTAGCTGGGGTAGAAAACATTTGGGAAAAACTGTATGAGACGATTTATCTTATGGGTCATAAATGATCCCACGGTGGCCTATGAGATGCAATGAAGTGGTTTATGTTGCATCCTTTTTGTCCCAGTGTAATACTGTTCTGCTTGTAGATTTTTCCTACTTATTTAGCTCATAAATAAGCAAACTTAATCCAACATATCCCTTTCTTTTCTCTCATAACATTTTCATACAAATAAGAAAGTGAACTGTCTCACATAGCATTTCATGGATTTTCTGTAATGTAGCTTTGGGCCCAAAGGCAAGAAAGAAAATAAGAGAAATGCAGAAGAAATGGAAGTAAAATGATGCAATGGTGAATATAATTTAAATCTATCAACCAAACAGGGTTGCAGTCTCTTGTGTCCTTAAACATGTGAATGCTGTGGTTATATTTGACAGTCTCATGTTGTTATGTGTGTTGGAAGGGCATCAAGGAGTGGGGTGGGGGGAGGGGGAAGGAAAGAAACAGCACTGGTGATAGAGAGATAATCTGGCAGAGAAAAGCTTGCATTATGCAAAAATTTTGCAACTGATACAAATGGAGATTGTCATTTGGTAGCACCCACACTTAAAATTTCAGCTTCATTAATGCTTTGCATTTGTGTAACATAAAAATTAAAGGGTTACTTACTCAGCCTGGATTTTTCTCATGGTTGGGGACTGAGCAGAACATGGAGAAATTGCTCTAAGCCACAAGGAGGAAGAAACAGTGCAAATCAGACCCAGAAGGCAGAATACTATAAAAAATGTACATTGCTTCATATAAGGCTATGCTCAAATTGGTCTCCATGCCTGAAGGAGGAAAGTGCACAGTATGATCATTCTTTGATTATTACTGAATTTTACTCAACCTGCCCTCCTCAATGAATGTATGGAGGAGAGGGAGTATAAGGGAGTATATAAAATCATGTAATCACTTTTAGAATTATTAAATGGATTACTCAATAACTCTCTGTGTTGAAGGGGGAGAAAACATCCTAAGATGTTCAAATACAAAAGGGCTAATCAATCAAACTTAAACCTGTCAATCTACATAGTGGGCAAAGACTAGTAAAACTCAGGAAACTCAAACCCTGAGCAACCAATCAGGAGCAGGAAGGTGTTTTTCTCTGAGTTTTTAAAAAGGAGAGGGGAGCAGCTCCATTTTACCCTTGCTATTTTGTCTTTTATCTTCTATCCCAATAGGATAGATTCTGGGCAGTGAACAAGTAAACAACAATAAAACCACAGAACACAATAAACAAAATAGTCAACAATAAACAAGCCTGCAAATAATAAAACACTCCAGTATATGATGGTTGTTGTGGGTTTTCCGGGCTGTGTGGCTGTGTTCTGGCAGTTCTGGTTCCTAACGTTTCGCCAGTCACTGTGGCTAGCATCTTCAGAGGACGGGAGCACAGCTAGAAGATTCTGTCTGTGCCCAAGTGGAGGGTGTGTGTTCCTGCTGGTGTTTATAGCTGCTGAGAGGGTGTGTGTCAGAACTGTGAATTGAGCTTCACAGTTCTGATTTGCGCGATCCACCTCAACAGCATCCACCCGAATATACAATTCACCATGGAAAAAGAAATGGAAGGCGAACTACCATTTTTAGATGTCATGGTCATACGCAAACTGGACCTGCAATTAGGACACAAAATCTACAGAAAACCCACCCACACAGATCGGTATCTACACAAAAATTCCAATCACTACCCACGACAAAAAAGAGGCATAATCAAAACACTAGTGGATCGTGCAAATCAGAACTGTGAAGCTCAATTTCTCAATTCTGAACTCAACCATTTGGATTAGTCCCTACAGGCGAATGGCTACTCCAAGAATGAAATCAGGAGAGCTATCAAACCGAAAAAACAGCACTCAACTGAAGAAAAACAGCCCCCCACAAGCAAAATATTTCTGCCCTACATTAAAGGAGTCACGGACCTCATGGAAAAACTAATGAAAAAACATAACCTCCAAACAGTCTTCAAACCCACCAGAAAAATACAACAAATGTTAAAATCAGCAAAAGACAAAAGGGACCCCCTCACCGCTGCAGGAGTTTACCGCATACCCTGCAGCTGTGGACAAGTATACATTGGGACCACAAAACGCAGCATCCACACCAGGATAAAAGAACATGAAAGACACTGCAGACTACAGCAACCTGAAAAATCTGCAATAGCTGAACATGCTCTCAAACAAACTGGTCAACAAATCTTATTTGAAAACACAGAAATACTGGACAACACCAACAGCCACTATGTTAGACTATACAGGGAAGCCATTGAAATACATAAACACCAACACAGTTTCAATAAAAAAGAAGAAAGCTTAAAGATCAGCAAAACCTGGCTGCCAGTCCTGAAAAACACAGCTTGCAAAAGGTCAATGAACTCAACCACAGAAATATACAAACGACTCACACAATAGATGTGCTAATCTCACACAGGACAGCACCACATCCCCTAATCACCACAATAAACCCTCTCCTAATCTCTTGTAAATGACCCACAGAAGACACACACCCTCTCAGCAGCTATAAACACCAGGAGGAACACACACACCCTCCACTTGGGCACAGACAGAATCTTCTAGCTGTGCTCCTGTCCTCTGAAGATGCCAGCCACAGCGACTGGCGAAACGTTAGGAACCAGAACTGCCAGAACACGGCCACACAGCCCGGAAAACCCACAACAACCATCGGATTCCGGCCGTGAAAGCCTTCAACTATACATTCTAGTATAGTTTTAACACATGCAAAGAGATGGGGGGCTCAATATACCTCTGGGGGAAGTGTTCCAAACTGTGGGGGCTGTTACTAAGACGCCTGCTGTTTGGTCCATGCCCTCTGTACCTCTCAGCATCCCCCCTCTAGAAGTTTGTTGTATATGGGCCAATTTGATTCTGGCAAGTTGGTGCTTAATGAATCCCAGTGCTCTACCATATAGGGTTTTAGAGGTGACAACCAGCACTTTGATTTGGGTCCAGATCTTCCTAGCAACCAGTGCTGCAACCTGGCATCTTTAGCTCAGCCTGGGGTGGCACTATATAGCTGAGTGTCAGCATACTAGTGACAACTCACCCTGAACAGTAGAAGAAAATGGGGGAAAGCACCGAGCCTGTGGGAACCCACACTGTCATTCCCATGAACTCAAGCTCTTCCCCCCACGATTACCAACTGGAACTGCCCACTCAGGTTGGAACAGAACCACCATAAAATGGTTCTCTAACAGCCAACCCTGGTAGGCTGTCCAGAAGAATACCACAGTTGAGTGTATAGAAAGCTGGTGACAACAAACCTGAAATTCATTAATTTCCATACTCCCTCAACAAAGGCAAGCCAGTATTACCCCTTTGTTTAAAATGGAGACTTTTAATAACTTTGGCCTTACACTTTCACCTCAAGTAAACATCTCCTCATTGATGGTGGACTAATTGTCCAGTTATATCCAAGAAACATTTTATCACATTCTCATTATTTACTAATTCATTATTTATTAGTCAAAACAAATGTTGTGGTTCGAACAAAATGCAACTCCAGAGGATTCTGGAGGAAACGGATTATCTAGACCCCTTTCAGTCAGGTTTCAGGCCAGGACATGGGACGGAGACTGCATTGGTCGCACTTATGGATGACCTCTGGCGGGAGCGGGATGGAGGGAGTGCATCCATCCTGGCTCTCTTGGACCTCTCAGTGGCTTTCGATATCATCGACCATGGTATCCTTTTGGGTTGGCTCAGGGAGTTGGGGGTGGGTGGCGTGGTTTTACGCTGGTTCACCTCCTTCCTCCAGGGCTGGTCCCAATCGGTGGTGATAGGAGAGATCTGACCCGCGACCCCTACTGTGTGGGGTGCTGCAGGGTTCGGTGCTCTCTCCTCTCCTGTTTAACATCTACATGAAGCTGCTGGGTGAGATCATCCGTCACCATGGGATGAGGTATCATCAATATGCTGATGATACTCAATTATACATCGCCATCCCAGGTGAAGTAAGTGATGCGGTCGCCACCCTGTCTCAGTGCCTGGGGGCTGTAGGGGTCTGGATGGGGAACAACAGGCTTCAGCTGAACCCTGGTAAGACGGAGTGGCTGTGGACTGATGGCCTCTCGGAATCCAGGAAGTTGTCATCTTTGGTCCTGGATGGGGTGGCACTGCCCCATTCGGAGCCAGTGCAGAATCTGGGGGTCCTCCTCGACTCACAACTCCTGCTTGAAGAGCAGGTGGCAGTCGTGGCCAGGAGGGCCTCTGCGCAGCTTCGGCTTGTGCGCCAGTTACACCCATTCCTGGACCGCGATGCCCTCTGAACAGTCACTCACGCCCTTGTCATCTCCCATATAGACTATTGCAATGCGCTCTACATGGGGCTACCCTTGAAGAGTATCCAGAAGCTTCAGCTGGTCCAAAATGCGGCCGCGCAGACAGTTATTGGAGCCAGAAAATCGGCACATGTAACTCCTCTGCTGTGCGAGCTGCATTGGGTACCAGTTTGCTTCCGGGTCCAATTCAAGGTGTTGGTTATCACCTTTAAAGCCCTACATGGCATGGGACCAGGTTACCTGAGGGAACGTCTCATCCCTAGAACATCGACCCGCCCCACCCTGTCATGCAGAGAGGGCATGCTACGGACCCCATCGATCAAAGAATTCTACCTAGCGGGGTCCAGAAGGCGAGCCTACTTTGCAACAGCACCCGCCCTTTGGAACATCTTGCCCCCGGAGCTAAGGCAGGTCTCCTCGCTCCCGACCTTCCGGAAAAATTTAAAGACCTGGTTTTTCCGCCTTGCATGGGAGGGGAATGCTAACAGTTCCTCCTGGGGCTGGGTGATCCCATGAAACCCTTTTTAGTATTAACATCTTTGCACTTGGATTTTATATTTATTTATTGATGTTCTGACTGCTATTGTGTTTTATCATGGTTTTTATTGTAAACTGCCCAGGGTCCTCCGTTGGAGGAGATGGGCGGTAATATAAATCTAAATAATAAATAAATAAAATTATTTCATATTTCACATTGGCTTTTTACTTTATTTGCTCTGCTACTGAAATTTTGTTTGAAGAAAAAGATGCATATTTGTACTTAGATAACAAGTTACAGCTCTAAACCTCATGAAATACACCCTTAACAAGCAAGCATGGTGATGTGCTATCAGCAGTGAGGAGAGAGAGCATCAGAGAGTGTGTCAAAAAAGAAAGAAAAAGATCTACAGCAGATGTGACCTTCTGAATATTGTTTACCTTGGAGAGGATAACTGAGAAATAGTTTTCATTTCATCAGACTTCTGTGCATTAGAAGACATGGTGTCTTCTACCTATATAGAAAGAATACATCTGTTACTGGTGCATATACGAAGTGATGGATCATTAAAGTGAAAGAAAAGGATGAAGTTGGGGGTGGTGGCTGCTAAAAGCTTTCTAAAAATATATAACAGAGCAGGGAACCAATGCCCAATTAATTCCTGGCTTCCTTGTACATGCTTTATATATTAATGTATTTTTTTCAAATATGTAATTACCTCCCCCTACACCTTGTTTTAATTCCACATGCATTTTCTAAAAATGTATTGTATGATTTATTTCCACATGGGCAAAATCTAAAATCTATTGAACAAAATAGAAATCTTGACTTAATGCAGAGGTCAGGACCCCATGGTGGTTCCCAAGCAACTTGGAGCGGTTCAAAACTTTTTTTTTAAAAAAAAACTTGGTCAGGCTTGCACAAGCAAAACAAGAGCACTGTCAAAACTCAAGCTGTGCTTTGCTCCTTGCTGGGCAAGACTACATTAGGTGGTTAGTACTGAGAAACCCCCCACCCCAGGATACAGAGATTCAAGTTTAATTATTAAAAGTGGTATCTTTATTTTTTGCTCCACCTTGGCCCTAATGAACTCATTAGCTTTATTCATGGGGGAGTCACACAAGTTCATTTATTGTCTTAGGGCATAGCTTTCCAAACTGTGTGTCGGGACACGTTAGTGTGTCGGCTGCAGTGTCTGGGTGTGTCGCGGCTGCTGCTGCCTCCGAGCCCTGCCAGGATTCCACGCAGGTCCTAGTGCCTGCCTTGTACCTGGCTGCCTCCAAACCTGCCCTGCCAGGATTCCACACAGGTCCTAGTGCCTGCCTTGCTGCCTCCAAACCTGCTGTGATTCCGCGCAGGTCCTAGTGCCTGCCTTGTGCCTGGCTGCCTCCAAACCTGCCCTGCCAGGATTCCACACAGGTCCTAGTGCCTGCCTTGTGCCCTGCTGTAAGAGTGTGTCGCGAAATGATGCCCTGCTGTAAGAGTGTGTCGCGAAATGATGCATGTCTAAAAAGTGTGTCACCAACATGAAAAGTTTGGAAAGCCCTGTCTTAGGGGGTCATAGTACCACAATGTTTTAGAAGCACTGCCTTAATGCAAACCCAGTTGAAGAAATCAGGTAAACAATTTTCATTGATCCTCCGCATTTACTTACACCCCCTAATTATTTTAAAGACTGGTTTGGAACAACATAGAGCTTCAGTTGGGAGGGAAGGAGTGGAAAAAGTTTTATCTTCCAATTTGCTGAAGGGAAAGTCCTGTCTACTTTGCACACATGGACAATCCATAACTTGCTTGCAATCCAGAGTGGTCTGAAGTGAGGCTTACCAAGGTTTTCCATGCCATCATTAATTAATTTTTGCCTTCAGGAGCTCCTCTTTGAGCAGTTCCACAGGTGGCAGAACTGAAGTATGTTTAGCAAGATGGAGGGGATGTGTTTGTGATAAAGGACCATGGATGGGAGGAGTTGACCCTACTCCCATCTTCCCCATAAGAATCACAGAATGTGTGAGAGAGTTTGTGTGTATGTGAATGGTTAAGACGCCAGGCTTCTTGATCAGAAGGTCGGCAGTTCGAGACCTGAGCGCCGCGTGACGGAGTGAGCTCCCGCACTCGCCCCAGCTCTTGCCAACCTAGCAATTTGAAAGCATGCAAATGCAAGTAGATAAATAGGTACCACTTCAGTGGGATGGTAACAGCATTCCGTGCGCATCACGCCGGCCACATGACCATGGAAGCGTCTTCGGACAGCGCTGGCTCTTTGGCTAAGAAACGGAGATGAGCACTGCCCTCTAGAGTCGGACACGACTGTGCAGGGGAAAACCTTTACCTTTTTTTTAATGTAAATGGGAGAAGCCTCTGGGTTTGTGGGAGGGTGGAACTAGTTCTGGCTATTCCTTCTGCTGTTCCAGCCATCCAAACCATCAAATGATTCTGATCTACTGCTATGAAGCCTATTACTCTTTGCCCACTCCTTCACTAAGGTTAAGCCACTAACGAATGGAATTCAACATAACACATCTATTTGTTTTTAACTGCTTTTAAGATGTTACCAGCTTGTCATGTAAACCTCTTTTGGACAAAAATGCAGGAAATAAAAAAGCAAGAACATAAAAATAGTAATGTAAATATTTACAATATATATACATTGCTAAACTAAAAGTACAGTAAAATGTTTTCATTAAAATAAAATTGGATAAATGTAATCTTGCTGGAACACCACTGAGAAGACCTATTCAGTCAGCAAATTTTATAAATCCTAGCAGAAAGCCAGCAAGTAGCACCCCTAATGATAAACAACATATAGGCAGATTATTAAATGTTTAAAGGATTAGAAACAACACTGAACTGGGCCTGGAAACCCAAGGGCAACAAGTTAAACTAGAGTCCCCCTAGGGGGAGATGGAGCAGTGATATAAATTGAATAATAAATAAATAAATAAATACATACATACATACATACATACATACAACCATGGTATAATATGATTTATCCTTCTATCCCACAATAATGACTCAACTGGCCTCATTTTTCACCAATGGAAGTGTCCTAGTTATGGTCAACTATACTTCCATTGTAATAATCCAACAAATGAAACAGGCATGACATTAATTTTCTTTAGTAACATTGGAACTAACATACCATAACAAAGTGGAATAAAAGGCACTCCTGGTTAGAGCCACCATTGTGTTTCTATAGAAAGCGTCAAATCCAAAAAAAAAACAACCATCCAAGCCATAATTTCAATATGGAATATAACCAACTACACAGAGCAACAAATTTCTCCTTATAAATGGCCTGGTGACTGGAACGCAAACAAATAGATCACTTGAATTACCTCCTTCGTGATCTTCTGAAAACCAGGCAAATTCTTTTTTCCGGCTCCTTCAGACTCTGCTTGAAAACTACAAAATATAATTATCTTATGCCACTTTTGCAGAAACAATAATCCCATATACTATTTTGAGTATCTATGGGGCAGAGTGTATTAGCATCTGGGTTCAGAAAAAAATTATTGGAATTTTAATGCTTGTAAATGCTATACCCAAGTGTTTGTGAATGAAAGACAAATGGCCCATTGGAAGAAGAAATATACAAACAACTGATAATCCATCTGCTTGTATAAATCTTTTTTTTTAACAAAGTAAGGAACTGTAATATAGATATGAAAGGCGAGGAGTATTAACAGTTGCTATAGAACAACTGTGGCACCTCTGTAGTTAAGAGTATTCCTAGAAGGCCTAAATCTTCTAATCATGCCACAATCATTTCCTTACATGGCATTAAATACAATGGAGTTGCAGGGACTCTTAATTGGCTATAGAATTCCAGTCCTAAAGAAGACAGTGAATTGATAGCACTCAATAAACCTTTAGATTAGCATGACAAAAGTCAGCCATATTATATTTGGAGGAGATGTAGTGGAGGCAGAAGACATCTACTCTTTATATCTCTCAATAAGAGGCTTAATCCCTTGCAATGGTGCTGCCTATTAGTATCCTCTATTAATATAGATGGAAATAAATGAATTAAAATATATGGGAGATCTGGGTTTGGCAACTAAATTATGTGTATTTATAAATATAATTCTGTTAATATATATGGCCCTATACAGTGCAAGAAACTCAAACTAGTTATGGTAAAATATACTAACACAAACTATAGATGCCTTCCTGCAGGAGGTTCTTGTATTCATAGTTATCAAATCCAGAACTTCGTTGAACTGTGGCTGTACATACAGTCAGGACCAGAAATATAATATTGGAACAAGGATAACTGTTTTGGCAGTTAGCCTCTGTACCCCACCACATTGAAGTTGAAAGGAAACACACCCAGATGGGAGCGAAGTCAGGACTTTCAGCTGTAATTCAAGGGGTTTGACAAAAGTGGGGCACTAACCATTCAGGAAGTACAGCCAGTGGGATACATACACACCCATCGTTGGTGGCTCATAAGTAATGGAACAAATGGCTGACAAGCAGCTGCATGGCCAGGTGTGGCCTGTTTCCTGGGTACCCCATGACCAATCAAGCAGATAAAAGGCCTGGAGGTGGTTCTGAGTGTTACATATGCATTTGGTAGCTGTTCACTGGAACTCCCAACATGAGGTCCAAAGAGGTGTCCATGCGAGTGAAGGAGGCCATCATTAGGCTGAGGAAACAAAACAAACCCAGAGAGATGGCAAAAACATTGAGAGTGGCCAATACAAGAGTTTGGAACATCCTGAAAAAGAAGGAATTAACTGGCAAGCTCAGCAACAACAAAAGGCCTGGAAGACCATGGAAGACAACTAAAGTGAATGACCGCAGAATTCTGCTCATGGTGAAGAGGAACCCTTTCACAACATCTAGCCAGGTCAAGAACGTTCTTGAGGAGGTAGGCATGTCATTGTCAACATCTACAGTCAAGAGATGGCTTTATGAACGTAAATACAGAGGCTTCACAACAAGGTGCAAACCACTGGTAATATATTTTATTTTTATTTATAATTCGATCGCTCCATCTCCCCACAGGGGGACTCTGGGCGGTCAAGTAATGCTCAAGAACAGAAAGGCCAGATTAGACTTTGCCAGCAAACACCTAAAAAAGCCTGCCCAGTTCTGGAATAAAATTCTTTGGACTGATGAAACCAAGATTAACTTGCACCAGAATGATGGGAAGAGAAAAGTATGGAGAAGGAAAGGAACAGCTCATGATCCAAAGCATACCACATCATCTGTCAAACATGGTGGAGGCAGTGTTATGGCATGGGCATGTATGGCTGCCAATGGAACCGGGTCACTGGTATTTATTGATGACCTGATTGCTGATAAAAGCAGCAGGATGAATTCTGAAGTGTATAGAGCTATACTTTCTGCTCAGATTCAGCAAAATGCTGCCAAACTGATAGGACGCCGCTTCATATTGCAGATGGATAATGACCCAAAACATACAGCAAAACCTATCCAAGAGTTTCTCAAGGCAAAGAAGTGGGATGTTCTTCTATGGCCGAGTCAGTCACCTGATCTCAACCCAATACAGCATGCTTTTCACTTAAGACAAGACTGAAGGCAGAAAGACCCACAAACAAGCAGCCGCTGAAGGCAGCTGCAGTAAAGGCCTGGCAAAGCATCTCGAGGGAGGAAACTCAGCATTTGGTCATGTCCGTGGGTTCCAGACTTCAGGCAGTCATTGACTGCAAAGGATTTTCATCCAGGTATTAAAGGCGATCCTTATGTTTGTAATTATGTTGGTTTGTTCCATTACTTATGAGCCACCAACAACGGGTGTGTGTGTATGCCACTGGCTGTACTTCCTGAATGGTTAGTGCCCCACTTTTGTCAAACCCCTTGAATTACAGCTGAAAGTCCTGACTTCGCTCCCATCTGGGTGTGTTTCCTTTCAACTTCAATGTGGTGGGGTACAGAGGCCAACTGCCAAAACAGTTATCCTTGTTTGTTCCAATATTTCTGGTCCTGACTGTATGTCTCTGTAAATTCAAACTGAAATATACTTCTTGCAATTAAATAATTGTAAATTTGTTTTTCAAGGTAAGAATCAGGGCAGTCCTAACATTACAGTATTGGCCTTGAATCTTCAGGGACCTGGCTTCAAATTTCTTTTAAAGATAAATTCAAATGTGACTTTGATCAGGTCACATTGTCTGTGCCTCAGTTTACTATCCTATTTCTTTTATTATGAACATTCCAACCTTTCTTCCAGAGCAAAGTAATTTCTGTTGTGGGTCTTCCGGGCTGTGTGGCCGTGTTCTGGAAGTTGTGGTTCCTAATGTTTCGCCAGCATCTGTGGTCAGCATCTTCAGAGGGCAGGAGCACAGACAGAAGCGAAATCTCTGTGCCCAGGTAGAGTGGCAATGTTTTGTTTGTTTTCTTTTTATAGAGCTAAATTATAGGAGATTAGGTGGGGTTTTTTGTTGTGTTGAAATGTTAACGAGTGGCTGTCACTCGTTAACATTTCAACACAACAAAAAACCCCACCTAATCTCCTATAATTTAGCTCTATAAATAGAACATTGCCACTCTACCTGGGCACAGAGATTTCGCTTCTGTCTGTTCTCCTGCCCTCTGAAGATGCTGGCCACAGATGCTGGCGAAACATTAGGAACCACAACTTCCAGAACACGGCCACACAGCCCGGAAGACCCACAACAGCCATCGAACTCCGGCCGTGAAAGCCTTCGACAATACAAAGTAATTTCTGCTTACTACTCTGGAACAGAGCTTACTATCTGCACTTCTGTGCCAGAAAAGAGAGAAACCTGGTAGAACATTATCAACCAATATAAGAAAAGAATCATAAGATGCTTGGATGCAGACTTGCTGGAGGGCATGGGACAAATGTTTTCTCCTAATTACTAACTCCTCCTTTCCTATGCCATTTCCCATGCTGTTCCAGAGTTTTGGGGAATTCTCTGGAAAAGCACTGGGGGTGATGCCTGGAGGGAAAGCATCATCCTCTTTCTTCAACAAAAAGTTTCCAGTGGATATCTTCATTCCATGTGCAAATGGAGGGAAGCTTTTCTATCTGTAGATAGGCAATTCTGGATCCAGCCCAATCACCCCCAAAATATTCTATTAAGAATAAAGTTAAGCAGGTTTTAAAGTATTTATATAAGTATGAATCTATAATATGACAATGGGACCTTGCTGCATATGTAAACACAGGCTTACAGGCATAGCAACTAAAATATAGGTAACAGCAGGCAATCCGCTTTTCAGTGAGCAGAGGCATGGGCTCCTAATCCATACAAACTGCTCTTTGGAATGGTGAACATTCCATGGATAGTGCACGTCATTTGAAAGTGGCTGAACCCTGGTAAGACCGAGTGGCTGTGGGTTAATGGCTCCTCTGCTTCCGGGAAATTGTCATCTCTAGTTCTGGATAGGGTTGCACTGCCCCAGACAGATCCAGTGCGTAATCTGGGGGTTCTTCTGGACTCACAACTCCTGCTCAAAGAGCAGGTGGCAGTCGTGGCCAGAAGGGCCTTTGCTCAACTTCGTGTTGTATGCCAGTTACACCCTTTCCTGGAGCGAGAAGCCGTCTGAACAGTCACTCATGCCCTGGTCATCTCCCATATAGACTATTGCAATGCGCTCTACATGGGGCTACCCTTGAAGAGTATCCAGAAGCTACAGCTGCTCCAGAATGCGGCTGCACCGGCAATTCTTGGTGCCCCAATATTGGCACATGTGACACCATTGCTATGCGAGCTGCACTGAGTGCCAGTTTGCTTCCGGGTCCAATTCAAGGTGTTGGTTATCACCTTTAAAGCCCTACATGGCATGGGTCCCGGTTACCTGAGGGACCGTCTCATTCCCATGACATTGGCCTGTCCCACCCGATCATGCAGAGAGGGCATGTTGCGGACCCCGTCTGTAAGAGAATTCCATCTGGCGGGGTCCAGAAAGCGGGCCTTCTCTGCAGTGGCTCCCGCCCTTTGGAACATCCTACCCCCGGAGGTGAGGCAGGCCCCTTCACTCCTGACCTTCCGGAAGAACCTGAAGACTTGGCTCTGCCGTCTCGCTTGGGGCAGAAAGGAGAGTAGTCATTCTTGGGGGTGGCTGGCGCCTTAGAGCTCCTCTCACCGTATTAGATTTTTATGGCCACTTGCACTCTATATTTATTTATATTTTATATTTTTATTAGTAAATTGTTTTTAATTTTTAGATGATTTTTATGTTTATTGTTATAATGTCAATTTTATTGTAAACCGCCCAGAGTCCCTCTTTTGGGGGAGATAGGCGGTAGCAAAATTTGAACAATAAATAAATAAATAAATAAATAAATAAAAACAATCAAATGAAGTAAATACCAGGTCTTTGTAATTGTCTGTTGCCTCACATTTTAAAGGGTCTTGTTTACACTGTGATAATAGCCACTGGATGAATTGTTGCATTCATATACTATTATAATATACTACTATTGGTCATTTTTCATCCATCTACTTCTAGCAAAGTTGTATTTTTTTAAATAGAGCATATTAGTTGCTGCCCACCCATCAAGTTTAGCTTTCCACTGTTAAACCTGAACATGAGGCAGCATTTCAATGCACCACAGAACAGGTTCATGCAATGTCTAAATATGACTTCCTTAAGAACATTCTTCACCTGCTTAGTTCAGCTTGTGTTTCTGCTTCCATCTGCTGCTTCAGAATATCCTTTACTTTCCGTCTTGCTGGGGTATAGTATCTGTACTGTGAAAGAAAGGATTTAGCGTCCGACTTTAAAGTCCGTGGAGTGAACGGCTGCTTGCCATTGGTAAAATGCTGGGAATGCTTGTCGAGGAGATCCCCACTACATTCTTTGGATTCAGGGTTCTGAGCTTTTGGAGAATGTTTGCTTGCAGTAACGTCAGAAGAACTACAGGAAATTTTGGAGTGCAATTTTTGTAGGCTGGAATTGCTGGAGCCTGAGCTTTCAACCGATATGTTGGAAATTTTTGGACCAGCTTTTTTGTTAGTTTTTCCTGTACTTTGAAGGACTGTGCTTTGACTCTCTGGAGTTGATAGGGAGCCCAACACACACTGCTGTTCACATGGTGCACTTAAGGGTAATCGCTCATTGTCTTCTGGTTCCAATGAATCCTGGGGTGGGGTGGGGGAAGACATAAAAACCACAGCTATTTGGTTGGATTGTTCTTTTCATGAAAAGCAAAGGAAGAATAAACACCAAATGAGTACCTTTATCAGCCGTTTGCCTCATAATGAAGTGCTTATAAAAGAAACGTGCTCAAAATACAGAGATACTGAATGGACTCAGGAACTCTCTGTTTAGGCTGTTAGTCTATTGGTAGTTTCCTTTTCATAGCTTCTGTTGGTTTTGCTGTGGTGGGTTGAGTGGTCAGGCACTTTTTGATAAAGTTGCGTAGGTATCCATTTTGCTGGAAGATGCTATATAAGTGGTCTGTTTCCTTTTTCTTGTGTTCTGGGTTGCTGCAGTGTGTTTGTGCTCATCTGAATAGTGTTCTTACACAGCTCCTTACCAAAGCAATAACCCAACCTCCCACAAGAGGTGTCAAAAAGTGCCTGACCACTCAACCCACCACAGCAAAACCAACAGAAGCTATGAAAAGGATTACACTGCCATACATCAGAAACATCTCAGAAACTACCAATAGACTGTTACAACCACATGGCATCACCGTAGCACATAAACCAACCAAAACCCTTCAGAACATCTTAAGTAACCCAAAAGACCCAATAGCCCAAGAAAAAAAAACAGGAGTTATCTACAACATACAGTGTAAGGACTGTAGCAGCCACTATGAAGGCCAGACCGGCAGAAGAATAGCAGAACACATCCACGAACACCAACTAGCAGTCAGAAGACACGATGAAAACGCCTTAATCTCACAACACATGGACAGACTCAACCATACTTTCAACTGGGAAACTGTGAGCATCTTAAACCAAGCCAAATCCAAAAATGCTAGAGAATTCCTGGAAGCTTGGCACTCAGACAAAGCAGCCATCAACGGACACATAGAGGTAAACAACATTTACATACCATTCATAAGAGACAATAGAAAAGCCAGAACACCAGAACACCACCTTGCCAGCAATCATCACCCAGATATGCAAAGATTAACACCAGGATTAGCACCAGAGGAACAATCAAACAGCACAATATACCCTAATCAAGGAACTATTAACTCAGTCAATCAACCAAGCAGCAAACAACAGCCCAATCAAAGAACTACCAAGGAGAGAACAACACCTCCACCAACATAAGCAGGACAAGCCAGGGTATATAAACAGAGAGCAAGTCCCACTCCCTTTTCACACTGAAGATGTTGCCTAGCCTGGCAATGAAACATCTGCAAGAAAACAACAAGGCTCAGAGAGCACCAAGGACTCCACTGTTCAACCCTGAGCTACAAATATTCTCTTTGATTGACAAGGTAATTTCTGTCCTACCCCATAATTGTTTCAATTACTTAAATAACTACTTTTGCAAACAGAGTTTGCACAAGTATCAGAGAGAGAGTTCTGTTTGTTTTATTTCATAGTTTCCATAAAGTATCTCATTGTTTATGCCCTTATTTGTATACCAGTTTGGGGTCTAAACCCCTCATGTCTCACAGACACATGCCTAAACAATCTGCATTCTTGTAACTGTTGTGGAATTTCCTTCCAGACCCAATAAAGGCACAGCCAGAGAGAATCACGCTGAAGTATTCTTTTACTTGGCAGCCAAGGGTCAATAACCTCTTCTAGCCTGTGGATTAAAAAGACAAAAACTCAGAAAATGGCTTCTCTATTGATATGATTTGGTGTAATTATCCTACTTATATCATTAGATAGACAGACAGACAAACAGACAGACAGATGTGTGTGTGTGTGTACTCAATCATGTATACACTTTAAACATGCATAGTTTGCTTAACTACTTTCTCAAAACCAGTTCAAAACTCCTCTCCTCTATTCAATTCCAAGAAGGTGTATGTCAAACCCACAGGCAGAACTTGGTTTTCAATTCTTGGTCCCGAATTAGATTTACATGAAAAGACTACCTGCTTCTTCCACTTATTATTACCATTTTGCTGCCTTTTCTCCATCATTGCTCCAATAAGTGTGGGGTGCTTGTAAATGCACTAATTCTCTCTCTTCTAAAACCTCTGACCATGGTGCTGATTATGGTCATCTTCTTCCTGCTTGCAGGACCACTGACAACTACAATTGCCAAGGCTGTGTCAGAAGCTTCAGAGGAAAAACGGCTAGCCCAAACACTAGCAGTATGCAATCATCAGAGCAAGCTGCAAGTAAACTATAGGCAGCACTCTAGCGTCTAGCAGCATGATCAAGAGGTTGCTCCACTGAGATCATGAAATTGCTGTACAGAATGTAGAAGATAGAAGTGACTCCTTCTATCACCAGCAGAGTGAGTCACTCCAAAGAAGTTCAACTGCTGGGAAGAAGCTTGTGAAGCCTCATAGCTGGTCTGACCTAGTGCAATCCGCCACAACTGAGTGAGGAGCAGCAAATAGGTTACATATATGACCTAACCTTTAAACATGTACTTTACATACGTACATGAAAAAGTCTGCCATTTTAAAGGTAAAGGTTCCCCCCGCACATTTGTGCAGTCATGTCCGACTCTAGGGGCCGGTGCTCATCTCCGTTTGTTAGCCAAAGAGCCAGCGTTGTCCGAAGATGCTTCTGCGGTCATGTGGCCGGCATGACACACGCAGAACGCTGTTACCTACCCACCAAAGTGGTACCTATTCATCTACTTGCATTTGCATGCTTTCGAATTGCTAGGTTGGCAAGAGCTGGGACAAGTGCGGGAGCTCACTCTGCACGCAGGGCTAGGGATTCGAACCTCCGAACTTGCAATCGATCGACAAGCCTGGCGTCTTACCCACTGAGCCACCACGCCCCCTCTGCCATTTTATGCATGTGCAAAATAACAAAAAACAAGGCCAAAGCCACAGTTGCACGAAAATCTTTATGTGTATACCAAAGTCTGGTCTCTATTTATCAATTGCAGATAACGAGACACAGATTAGGGCCATCTGTAACAATAGGGAAAACAAGTAATGATACCCTTCCCAATCACATTCATGTATAAAAGCTTGATTTTCCTTTAATACTGTAGTTTAATCTTTCCAGTTGTCTTAAAATAGCTCCATGGATGGTTAAACAAATGCAATATGCTTCATCATCTAGATTCCTAAACAATTAAAGCTTATGCCTATGAATTCAAAATGTGTTTTGTTCCTAGTAAAAGCCAATGTCTAAATGTGTGATGAAGACCCAGAAAATGTAAGGCTTTTTAAAACCTTCTTACAAATTATTGACAATTAAATCAGAGGCAGGAATAAACATGTTCCTTTTTCCTTAAAATGCTAGTTTTCTGCAGGTGAAAGTTTTATGGATTTCTACAATGCTCCTTCTGTTCTGTAAAATAGTTCAAATCCATGAAAACCACACAATCTTCTTAAATGTGTGCTGAGATTATTTGCTCATCGCTTTTTTCTTGTGCGGCCACAAAGAAAAGATGGAAGTTTTTGTTTCCACTTTAGATTAACCAGAGTTTACCATGTTATCTCAGCTCAAACAAATGGTAGTTAATCTTAAACATGCTTGGTGGAAAAGCCAGTTTTGAACCACAGAAGTATTGATCCAGAAAAATGTATTTCTCTGTGTATGATTAAGAAATGAAGTCATATTGAGATAAACTAAAAGCTCAGACATTTCTATCATTCACCACTGGATGTTCATAATACTCTATAAAACACATTCATTTTTGTTTATTCGTTCAGTCACTTCCGACTCTTCGTGACTTCATGGACCAGCCCACGCCAGAGCTTCCTGTCGGCCATTGCCACCCCCAGCTCCCCCACGGTCGAGTCCATCACCTCCAGAATATCATCCATCCATCTTGCCCTTGGTCGGCCCCTCTTCCTTTTGCCTTCCACCTTCCCTAGCATCAGCATCTTCTCCAGGGTATCCTGTCTTCTCATTATGTGGCCAAAGTACTTCAGTTTTGCCTTTAATATCATTCCCTCAAGTGAGTAGTCTGGCTTTATTTCCTGGAGTATGGACTGGTTTGATCTTCTTGCAGTCCAAGGCACTCTCAGAATTTTCCTCCAACACCACAATTCAAAAGCATCTATCTTCCTTCGCTCAGCCTTCCCTATGGTCCAGCTCTCGCAGCCATAGGTTACTACGGGAAATACCATTGCTTTAACTATGCAGACCTTTGTTGTCAGTGTGATGTCTCTGCTCCTAACTATTTTATCAAGATTTGTCATTTCTCTCCTCCCAAGAAGTAGACGTCTTCTGATTTCCTGGCTGCAGTCAGCGTCTGCAGTAATCTTTGCACCTAGAAATACAAAGTCTGTCACTGCCTCCACGTTTTCTCCCTCTATTTGCCAGTTATCAATCAAGTTGGTTGCCATAATCTTGGTTTTTTTGAGGTTTAACTGCAACCAAACTTTTGCACTTTCTTCTTTCACCTTCGTTATAAGGCTCCTCAGCTCCTCCTCGCTTTCAGCCATCAAAGTGGTATCATCTGCATCTGAGATTGTTAATGTTTCTTCCAGTGATTTTAACTCCAGCCTTGGATTCATCGAGCCCAGCATGTGGCATGATGTGTTCTGCATACAGGTTGAATAGGTAAGGTGAGAGTATACAACCCTGCCATACTCCTTTCCCAATCTTAAACCAGTCCGTTGTTCCATGCTCTGTTCTTACCGTTGCTACTTGGTCACTATACAGATTCCTCAGGAGGCAGACAAGATGACTTGGTATCCCTATACTACCAAGAACTTGCCACAATTTGTTATGATCCACACAGTCAAAGGCTTTAGAATAGTCAATAAAACAGAAATAGATGTTTTTCTGAAACTCCCTGGCTTTCTCCATTATCCAGCGGATATTGGCAATTTGGTCTCTAGTTCCTCTGCCTTTTCTAAACCCAGCTTGTACATCTCGCAATTCTCGCTCCATGAATTGCTGGAGTTTACCTTGCAGGATCTTGAGCATTACCTTACTGGCATGTGAAATAAGTGCCACTGTTCGATAGTTTGAACATTCTTTAGTGTTTCCCTTTTTTGGCATGGGGATATAAGTTGATTTTTTCCAATCTGATGGCCATTCTTGTGTTTTCCAAATTTTCTGGCATATGGCATGCATCACCTTGACAGCATCGTCTTGCAAGATTTTAAACAGTTCAGCTGGGATACCGTCGTCTCCTGCTGCCTTGTTATTAGCAATGCTTCTTAAGGCCCATTCAACCTCACTCTTCAGGATGTCTGGCTCTAACTCACTGACCACACCATCAAAGCTATCTCCAATATTATTATCCTTCCTATACAGATCTTCCGTATATTCTTGCCACCTTTTCTTGATCTCTTCTGCTTCTGTTAGGTCCTTACCATCTTTGTTTCTGATCATACCCATTTTTGCCTGGAATTTACCTCCGATGTTTCTAATTTTCTGGAAGAGGTCTCTTGTCCTTCCTATCCTATTGTCTTCTTCCACTTCCGCACATTGCTTGTTTAAAAATAATTCCTTATCTCTTCTGGCTAACCTCTGGAATTTTGCATTTAATTGGGCATATCTCCCCCTATCACTATTGCCTTTTGCTTTCTTTCTTTCTTGGGCTACTTCCAGTGTTTCAGCAGACAGCCATCTTGCCTTCTTGGTTTTCTTTTTCTTTGGGACGTTTTTTGTTGCCGCCTCCTGAACAATGTTGCGAACTTCTGTCCATAGTTCTTCTGGGACCCTATCTACTAAATCTAGTCCCTTAAATCTATTCTTCACCTCCACTGCATATTCCTTAGGAATATTAGTGAGCTCATATCTAACTGATCTGTGGGTCTTCCCTATTCTCTTTAGTCTGATTCTAAATTTTGCAATAAGAAGTTCGTGATCTGAACTACAGTCAGCTCCAGGTCTTGTTTTTACCGACTGTATAGATGTCCGCCACCTTTGGCTGCAAAGGATGTAGTCAATCTGATTTCGGTGTCGACTATCTGGTGAAGTCCATGTATAAAGTCGTCTTTTAGGTTGTTGGAAGAGAGTGTTTGTTATGCACAGTGAGTTGTCTTGGAAAAATTCTATCAGCCTATGTCCTGCTTCATTTTGTTCTCCCAGACCATGCTTGCCTGTAATTCCAGGTGTCGTCTGACTACCCACCTTAGCATTCCAGTCTCCTGTAATGAAAATAACATCTCTTTTTGGTGTATTATCTAGTAGGTGCTGCAGATCCTCATAGAACTGATCTACTTCTGCTTCTTCAGCATCTGTGGTTGGGGCGTATATTTGGATCACTGTGATGTTAAATGGCTTACCCTGAATTCGAATTGAGATCATTCTATCGTTTTTTGGATTGTATCCAAGCACTGCTTTAGCCACTTTATTATTAATTATGAAGGCTACTCCATTTCTTCTGTGGTCTTCTTGTCCACAGTAGTAGATCTGGTGGTCATCTGATGTGAAGTGACCCATCCCAGTCCATTTCAGTTCACTGACACCTAAAATGTCTATATTTAATCTTGACATCTCACCAATAACCACATCCAATTTGCCCTGGCTCATAGATCTTACATTCCAGGTTCCTATGGTGTGTTGATCTTTAGAACATCGGATTCGTCGTTCACCACCAGCACCGTCGGCCGCTAGCCGTCCTTTCGGCTTTGAGCTAGCTGCGTCATCACGTCTGGGGCTAGTTGAACGTATCCTCTGTTCCTCCCCAGTAGCATTTTGACCATCTTCCGACCTGGGAGTCCCATCTTCCGATGGTATACTGACATATCTTTGGTTGTACTGATCCATTTAGTTTTCATGGCAAGAATACTGGGGTGGGTTGCCATTACCTTCCCCAGGGATCGTATTTAGTCTGACCTCTCTGCCACGACCTTCCCGTCTTGGGTGTCCCTTCACGGTTTAGCTTATGGTTTCATTCAGGTGCTCAAGCTCCAGCACCACGACAAGGTAACGATCTCCTTTGCTGGAGGAGATTTGAATACCAATAATTCAAGATAACAGTTCAAGTTTTATGACAAAACCTCCTTTCTCTATCCATGCAGTTAGCTATTTTTCCCCCAACACACTCAGTGACTCTACAGCTGTCTTAACTATTTCCTAATAACTTTATCCTTTCAATACTATCATTTTCATTCCCTGAAAGACAGTATCACGTAAGGTCTGGATAGACTCATGTAAAAAAGAATATTTTTGTTATATGAATCTCCTCTTTGGGGTCAAGAGATCCATGTGGAAATAAAGCTTAAATGTCACTTCAGCCAAGAGTTATTTCAAAAGAGTACTCTAAACTGTCACATTAAAACAATCCGTCAGTGACTCTGTATATTATCATCTAGTGTCTGATAACACACGTTTGGTTAGTTTTTGGAAAACTGGCATAGCTATAATTGAAACCCCAGTAATTAATATTTCTTGGACTAAACCAGGCCCTAACTAGCTTGAAGTAAAATATAAAGAGTAAAGAAAAACCCATATTTTGCAGATGTTTTGTTCACAGCTTTTGTGGGAAACAGTAGTCCAACAATAGCATTAAGCGAGGAAATTGCACATCAGAGAGAAACACAGGCTGATTCATAACCACATATTTGTCTAAAGTGTGAAGTATCATGCATAAGAAAATAAGCATTACTGACAGAACTTCCATACCACTCAGTCAAAATCATCACCAGTCTCAATGGAGATACTCAAATTAGAAGAGCCCAAATAATATATATCCACGTTCCAGCCTTTAGTCTTCTAGTTTAGTCTTCTAGTCTTCAAGTTTAGGTTTTAGGCCTATTCTGCTCTTACTCAGCAGAACAGCTCCCAGTTATTTGAGAATCTAAGAACAGCAAGAATTCCAAAAAAACACCTCTTCCATCTGTCAATTGCCAAAAGCAGCTACTCAAATGTCTCTGTAAATGCACAAACAGGACATGAAGCTGATATCCCCTCCAATGCACAGCAGCTGGTACTCAATAGGCCTAAGATAAATGTAAAGGTTTTCCCCTGCACAGTCGTGTCCGACTCTAGGGGGCGGTGCTCATCTCCGTTCTTAGCTGAAGAGCCAGTGCTGTCCAAAGACACTTCCACGGTCATGTGGCCGGCATGACGCGCATGGAACGCTATTACCATCCCACCGAAGTGGCACCTATTTATCTACTTGCATTTGCATGCTTTCAAATTGCTAGGTTGGCAAGAGAATATGGACTATACTTGTCCATTAGAGGCAAGTTGTTTTATTGTCAACAGTGGTTCTATCAACGTTCATGACTGTTCAATCAGTTGGTTGGATCTGTATGCACTATATAGAATAAAAGAGGATATATACTTTTTAAAAGCAATATAGCATGGTGCTATTAATAACAGTATTATGAAAACACGGTTCTGGAGATAGAATTCATAAAATATATTTCTAAAGAGCAAGTTAGCAGACTTTTTAATATAAGGAAAAATCAACAATAAGGAGATGCACAAATTTAGAATCACAGCAAAGATGTAGCAGCCTTCCTAAAACTAAGCAGAACAGGTTGAATAAGGGTCAAGAAAGGCGACCATATACATCAGGGTTTCTCAACCAGGGTTCCATGGAACCCTAGGGTCCCATGAGAGGTCACTAGGGGTTCCCAGGGAGATCACAATTTATTTTTTTTAAAAAAATCAAAATTGGGCAACTTCACCTAAAAGAGGTAAGTTTCATTCTTTAATTTTAGTTTAAGAACACTGTTAATGCATATATACAGGCCTACTCATGAAACAAATATAATAATTTTGTAACTTGTGGCCTCTATTTGAGCCTGAATGGGCAGGGGTTCCCCGAGGCCTGAAAAATATTTCAAGGGTTGGTCCAGGGTCAAAAGGTTGAGAAAGGCTGATATACAGTATTGAATGTATGATGGAAGAAACCAGGATATTAATGGATGATTTTTATGTTTATTGTTATAATGTCAATTTTATTGTAAACCGCCCAGAGTCCCTCTTTTGGGGGAGATAGGCGGTAGCAAAATCGTTTTTTGGATTGTATCCAAGCACTGCTTTAGCCACTTTATTATTAATTATGAAGGCTACTCCATTTCTTCTTTGGTCCTCTTGTCCACAGTAGGAGATCTGGTGGTCATCTGATGTGAAGTGACCCATTCCAGTCCATTTCAGTTCACTGACACCCAAAATAACTATATTTAATCTTGACATCTCACCAATAACCACATCCAATTTGCCCTGGCTCATAGATCTTACATTCCAGGTTCCTGTGGTGTGTTGAACTTTAGAACATGTTTAGAAATTCTTCCAATGGTATAGCAAGATAACTCTGGTTGTACTGATCCATTTAGTTTTCACGGCAAGAATACTGGGGTGGATTGCCATTACCTTCCCCACATTCATGCATTGCATCAATTATTTCATACCTTTTCATTCTCTATAATCCATTTTACAGTCCCCAGTACCCAAAATCTCATTAACAGCCCTAAAAAGATGAATGCTATCTAGTATGTAATCTCTTTCTGTCTTACCCATTCAAACAGCTGCCTACTTAAAATAAAATGCTTTTATTTTGGAAATGTAATGCAATTATGGTTGTAAACCGCCCAGAGTCCCTCCTTGAGGGGGAGATGGGCGGTCATAGAAATTTAATAAATAAATAAATAAAATGAACATTTTTGAAAAATAAACCTGCAGTCCACATTTCATTTTCTTATAGGAAAAATGTATTATTTAACTCTGCAGCATTACTCTGCACCGCCCAGAGTTCCCTTGTGGGGAGATGGAGCGGTATATAAATTGAAATATAAATAAATAAAATTAATGTATATATTTTCTGTGCTTGTAGGCCAAACTGTTAACAAGATAACATCCTGGAAGGAGAAGAAATGAATTAAAATTCAGTCACAAATGATGATAAAAATGAAATATTAAATAAGAAAATCAAATAACAAAGAATAACTTAAAACTAAGTCAAAGTTTAAAACAAGGGAAAATATAAACAAATATCTGGTATTGGCAGGCTTTGCTAAGTAATAAAATCTATACCTTCCATAGGTATATGGATGGAAATGGTTTTTGGTTCTGTTATTGAATATGAACTCAAGGTCATCACAAACATCTTTCTCCCATTTCTAGTCCTGAGCTGAAGGTGGAAGACAAAGGCATGTAATAATAACAAGCCTAATAACCAAGCTCTGCACCCTGACTAGCTCTGAAATGTTGGTGGCAATGTATCTTAGAAGGCTTTTAAGAAGAAGGACTGGAGAAAGCATTGGTCCAGCTTGCTTCTGAGAAGCCAGGCTCTAGCACCAGTCATGGCAGAAACAAACTCCATAGGTCCTGCCTTGGCATTCGTGGATTTTGACACACTAGAGAGACTTGGCCACCCAGCTTGCAATTTCATTCCTTTTATCTTCCCCATATGAAAACTCCGACTGCCTTCCTCTAATGAGAAGGTTCTTGGGTTTGTGGAAAGGGGAACCAGCAAGAAAGATTGGTAAAGGGCATTAGAGGTCATTCAACAATTGACTAATGTCTTATACTTCAACATCTTATTGAGAAATACACTTCCCTTTATGCAGCCTTTGTTGACCTTAAGACAGCATTTGACTCTATATCTCGGATTAAGCTATGGAACAAGCTGTATAATACCACCATCAATTGCTTATTGTTATTTGTGGGATTACTTAAAAAAAATTTTTTTTTAAGTTTCGGATTCCGTTTTCCTTCCAAATATAAAGGAGGATTGAGAGTAAACAATTGTCTTCCTGTTATTATTTTTGTACTAAATTTGAAGATATTAGCATTTTCCTATATGTTGAATTGGCTGATTTGAACCTTCAGCTGTTTTCACTTTCCTTTGAGAACTATCTGCTATCTCACTCTCACTTTATGTAAACACACTTTGGAACTCTTCCATATCTTCGACTTTTGCTGGTTAAGCTTCTAGGGGGCGCCATAATCTACTGCCTGAGGCATGGAGGATTTCAAACAGATTCTTTTTGACTTTCACCAGGATTTTAAACAGATTTCTTCTGATTTCTATCAAGCTTTCATGCAAGATACCCAGGACATTGTGGAAAATATGAGATCTAAAATGTGCCATCAGGTTGGGAATGTGGTGGATGAAATTGAGGAATTTAAGAGTGATAGAAAGGTTTTTTTTTAAGACTGAGATTGGGATTTTTATCGAGATGCTGGATGAAGATTGGATAATGGAGCTGGAGAAATCTAAGGGAGAAAGTGATCTGGAAGCCATAAGTAAAATCTATCTCCTGGTGCAATGCCATGAAAAGAACCTGGAATCTTTGAGGGGGGCAGTTGGGCTGTTTGATTCTTTCAAGAGAAAAGCTCTGTGCACATTGTGGGGATATGTAAATGCCCTGGTTTATTTTGAAGTGGGATAAGGGTTAAATAATATTTATCTGGTTTGCTTTAAGGATTTGATTGATGTTATCTGCTTTTAAAGACTTGGATTTATTGCTTTGAACTGTCTTTGTTTTTTTGGGTTTATTAAGACCAAGAGTATTAAAGCTGTTGTATTAGGGTTAAAGAATGTTTATCTGGTTTGCTTTAAGGATTTGATTGATGTTATTTGCTTTTAAAGATTTGGATTTACTGTTTTGAATTGTCTATGTTTTTTGGGTTTATTAATTTAATTAATTAATTAATTAATTAATTATTAATTTTTATTACTAAAACTGTTATATTATCAAGTATAATAGCAGACAACCTATGTGCTTTTTAATTTGATTCTTATTATAGTAGACAGAAATGTATAGAATTGTGGTAGGAAGGGAATAATTAAATAGGTGTTATATTTTGGAGGGGAGAAAGATGATTAGGAGGTTTATATGAAATTTAAGGGGGAGGAGTAACTGTACTGAGTGGTTTTTACTATGTGCTAAAGTGGAATGATTTATAGAAATAATCTGGTGTTTTGGTTTAATATAGCGTAAGAGATTGATTATGGAAATCTTTGTATGTCCTTGCTGTTAAAAGTCAGAAGCCATAACTTTTTGTAAATCTGAAAAAAAAATTCTCTTGTGTTTTCGCACCTTTTTAGTTCTTTTTTCTTTCTTTGTAGTTTTTTGTTTTTTGTTTTGTTTTTTTGTAGTTTTTATTCTTCCTTGAAACTTAATAAAATGTATTTAAAAAAAAAAAGAAATGGCTCAGGCTCGGCATTGACCATTGGCTACTTTTTAACTTTTTTTATGCTCTGGTGTGCACATGCCATGCCAGCTATTGTACTATATTCTTCTCAGGCTTGACAGGGGTCTGTAAGAGAATTTATTATCCTCAAATCCCTTTTGGATAATTTTATTGTTTTATCTACCAATATTTTTTTTGTATTTGTATTTTATGTTGCTATTTTAAAGTTCATACTACCCGGATTGCTAATTTTAATCTCCTTTCTCTTTTATTTTATTTGTAATTCAAATTTCGTCACCTGCCATCTCACTCGAAGAGCGACTCTGGACGGTTTACAATGAAACTAAGATAAATACAGGTTAAAATTCAATAAAAATAGTATTCTTAAATAAAAATATAAATATAAAATCCAAGATGGGGATGTTAAAAAGTTCTTAATTTAAAGTCATGTAATTCATGTGGGCCTCTTCAGGGCACTAACCACCCCCAGGATTGATTACCCCCCCTCCCGCCCCAAGCGAGGTGGCAGAGCCAGGTCTTCACCCCTTTCTGGAAGGCCAGGAGAGTGGGGGCCTGCCTCACCTCTGGGGGAAGAGTTTTCCACAGGGCGGGGGCCAAGGCAGAGAAGGCTCTCTTTCTGGGCCCCACCAATCAACAGTCTCTCATGGACGGGGTCCCTAACACGCCCTCTCTGCCTGACCTTTTGTTGCACACGTGTAGCCTGACCTTAGCATTATTTTTGATTTAATATTGTCTTTTAGCCAAAATTCTTTGTTTGTATGTGCCTTTCCTACTTGCCCTGATATTGTTAATTTAGTTTTGGATATTTGAACACCAATTCCCTTGTGCTGGTTAATGACCGCAATAAAGTTATTTCTTTCTATCTACTCCATACACGGCATGGTATCATACACGGCATTTGACAATAGAGTTTATCTGCAGATTAGGATTGACCCACAATATTACAGTTGCACAGAGTTTAACTTGGGCCAGTTGCAATTGGGCTATTCATAAGAACATCCTCACACATTAACAGGAAGAGTTGAGACTAAGCCTACTAATCACATTCTCCACTACCAAAATGCTTAGCACTGAAGAGAAGGAGCACTACACGTGTTGCTCTTCCATGCGAAAGGGATGAAGACATATATGACATGTTGATACCATGATATGGGTCAATTACCCATCATATTATAGGGGATAACTGATTAGCTTTTGAAGGCAATCAGAACCAGCATAATGTATGACAGTTATGATCCGAGAGGCTTTAAAATGCCATTTTCTGTTTGGTTTGGTCTCACATAAGTAAATGGCATATTCCTTTTAAAATTTTGAGAAAAGTTTCATCAAACAGATACATATTGCAAATCCCGCATTAGCATAATGAAATCAATAGTAAATGTAGAGGCTCTTTATTCAACAGTCAGAAATGACAAAAAACTTTGATGGATGACAATAATGGTAATCAAATGAATCTCAGATGTTTAACTTGATATTTCTCCCTTTTATTTCAAAGTAAGACAAAACAAAGCAAAAACAACAGCATGTTATATCTCCTGCCACCACCAGTCATGACTAACTTTCCAAAATAGGGTGATTATCTGGGAATCTTATCACTCACTCTGTCAGCTACCAAGCAAGTCATGCAAGAATTGGCCAACTAATGATCAACATTATATAGCAGCTGGTTGCCAAATACACTGTTATGCATATTTAAAATGAAAATGAATCCCACCATTTACTCTCTCTGTTTCTGCTATGCAAATAATATTCTAGCTGTCTGACTATCAGAGATTATTCTCCTAACTAGTGTTATCCTATGCAGTGCTAGTCAACAACTATGGTTTATCTGAGCAATTTATTTCCTCAATTCACGCCTCTCTCTCTCTATATATATATATATAGCTGGGAAGAGGTACACACATGAATATAAACAGCCAACTTAATTTATAATCTAAATACGTCTTCTCCAACCAAGTTATACTTGGACCACAATTCTAAGATTTAACAATACTGGCTGAGAAATTTGGAAGATGCAATTTCAACACATTTTAAAGGCACCAGATTGGGGAAAGGCTGAAGTAAATAACTTTTTTAAAAAAAATTAAGGACACAAACCAATGAAAGCTAAGTGTTTATAAATCTCAGATTCCAGTAAGTGAGCAATCAGGTAGTCCTCAAGTTATGCCCATTCATTCAGCGACTGTTCAAACTTACAGTGACGCTGAATGAATGGTACTTACGTCCGGCTTGGATCGGGGTGGGTCCTAGCCTAACAACCGGTGGGATTCAGTTAATTATGGCACCAGGGAGTGCCAGGATTGCTGTTGCTAAGCGATGCAGTCACGTGACATTGAGCTTTACGACTGCATCGCTTAGCAACAGAAATCCCGGTCCCAATTACAGTCGTAACTCAAGGACTATGTGTATTTATATCATACATATTTATATCAAGCATATCTCTAAATGCAAGTGAACTGAACACAGGCGTTGTAGGCTTATTTCGCAAGACAGAATCACATATGATTTAAAATTTGGGGGGGGGGAGGACATTCCTTATTGGTGCTAGACAAAAATGGAAGGAGAGACTGAATTTCATCCTCCTCATTCTGAAGCAGATAAATGGTGAGGGCAAAATCATAGGGAACAAACTCCAGTTGCAGTCTGTTAATCCTATAAATCATTACTCCTCCCTCCAGCAGATGAAAAAAAAGCAGAGGTAGAATTAAATGAACTTGGAATTAAGAAACTTCTTGTAAATAGGTATGAAACATGTATAAAAATGTACAGAAAAAAATCATTTTTTTTCAATTCACAAGTTGATACAGGGAAAGTCCAGAACAAATTTAAAACTGAAAAATGAGAAATTGATAGAAACAGCACTGGAGAATTTTGTCAGTTCCTATTCAGCTCACAATAAAATTGTAGGAATTACACTACTGCGTATTATGTTTTTGCTTATCCCTAAAAGGAAGTATTTTATTTAGGAAAACATTTTTTTGTGATTGTAATTTATTTAGTACAATACTGCTATTCAACAACATACTAAAATCTGGAAGGAATCCTCCACTAATAGTAATGATTTTTTTAAAAAGAACAAATTATACCTACTTTTCTATAGGTGGCAGACAGCAGTCTTCTATTCTCCCTGGAACTAGATCGAGACATATGTTTAGATGAAATCATCTCCTTCTCACATTTTTCTACCTCTTTCTTCAGTTTCTCTCTTCGTTGCTGATCTGAAACTGAGGAAAATATTAGTCAGGATTAAAATACCAGGATTAATGTTTTTAAAAAACTTAAATTACAGGATTACTATGTTTGGGTAGACAAAAGTTAAAAATTGTTTTCAGCTAATGCCATTTTTTTATAGTAATAAATATGAAATGATGAGAAACTTGGCAATGCCCTATAGACACTATATTATTAGAACTTCAGTAAATATATTCAATATTAACTAATGAAACATACTCAGCACATTATTTTGGAAGATGAAGGCGTCTTTCTTAATAATTATAAATTCCAAATGTAATCATGGGGACAGGATTTAATATTTGCTCAAGGTTGAACTGTTATTTTATTACATGAAAAAAAGTTAATGTCCGTTGTTTTTGAAAAATGAGCTGATTTTCCTGTAAAATGAATTATTTTTTCTGTAAAATGCATAAAAACACCAAAATATTATATGGAGCTGAGTTATTTATTCTGTTCTAAGTCTGTGAAGTTCAATTATGAGAAATGATCCATGAATCATCATTTTGAATGATACAACAATTATCTATTTATTACATTATTGGTAGCTCTTTGGCTTTATCACTTGATGTTCCATCTGTAATCTGATATACTGTTATGTGCTTGAATGCATATATAAAAAAAGGCAGTGAATGTCTACATTATGAAAAATCAACATATAATTTTATTCTACTTAATGACCCAAATCCAAAGTAAGAGTATCACTTTAAATTTAAATTCAAATTAAGGGGTCAGGGATTAGTCACAATGGAAACATCCTACTGATTTTCTATAATAATAACCACAGCTAGTATGTTTAAGATGAGATGAGATGAGATGAAATGAGATGAGGATGAGATGACTTTTTTTCTCTTTGGTCAGCCAACTTTGTATGGCCTCATTTCAGCTTTTTATTTATTTATTTATTTATTTATTTATTCATTCATTCATTCATTCATTTTTGTTGTTGTTTATTAGTTCAGTCGCTTCCGACTCTTCGTGACTTCATGGACCAGCCCACGCCAGAGCTTCCTGTCGGCCGTTGCCACCCCCAGCTCCCCCAAGGTTGAGTCCGTCACCTTCAGAATATCATCCATTCATCTTGCCCTTGGTCGGCCCCTCTTCCTTTTGCCTTCCACCTTCCCTAGCATCAACATCTTCTCCAGGGTATCCTGTCTTCTCATTATGTGGCCAAAGTACTTCAGTTTTGCCTTTAATATCATTCCCTCAAGTGAGTAGTCTGGCTTCATTTCCTGGAGTATGGACTGGTTTGATCTTCTTGCAGTCCAAGGCACTCTCAGAATTTTCCTCCAACACCACAGTTCAAAAGCATCTATCTTCCTTCGCTCAGCCTTCCTTATGGTCGAGCTCTCGCAGCCATAGGTTACTAGGGGGAATACCATTGCTTTAACTATGCAGACCTTTGTCGTCAGTGTGATGTCTCTGCTCTTAACTATTTTATCGAGATTTGTCATTGCTCTCCTCCCACAAAGTAGACGTCTTCTGATTTCCTGGCTGTAGTCAGCGTCTGCAGTAATCTTTGGGCCTAGAAATATAAAGTCTGTCACTGCCGCCACTTTTTCTCCCTCTATTTGCCAGTTATCAATCAAGCTGGTTGCCATAATCTTGGGGTTTTTTTAGGTTTAACTTTTTTAAAGTTTTAAGTTTTAGTAAAAGTTAAAGTAAAAATTTTTAAGGTTTTTTTTGAGGTTTAATTTTATTTTTATCCCGCCTTTATTTATTTTTAATAAATAACTCAAGGCGGTGAACATACCAAATACTCCTTCCTCCTCCTATTTTTCCCACAACAACAACCCTGAGAGGTGAGTTGGGCTGAGAGAGAGTGACTGGCCCAAGGTCACCCAGCTGGCTTTCATGCCTAAGGCGGAACTAGAACTCACAGACTCCTGGTTTCTAGCCCATTGCCTTAACCACTAGACCAAACTGGCTCTCAGTTTGTGGTACATATTTGGGAGAAAACAGAATTTGTTAATCTGTTTCTGTTCATTTTCATTGTTATTTGCAGCACATTTCTCCAATCCATCCATATTGTTTTGAATTTTCTTTCTATTTTCTAGGATATTCCCACTCAATGTTGTAACAATTTTCCCAGGTAGCAATGCCAGACTGATCAGTCTGTCATTTCCTGGATCTTCCAGTCCCACATTTTAAAATAATTTGTATTGCCCTTTATAAACCAAGAGGGAAAAAAACACAAACTAAAATAAACTAGAAAAAGAAAAATACTTATTAGAATAGATTATATTGTAATGACCCCAATCACAATGCCCTAATAAACACTTCTCAATGCAGTTCATTGAAATGCAGATTAAGCTTTATTCAGGATACATGTTAATTGAAGCACTTCTAAAGATCTGAATGCGGATTCCTGCCAAAGCTTGCTAACTTAACTCTCCCCCCTGCGCGCCAATTTGCAGGCCCGATGATCTCAACGTTCAAACTTTCATTCTCCAATTTGCAGGCCCGATAATCTCAACGTTCAAACTTTCATTCTCCGTTCTCAGCCTCCAACTCCTGCAGGTGGGTGACCTTGACGAAGCCTTCTCCAGTCTCCACAGTCAGCCATAACATTCCGTGCCCATATCCCCCTCCCTGCAGTTCACACACTAACCACGCACTAACCATCTCTCTACTCTCCATGACAGGATTCATGGCGATGAACCCTGACATATATATAATAAAAAGCTATGTTCTTAGACAACAAATTAAATGGACCAGACAAAATAATATTGATTGATCTTTCCATAACATCAAGCCTCATTCTTCTTTTCTTCTTTTTTGTAGAAAGGGACATGTTCTTTCCTCCAGTCATCTGGCATTTTACCAGTTCTTCAGGATCTCAAAAATAATACAGAAAGGGTCAGCCAGACTAACAATGAATTCCTTCAGTACACTAGGGTGTAATTCATCTGCTTGTGAGGATTTAAATGTGTTCAAAGAGGGATTTCCTTTTTTATAATAATTTTATTGAACATTACAATTAAAAAGATAAGAACTAATGCAAACTAAAAAAATAAAAGAATGAAAAGACAAAATAGTGCAGGAAAGAAAGAAAGAAAGAAAGAAAGAAAGAAAGAAAGAAAGAAAGAAAGAAAGAAAGAAAGAAAGAAAGAAAGAAAAAAGAAAGAGAGAAAGAGAAAGAGAAAGAGAAAGAGAAAGAGAAAGAGAAAGAGAAAGAGAAAGAGAAAGAGAAAGGGAAGGAAGGAAGGAAGGAAGGAAGGAAGGAAGGAAGGAAGGAAGGAAGGAAGGAAGGAAGGAATCTTTAAAGCCTCATCATTCAGTCCTGGTCAGCAAAAGTCCATCTAGGGTTATCAGAGATAACAACATATCTATTTTAACCTTGATCAAATAAACCAACTTTATATTCCTTCTCTTTACTTTTAACAATCTTGATATTTTTGTATTCCTTCCATTTACTTTTAGCAATCTTGATCCTTAATCCCCTCAAATAATGTCTTAGAACTTGATTTCTTCTCATTTTTTCTTTGTCCCTTCTCACAAAATTCGTCAAAACTTTAACAAGTCTCTTTTTTAAATCCAATATAAGAAAGTTATCCAGGTCACTCTTTTGATTTTGTAAGACATCAACTGGTTTCATTTGTATATCCAGTGTAGCATCTCCTTCCACATCATTCCCATAGCCCGTCATTTTTAAATCCACTTTCAAATCAGTCTCCGTCCTATCCGGTAAAGCTTGCTCCTCTTCCACATCATCTTCCAAACACAGTCTATCTATAATGGCAGACATTTTTAAAATTAACCTCTGGGTCTATTGTTCACAAATATCCTTCAATACATCCAATGTTAGAGTATTTTGCTCCATTCTGTATTAGTAAGTCAAATTTAAGTGCTCTTCTCCTTTAATTGTAATCTTTAGTTCCTTCTGGTTCCTTCTAGTGTCCAACCTTCAAAATCCCATGTATGTATGTATGTATGTATGTATGTATGTATGTATAGTATTCAAAACAACAGCATTTTCCCACGGGAAGGATTTTTATAATAAGTTTCAAAATCTTATTTCAAATCCATCTGGACCCTTAGTCCATTTGTAACTTTCAAAAATCAACGTTCCAATCACCTTTTTGCTGTTGACTCAAAAAAAAAAATTAAGTCCTTAAATTTGTATAAAACTTCTTTAGCTAAGGATTGAAGGAAACTCACCCGATGTAGTAAAACTTGCCATTATGAAGCTTCCTAATATCTGAAAAGCAGTTAATAAGCAATTTCCAAAAGTGATTAGAAATGGAAGCGTGCGAACCCAGTGTCCTATTTGAAAGTGCCGAACTGCGGTTTGGTCTACGATGGCGTTCCCTCATCTCCCAGACCTCTAAACCCGCCGGAGATGGCTGTTTTTCAGTCTCCTTGTGAGAAGCAACTGTCTGGAGCACTTGTGGGTGATCCCAGTCTTCTCCTTGTCCAGAGAGGAATCGTGAAGAGTCGGTCCATTCACCATCTCTTCATTCCACTGCGGTCGTCAGCACTGCTCTAAGCAGAGCCATTTTCAGTTCACCATTTCTTCCCCGGAAGTCCTGAAAGAATTATTTGCTGACCATTTTTCCTGTATCTCAACCTTCAATTTTGCCTCTTCATCCTATCCTTCATACCTTCACAATATCCTGGTGGAACACCCAATTTTTTTTATTGAATAGGACTGAACCAAAATAATTAGCTGAGTTGCTCTGCCTTTTGTTTGTTAACTCAGAGCACCTTGCCATCTTCATTAAGCACTCAGTATAATTCTTTTTCCTTTATTTTGAACATATCTAAAGAAGCCCTTGTTGTTGTTATTAGCCCCCTTTGCTAACTTTAGCTCATGCTGAACTTTGGTTTACTTGATACCAGCTATATATTCCAGGATACCTGTCTGTACTCTTATCTGTGACTTGACCCTCTTTCCTGTATGTACACTTTTCTGTTTTCAATTTTTCATTAAGACATTGGAGGTACCAGGAAAAAAACATTTTAAATAGCTAAAGGAGGATTAAAATGCATTCCTACATGGGTAAACTGTGTCCCACACTGCTAGATTTCCAAGAGAAATAATGGTACATTTCAATTAACTATCCAATCCTATCTTCTGATTAAGTCCTATTATAATTTGTGTCGCTGATTCATAACCAAACAAATTCTTGCTTAATGTACAGATGTTTCTGGCTTTACCTATAATACTTTTTGTGGACTTCACTTTGGAGAGAATTCATTCTCTAAATCTTCTGAAGAGTCAGAAACAAACAACCGAACTGAACGTCTGTGTGCCTTCCCCTGTCCTCCAGAGTATGGTGTACTGTACTATACTTCTGGCTCTGAGCTAAAGCAAAAAACAGACTGTTGATTGATCTCCACTGAAATCCTGGATCAGATATGAAGAAGAATCAAGCAAACAAAAGTATTGCAAAATAGAGAAAAAATACACGGTTGTGGGGTTTGTTATTTGCTCTACCAAGCACAAATGCAATTAGATGCTACATTTTCAGGTGTAGGAGTATAAAATACATTATTCATGGTGTGCTTTGGGGACATTTTTAAATTATTAACAAATCAAAGAAAGTACTTACATTTTACGCTGTTTAATCTGCTTTTTGGTAATGAACAGTCTACAGCAGCTGAAATCAAACAACACAATTAAAGTGAATAAAAAAGCCTTGCAATAGCCTTTGCTTGACATTGGCTATCAATATGAATCTACAAAATGAAACTTTTTATAATTGAAGCACAACAGCTTGCCCATGCTTTTAAATATGTTGCTCTTTTATTAACTACCTATCTACCTACCTACCTATCTACCTGCCCTCCTACTATACTTGTATGCCACCCATTCGTGAGGCTCCAGACAGCTAATAATAAATTGTTTAAATCCCAAAAGTCATATAAATAAGCCACGCACAACACAGACCACACTTGCATATTATAAAGCTCCTCTTCCTGTACCAAATGGAAGACAAAAGTTTTTACACGTGGCAATGGAAAAAGCCCACTTCCAAATCCCTGTCAGATGTCAGTCCCACAACGAGAGGACCTGAAAATATTTGACCCTATGAAATTTGATTGGACAGGTACACGAATTCCAGAGGTGGTAGTCCAGTCTCTCAAATAACCAGGACTGGAGTCATGTAGGACCTTAAAGGTGAAAACCAGTACCTTGAATTTTACTCAGAAGCCCACTGGCAACCAATGGAACTCCCAAAGCAGGGCACACCTATCACTGCCTGAACCTCCGCATTCTGTACAGCTGCACCTTCCAGATGTTCTTCAGGGGCAACCCAATGTAGAATGTATTATAGTAATATAGCCAGAAGGTGACTAGGCATGAGCGCCATGAGCAGGGCCTCCTGATCCAAAAATGGTTGCAATTGGCACACCAGATATAACTGTGCAAAAGCCCTTGTAGTTACAGCTGCCACCTGCCCTTTGAACAGGAGCTGTGAGTCTAGGAGAACTTCCAAATTATGGCCCATCTTTGAGCAGAGGAGTATAACCCATTTATTTTATTTATTTATTATTTAAATTTATCCCCGCCCATCTCCCGGAATAAGGGACTCTGGGACTCTTAGAGACAAAAATGGCATTCATTCATTCGTTCATTCATTCGTTCGTTCGCTTGGTTGCTTTATACATCCACCCATCTCAAATACATGATTCTGGGCGGCTAACAATAAATAAAAACAAGAGAAAAACATCACAACAAAATAATAAATAACATATACAGCAGCATGATAAACACCAACTCATGATTTCCATGGAATTGTTAGGCCCACAAACCCAGAGCCACTCCATCTTGGAGGGATTCATTGTGACTCTGTTCCTCCCCATCCAGACCGTGACAGCCTCCAGGCACTAAGTTAGCACTTCCACTGCATTGCTTATTTAGCCCAGGACTGAGATGTATAGTTGAGTAACATCAATATATAGGGAACAAGTATTTTAATAAATATTTCCTATAAACTTATGCTGTGGTATACTTCCAAATATATGAAAAATATGCCTTCATTATAGAACAAAGCATTATGTAAGTGTAACTGTGGATTTATACTCTCCTTCCTAACAAAGTAATACTCCATTTTAAAAAAAGTTTGTTGCCTTGTGAACGTTTCTTGAGAACTGAATTTATATTTTCCCCTCCATAAGGCAGTTGCTGGGAATGGAGGTAACGATGCATGAAAAGTAACAAGAACATTTTACATTATAATATTTTAATGGCACATTCATTCAAGTCAATACAGTACTCAGAGACGTACCTCTGTGCAGTTAATCCCATGAATCTGCCCCTTCTGAAAATATGAAGGGTGTTTTTTTGGGGGGGCAGTCTAATGATTACTCATGATGTTCAGGAACACAACAGGCACTTCTGTCATCCAATTAATGCACGCATATTGTAAGTATATTAGAAACAAATGATCGTTTAATCCTAGGTTGGACAGCAGCTGATCATTATAAAGTTACTTCTGCTCCTTACCATTTGCTATGTGAGGCAAAATAATAACTTTTTAGACACTGGGGATAATGGAAAGAAGAAAAGGAATACATAGAGTGCTTTGGTGGCACAAATCTCTGGGACACATCCTTATGGTTAGAAAACTGGAAGCAAGCTCTAAGCAATGAACACACCTTTGCTGAGTTACTGGAAATCTTACAACCAGAATTGGCAAGTAGAATAATAACAGATTAGCAAACTTTGACTCAACTCATAGTTAATGTGGTAACATTATGCAGACGTAATACTGTACTATGGTCAGCCATGAAAACAGGAAGATGGACAGCAGGAGAACATCCAGAAATGGTAACTTGCTGAAACCTGAAAATTAATACCCCCCTTTTTTTAATATAGGACAAAACCTATTTTTACTCTGTATCTCCAGCAGTTTTTGTGGAGAGTAACAATGAATGCAAGATTGACATGGTATCTTGAATATGGGCTATTATCTGCCTTCAGATAAAACTTCTGGTCTTCATGCAATACTTTGTATTTTCCAAAATAAAACCTTCTCATTTATATCTAGCAGTGATTTTCCTCACCTTAGGAAAGCTTAAAGAGGGGGAGAAAATGTGTATACTGAAGGAAGTAACAATAGCATACTGAATGGTCAGATTGATCTGCAACATGTTAGTTAGAATTATCAATTAAACTCCTCTGGGTTTCATCTGAATTAGTCTTAGAAACTCAGTTTGGAAACTCTTTAATATTTTTTTATAATTATGACCAAAGACCATCTCTGAGCATATAGAGAAGGCCAGGCTTTCATTACTTACTGTAAGACCCCTAGCCTTCGGTACTGGCAACAAGGCTTCCTGATCACCTGGCCTAATTTCAAATTAAAACAGCCAGGCCTCCAATGTTAATGCAGATGGGACCAACTGCCATTTGGCTACGTTCCTGCCAAAACTGTCCCCATTAGCAGCCAAAGGGAGAGAAAGTGTATATAAGTCCCATTTTATTTGCTTAGCACATTCCCTTCCTTAACCGCCTCAAGCAGCAGCCATCAGAGGAAGAGATGAGGTGGAGGCCTTCTCCACAGGTCTAGTTTGGCCTAACTCCTATCTGCCTCTTCCCAGAACCATCACTTGCAGTTCCATTATATCATCATTAGGTATCAGGCATGGGAAATGGCCCAATTTCATGCAGACTTCAGCATAATTTAGCTCTCTGAATGCTTAATGCTTCTTCTGAACCATAAGGATGTGCAAGAGGAAATAATGAACAGAAGTGGCAGCTTAGAGAAAAACAGCTATACCATTGAGATCTCTAACTCTGCCCTTTATTATCTGTAGCCCCCAACTGACTTTCTGTGGGTCAACAGTGCCTTGAATTTATTTTCCTCTTAACTCCACTCATCTATTTCTTTTGCTTACTAATATCTTCAACTAAATAAACTTGGAGGCTGACAGAAATGGCTTATTTAAATGTAATAAGTAAATGCTATAGCTTCCAGGCAAATCTCAGTTTGAAACTGTGAAGTATCAATAGAATTAAATGAGTTAATGCATAGGCAGAGTACTAGGTTTATAATGATATTGCATGTCTCTGTAGAACAAGAGAGAAAAGATCAGGCTACATATTTTCCTTTTCTTCCTCAATATAGTACACTTTCTTTTCATCCCATATATTTGATTCAATTTGGAGTATTAGCCTGTAAAGATAAATCACCTCAAAGTATCTCAGATACTCCATCCCATTAGAAAAATAAATGTCCTGCTGCACAGAAAACAAATGGGATATGCTAATTTAGTACATTCCATTTACATATTTGTAATTTAAACTGCTTTTCCAGCCAGTAAAAAACCTCATTAACAACTAACTGCCTTAAAAAGCTACTTTAAGAAGAATAGCGGGCCACAGGGGTGTTCATAAAATAGAAAATATTTTGTATTGAACCCAAAACAAACCTTTGCATTGCAAAAACCCATGTTTGGGTTGTTCCAGGTAAAACAAAATGCAGATGGGATGATGATGGTGATTTTATCTACCTATTTATTTATTTATTTATTTATTTTTATCCCCCCTTTATTATTTTTATAAATAACCCAAGGTGGCAAACATACATAATACTCCTTCCTCCTATTTTCCCCACAACATCCCTGTGAGGTGAGTTGGGCCAAGAGAGAGTGACTGGCCCAAGGTCACCCAGCCGGCTTTCATGCCTAAGGCGGGACTAGAACTCACAGGCTCCTGGTTTCTAGCCTGTTGCCTTAACCACTAGACCGAACTGGCTCTTGATGATGATGATGATGATGATGATGATGATGATGATGATATTTTAATATAGCAGTCCACTCCAGAAGACTCTGGGTGGCTTACAAAATATAATACTGGATTAAAACAAGTAGGGCAAGGCTGCTCCGTGCAACCCCCTTCTCTCCTCAGCAGCTGCCAGCATGGCATAACCCCCTGGCCCAGCCCCCCTCCATCTTCCCAGAATCCCCCTTCCCTCAGTAAGCCATCACTGATGTCACAGAAGGGCATAACCCACCAACCACCCCAATAATTTATTTATTTATTTATTTAATTTTTATCCCGCCTTTATTATTTTTATAAATAACTCAAGGCGGCGAATATACCTAATACTCCTTCCTCCTCCTATTTCTCCCACAACAGCAACCCTGTGAGGTGAGTTGGGCTGAGAGAGAGTGATTGGCCCAAGGTCACCCAGCCAGCTTTCATGAATATTGCCAGTGTGAAAGTTCTCATTCAGACAAAAGTAAAACATCTGACATCACATGTGGGTGCTACCCCAAACAAAGACAAGATGGAAACTCTATGTCCTGCCTAAAAGAGAAATGCTTCTAGTCCTTTACATAGACTAGGCAGGGGGAAACACATGCAAGACATTTGAACACTGATTGTTATAAAGAAAGCTTGAAGCTGATGCATAGCTTCTTAAGTTTTCTACAATAAAATCTACTTGTCAGAGGCTCTTTGACTCTTGTGTGCCTGTTTCAATTGTTTCCAGTCCAGCCTGTGAGGAGAATCTGACATTCAACCCTTTCCTTTCCCTCCTCCTTCAGCCATCATCAATGTTGCAGTGTCACATCCCACTTGCCCACCTGCCCTTGATCTTCCCAGTAACTTCTCCCTTTGCCTTCCTCCATTCAACTCCTGTGGCTGCTGTTGTTCTGGCTTCCCCCAACTCTTCCCCCTTCCCAAATCACTTCTGCCCAGAACAGACTCATTTTGACACATGCAGGGACCCAAACACTCCCATTTTGTTCTTAGCACAGCCCCAAACACCTGAAATATAAACATTTCAGTGTGGCCATGGACCATGCAAAAATAATTCTATGTATGGAACATTTTAGTGGGGAGTTGGGGCTCAGCGGGTAAGACGCCAGGCTTGTTGATCAGAAGATCGCAAGATCGGAGGTTCGAATCCCTAGCCCCGCGTGACGGAGTGAGCTCCCGCACTTGCCCCAGCTCTTGCCAACCTAGCAATTCGAAAGCATGCAAATGCAAGTAGATGAATAGGTACCACTTCGGTGGGAAGGTAACAGCATTCCGCGTGCGTCATGCCGGCCACATGACCGCAGAAGCGTCTTCAGACAGCGCTGGCTCTTTGGCTAACAAACGGAGATGAGCACCGGCCCCTAGAGTCAGACACGACTGCACAAATGTGTGGGGGGAACCTTTACCTATGGAACATTTTATATATCCTTAGTACTTCAAAGCACCCGTCTTGTGACAGCCACCAATTTATGCAGTTTAAACTGTTAGAAGGTTAGAACACATACCTATTGACCAGGGAATAAGCCTCAATGAACTCAATGGAATTTACTTCTGAATAGACCTCTACAGGAGTATTATTACTTTCATCCTGTTCTGTAATGTCTTTATAAGAGATGAAGAAGACCTCTCTCTAAATATTAATTAGGATACATCACCACTTTGGAGAATAAGTATCTATTCAATGATCCAGGAAGTGGCATATTATGAAATAATTATTTGAAGTAATTATCATCTGAAACCTTCAAACTTCCATTAGTATTGGCTACAGATGTCCTGTCTATAGCTTTTATGTCTGTTGCATTTTTAGTGAGAAAATAGTGTGTTCTCAAGATTCATAAATACTTCTGATTAAATCAGAAGTACAGTTATTAGAGTGCTGATAAGTGAAGATATTGGCATTTTTCCAACTTCTAAATGATACCTATTAATGCCAGTGTTCCTTTTTTAAAAAATATAGATGAAAGGAAAACTGCATTCTGAAACACTCTGCAAAGAGAAGTGAAAATAATAATAATAATAATAATAATAATAATAATAATAATAATAAGTATGCCGCCCGACTCTCAACAACTCAGGAGAAAACACAGATAGGGCTATACATTTTTGGACAATAAAATGACCTATCTCACTTTAGTCAAAAAAATATTGCAAGGACACACTTGATCTGCATCTCTAACCAAATTTTCATGAGGGTACGTCTGCCTCAAAAATCTTATTTTCTGATCACAGAACATTTGTAATACTTTATCCTTTTTTTCCCCCTTCCAGGAGGTGATACACACTGTTTTCCCCACTCATTTTATCTTAACAATAGTCTCGTGTGGCTCAAGCCCACCTGCAGCCTTTATGACCAAGTGGGCATTTGAATCTGATCTCCTGGGTCCTGGTCAGACATTCTTACTACCATGCCATATGAGTATTGTAATAAATGTTTGAACAGAATTCAAGTATGGGCATTTTTACCTTTGGCTGAAAGTATTTTATTGTAGTGAACAGCCATGTGATCCCTGATGAGGTACTGATTACTGAGCCTGCGGGAGGAGGAGTCAATGCAGAAAGCTATAAAAGTGAAACACATTTCAGCATTAGGATAAAATGCCAATAATCTTGAATTACAATTGCAGATACAAGGCAAAATTGAAAACGTGACTGAAGGGGGCATTAAAATGAAACAAAGAGCAGAGTACACCCGGACATTGTTGTACACTGCTTTCCTCGGAATCAATAAACTGTATGAAAAAGAGAGAATGAGGGTGATCTTGTCCAATGCCCATTCATAAGAAAGCAGAGTGATGACCTAGCCACACAACCTTATTATTTCAATGATCAAAAGTATTTATAGTCTTTGGTTCTCGATGGGGTAGCACTGCCCCATTCGGAACCAGTGCGCAACTTGGGGGTCCTTCTAGACTCACGACTCCTGCTCGAAGAGCAGGTGGCAGTCGTGGCTAGAAGGGCTTTTGCACAGCTTCGGCTTGTGCGCCAGTTGCGCCCATTCCTGGATCGCGATGCCCTCCGAACAGTCACTCACGCTCTTGTCATCTCCCATGTAGATTATTGCAATGCGCTCTACATGGGGCTACCCTTGAAGACTATTCGGAAGCTACAGCTGGTGCAGAATGCAGCCGCACGGGCGATTTTAGGTGCGCCAAGATTCGCACATATAACACCTTTGCTCCGCGAGCTGCATTGGGTGCCGGTCTGCTTCCGGGTACAATTCAAGGTGTTGGTTATCACCTTTAAAGCCCTACATGGCATGGGACCAGAATACCTAAAGGACCGTCTTGTCCCCAGGTTATCGACCCGCCCCACCCGATCGTTCAGAGAGGGCCTGCTGCGAGCCCCATCAATTAAAGAATGTCATCTGATGGGGGCTAGGAGGCGGGCCTTCTCTGTAGCAGCACCCACACTATGGAACATCTTGCCCCCGGAGTTGAGACAGATCCCCTCCCTCCCGACCTTTAGAAAAGAACTGAAGACCTGGTTCTGCCGCCTGGCATGGGAGGGAGGAAACGATAGTTCCTCATGGGGGTGGTTAATCCCGTAATTTTATAATGCCCTTCTTTTATTAATACTATCTCCCACTTGGATTTTTATTTTATTTTATTTATAATATATTAATTGTATAAATTGTTAGTTTACATATTTTATATTTTATGCTTTTATCTAATTTTATTTATTGTAAACCGCCCAGAGTTCCCCGTTGGGGGAGATGGGCGGTTATATAAATTAAATAAATAAATAAATAAATAAATAATAAATAGTCAAGCTTTTCTGCCACAAATTAGACTTGTCCAGGGAAACTTAAGTTAAAACATTTAAAGTAAGCATTAAAAGTGGCAGTTTGTATATGAGATCCTCCTTCCTCTCTCATCTAAGAGAACAGGCAGATTCATGCAATCCTTGGCAGAGAATCCTTCCCAAGATTTATATAGCATTCTTTGAGGTGTTTGTTCTATATAAGAGGTGCTTATTTTATAACAGGAATATTTATTTTGTAAGTTTTATTTAAAATGGGCTGAGAAATGGGTCTGGGAATACCTGATGCCGTAGTGTTGCTTGCAGGTGTAGGTTTTCAAGCTGAGAGATCACAGAAAACCCTATGTTAAAGCACTACATTTTAAAAAGTTTAAGTTACTATTCCTGCTGTTTTAATTGACGGTGTATATAAATAAATTAAAATGCTTTAGGGCTCTAAACATAATGATCTTTCATTAGCCACATCTATTTCTTACTATGAACCAATTTAGCTTAAGCAGTATGACATTTCTTCCAGAACTCTTAATGCTTTTGATACGAGTGAGCTTCAGCTGTACTTGCTGGGATCATAGATTCCAAGAGGTCAGTGGACGTCTGTCAGCAGGCTTATTCAACAGCCTTGTTTCTTGATCCTTTGGACTTTCTTGGTTTGTTAATACCATCAGGGTTCATAGCTTGTGCTAGGACAGCACTTCCAACAACTAAATCATCATATATTAAATAGATAAGCAGACTAAAATCAAAACTCACACAAGACTGCGATTCTTCTGTTACTGAGCCATGAACAAGAAGTGCGCTAATTACAGAGCCATTTCACCAATGCTTCTGAGAGGAAAAGTTTATGTCTTAACAGCCAGTGGAGCAGCACATATCCTTGCATATGAAACTAGGATGAGATCCTCAAAACAGCTACTACAAGAATAGACCCATTATGAAGTCAATGTGATCACTCTGAGGTAAAGAGGCTTAAGGACTGCAGCTTGAAGGTTCTGACAACAGATCTCATGCCAATGAAGACAGAAAGCACTGATGGGCCAAATGGTGAGAGAATTTACTTAAATATACACAGAATAAATATGGTAATTGTAATTCACAATGTCTGAAAAAACGAAGCTAACTGAAGCACTACGATACACACTTTTATGTACATGTCTGAATTATTTAAGTTACATGGTTTTCAAAAATATTTAGCCATTCTTCTTTAACAGTTTTCTCTAGAGTGAAGGTTGTATTATTTATTGTTAAAAACAGAAGATCAAGATGGCTAAATATCTTTGCCTTAAACAACACTATTAAGTTTGGGTTTAATTTTTTGGTTAAAGTGTAACTGATTATGTTATTAAACTCTCTGTCAAACTAATGCTTAAATAAAAGATATGTAAGTGTCTATACCTAGTATGGTTTCCAAATAAATGATTATTTAGCACATCACATAAATTACTTACCATTACTTTTTGTACTTAAATGTCCCTTGAATGGGCTTGCTAGTCCATACCTAGGAATGGTCAGATATTCAATTACTGAAATAAAAAAGAAAAAACCATTCTAGATTATTGTAATTACCTATTGTTAAAAATATGAGGCTGTAGGAATTTTTTTTAAAAAAATTACTTTAATATTTTGCTATCAAGAAAGTGGGGCGTGGTGGCTCAAAGGGTAAGACGCCAGGCTTGTCGATCAGAAGATCGCAAGTTCGGAGGTTCGAATCCCTAGTCCCGCGTGACGGAGTGAGCTCCTGCACTTGCCCCAGCTCTTGCCAACCTACCAATTCGAAAGCATGCAAATGCAAGTAGATAAGTAGGTACCACTTCGGTGGGTAGGTAACAGTGTTCCGGGTGCGTCATGCCGGCCACATGACCGTGGAAGCGTCTTTGGACAACGCTGGCTCTTCGGCTAACAAACGAAGTTGAGCACCGCCCCCTAAAGTTGGACACGACTGCACAAATGTGCGGGGGGAACCTTTACCTTTTTATCAAGAAAGTAGAATTTCATTAATAGGGAATGCTGTGCTTTCATAGGCTTAGGTTTTTGTGCAGATGCTACTTAAGTTTAGACTGTGATGAAAGCAAATGGCACAATTTTTCCTTTTTGTTAATAACCAGATATACAGTATACTGCCTATTCTATTTACTGTAATTTTAGCAACTTTATTATGGTGGAAAACAACATAGAAGCAATTGATGCACTCTTTGCAAAAGTGTTATCAGCAAGAAATCTTTAAAGTTTAACACTGATATTCAGAGAAAATGTAATAGCTCAGCAATCAGAGAAATACTAATTTGAGAATGATTCTGGCCTAAAACCAGAATAAAGTTTAGTAGCATTATAGCTAAACCAATCCTATGTGGCCGCTACAATATACTGAAATCAGAAGAGCAAAACAAGAGCTATATAAGAATGAATCTTTTTGGCCCTCGAAAGTTTTACTAGCAAGAAAGACAAACGGGGCTTGCAATAAAAGAATAGCAATATATCTCTCTTTACTTCTCTTCTATTTCCGTGAATATGAGGGCACTCAGTCCTGGCAGGATTGCTTGGGAAGGTGTCCCTTTGTTTGAATGTTATAAAACAAGTTCTTGGGATGTTTGCACAGCTGGGGTTCCTATGTTTCTCAGTAATTCCATTTGAGTTCTACTTTAGGTGTCACTCATCAACTGACTTTGGTAATAGAAAGAGTGATGTAAAAAGCCACAGACTACAGGTAGTCCTTGCTTACCGACTGCCTTGTTTAACAACCATTTGAAGTTATGACAGTGTAAAAAGAAACAGCTTTGCAGACAATCTTTGCACTTATGATCATCGCAACATCCTGTGGTCACGTGATCACCATTTGGGCGCTTTACAACTGGCGCGCAGCATCCTTCGGTGATATGATTGCCATTTGTATGCTTCACAACCGACTTTCAACAAGCAGAGTTAATAAAGAAGGTGGAAGTAAAATCACAAGTCATGGTCACGTGATGACTCAATGACCGAATAGGAAGTGAATAGGAAGTCCATCGCAGTCACATGATTTTATGCTCAGCAACTGCGGCACTTAGCGACAGAGTTGCCGTCCCAATTGTGGTTGCTAATCAAGAACTACCTGTAATTTTCTCTGGGCAGAAAGAGCCACTGCTACAAATTTTCATCTGGATAACATCACTGTTAAAAACTTTTGTCAGACAGAATGGCTTTCTCATTAATATGTTTAAAATAATATTTCCTCTTAATCTGTGTTATACATATTTAAAAGGAAAGACAGACCATTATGTGAGATCTTCCATGTCCTTTTACTTTTCTCGGCATGTATGCAGATCCTATTTTGCATTGAGAAAGTAAAGATGGTACAGAAAGATTCCTTCCATTCCACAAAGACTTTTAATATGTCTTTAGGAAATTACAACATCCATTAGTCAGTAGTCATTTATCTTTCAGGATAAAAAAAAAGGTCCTCTGTGCAATTACTGACCCTTTGGAGGGACGCCGCTTTCGCTGACGTTTTCTAGGCAGACTTCTGGCGGGGTGGTTTGCCATTGCCTTCCCCAGTCGTGATTACCTTTCCAAGCTGGGTACTCATTTTACCGACCTCGGAAGGATGGAAGGCTGAGTCGACCCGAGCCGGCTACCTGAGAAACAAACTTCCGCTGGGATCGAACTCAGGTCGTGGGGAGAGTTCGGTTGCAGTACTGCCGCCTACCACTCTGCACCACACGAGGCTCCATAAATACGTATTACAAATATCCTGATATCAAGAAATTATTTCTACCTAGAGATGAACAAGTCTATACAGATGCATGTACAGTAAGTTCTTGGTTCAACAGACTTCAGATACAATGGACAATTTTTTCATACGAATTTCACCAATGAACTTCACCCATTTCATGGACCAATGTCAGGGTCTGACCATTAAGGTTTGTCTACTGAACTGAAGTTTTACTACAAATGATGCCATTTACATCAATTGCTTAATTAGGCAAATGACATAAACTGATGCAAATGACATACATTTGGATTTAACACACACACAGATTTAATGGACATCCCTCTTAAATGATCCTTAAATCAAGTTTTCACTGTACTAGTGTAGAAATCAGGGATACAAAAATTATGATCTATCACGCCATATAGACAGAATCTTGCCAGACTAAAGCAACCTTTTGTTGTCCCAAGAGCAACCTCTCCCAGAATGGGTGTTAATATCTAGAACTACATCCCATCCAAAGTTTTCAATACAAGGAAAGCAGCATCAAGCATGTGGCTAGCCTCAAGCAGGTATTCTTCTCAGATTGTTAAAACCGCAGAGAAACAATCAGAATGCTGGCTCGGAATTCCTTCCTTCCTTCCTTCCTTCCTTCCTTCCTTCCTTCCTTCCTTCCTTCCTTCCTTCCTTCCCATCCATCCATCCATCCATCCATCCATCCATCCATCCAATTTATATAGCCCAGAGCTTTCCAAACTGTGTGTCGGGACACGTTAGTGCAGGGCTTTCCAAAGTGCCGCCGCTGGCGACACACCCGGCGGCGGCGGCGGCGACACGCGCGCGCACGGAGACGGCGCGGGGGCGCGCGGGGGGGGCGTGCGGCGACGCGCGCGCGCGGCGGCGGCACATAGGGGCGTGCGGCGGCGCGCGCGCACAGCGGCGGCGCAGGGGGGCGTGCGGTGGCGCGCGTGCGCACGGTGGCAGCGCGGGAGGGGCGTGCGGCGGCATGCGCCGCCGCTTCCGGGTGGTGTGGCGACACACCACGCTGTGTGTCGCGACACACTTTTGTGTCGCGACACACAGTTTGGAAAGCTCTGCGTTAGTGTGTCGGCTGCAGTGACTGGGTGTGTCACGGCTGCTGCTGCCTCCAAGCCCTGCCAGGATTCCATGCAAGTCCTAGTGCCTGCCTTGTGCCCGGCTGCCTCCAAACCTGCCCTGCCAGGATTCCGCACAGGTCCTAGTGCCTGCCTTGTGCCTTGCTGCCTCCAAACCTGCTGTGATTCCACGCAGGTCCTAGTGCCTGCCTTGTGCCCTGCTGTAAAAGTGTGTCGCGAAATGATGCCCTGCTGTAAGAGTGTGTCGCAAAATGATGCATGTCTAAAAAGTGTGTCACCAACATGAAAAGTTTGGAAAGCTCTGATATAGCCGCTCATCTCACTTTTATGTGACTCTAGGTGGCTTACAATAAAAGCAGTATCCATAACAGCTCAGGGCAAAAGATTTGAGGAAGCTGTTTCTACATTTTAAAACAGAGCATTTCTTCAGTGCATGCCTTTTATCTAGCCCTGGGAACAATGACCCTGCCCTTCCTTAGTGGGAAGGAGATGAAGGGGATGAGACGAGAAGATTATGTCATCTGCCATTTACAGGTAGTCTCGATTTATGAGAATTGGGACCAGAATTTCTGTTGCTAAGCGATGCGGTTGTAAAGTGTGACCACATCACTTAGTGACAGCAATCCCTGCAGTCCGGGTTGTCGTTGTTAACCAAGTCTCACGGTTGTTAGGTGAGGCAACTTCCTGCCAGCTTCCCACAAGCAAAGTCAGGAAAGTGGCTGCTGCCGGGTGGGGGAGGGAGCAAGGGGGTGTGCAGGGGTGCAGGGGCCGGAGAGGTTGCAAGGGGGTGCATGAGAGGTGTGGCGTGGGTTGGGGAGGGTGTGCAAGATTGCACGGGAGGTGTGGCATCGGTCAGGGGGGTGCGCGCAAGAGGTGTGGTGCGGGTCAAGAAGGGTACACAAGGGTGAGTCGGGGAGGGTGCCAGGGGGTCGCAAGAGGTGTGGTGCAGGTTGGATGGGTGAGGGAGGGTGAGGGAGGGTGTGCAAGAGACCTGGCACAGGTCGGCGAGGGTGCGTGGGGTGAGAGGCATGGCATGGTTCAGGTGCGCCAGAGGCTCGGGGAGGGTGTGTGAAGGGCACAAATTGCCAGTGCGGTGTGAGCGCACAGGGGCTGGGGGAGGGTGTGCAGGTAGGGGAGACTTACCCTAGCGACTTGCAACCTTCCCTGCCGGCTTCCCCAATGACTTTCTGGGGAAGCTAACAGGGAAGGTTGCAAATGGCGATCATGTGATCACAGGACACTGCAACCGGTTGCAAGTGCGAACGGGTTGCCAAGCGCCCAGATCGCTATCATGTGACCACGGGGGTGCTGGGACAGTCGGAACTCCAAGGGCCAGTCATAGCCACCATTCATTCAACACTGTTGCAACTTCCAACAGTCACTGAACGAATGGTCGTAGGTCAAAGACTACCTGTAATTTATTATGTAATAGCTGTCAAAACCATGCAAAAAATTTATTTGCATTTTTTTTTCACAAAAAGCTTGTGGAAAACGTATCTTCCTCCGAAATATTAACATCCACACAGGTTACATGTATTGCATCAAAAATAGATAATAAATTATTATGATCTATTAAACTGTTTCTCATCCATAATAATACATGTGTGTTATATTAGTTATAAAATTACATGAGTTATGAAGTATCAATCTTTAATCAATCTATTCCTGGTTTGACAAACTGAAGATGAAATTTCTCTCTTTTTTGGGGGGGGGGCAGCTTGAGTACTTACATATGCCTAAGGCTGCTATTCTAGAAGATTTTAAGGTACAGAAAATAGAAATAGCTCAATATAATAAACTGGAATAATAATATCTGATTCTACATAAATTAAACATTTTTTTCTGAGAATGTTTCCAGGTGATAAGATATACGTAACAGTGGCAAGACTTGGTACTGTTCTGATCCTGACAAAAGGAAGATTTGGCAAAGGAAAAAATTCGGCTAACATGAATCATAAGTTTAAATCTTATGCAACACTGAACTTGTGGAGTGCTGCTTTGTCCACATCTGATTTAAACTTTAAAAAAATACAAGAAACAAAAATAAAGAATAAAAGATGACAAAAACCAGACGACAAAGATGACAAAAACCAGACAGAAACAAAAAACAACAACAAATCCATATATTGCAAGGGGACTTCATTCACCCTTGCCAAAGGCCTGGGAGAAGAGTTAGAACTAGATCTGCTTTCAAAGCAACAGACTGGCATGTGGTATAATATATAATCTAAGCCATTTGCAGTAAAACTCTAAAAACTAATTCTATTTCATTGTTCTATTATTTATTTTGAATTTACATTTTAATAGCCCGTTTTTAAAGCATGTGCACTTCCAAAATTTTCATCATTTTGTTTCCTGCTGTCCTGGGAAACAATTCTTTGGATCCAGAATATGAGCTGTGATTACCTGTGGACACTTCTAAAAGAAATACAACTTTCTCCTTGCATGTATCCAAGTCTCCTGGCTGTTGAGGTTCTTCCCCAGTGTCTGGAGGCTGTGAGGGTCTGGATGGGGAAGAACAGGTTGTGGCTCAACCCTGCCAAGACTGAGTGGCTATGGGTTTGGGGTCGCCTGGATCCAGAAGTTGCAGAGTACCTATCTTTGGTTCTGGATGGAGTGGCACTACTCCATTCAGACTTGGTGCGCAATCTGGGGATTCTCCTGGACTCAAAGTTCCTGGTGGCAGCTGTGGCCAGGGGGGGGCTTTGCACAACTGTGCCTCGTCCACCAGGTGCGGCCATTCCTGGACCGGGAGGCCCTGCTCATGGTCACTCATGCCTTACTTCCATCCTGATTGGACTAATGCAGTGTACTCTACATAGGGCTGCACTCGAAAACCATCTGGAAGCTTCAGTTGGTCCAGAATGCAGCAGCACAGGTAGTTATGGGTGCATCTTGTTCAGCTCATGTACACCATTACTCCACAAGCTGCACGAGCTTTCAATAGGCTTCTGGGTGCAATTCAAGGTGCTGTTTATCACCTTTAAAGCCCTATATGGCATAGGACCAGGTTACTTGAGGGGCCGCCTTCTCCCAAGAACATCTGCCCACCCCACATGCTCCAGGTTTCTTCTTTTAAAGCTTGTCATCTTATGAGACCTAGGAAGTGTGCCTTTTCTGTGGTTGCCTCTTTTTCTCCGGAACAATCTCCCCACCCCCCATGCTCTATAAATGGCAGGCCCCAAGTCTTCTTGCCTTCAGGGAAGCATTTAGGCCTCGCTTGTACCTGGGGAATTAGGGGCCAATTGAGTGAAAGTCCCCTTTTGGTAGTTCTGTTATGTGCCGTCGCCATATTATATATTTTGTATTTATATTTTGTAATTGTTTATGGTCTATTTCTTTCATGCCTATGCTAATTCCATATTTATTAGTAGCATTAAGACAACAGATCAGTCCTCTATTTTTCATAGGTTATTTTTAAAAATATATAAAACAGAATACACACACACAGAGAGAGAGAACAAAATTAACAGAATTGTAATCAAAACCAACATTAAAATGAGCCAATAAAAAAATTAATAATTAAACGTTTGGAGGAAGATTTTTAAAATCTTCTTCTTGGAGGAGCCAAATATACCTCCACAGTGAGTGTTTCACAGCCTGGGAACAGAAGCCCTTTCCTGCATACCTAATAGTTGGTCTTTTGGCAGTGGGGCATCTTCAGAACAGCATCTCCTGCTGAACTGTGCAACTGGGCAGGCTCAAAGCAGGAAAGACAGATAATCAGATCCTAAGCTCTTCAGGACTTCAAAGGTCAACACCAATATTTTAAATTGTGCCTTGTAGACAACTACTAGTAATGCATCATCATATGATCCTTCTATCTTGCACCTGTTAGCATCAATTTCAATTTCAAGACCCTTTTCAAGGGTAGCCCCACAAAAAGTACATTGCAGTAGTCAAGCCAGGGTACAACCAAGGAATGGATAACTGTTGCGAAGTCTAACCAGCCCACAAATAGTTACAGTTGGTGCACTGTTAGTTTGCAAATAAGCACTTTGCCACAGACACCACCTGCAAATCTAATGACATCTGGGGGTTAAGGAACACTCTCAAACTGTGAATCTGCTCTTTCTGGGTGTTTCAACTTCATCCAAAACAGATTTCACTTCACCCTAGAGCATAGCTTTCCAAACTGTGTGTCGGGACACGTTAGTGTGTCGGCTGCAGTGTCTGGGTGTGTCGCGGCTGCTGCTGCCTCTGAGCCCTGCCAGGATTCCACGCAGGTCCTAGTGCCTGCCTTGTGCCTTGCTGCCTCCAAACCTGCTGATTCCGCACAGGTCCTAGTGCCTGCTTTGTGCCCTGCTGTAAGAGAGTGTCGCGAAATGATGCCCTGCTGTAAGAGTGTGTCGCAAAATGATGCATGTCTAAAAAGTGTGTCACCAACATGAAAAGTTTGGAAAGCTCTGCCCTAGAGACTTTATCAACAGTACTTACAACTTGTCTGGATTTATTCTCAGCTTGTGCTTCTTTATCCAGAGTAGTGTTTCTCAAACTTAGCCGTTTTAAGATGTGTGGACTTCAACTCCTAGAATACCCCAGCCAGCAATGCTGCCTGGGGTATCTAGGAGTTGAAGTCCACACATCCTAAAATGGCTAAGGTTGAGAAACACTGATCCAGAGCATTTTCAAGATTAGGCAATGCTCAAGGGTACTTACTGCTTCATTGGAGTTAGAAGGAAGAGTAACATTAGCACAGTGATAGCATCCCACTCCAGAGCTCCAAATGATATCCTCCAGTGGTGTCATCTAGATGCTAAACAGCAGAAAATGGCAAGATGGAACACTGCAGATCAATGACCTAGGTGTTGAAGTCTCCCAACACCACCTTTTGAGTCCATCCAAATAGGAAGTATCAGAATTGCTACAAAAATGTCCCCTGGGTCCGCCAGGCAGCCCAGAAGAATAACATTAACTGATGTTATGGAAAACCACCAAGAAGTCAAGGTAAACACCCATCTAGTTTTTGGCACAGACCATTTGCCAAAAAGACCAAAGCAGGCTCAGTAAAATATCCCAGATGAAACTACAACTAAAATGGGTCCAGAAAATCAGGTTCATCCAGATGCATCTGGAGCCCTAACACCACCAATTTTTAATTACCTTACCCCAAAATTCACATTTGTTGTGCTTGAACAACAGGACACAATAATCAAGCTAGTGCAAAATAGTAACACCACAGACAAGATATTATAAATGATTTATTTCCTATAACTGTATATCCCATCTTTCCTCCAACAGTGTAAGGGAGCTTACAGGAGGACCTGTAGCAAGCAATGCTAAAGAGGGAGGGGCTGTTGATCCAGTGATAACAGCGCAGGGGTTGCATGCAGTCTTTGAAACTCCCGATTGCTGGTGTCAAGCTCCTGACGTTAGTAGTGGATTAGCTAGATAGAAAAAGTGTCTGATTTACGATAAGGATTTTTTCCTACGTTCTAGCAATTACTGCTGCTGTGGAGATCATCCTGTTGGGAAATCCTCACGCTCCTCAACCCTTCCCTGCGTTATCTGGAGCAGCCCAGCGCGTTCGGGAAGCTTTTCCACCACCGCGTCCTCCCCCGCGAGCCTGGAACGGCGCATTCTGGAACGTCTGCGGAGACGGAGAAGCAATGCATGCTGGGTCACAGAACCCCGGCCGGCGCGAGAAGGAGAAGGCGCGCAACCTCCTGCCGCGCACGGAGAGCCGCCGAGCAACTCGTTTGCATCTGGGGAGGCTCCCAGAGAAGCTTTTGCTCCCACGGGATACTGGGATCTGGATCTTAGCCGCCACCCATCCACAGAACAAGCGCTTCGGATTAACGAGGTAGCCCTCGTTCCGGCCGCAGCGAGCGGGGAGCTCTAGAAAAGGCGGCGCGGCCAGCGGTGCCGGTTGGGCCCCTCGAGAGACTCCTCAGGCGCCTCGTCCCCGACGCTGCGGAAGCAGATCCCAACCCCGCTTGGCCCCTCCGCGCTACCTGGGCTGCTCAGCCTCCTCCTGCCGTCGCCGCTTTCCTCCATCCTGACTCCCATGTTCCCGGCCTGGACGCCGGCTCCTCGCCCGTAGGGCCGGTCCCGGGGGACCCGGCGCCTCTCGGCTGTTTCCGTCTCCCTCCTCCCTCTCTGCGCAGGCAAAGCAAGGCAAGAGGCGGGCCTGGTCGACGGCGGGGTTGCTATGGTCACCGTCGCTCGCTTCGCCGCCGGGAGTGTTACGTCCTAGGACCAGGAAGGGCGGAGAAGGGGCGGGGAAGATGAGCGGAAAGGGCCCGTCTCACTCCGGGCACATGGTCTCTGGGACAAGCCCCAAGTCTGTCTCGCTTGGCGTGGCGGCCTCGCTCAATTGGGGGGCCGAATTTCCTGTCCCGTAATTGTCAGCAGCATGGAGAATATAGGCCTTGCAGTTTCTGGAGGGCACCAGGTTGGAAGAAGCTGCCGAAAAGGAAGAGAGTTAAAGAAGGGGTGAGAAAGAGGATAAACAGCTCCTACCTCGACTTATCGGGCCATCCTATACCTACCTACTCGGAAATAAAGCCTTCTGGCCTCCAGTGGGACGTTTCTACAATGGTTGTCCTAAGCTTTGCTTTGGGCATCCTGCTTTGTACACTCCACTGAGCACAAGAAAGCTTAATCCTGCATACATAGTATTTAGGAAGTCTGCAGAAGGATTTCAAGGCATGATTACCAACCCATGTGGGCTTAAGGTTACTAGATATCTCAACAGGCAAAGGAGGACATGGACAATTGGAAAGGAGGACAAATGGGAAAGAAGGACTCACTGTTAAACTTCCTTGGCATTGGCAACAAAAATGACAGAAAAACTGCAAAAAAAAAAAGTACTTAGGCCTACATGTATATGAAATTACTTTTTCCAGCATCAGAAAGACTGGTTTTCAATGGCAGGAATGTGCTAGAGCCAGTTAGGAGGCAAAAGCCTTCAGTGTGTAACTGATTAAGGTTCTCTTCGATTGATTAAGGTTTTGTCAATTTCAAGCAGCAGTGCCAGGGCAAGCCAGCCAATGGTACTAATCAACTAAGGTCACAGATCTGAGCTTGTTAATTTGTGGTTAGCACTTGCTGCTCAGGAAGAGACAGCTTGTAGGGAAAAAAAGCTGGACAATATTTGATTTTAAGGCTATGCCTGCCAGACAGAGGACATGAGGACAAAAAGGAGGACACGTATTCCTTTGGCCCGATGTCTGGTAACCCTATGTGCATTTGCCTGGTGGTAAGATTCATTGGCTATAGTTGGCATTGCTTTTAAGAAAACGTGCTTACAATTGTTCTTACAAGACAATATCTGCCTGATATTGAGGCAGATCAAATTTGTACAGGTAAATCATGGGAAAGCCAAAATCCCTTTCTGCGCCATAGAAAATAAAAGTATTAATGCAGTTCTGGATCTTAGAGATCCCTATTTTTCTTTTACGTGGTGGAGGTAGGGTGGGAGGAGAGTTAGTTTTGATTTTATGGCTTCCAGCCGCTATATTTCTGTGGTATGGGAGACACTATGGCAATGCCTGTTCATACTGCATTTGCACAATCCAAGGGTGGGAAATTGCCACAGAAAAGACTGTCAGTCCCATCACTGCATGCAATGTGGAAATGGGATGCAAGAGAAGCTTGTCCCAAATTACAATAGGAATTCCAGCTTCAATGAATTCCAGCTTCAGTAAAGGACATGGCTCTTTAAGTGAACATTTTATTTAGCAAGTACAATCATTTTCATCCCTGAAGTATCATAAGGTGCCCCTGCTGTATTCATACATTGATAAAGCAGGGATATTTATTTTATTAACAATTTTATATTCTGCTTTTCTGCATATATAAACACTCAAGATAGCTTACAACAATAAAACAAAATGCAAAATATCAAACACAGCTTAAAATCTATTAAAATTCATATCATTAAAATCTATTAATAGTTAAAAGCTTGGTGGAAAGGATATTTTATGACTCTTGTGATTTTATAAAAGTTGAAATCTTGAATCTTAATGGAGCTCATTATTTATTTGCTTTGTTCATTATATCCCTCCCAGCCTTTCTTCCATCATGGAGCTCAAAGCAGTTTCCAGAGACTCTCCCTTAGAAACACTGAATATCACTGCATTATGTGCTTTCAGTTCATGCCCTCTTAAGATCATAATTTTCTAACAATACATAAGAGGAGTACTCAGAAACAAATCAAGTTTCAAACATGAATGAAGACCACTTTTGCTTACCTCATTCACTACTCCATTTGAAGTGATTTCCAAGTAACAGCCTATTAAATGGAATATTTTCATTCCAAGGATAAACAAACTAAAGAAATGTTAAAGTGCTGACAGAGACTACAGTATCTCAAATTCTGGTAAAATAATATGTATGCAAAACAGGTCCTGTGCCTGAAGAATCTAACTTTAATTGAAAAAACAGCATGAATGTGCTTTCTGTTCAACTGAATGGTAAACTAGCCCAATCTGATGTTTATTTAAGCAGCTATGAACCAAAAATATTAAATAGGAAATAATGGATATGCTGAAAATCTCTGGATATTCAAGCTGAAAGACTTGTGTACTTTGAAAGTAGAACCATTAAGTCAACCATGATTAAGTTTTTAAAAGAATTAACAAACAATAGCACTGTATAGTCGAAGACACATACCCTCTCAGCAGTTATAATCACCAGCAGCAACACACACCCTCCACTTGGGCACAGACAGAATCTTCTAGCTGTGCTCCTGTCCTCTGAAGATGCCAGCCACAGCAACTGGCGAAACGTTAGGAACCAAAACTGCCAGAACACAGCCACACAGCCCGGAAAACCCACAACAACCATCAAACAATAGCACCTTTAATTCATAATGTTATTTTTATTATAAAGTTTTGTATTAATACACCTGTGTTTTTAAGCCATTTGAGCATGTTACTGGATTTTTAAAAATAGTCCATAATTCAGTTTTGAGCACTTCAGTGACCTTAAACATACTAGTTCTGTACCAGATTGTTCCTGAGTAGTATGTGTGATGACCTTATTTTCTTTAGAAATTCTGAAATGTAATAATTTAATAATTTCTCAAGTCTATTGCTCCCCTACCCAAGTCCAAATGGTCCATTTGAGCAACATTGGAGCACACATGTAAGGATAAATTCTAGAAATAATTTAATATGGTTCATTATATTAAAATCAATTGAATGTAAATGTTCATGTATATTAACGAAGGCTATTATTTATTATGTAGCTGAAGTATGCTGAATTTATTTCATTTTTCCATAATAATACAGAATTAATGTAGGATTAAAATATTAGAAGATGAAGAGTTTAACTGTCAAGTCCTGTGGCCAGGAACAAAATAGTGCATTGCCCTCCCATTTGATATACAGAAATAAACTGCATCAGCAGTTAGATTTTGCATCAATCCTGGTGACAGAACAGTTTCCTTCACTGCATTTTGGGATGCCAAACTAGTTTAGAGGGTGAAGGATAGCCATATAGCAATACTTCTCTGACTCTAACAGTGAGAAATGGTCAAAGGCTCTGACTGCTACTATATATTACAGCAGAGACCGTAATGCAGTGTCTAAAAATTATAGCACTCCCACACATACAACCAAAAGTATGGATCTGGTATGTAGACAACATACCTTTGTCATAATAAAAAAGGAACAACTGGAGAAGACACATGAAACAATCAACAACATCTTCAAGGGAATAAAATTCACAAGGAAAGAAGTAAACAAAAACACACTACCTTTCCTGGATATCCTCATCACCAGAGGAAACAATGGCAAATTAGAAACGTAAGTCTATATAAAAACAACCCACACTAACCAAGTGCTCCATTACCAAAGTAACAACCCAACCACCCACTAGAGGAGCTGTGTAAGAATGAATACAAATGCACTGCAGCAACACAGAATACCAGAAAAAGGAAACAGACTACCTATACAACACCTTTCAACGAAACGGATACCCACGCAACTTTATCAAAAAGTGCCTGATCACTCAACCCACTATAGCACAACGAACACAAGCTATGAAAAGGATAACATTGCCATACATCAAAAACATTTCAGAAACAACTGACAGACTATTACAACCACATGGCATCACCATAGCATACAAACCAACTAAAGCCCTCCAAAACATCTTAAGCAAACCAAAAGACCCAGTAGCCCAAGAAGAAAAAACAGGAGTTCTCTACAACATACAGTGTAAGGACTGTGACAACCACTATGTAGGACAGACAGGCAAAAGACTAGCAAAGTGCATCCATGAATACCAACTAGCAGTCAGAAGACACAATGAAAACTCCTGAATCTCACAACACATGGACAGACTCAACCATGGTTTCAACTGGGAAACTGAGCATCCTAGACCAAGCTAAATCCAAAAAAACACTAGGGAATTCCTGGAAGCTTGGCATTCAGACAAATCAGCCATCGATAGACACATAGAGATAAAACACTTTTACACACCATTCAAAAGAGACAATAAAAAGCTAAGAAGGAAACAAAAAGTCCAGAACACATCCTCTCCAGCAGCCAACACCCAGATAAGCAGGAATTAACACCAGACAAACAAGCAAAAAACAATACCCTAATCAAGGAACTACCAAGGAAAAAACAGCAGGGCAAGCTACTGTATAAAAACAGGGAGCAAACCCCACACCCATGAGCACTGATGATGTTACCTAGTTGGGTAATGAAATGTCTGCAAGCAAACAACCAAGCTCAGAGAGCACCAAGGATTCCACTGCTACTATATTCTTCTGTATCTGCCATCAGATTTGACTCACTGCTTAATAGAAAGGCCAGTCCTGCTAACTCATGTGTTTTAGAAAGAGAAAAGCTTGATTGCTTGTAGGCCCTATAGTATATGCAAACACTGCTTTGTGTCTACTACTGTTTGCTTGCTTGTTTGTTAAATATATATCTCTTTTTTCCTCCAGGTTTGTCTCTATAACTCTCAAATGTTTCTTCATTTCCCTGTATAATCTTCATCCATATTTTATTTATAGTAGATTATTACAAGCCATTTTAAACTCCTGAAGGAAACGCGGGCTATAAATCTAATGAAGAAATAATAGCCTTTGTGATTGTTGCTAAATTCCTTTGCTTGCTGATTCAAATGAACTATAGTAGGAAAGGGCATTGCTGAAAAGTAGGGGAAGAAGTGTTTTCTTCCATGCTTGGCCCACTGTTAATTATCTGAGGTCTTCATACATATATTTACTGCTGAACAGAACCACTCCAATAATCACTGCAGACCTTGAACAGGTATTCATTTTCTAAATAGCAGCTATTGGAATACAGTGAAATGTAAGGGATTCTGGTAAGTTACCAAAATAATAGATAAAAAACTCTGAAAGTAAATAGTTATTGTTTATTGTGACATAGGTTTTTCTTTAAAAAAAATTACCCTGTTCAACCAAGCAGTGAGACAAGTCCCTACCTGGGCTGTACTGAGCTCTTAATTCTCATTTGATTTTCTGTTCACATAGCATTCTTGAAATATATTAGGAAAGTATAAGTTATGGAACTTATCCAAAAAGAAGACTAGGTCCCCCCACCCCCCATCATAATGTTTCATTATTTTTAAAGGTAAAAATAATTTACCTTTCAAATTGAAGCATCTTAAATTAATTGAGAATATGATAGTGGAAGCAGATCAGATTTTTCTGCCTAACATTCCTTTTTGGGAGGTGGTGTGACTTAAATTCAGGGTTGCAATCATCAGAAGTGCATACTTAGTAAGGGTGTTAGAACAGCACAGTGCCAGCAGTACAAAGTTATCACATTTTTAAAGGAGAGTGGACTGAATAGTATGCTTTATGTACACCCCCTCCCACTTCCAGTGCTTCTCTGAATGTATGAGTGAATCTCTAATGGAGCCTCCCATTGGAATGGAGTAGAATTTAATCAAGGGTGTTGGTCCCTGAAGTTCAGGGGCAGGGTACTTAGTAGGGTTCTAAATAGAAACATGTTAGTAAATATTACTGTAAATGTGTGATGGGGACCCCAGAGAGATACGGCCCTATACCATGCAGTAAATTGTTTGACTTGCCTGGAATTTATATATTGATGGGAGCGTGCTGTGACTGGGTGCTGAATTATATTTTGTCTTGTGTTTTGTGGTGCAGTGTTTAGTGTTTAGAGCTTTCCAAAGTTTTCCCACGGCGACACAGCAACCGCCGTTGGTGTGTCGCCGCGGGAAAACCCAGAAGTGCCGCCATTGCGGCAGCGTGCAAAAACCCGGAAGTGCTGCTGCCGCTTTCGGTTTTTGCGCGCTGCCATTGGTGTGCGCCGTGGGAAAACCCGGAAGCGCCGCCATTGCGGCAGCGCGCAAAAACCCAGAAGCGCTACTGCCGCTTTCGGGTTTTGCGCACCGCTGTGGCTGTGGCGCTTTTGGATTTTTGCGCGCTGCCATTGGTGTGTCGCCGCGGGAAAACCTGGAAGTGCCATGAGCGCTTCCGGGTTTTGACGCGACACATCTGGGCCCCGCAGGCGACACACTTTTGTGTCGCGACACACAGTTTGGAAAGCTCTGGTTTAGATGATGAATTACAACCAGGGAGGCCCAGTTCAAGTCCATCCTGTTATAGAAGCTCATTGGGTGACTTTGGGCCAGTCATGCTCAATCAGCCCAACTTTCCTCCCAGGGTTATTGGGGAATAAAATTGGAAAGGGAGTGCTATGTATATCACTCTATGCTTCTGAAGGAAAGTCAAATTATTAATCTAGCTGATAAATTCCAAATATGGTGGTTGGTAGAAACAAGTTTTCTCTAAGGATTATCACTTCCCATTGATCTCAGTGAGGCAGCAAATATACAGTACCAGCCTTGACTTGGTGTAAAGTTTCAACTTCATCATATGTGTATCATGGGGTGAAATAGATACTGGATAGCAAGCATTTACACCATGCATGACCGCACCATGTCCCCACCCTATTTTTATCAATTCCACTGGCAAAGTGATGGTAGATTTTTGTTGGAATAGTGGCACAGTTCTGTTGATCTAGCTGCCTGTAAACGGATATTGCTACATCCTAACCCTCCTCCACCCATCAGAGAATCTTCAGGTTAGGATTCCTCTGCTAGGTAGCAGTTATGCCAACATTTTGCCTGGAGCAGTTACTTTGCATCTTATGAATGCAGAGCTAATAAATGAAGAATTCTGTAGAACTCAAGCAGTAAACAACAGCCCAATCAAGGAACTCCCAAGGAGAGAACAACATCCCCACCAACACAAGCAGGGCAAACCACTGTATATAAACTGAGAGCAAACACCACTCCCTTTTCGCACTGAGGATGTTGTCTAGTCAGGCAATGAAATGTCTGCAAGAAAACAACAAGGCTCAGAGAGCACCAAGGACTCCACTCAAGTTATTTTATTGGTTCTATAATTCTGATAATGGCTTTGTCTTTTTACTTTTTAATTTACTAAGAGCAAATTCTAGGAATGTTAGAAAGCAATGTGGTTGATTGACATTGCACAAATGAACAGAGGCTTGGTTTCATTCACACAATGGATTTTTTTAAAAAAGGAAAAATCCCTGACTGAGCATACTAAGCATTTTAAGAGTATTCCAACTATTCCCTGGTTACCAGGCAACACATCCCCTATAGCTAAGGAATGTACTAACTTCTATTTCCCTTCTGTCAATAGCCACTGTTCATTAGAATTGCTCTTGTTCTAGAATTCTGGCCCACTCACATTTACTGCTTTTCAGCAGAATGACAGCAACTTGAATAGGTTCTTTACCTTTTAGACCCCTTTCAAAGTCAATGCATGCATGCATAGAATGGCTTTTAGATTAATCTTAGTTTACTTATGGAAGAAGAGGGTGTGATGGCTCAGTGGTTAAGACGCCAGGCTTGTCAATTGGAAGGTCGGCAGTTCGAGACCCGAGTGCTGTGTGATGGAGTGAGCTCCCGCACTCGCCCCAGCTCTTGCCAACCTAGCAATTTGAAAGTATGCAAATGCAAGTAGATAAATAGGTACCACTTTGGTGGGAAGGTAACAGCGTTCCACGTGCGTCATGCCAGCCACATGACCGCGGAAACATCTTCGGACAACGCTGGCTCTTCGGCTAACAAATGGAGATGAGCACCGGCCCCTAAAGTCAGACACAACTGTGTGGGGGAACCTTTACCTTTACTTATGGAAGAAATGGAAAGTTGAATGTGTTATCCATATCATTTGCTCAAAAGCGAGTCAATGAACTCATTATAATCCTACCTTGAATATTGTACTGGAATCTTTATTGTACAAATTGATTAAATTGTATATTCTATAATGCATATTTGTTGTTCAGTCATTTAGTCATGTCCGACTCTTCGTGACTTCATGGACCATAGCACGCCAGGCCTTCCTGTCCTCCACTGTCTCTCGGAGTTTACTCAAATTCATGTTCATTACAATGGTGATGCTATCTAACCATCTCATCCTCTGCCGTCCCCTTCTCCTTTTGCCTTCAGTCTTTCCCAGCATCAGGGTCTTTTCCAGTGAATCCTCTCTTCGCATTAGGTGGCCAAAGTATTTGAGCTTCAGCTTCAGCATCTGTCCTTCCAATGAATAATGCAATAATGCATATGCATCCCTACAAATAATACACAAGATCAAGGAAGCCAATCATTTACCACAAAATTGACTTAACTTTTCTAATATATGGAGATAATCAGATTTAAAAATTATTTGGAACAGTGATGTCCCAGAATCTGTAAGTTGAATTAAAATGGCAGTAATTTAATATGAGCCAGTTTTGTGTAGTGGTTAAGGCACCAGACTAGAAACCAGGAGTCCGTGATTTCTAGTTCTGCCTTAGGCACAAAGCCAACTGGGTGACCTTGGGCTAGTCACTCTCTTTCTGTCCTAGGAAGAAGGCAATGGCAAACCACTTCTGAAAAACCTTGCAAAGAAAACTGCAGGGACTTGTCCAGGCAGTCTCCGAGAATCACGCATGATTGAATGAATATAGATAGATAGATAGATAGATAGATAGATAGATAGATAGATAGATAGATAGATATTTCAGTGATTGGCATGTAAAAACCTATTCACCTCTGGATTTCCCTTTGAAGTACACAATTTTTCCATTTTCTTTTGTGATTTCCTATAAGCTTTTCAGAGTGGAATTAAGGACACGAGAAGTTGCAGCTATACTTTATTTCAATTTGAAATGCCAGGGATTAAAGAACCCCAATGCTAATTAGCAGCATTAACAGAACAAATCAAGAAGTTGTGAATCTGATTTTAGTCATCCAAGCCAAAAATTCTGAGTTTGTCTTCTGCAATATGATTCCAGCCTTATGTTCCATATACAGAAGCTTATTTGCTAATTAACCATTAAGAAAATGTATGTCCCCAAAGAATGGTCGCATGTTTTAATTTTTTAAATCACATAGTAATAGCCTGGATTTGTAAAAATAGAGACCTTTGTGGCACTACAAAATCAATAGATTTATGGTGTGATCTATCTGCATACACTTGAATTTAAAAATAAATTCCTCTGATTTCTCATCGCAAGTGAACACAGTCTTAATTGTATGTTTTGATATATCTGAGCATTCTCTTTACAGGGGGAAACCTGTAAACATAGAGGTCAAAATGTAGATGTACATACAGCACATTTTGTAATATTCTAGGTACTTTGGATATAGAGTAACCAAAGGCTAGCTGAACCAGAGAGAATCCATGTTTGAATGGAATGTAACCTTTGCAGGCTTGCCTAGCAAATAATCTTTTATAGTGATCATATGGATATGGATATGAACAATATGATGAATACTCTGTCTAATTAAGTACCTTACAATCCATCTGAATGTATAGGGATATGAAAGTGCAATAGCATGCTAGGACTGACAAACAACCATGTGCCAAAGACCAGGAGAATATTAAAGTATGATTCATGAATAAAAGTACCAAGAATCAGGACAGGAACTTCCATGAATGCCTGGCTATAGATGATAGATTTGGTAGTGTGTCTGGGTGGAAGCTAGAAGTATGTACGTAGATATGTATGAAGATCTGTAGGTTCCTACAGCCAGGCTCTATGCTGCAACTGAATTTGTTCTAACCCACTTGATAGAGATGGTCAACTGATGGAATTAAACTTAGGCATTCAGGAGACTGAGTGGTCAGAGTTTCCTCAGCTGAGATCCAACCGGCTCTCCTGGAGCAGGCTCCTCTGTCTCAGACTCTTCTGAATCAGAGCTGGCTGTGACAATTTGTTAGTCTGAAAAAGTGCTACCAGACTCCCTCTGATTTTTTGCCAGACTAACACAGCTCTCATCCTATAACAAAAGAATGGCTGTATTCCAGCTTTGATTAACCTGTACAATTGTATTATGTACTGTTGTTTTCTGTAGTGATTGTGCCCACTGGGGGAAAAGATCCTGAGAGAGGAGGGAAAAACCCTCCCAAGACCAGTGGCTTGGGAGACATTGCTAAGATTCAGTCTGTACTTTTTCTGCTTGAAAGTCTAGTTTACAGGATACTCTTTGTTACAAATTCAAATAGGACCTAGAGAAATAAATGCTTTAAGGTACTATGTGGGCAAATGCCATGTAGATGCATCATAAAAAGATCTAACTTCCTGAAGTATCACCCAAGCAGACTTTAGGATAAGTTATGTTATTAAAGGATGTAAGTTAAAGAACAGGCAGTTACTCTGTGGAAAATCTCCAGAGGAAGTCATTATTGCAACAAACACACCAAAGCATCCATGAACATTAAAGACTAGCATATTCATTTTGACATAACTTTTTATGGACATGAACATCATTGACAAAAGTAGATAGAGGCCCTAAAAGCTTATGATAGAATGAATTTGTTAATATTTAATAACAATTACATACTATAGAGTTCTGGAAATTATGCCAGGATACTGCATCCCTGATCTGCTGGTCTCAAACTTTCAGCCAGTCTATATATAAAAAAAGTCAATCTGTTTATTTGGGCTTTTTCATTTTGCTCAGTATTTATCTTGTGAAGAGATGGGACTGAACTGCAAAAGAGCATTAAGAAGACTTCTAAAGAATAAGATCTCATCCAGCATTTTGTGTTCCACAGGGACCAAATACAGGTGTATATACAAGTCAAATTTATGGACATTCCAGAGATGCCTTGAAAAAGGAATACATTTTCCAAAATGTGTTCCTCCCTATCTCCCTTGTTTATTTCATTGCCTGCTCTTCTCTTTTGGTGTTCCACTGTAGCCAAATGTAGGTGTTTTCAGGAAGCTCATAAACATGAAGGTGAAGGTGATACCCCTCTTCTATGTAGAAGCTATGAAGATCTTGACTCGTGTAAGGCTCTGTAGACCCAAAGTCCTTGTATGGTACCATCAAACTTTTTTTTGTAGGAAACAAAGTACAATAGAGAAATAGGTAGATAAGCCTCTACACAAGTAGTATTTCCCATCCTATAGTGGAAAACTGAAAATTCTAGCCCCATCCTCTGAAGATATCAATGTGTCACTGCTCTGCCTCCTGTGAGCCTTGACCACCAGAAAATATAAATTACTGGTGTGGTGCCCATCACAATAAGTCCACTTCTGATCGAGTTGGAATTTTAGGGTTTTCAATTCTTTATTACGGTCACAGACTAGAATTATAAATGCAATACATTAAAATACATTAAAATACAAAATACATTAAATGAAATGAGTGAAGCTTAATATATTTGCAATTGGTAGAGTCGTCAATGGGCAGTCAAAGTCTGCCTTATTTTGCAGACTGTATAGCAAAATTTAGCTACATTCAGGGAGACTAAATCATTCTGATCAGTTAGCAACAGTTGGACATAAAAGGGATCAGAATTTCCTGGATATTTTATCAAATGAGGAGTTATTAAGTGGGTTTGTGAGTCCTTATAATATATACAGTATAACAGGACATGTGCTATAGTTTCGATAGCCCCTTGTCCACAGGGGCACAATCTCAGCTCGTACGGAACTTTTTTGTATCATCCCTCCAAAACTACTGTAGGGAGAGCATTACAGCGTGCCAAAGTTAATGCTCTCTGAAATTTGGAGACAGTTATGAGAGTTAGGTATCTCACTGGCTTATAAGAAAAAACTTGATTGCCCAGAAAAACGTTTTTAGGCAAAGCAGACTGATCCTGCTGGATTTCCAGGTCTTTGATACGCTGCTTAAATTCACTAAGTGCACGCTCATAACCCATCATTAAGAAAGTCTCACTAGAGAAGCTGAGATGTTGTATTTTTTGTAGGATAGACCTGAGCCATACTGATTTGTAATTATCCTTGATAAGGAAAGAACCTAAACCTATAGGAAAAAACAGTAGTTTCAACCAATGTGCTCTAATGCAAGTCCTTGCACCTGTTTCAACTTTAGACAACCCTGCTTCCCTTCTTAATACTACATTTGGGATACAAGAGGCTACCTGAAATATGGCCCTTAAGAATTTGGATTGAACCCTTTCCAGGGGTGTAAAAGAAGGATATGGTCCTAACTGGGCACCAAAGAGTAGGGTTGGTTTGCTTTGTTTTATTTTATTTTTTCAATATTTTGTTCAGGGCTGGGGGCCAAAGTTGGATTTTTTTTAAAGGAATACTTGTCTGAAGAGAGTAGGTTTTGCAGGGACAGGAATATATTGATTCAGGTGAGATTGAGAAATGGTTGATAGATTGTCTGAGTTCAATTTCCATCCCTTAATTTAGGCAGATCTGTTGTAGCTTCAGGACTTTCTCTACTATTATGTGGGCTAGAAACTTGCTTTAGTCTTTTTGAAATAATGGTCAAATTGAAACACAGATTAAAATCCATGTTCTGTGAAATCTTCCATCTGTATGGATATTTGATCACCAAAGCCCCCAATTAAATCTGTAAATTATTTGACTGCTGTAGTTCTAGGGTTAGTGACAATTTAAAAGTTCACTCAGCATAAAAGAAATATGGCTGTTAGGAAGTATTTTGGTGAATTTGGGGTTGCTTGCACTATTAACAAACTGATGTTCTTGAGTGTCAATATATAGCAGGCTATTATAAATAGGGGAAAAAAACCCATGAGAGTCAGTTCCCATGGTAGCATTTGCAGCTGTAAAACTGCAGTAGACACACTGTTATGAGCCTAATGTTTGCAACAGCTGGTTTCCCTCCTCTTGCTCATGAATAGGAAACTAACAACAGGAGACAGTGATTTCTAGTACTTGTTGGAATTCAGCAAATCAAGCATGCCTCATTAGCATATGGGTGATTGCTCTAGGAGGCAAACTCTGTGCTAGAGGAAGTTGCTTGTTGCCCCTCCCACTTCCTCTCTCTCTCTGCTCCTTCCACTGACAGAGAAGCAGCATGCAAGCTTTTTCTATGCACGAGTTTACACAACGTTAAGCTCTGCTCCATTCACTGGTTCTAACAGGCCACTGAATGTTCTTCAGTACTTACCCCTGATTAATGAATAGGATGATAAAACAAAAAATAGATAGCAAGTTATGATGCATATTTCCTAGAATCTATACCAGTCCCAAAACCTGGTGCCACCCATATGTGTTGGGTGGTTACAGCTCCCAGAATTCCCAGCCATATGGTCCATTGCCTATGCAGCTAGATATTGCAGGAAGTTACAGTCCTAACTATCTAGAAGGAAGGGTTTTAAATTGGGAGAGGCAGATCTAAATTTAGTCTAGCTTCACCAAGTATGTCTTTGGACTATAGGGAGTGCATGAGGGTGAATTGATAATGAGGTTTGAAAGATAATATAACCCAATAGCTTGCCTGCCTACCTGCCTGCCTACCTGCCTGCCTACCTGCCTGCCTTGCAATTGTACCTAACTTTCCCCTAAGAAGGCAGCACATATTGTGTTCCCTCCTATAGTAAGGAAGGATACAAGAGGTGATGACTGTCAAAATCATCCAGTGACTTTCATGGTTGGATGGGATTGGAGCCTGAGTCACCTAATCCAACACTCTAATTTAGTCTAGCCCTAATTTGATATACTGAGCTAGCTTTATCGAGCCCACTGTAACCAACCCAAAGTGACATCCTCCAGATTTATTGGGAATGAAGCTCTCAGAATTCTCAGCCAGCATGTGTCATGCTGGTAGGAATTCCTGAGAATTGTAGTTCCAACATATATGGAGGATACCAGATTGGGCAAGGGGGCATTTATCAGTATATTATACTTGCTGTAACTGCATTAACATATTCCAGTGCTATCCTGAATATGCAGACAAAATTTCAGCACAGTATGAGAGGAACTAAGTGTTGGAAATTCAGCAAATCAACATGCCTCATTTGCATGTAGATGAGTTCATCCCAGGATGCAATTCTCCATGTCTTTGAGGAAGTTGTTTTGTTGCCACTCCCACTTCCTCCTCCTCCCTTCGTAGTCAGTTCTCTCTGATTTCTTCCACCAAAGGAGTAGGACACACATGCCTGTGCTCCTTCCATCAAGAGGCCATGCCTAGGCCTCAAGATCCTTTTCTCCACGCAGCCCTGGCAGCAACATAGGGCCAGGGGTCTAGGGAACCAAAGAAGAATCATTTCTCAACAAAATGGAAGTAACTGGACCAATAAACATAAGAACTCTTTTGTACTTACTTTTTGAACCTACTATGTCTAAGCGTGTGTTTCTTTATGCTTGGGTGGGCTAACAGTGTAAGGTTAAGAACCTGGATCTCTCTAACATGCTCACTGGCTCCATTTTTAAACAATATTATTTTTTCTGTGCACGAGCTTATACTACATTAAGCTCTGCTCCATTCACTGGTTCTAACAGGCCACTGAATGATCTTCACTAAGAAAGACACCCGCTGGGAAAAACACCTTGATAAGACAAGAGTAAATACATCGATGAAGGTTCTCAGTCATCCAGGTGGAACAGTCTGTAGCTTGAATCATGTCAACTGGATTTCTATTTTCTCAGTGGAAACGTTTCGCTCCTTATCCAAGAAGCTTCTTCAGTCTGAGCAAAGTTAGTAAGGGAATCCTTAAATATGTTTCTAGGGTGGCTGTGTGACCTTGCACCTGGGGCTAGGTCATGGTTATTTGATATGTTTATTTCTAAGTCCCTTTATCATCCAAAGGAGGATCGTTAGGATTACCATGCTGCTGTTGAGCTTGTGAAATGGTCTTAATCTTCCTAGGCCAAGGGTCGGAAATGGCGGCTCTTGAGCCAGATCTGGCTCTTTGGCCCCTTGGCTCTGGCTCTCTCTCTCTGTCTGCTGCCCGACATCCGGAAAGCCAGTCCCCGGAAGCAGCGTGAACCCTGGGGAAGAAACAGAGACGCTGATTGGTGGAGGCTCAGAAGGAAGGACGCCTCCAACAATCAGCGCGCGCCAAAGGGGAGCAGAGAGGCGGGCTGAACAAGGCGAAGCCCGATTGGCCCTGCTTCCCAGAGGTGCTCCAAAAAGACCGGCGCGGGGCCTCGCTCAGCTGCGCGCGGAAGCGCTCCAAAAAGACTGGCGCGGGGCCTCGCTCAGCTGCGCTGGGCTGTGAAGCTGGACGAGCCGCTGGACCTGGAGCGCTTCCGCGCGCAGGTGAGCGAGGCCCCGCGCCTGTCTTTTTGGAGCGCTTCCGCGCGCAGCTGAGCGAGGCCCCGCTCCGGTCTTTTTGGAGCGCTTCCGTGCGCAGCTGAGCGAGGCCCCGCGCCGGTCTTTTTGGAGCTCTTCCGTGCGCAGCTGAGCGCTGGGCTGTGGAAATGCGCTCCAAAAAGACCGGCGCGGGGCCTCGCTCAGCTGCACGCGGAAGCGCTCCAAAAAGACCGGCGCGGGGCCTCGCTCAGCTGCGCGCGGAAGCGCTCCAAAAAGACCGGCGCGGGGCCTCGCTCAGCTGCACGCGGAAGCGCTCCAAAAAGACCGGCGCGGGGCCTCGCTCAGCTGTGCGCGGAAGCGCTCCAAAAAGACCGGCGCGGGGCCTCGCTCAGCTGCGCGCGGAAGCGCTCCAGGTCCGGCGGCTCGTCCAGCTTCACAGCCCAGCGCCAGCGCGCCCGGACCGGCTCAGAGATGCGCGCCGCCAGCAGCGCCTCCGCCTTGGCCAGCCTGCGCGCCTTGGAGAGCTGGGGTGCAGCGGGACGGGAGTGTCGCCGGCGGCCCACAAGGACTGGCCATGGAAGTTGAGCGAGGGGCGGCCGGCTAAGTGCAGCGCAGCCCTGTATCTTACCCTTCCACGCAATTGGATCCCGCCCCCAAACCCCACTCCCTTCCGCGCGATTGGCCCCCGCCCGCAAACCCCGCCCCCTTCCACGTGATTGGCCCCCGCCCGCAAACCCTGCCCCCTTCCATGCGATTGGCCCCCACCCGCAAACCCCGCCCCCTGGCTCTCGAGCATTTCAAAATGTGCACGAGCATGTCAAAATGGCTCCCGGCATAAAAAGTTTGCCGACCCCTGTCCTAGGCACAAAAGACAAAGCAGGAAGGAAAATAGGAGGAAGATTGTGCCTGAGGCCCCCACCTCTATTCAAGGAAGGATTTTCCAAGTTGGCATAAATGGACTCCTTGACTCCTCTCTCAAACCACCTATCTTCTCTGTCTAAAATGTGAACATTAATGTCCTCAAATGACTGTCCTTTTTCCTTTAGATGAAGATAAACTGCTGACTCTGGTCCTGTGGTGTTACTTCTCCTGTGTTGGGCCATCCTCCTGTACAAAGGTTGTTTGGTTTCTCCAATGTAAGAGTTCAGAGCACTCCTCACTGCACTGGATTGCATACACTACATTGCTTTTCTTGTGTTTTGGAGTTTGATCTTTGGGGTGTACAAGCCTCTGTCTCAGTGTGTTGGTGGGTTTGAAATATACAGGTATGTGGTGTTTGCCAAATATCCGTTTTATCTTTTCAGACACGCCAGCCATGTAAGGAATGACCAGGTTCTTCCGTTTACTCTGAGTCTCAGCCCTATCTGTTGCTGTTTTAGGTCTGGTAGACTTAGATTTAGTGAAGGCCCAATTTGGATATCCACAGGCCTTCAGAGCTGTTCTCAGGTGCTGATTTTCATTCTCTTTGGAATCCATGGAGGTGGGGATGGTTTCTGCTCTGTGTGACAATGTCCTGATGACTCCTAGTTTGTGCTGCAGTGGATGGTGGGAGTCAAACATCAGATATTGATCTGTGTGTGTGGGTTTCCTGTAGATCCCTATTTCTAGCTTGCCACCGGTCCCAGTGAGGACTTCACAGTCTAGGAATGCCAGTCTGATGTCCTTGGTGTCTTCTCTGGTGAACCTAATGTTGGCATCTATGGTGTTTATATGGTCCGTGAAGGCCTGTACTTCCTGGGCCTTGATTTTGACCCAGGTGTCATCCCCATACCTGAACCAGTGGGTGGGCACCATTCCCTGGAATGTGTTGAGTGCTTTCTTCACTTCTTCCATGTATAAATTGGCCACAATGGGTGACACAGGGGAACCCATGGCACAGTCGTGTTTTTGTCTATAAAAGTCACCTCTGTATGAGAAATAAGTGGTGTTAAGACACAGGTCCAGAAGATGGCAGATCTGGTTTGGGTTGAGATGGTTTCTCCTTTCAAGGGTGCTGTCCTCTTCTAGTCTCTTCCTGACAGCGGATAGAGCATGAGTGGTGGGGATGCTGGTGAAAAGGGAGGACACATTGAAGGAGACCATAGTTTCATCTTTATCCAGTTTCAGGGTCTTTGCTTTGGAAACAAATTCTTCCGAATTATGGATGTGGTGTTCAGAATGTCCAAATAGAGGTGCTAGTATGGTAGAGAGGTGTTTGGCAATGTTGTATGTTACCGAATTAATGCTGCTGACTATGGGTCGGAGAGGTGTTCCTTCCTTGTGGATCTTAGGAAGTCCGTAGATGCAGGGGATGGCTTCTCCAGGATACAGACGTTGGTAGGTAATCCTATCGATGGAGCCATCATGTTCCATGTTTCAAACTGTCTATTACCTTTTTCTTGTAATTGTTGGTGGGGTCTCTTTTCAGTTTTTCATATGTATGCTGATCCTCCAAAAGTGAGGTAATTTTATTGTGGTAGTCTGCAGAGTTTAGAACCACTGTACACCTTCCTTTGTCTGCAGGTAAAATGGTGATGGTTTCATCTTTGCTGAGGGCTGTCAGGGCTCTCCTCTCTTGGACGGTAAGGTTGGGGGGAGGAGGTTGAGCACTGGACAGAGCTGCAGATATTTTAAGCTGGAGTTGTTCCGCTTCCTCAAAAGGTAGGTGGTTGTTGTGGATGGCCAATTCTGTGGCTGTAATGAGCTCCACAACCGGAACTTGCTTGGGAGTGATGGTAAAATTAAGACCTTTGGCTAGGACATCTCTCTCTGGTTGGGTAAGTTCTCTGTCTGAGAGTTTTTTCACCCACATGTTCTTTTTGTCCTCTGTGGTCCTGTTGTTGTTGTTCCTCCCAGCGGTTTCTCCAGTTCCTTGTTTCTGCTTGCTGCGAGAAACACATTCCAGGGAACGGTGCCCACCCACTGGTTCAGGTATGTGGATGACACCTGGGTCAAAATCAAGCCCTAGGAAGTACAGGCCTTCACGGACCATATAAACACCATAGAAAATAGAAATCCAGTTGACATGATTCAAGCTACAAAGAGTAAATACAGTTTCCTATTTTAAATGAGAGATACAGGAAAATGGCTTATAATTCACATGTTTATGAAGAAGTGGAACATGATGATTCTATGATTTTTAAAACCTCATTATTTTAAAGCCCTTTGCATGAAGTAGCTGGAAACCGTATGGCCTAGGAAGTCTTCCTGTGCCCACATAATGCTGCCTAGGTGTAAATCACTGCCATCAGTACTTACAGTTTTGGTAAGTTTCAAATGGGGCATTCTGAGTTAAGGCAACAGTAGAGGTGGATTTGGATTGACTGGCTGCAGAGCTCTTGCATTCTCTTAAAAAGTGCCTGCATTTTGAACTTGATTCCTGATGATTCTATCAACTGCATATCTTTTGTGCTCAGAGAAAGTTGTCCAACACCTTAAGCAAACCAGAACTGGAATCTTAGGCTATCCCAGCCAATTTACTGGCATGGTTAAGTTCTCTTTACTGATTCCCAGTGGGAAGGGATTGCAATTAAGAATGGTCTCCTGTGCTGAAAAGCCCAGCAAAGCTCACCATGATCTGGCTGGGCTTTAGGAGTGGCAAGCAATCTGTTACATGTGCATGGACATGAGGTTACTGGATTTAGAAGGTCATGATTTGAGATTTGGGTGGCATGGATATCTATGGTATCATAAAGCTAAAGTGAATGTAGACTTTAAAAATCATTATGTTAGACAGGCTATTCTTAGTATGGAATAAATATAAACTCAGGTTTTACCCAAAAACATCTTTATGGCTTTCAGTGCAAGAAGCATTTTATAGATGAGAAATGATAAGTAAACATAAATGGTTAATCTACGGAGATGTACTAGAATTAGGCTGACCATACATCCCATTTTGAATGGGACAGTCCCTTTTTTTTAGCATTTTTCAACCGTCCCGTCGTTTTGATAAAAATCCCAATTTTGTCCTGTTTTTTAAACCCGGCGGGAATGGCGCAGAGGGAGGATCCAAGCCGGAGCTGCTGACTGGAGGCAGCCCAGAAGAGGAAGCGCTCCTGCGTATCAGCGCGTGGCAAAGGAGGGACCGGGGAGCGGGGTTTGCAGGCGGGAGCCAATTGTGTGGACCGGGGGTGGAGTTTGCAGGCAGGAGCCAATCACGCAGACTGGGGGGGGGGGGCAGGGCTTGCAGGCTGGAGCCAATTGCGTGGACCAGGGGTGGGGTTTGCAGGCAGGAGCCAATCATGTGGACCAGGGGCGGGGTTTGCAGGTGGGAGCCAATCGCATGGGCTGGGGGGCGGGGTTTGCAGGCAGGAGCTAATTGCACAGACTGCGTGGTGGGGACCCCTGTCTTTTTCATGAATACGGAATATTGCATAAGACCCCATCCCGTTTTGCCATCCCAATATCCCGTTTTTGTCTCAAGGAAATTTGGTCAGCCTAACTAGAATTTTCTCAAGAGGATTGTAAAATGAAATCTAGAGAAGATTTGATAACAGAGGGATATTCTTGTTAATGGTTTTCTTATTAACAGAAAGGTTTAAAGTGGATAAAAGATTTTTGGTTTTGAACGAAGTAAGACTGAGTTTGAAATAGAATTATGTACTAGTGATGAACATGTTATTGCTAAAATGTATAAACTTTTGCTGAAGTATGAGACAGAAGAAGGTAAAGTAAAAATGTATGATAAAATGGGCTAATGTGGTTTTGATGATTAGGAAAAAAAAAGACTGGATAATAGAAAACAGTGAGTCTTTTTTGGTAATCATAGAGTAAGAGAACTTTGTAATTGTACTTATATTTCCTGCAAAGGAAACCGGAAGCTAATTTCTATTTTTTCTTTTTAATTTTTCTTTCTCCTTCCTTCCTTCCTTCCTTCCTTCCTTCCTTCCTTCCTTCCTTCCTTCCTTCCTTCCTTCCTTCCTTCCTTCCCTGTTTCTATTCTTTATTCATTTGTGTTAGTTTTTATGTGTTTTATAAAACTTTTAATTAAAAAATTATATATAAAAACATGTGCATAGACTTGCAGGTATACACACACATGCTGACCCAGAAATAATTTTCCCCACACCTGTTTCCTGCTGGCAGTAGTGTAGTGGAATGACAGAACAAAGAAGAGTGCCACTTGTGTTTTAAGAGAGATGCGATGATAGCTGTTTCTACAAATAAAGCTCTGTAAGGTGAAAAACTGGTTTTGTACAATTTAAATAAATTATAAATTGCCTTTCTTTACTTAGTGTTACATTCTTTCATTATGATCAAATAAGCAAGGGTGCATGTATATTGGGAGCAGAAGCTGAAAGGACTATTGCAAGTTGAAGCCTCTACATGCATGTACAGCCATTTACATGCTTATTGATACTAAAAAAAACCCTAAAATGCTGGTGAAGCAGGATTTATTTTTGAGCAATCCATGCTGATTTTTATTCAACAAGGCCTGTTCTTCTATGTCCTTAGTCATTTTTCTTCCATTAATGTTTACAAATTTCCCAAGAACCAACATTGAGCTTATGGCTGATAGTTTCCTGTTATCTCCCCATCCTTTTGTTTAAAAAATGGTGTCACACTGGCTACCTTCCAGTCCTCTAAGTGACAAATTAGGTAGTTTTGCTAGAAGGTCAGGAATGTCACATTTGAGTTCTTTAAGGACTTCAGTGGATGCCATCAGAACCTGCTGATTTGTTACATGCAGTCTTTCAAGATGTCCTAGAATATCTTTAAATACATTGGGATTGTACTTCCTTGGCGGAGAACTGTGGCAGCTGTATTCCCACTCATTTGGTGGAAATCACGTTGGGGATGATGGCGCTGTTCTATATTTTCTAGATGACCCCTTGATAAAATATTTCTGTTTACTAACTTATGGTCCATCTTCCCTAGCAATTTGTATCAGGATTTTGTTGGGCGGCTTATCAGCTGGTCACTGCTTGCGATGTTTATGTAAGCATGACACCTGCTTTCATTTGCAGTAATAAACAAGGTACAAAGTCCTACAATTCCCTTTACATTCTTCAGTTGCAATTACTATTCCACTCAGAAAGTAAATACCACCAGCACTACTTCTATCATTGGTGCTGCCAGGTTTTATACTGGGCTGGGCTGGGCTTTGGGAGGAAAATTTAATATATTTAGTGCCAGGTTTTCTCTCTTTTGTCAGTAACATAAAAGAACTACACAAATCTAGTTGATTCATTGAAACAGAGTTGGGTAAAAGGTTGCTTTCCAAGGTTTGGACTCCAACTTCCATCCATCAAAAATGTCTCTAACATGCAAATCCATTCTAATGCACTTTCTGATCACATATCTTGTCATATTGCCAGATGTGATGTGCAAAATCTTGCATAGTTGCTTCTTTGGTTTGTGGTGAAAATGTCCAATGATTTGTTTGCACAATCAGCCAACCACGAGGAGAATAAATAATCAAACTGATGTAATGTTCCTTCTTGGGATTTCATCATATATTGAACAAACAGTTTTATAGTATTTATTGCCATGAGATACGTTTGTGGCCAGAAACATAGATGGCCTTAAAATAAGATTAGACAGATTCATAAAAGGTAGTTTATCTGGTTGTTATTATTCATAATGAAATGGGTTAAGAAGCAGATACTCAACGAAATACCACTTGCTGAGATGGAGGAAACCATGACAGAAGGGCTGTCTGCCGGTATTTGATTGACATGCTGCATAGCAGGATCTAGAAGAGACAGACCTTCAAAGTGATTCTGAAAAATTCTTACTATGTTCTTACTCCAGCAGTGGGATGCACCAGATCACAGGCATTTTAATTTCCACTAATAAAATGAAAATAAAATGTATTATGAGGGTGAGTGATGCACACACTCTGCTTCCTTCAAGCTCTGGTTCTACTAATATACAATTTAATTAACTGCAGCAATATTGTGGCTGTTTGCATGTGTGGGCACTTCACAAATATTAATTTTCATCTTTACTGATACATTTCAGAAGGTAAACTTTCTTTTCAATATTCTTGATAATATAATAATTCATAATTACCTGAGTATTTTGTTGGTGTATTATTCTCTGAGGCGTAAGTCACAAGCCTTATTAGGTAAGCACCTGCAAACTTTTAAAGGCCAGGCAGCACGTGATCCAGGTTGAGAATAAAAGAACCTGCCTGCCTGCCCCGCCCAGCTCACCTCTACTTCTGCTTGCTTCTACTACTTGGTGAGGGATGAAAGAATTGTTAACACTTCCAGGGATCTGGAAGAGAACTATAAATAGTATCTGTTTGTATGAGTAACTAATACAACTGCAACTAAGTTACTAGTTAGTAACTTAGTTACTAGGTCTCTGAAGCTAATCGCTTTCTGATACTCTGCGTGTGCAAGAAAACACACACTCCAACATATTTGTCACTAGGTATATATTAAAGCAGAGACATCACCTTGCCGACAAAGGTCCGTATAGTTAAAGCTATGGTTTTTCCAGTAGTAATGTATGGCTGTGAGAGTTGGACCATAAGGAAGGCTGAGCGCCGAAGAATAGATGCTTTCGAACTGTGGTGCTGGAGAAGACTCTTGAGCGTCCCTTGGACTGCAAGGAGGTCAAATCAGTCAATCCTAAAGGAAATCAACCCTGACTGCTCATTGGAAGGACAGATACTGAAGCTGAAGCTCAAATACTTTGGCCACCTAATGCAAAGAGAGGACTCACTGGAAAAGACCCTGATGCTGGGAAAGAGTGAAGGCAAAAGGAGAAGGGGACGGCAGAGGATGAGATGGTTAGATAGCATCACCGATGTAATGAACATGAATTTGAGTAAACTCCGGGAGACAGTGGAGGACAGGAAGGCCTGGCGTGCTATGGTCCATGAGGTCACGAAGAGTCGGACACGACTAAACGACTGAACAACAAAAATATATTGGCTTTATGCTTGGTGAAAAGGTACTCCATCCAGATCATATTCTGTACAGAATCTTGGGGCTTTTTTCCTAGTTAATTTGCATTATGAAAGCTGTCCACAATAAATAAATACAAGCTATTGGATTGTTTCAGGACCTTGGACAGCTAATAGCATTATTCTTAGGGAGCTTTGAATAATATGAATAAATGATTTCTGGTTAACTTAAGTAATATTAATCGTAACATTCTCTATAACCAAATTTGTAGCAAGTGTACAATTTCATTGTTGAATGTATCAGTCAAGTAATAATTCTGAAGAATGAATCTCATGTCTGCATATTTAGTGAAAAATAATTGCCTCCTATCTGTTGAGAAGTGAACTGAAATGGACTGGGATGGGCCACTTCACATCAGATGACCACCAGATCTACTACTGTGGACAAGAGGACCACAGAAGAAATGGAGTAGCCTTCATAATTAATAATAAAGTGGCTAAAGCAGTGCTTGGATACAATCCAAAAAACGATAGAATGATCTCAATTCGAATTCAGGGTAAGCCATTTAACATCACAGTGATCCAAATATACACCCCAACCACAGATGCTGAAGAAGCAGAAGTAGATCAGTTCTATGAGGATCTGCAGCACCTACTAGATAATACACCAAAAAGAGATGTTATTTTCATTACAGGAGACTGGAATGCTAAGGTGGGTAGTCAGACGACACCTGGAATTACAGGCAAGCATGGTCTGGGAGAACAAAATGAAGCAGGACATAGGGTGATAGAATTTTGCCAAGACAACTCACTGTGCATAACAAACACTCTCTTCCAACAACCTAAAAGACGACTTTATACATGGACTTCACCAGATGGTCGACACCGAAATCAGATTGACTACATCCTTTGCAGCCAAAGGTGGCGGACATCTATACAGTCGGTAAAAACAAGACCTGGAGCTGACTGTAGTTCAGATCACGAACTTCTTATTGCAAAATTTAGAATCAGACTAAAGAGAATAGGGAAGACCCACAGATCAGTTAGATATGAGCTCACTAATATTCCTAAGGAATATGCAGTGGAGGTGAAGAATAGATTTAAGGGACTAGATTTAGTAGATAGGGTCCCAGAAGAACTATGGACAGAAGTTCGCAACATTGTTCAGGAGGTGGCAACAAAAAACGTCCCAAAGAAAAAGAAAAACAAGAAGGCAAGATGGCTGTCTGCTGAAACACTGGAAGTAGCCCAAGAAAGAAGGAAAGCAAAAGGCAACAGTGATAGGGGGAGATATGCCCAATTAAATGCAAAATTCCAGAGGTTAGCCAGAAGAGATAAGGAATTATTTTTAAACAAGCAATGTGCGGAAGTGGAAGAAGACAATAGAATAGGAAGGACAAGAGACCTCTTCCAGAAAATTAGAAACATCAGAGGTAAATTCCAGGCAAAAATGGGTATGATCAAAAACAAAGATGGTAAGGACCTAACAGAAGCAGAAGAGATCAAGAAAAGGTGGCAAGAATATACGGAAGATCTGTATAGGAAGGATAATAATATTGGAGATAGCTTTGACGGTGTGGTCAGTGAGTTAGAGCCAGACATCCTGAAGAGTGAGGTTGAATGGGCCTTAAGAAGCATTGCTAATAACAAGGCAGCAGGAGATGACGGTATCCCAGCTGAACTGTTTAAAATCTTGCAAGATGATGCTGTCAAGGTGATGCATGCCATATGCCAGCAAATTTGGAAAACACAAGAATGGCCATCAGATTGGAAAAAATCAACTTATATCCCCATACCAAAAAAGGGAAGCACTAAAGAATGTTCAAACTATCGAACAGTGGCACTTATCTCACATGCCAGTAAGGTAATGCTCAAGATCTTGCAAGGTAGACTCCAGCAATTCATGGAGCGAGAATTGCCAGATGTAGAAGCTGGGTTTAGAAAAGGCAGAGGAACTAGAGACCAAATTGCCAATATCCGCTGGATAATGGAGAAAGCCAGGGAATTTCAGAAAAACATCTATTTCTGTTTTATTGAGTATTCTAAAGCCTTTGACTGTGTGGATCATAACAAATTGTGGCAAGTTCTTGGTGGTATGGGGATACCAAGTCATCTTGTCTTCCTCCTGAGGAATCTGTATAACGACCAAGTAGCAACGGTAAGAACAGAGCACGGAACAACGGACTGGTTTAAGATTGGGAAAGGAGTACGGCAGGGTTGTATACTCTCACCCTACCTATTCAACCTGTACGCAGAACACATCATGCGACATGCTGGGCTTGAGGAATCCAAGGCTGGAGTTAAAATCGCTGGAAGAAACATTAACAATCTCAGATATGCAGATGATACCACTTTGATGGCTGAAAGCGAGGAGGAGTTGAGGAGCCTTATGACGAAGGTGAAAGAAGAAAGTGCAAAAGCTGGGTTGCAGTTAAACCTCAAAAAAACCAAGATTATGGCAACGAGCTTGATTGATGACTGGCAAATAGAGGGAGAAAAAGTGGAGGCAGTGACAGACTTTGTATTTCTAGGCGCAAAGATTACTGCAGACGCTGACTGCAGCCAGGAAATCAGAAGACGTCTACTTCTTGGGAGGAGAGCAATGGCAAATCTTGATAAAATAGTTAAGAGCAGAGACATCACACTGACAACAAAGGTCCGCATAGTTAAAGCAATGGTATTCCCTGTAGTAACCTATGGCTGCGAGAGCTGGACCATAAGGAAGGCTGAGCGAAGGAAGATAGATGCTTTTGAACTGTGGTGTTGGAGGAAAATTCTGAGAGTGCCTTGGACTGCAAGAAGATCAAACCAGTCCATACTCCAGGAAATCAAGCCAGACTGCTCACTTGAGGGAATGATATTAAAGGCAAAACTGAAGTACTTTGGCCACATAATGAGAAGACAGGATACCCTGGAGAAGAAGCTGATGCTAGGAAAAGTGGAAGGCAAAAGGAAGAGGGGCCGACCAAGGGCAAGATGGATGGATGGTATTCTGGAGGTGACGGACTCAACCATTGGGGAGCTGGGGATGGTGACAGCTGACAGAAAGCTCTGGCGTGGACTGGTCCATGAAGTCACGAAGAGTCGGAAACGACTGAACGAATAAACAACAAAATCTGTTGAGAAAATTGTCTGGTAATTTACACTGTAGTGTAGTATAGTGGTTAAGTTGTTGAACTTGGATCAGAGAAACCCAGATTCAAGGCCTCACTTGATCATGAAGCTATCTAGGTGGCTTTCAGCCAGTTAATTTCTCTCCTCCCAACCAATTTCAGTTGTAAGATTAGAATTAGGAGAGCCCCCCCATGTATGCTGCCTTGAGCTCCAAGAGAAAAAACAGGATATACAATAATAAATAAAAATCAATACTTTTTTTCTAAAAATATTTTTATCCCTATCTATCTACCCTATCCATCCATCCATCCATCCATCCATCCATCCATCCATCCATCCATCTATCTAATTTGGAGAACTATAGCCAGCTGAGAGGTGTGCGTGTGCATGTGTGTGTGTACACATATGTAGAGATGCAGGCTGTCTATAGTTTTTTTCTGTAGGGGAAAATGCATCTTCACCTCCAAGAGCATTATCACAGATGCATTGGCATACTTCTCTTATGGCTTAGTCACAACATATACAATTGGTTTTCTGCATATTTGGGTTTTGCTGTTTCACATAACAAGACAGTCTTCCACAGTTTATAGCCTTGGGATTACAATTCCCAGAATCTGATTCTGAGATGGAAGTTGGAGCTGAAGTTTTCTCTCCCTCTTTCCCCTTTTCTTGAAAATTTGGGGCAATTGGTGGCAATGGCTCTGCACATGCCAGAGGGAAGGACAGGCTCCATGTGGTATCTTCCTTCCTTCCTTCCTTCCTTCCTTCCTTCCTTCCTTCCTTCCTTCCTTCCTTCCTTCCTTCCTTCCGTTTCTTTTTCCTGTACAGCAGTTGGTACCAATAGAAACAAATGAGGCTCTGAATTGGCCATCACTTCCGAGTTTGTATGAAGAAACTCTGTAGACCAGTGTTTCTCAACCTTGGCAACTTGAAGATGTGTGGACTTCAATTCCCAGAATTCTGGGAGTTGAAGTCCATACATTTTCAAGTTGCCAAGGTTGAGAAACACTGCTGTAGATAGACTTCCCACTTCAGAAATTGCCCTAAAAATGAAGAGGGCACTGGGAAGGGGCTTCAGGATGCTCATGTGCAGAGCAAGTACACTTAAGGTAAAGGTTCCTCCTGCACATTTGTGCAGTCGTGTCCGACTCTAGGGGCCGGTGCTCATCTCTGTTTGTTAGCCGAAGAGCCAGCGCTGTCTGAAGATGCTTCCACGGTCATGTGCCCGGCATGACGCACGCGGGATGCTTATTCTCATGCATATTCACATAGTTTTGTATGTCAGTTTCAGAACATCTGAAGAAGGCTAGAATACCATAAAATGTCTCTCATTGGAGAAAGCATCGTAACTCAGTGATAGAACATGTTTTTCTTTTACACACAGTGCCAAATTCTGTATTTGGCATCTGCAAATACATTCAGACAAATGCATTCTTGTCTGAAACCCTGGAGAGCAGCAGCCAGCTTGTACAAATAAGAGGCAAGGTGAGTTGTATGCTGGGGGCTACACTCCAAAAGGTGATAAACAGAATCTAAATTTTATTTCATTATAAAAAATGAAAATACATACATTATTTGCTCCAGCACACAAAAGTACCCAGCTAATCTCAAAAAGTTAAGCAGGATTAGACCTGGTTTTTACTTGAAAGGGATACTACCAGGAAAGGCCAGAATTAGAGACTAGACTGGGAAGTTGAAAAAAAAAGTCCAGAAGAAGCTAATGAAGCTAATGTCTATCACATTAAGAGGAGTTGAACTCAACTTCTATCCATTCTGTATCTACATTTAAATAAAATTAAAATTAATTTGATTTAGTCATGTATTCAGTAGTTTTCTTCTTCTTTACTATTGAAGATTACAATTTACTAACAAGTTTTGGAACTCTCTGAAGGCCATACCTGAGGGCTCTGGGGACCATATTCAGCCCTAGGGCCACAGATTACGTGCCTAATGAGTAAACCTGAATTGGAACTGACTCACTGTATGATGGCTTCCCATGTTCCTATTTAATTTCTAGGTCTATATGCCTGAATTGTCTTGCTGGCAGTAATGTAGAGACCAATTTGTGTGACGTATTTTGGACTTTTCCATGAAAAGCTGCTCTACTGCTCAAGCAGAATGCTGCTACAGCAAGAAATGACCCTCTAGAAATATCAGTATGATACCTTCCATGAATATGGTGCAATCAGGGATGATGATTTATAAGAAATCTTTTGAGGAACCATTGCTAAATGGGCCTAGGTTTGGAATATTATACCCTCAGCTTAGTTTTAGGAAAGGATAAGCTTGAATTCTCCTAACTTTTCCAATTGCAGTCAGATTTATTGTACTATGACTGCAAAGTCTAATATACAGTAATTATGTTTTCCATTCCAGTTTACTGAACTTGTGTGACTGCAAAGTCAAGAGCCTCTTTAGATTTCAGTGGCATTTTTCTCTATTCAGAAGAAAACACTCTTTGTCCTGGAACCATAATGTTATATTCAAGTCTTACAGAACACATTCATAAGTCATTCCTTCCATAAGTCATTTACTGCCAGCAAGACAATTCAGTGTCTGCACCCAGCAACTCCTTTTCCAATTGTATACCAAACAGGCCTAACGTGGAAGCCAGAATTAGAGGGAAGAAACACATATTGATAAACTTGTATGGGTCTTTCTACAATATACAGTAACTGTAATTCCAGGAGTGTCTTTTCACCTCACAAAATCAACACCATGCCAATTTAAATTGTGCTGTCGTCGTCATCATCATCATCATCATCATCATCATCATCATCATCATCATCCTTACCAGTATACAAAATTTGGGAAGATTCCAAAAACTTCTGGGTAATATAAACTGAGAGGTTTTTTTGTTTCTTCTTGTATCCTTTGTCTTTAAAGATAGCATCCCCTGATTTGAAATAATACTTCAGTGCAGAGGCTGAAATTCAAAGGCTTCATGAACTGGTCATTCCACATCATGTCTAGTCCTAAGTCTGAACTGTCAAGTGTCTGATTCAAATGAGACATCAGTAATACACTCTGGGATTTATACTTACAACTTGGCTAATTAATTAACATCAATAAGCTGAAAGATTAAGAGATTTTTGCTTGTACCTTCCATCCTTGTGTCCTTCTATTGGTATATGCACCTCTCTGTATGCGTACCTAAATTCATATGTGCATATTTGCTAAGATATATGTAAGAATGTAGAGATCTTTTAGCAAGGATCAATATGTACAGAACAGTTTATGTACTGTATTACACTTAAGTGTGGAATAGCTGCTATTAACTCTAGAAAACATCAGCTCATACAATGATTCAAATGATATAAGCTTTTATTTTAACATGCTCACACATTATATAAAACATCTTAGTACACTAATTAGTTAAAACACACTAAAAGAAAACAGAAACCAAAGAAACTTGCAGAAATGAGGCAAAGGAGAATTAGCTAACTAGTTACTCAAAGCATTCAAAACAGGGGTCTGCACCATCACCATCTATCCTATCCATCTATCACTAGACAAAGGTCAGTCTGTGATCCAAATATTTCACTGAAAATTCTGCATATCACAAATATGTCTAATATGAATTGAACAGTGGCTTGCCAAATAGTAATTTATATTCAGGATGAACAACCCAGCTGTCATTAAAATGTTCAATGTAGGCATCAATGGTTTATGAATAAGGTGATTATATAAAGGTATATTCTTTTGACCTCTTCCTGGACTTACTTAACATATATATGCAATTTATTTTGTCCCTTGTTTGTGCATGAACCAGCTATCCAGATAGCACTGAACAAGTACTACTCTCTTTATATAAATCAATTCTCCTGAGTGCTTCTTCTTATATAGCTAAAACAACCCCATCCATGTACGAGAAGGAAATATCAGCATGGTTCAGGGAACATTTGCAAAGGTACAAGGCAAACATTAAAAAACAGGGGAAAATCCTCTTCAGATAGGATCTCTGTCCTGTCTCCTAAAAGGCAGTCCAATGAGGACTATGCCTAACAAATGCTGATGGAGGGAGAAATGGAAAACATGGGTGAACGGAGAATAATACAATGGTGTAATCAAGAGAGCAGCCAACCAGTCATAAAAGAGTGCTGCACAGCAACATTTTATTGCAGTTCCCACTTGGATACTTTGAACACTCACATGATTTGCTTTTGTGGTTCCCAGTTTACATGTGCACATTCAGTCTGTGAAAAGAAAGAAAATGAACCAATGAGACATAAATTGCTGACAGGGCTAAGCAACTACACAACTAGCTCAAGTCTCAAAGGAACTCCAGACTGTCTCACTTTTCTGTCTGGCAAATGTAGCCCCAGAAGATTGTTGTGACTCTAGTACCAGCTGATCCTCCCCTGGGATCCCTTGGTGCCGAACTGTCTTTGACCAGAAGCCAGTCCCAGAGCGGGAGGAAAAAGGCAGAATGAACGATTATTATTATTTGTGCAGGAGATCCCTCCGAGCTCTGAGGTCTGCCTCCCCCCCCCCCCCCGCCTAGCAGTACCGCTGCTACGACCGCTTCTCCTGCCCAGCCAAGCGCGTCTCCGCTGCAAAACTCCACCTAACAACACTGCAATGCAATCTCCTCCTCCAGGCGAGAAAGGGAGCCAGTAAGTAGCCAGCCACCATCAGCGCCCCCACTCCAATAATGCAATCGGAGCGCCACCCCCTTCCCCTTTTGCTACCAAGGCCACTGACGCTCTGGCCCTCCTTTGCAGCCTCCTTTCTCTGCCAAGCCAGGTGCTCGCGCGGAACTCTGAATGCAGCTGGACTAAAGCCGAAGCGGCGAGCCTGTGTCTCCTCCTCCGCCTAGTTTGCGCCTATTCCCGCCGCCGCCGCCGCCGCCGCTGCATTCATATAGGATGATCTCCCGCGCCCTCCCACGAGCCATGCGGCTGCAACTCCCTTCAGCGAGCGGGTGACTTTTCTTTTTCCCCGTTCCAAGCTCTGCCTGTTCTCTCCCCTTCTCGCGCGCCAGGCGTAGATCTCGAGCAAGGCTCTTGGTCCTCTCCGACAACTGCGGGGTTGCCTGGCGGTGGGGCGGAGATGAGCTTGTTCAGTGCACTCCCCAGATGTATTAGCATCCCACAGCAGCCTGGCTGGCAGGCGAGGCTTGCTTGAGTGGCTGACTGGCGCGATTCCCTGGCACTCTCAGCTCTGCATCTGGCTGAACGACGCGTTCACGTGTGCGCCGCCAGCCCAATGTGTAATGCTGCAGTGGGCAACCGAGGAGCATCTGCAAAAGGACAGGAGGACCCAGCAGCCGCTCTTGGAGCCCGTATAAAACCAGGAAGCGCCTTGAATCAGACTTCCCTCTTTCTCTCCCGGGCTATTTTTGCCCTTCTCAATTATTCCAAAGCTCACTTTGGCATTTGCCACCGTTCCCACTTGCTCTTCAGAACTACACTCCCTGCTTCCCTTCCCCGTTTTCACGTGTATTTTATCTTCGCCTGGCAACCACTAGTTTATTTTCCCCTTCCTCTCTTGAAAGGCGCCGTCTTCCCTCTGACCCGAAATTAATTTGTTTGTTGACTGCAGCACTGAGGCAGGAAAAAAAATTGGGAATTCATTTAATCCTTCCCTTCTCCTTGTGCAAAGGAAGCAATGAAATTTCCAATCGAGACTCCAAGAAAAGAGGTGAACTGGGATCCTCAAGGTTGGTGTTGCTTTTTCACTTTTTCAGTAAATAAATAAATAAATAAATAAATAAATAAATAAATAAGTACATACATGCAATGTTTCTCGCTGTCCACCTTCGCAAGTGTATTTGTGCTTGTTATTATCCCACCCATCTGATGCTTGAGAGAAAGAAGGATTTGGCTGAGATTTGGTGGGGGGGGGGGAGGCTTTGTTGTTAACTGCAGCTCTGCCCTTCTCTCCCTGTTGACTTTCCTGTCTTGGAAGATGGTCAGTGCTACTACAGCCTTGGGGTCTGCAGGGTGAGGGGTGGGGAGGTGGAGAAGGAGAAACTTGCCTAACTGAAAAAAAGCAAAACAAAACAGAAAACAAAAATGTGACATCACTTCTCCCCCCACACACTATTTTTAGTCTTTCTGATACAGACCTGTCTTGGGATAATAGGTCTTGTGGGAGGGAGATTCTTTTATCTTGATGCTGGCTTCCTTTGTCACTTCTGGTGATCTTTGTCTCCAGTAAACAGAGCAGCAGAGACACCTAGAGAAGATCCACTCCTGCTTCCTCAATGTCAAATGTCTCTTGGCAGCTAGGTGGGATGAAATCTTACTGCAGTGGACTCCCATTGGGGTGCCCTGGTTAAAAACAATGCTTAGGGGAGACCAGACATTCAGATGTTTTTCTTCCCTATTAACAATGGAGTAGCACTCCAAGCTTGGTGGTAACTCTGGGCTTAAGAGGAGGTGAGGTTGTAGAGAGACGGGAGAGGGTGAATGCATAGGAGGGGGCTGGTGTGTGCATCTCTCCTCTGTTCTGTTCTGTTCTGTAAAACAGTTGGAGTTGTTAAAAACACATGAGTTGGCATGCCTGTGCATGCACACTTACACAAATGCTTGCTTAAATGTTAAATGTTTATGATGTTTAAATGTTAAAGCTTAAATGTTTATTTTGGCTCTCGTTTTTTTCTGGGGAAAGTGGTAGAGATGATCTCTGTGGATGTGTAAGGATCACTTCACGATTCAGACTAGGCTGACCACATAGGCTTTTAACCTATAACCAGCAACAGCAGATGCTAATATTTTTGCAGTCCCAGGAAGACTGACAGATTTATATGTTTTCTGAAGGACTTGGGTTTGGCTCCCTCTTTTACCATTCCCTTTTCACTCTTTGTTTAAGCTGTCAGCACTCTGAAATGGACAAAATACCCAATTTTGTGTGGTCTTCAGACATAGTCATGGATTTAATAGCACAAGAACTGAATTATAAAAATATCCCAGATACTTGAATTTGAAGTGGACAAAGGAAGTGCTCTTGTTTCTACGTTTCATAATAACTTGTTTTCACCTCAAGAGATGATGAAATTGATGCTGATTCTAACATCTTTATTGGGGGAAAATGGAGACCGGGGAATTTGTGCTTTTATTTGCTAAATTTTGCTGTTGCGAAATAAATAAAATGAAATAAATAATCCCTGAACATTGATGGCGGTAGTGATGTCCTCTGTGCAGCCAAAGCCCAATTAATCAGTTTTGAATAGTAGGGCTTCTCAAGCTCAACAAGTGGTGGACTCCGGTTGCATTACAAAGTTCAGATAATAAGTAATTATTCCTATGATGTGATTATTATTTCCCTAATGTGCTGCTGAGTCAATTCCCATTTTTATGCTGATATCGTATATTTAGTTATGAAAGGCACTTCCCATTTTCAATGGCAGCTTCTGTTGGATCTCAGTTTCTTGTCAAAAGGAAGTAAATGTTCCATCTGTAAAAGAACACTGGATTTAACCCATGAAATGAGAAAAAAGTTAAAACATTTAATACAAAATTATTTTGACTTTTTAAAAATGAAAATACTTGGATTACTAGCCAGCTCAGAAGTTTCTACTCTGAGGTTTCAACTTGAAACCAATATGACTTAAGTCCTAATTAACTACAGTGGGTTTGTTCCACATATGAGTATATTTGGGTCCAACCCTACAGTATGTATTTTAATATGATATATTGACAATAGCATACATTTAATTTTGAAAATGGTTTCATAATTGGAGTAATAATTTTGCACTCTAATTAATGTGTACTCAAAATCTCAAACTTCACAAATCATTTGAATGTGAGCAATTACATGAGTTTTCTTAAAGGAAGAATATTGAATCTCTGATTCAAAGAATGTGCCAAATTGTTTTATTTGTCTATGTTCAGTACATTTAGATATTCATAGTTATGGGAAAATAAATCATATCAGATATGTTGAGGTTATGTTAAGTGTAATTACCATCTGTTAATCTGATTTGGTGTCCCTCGATGGATGGAACAATGCAAGCCACATTGCATTTCTGATATGACATTAAAACACTCAGGATGAACAACTTTGCATGCTGATGGTTTTACAGACTCAACTACATTAGTTTTCTGAATATGTGTGTTATGAAATTTCTGCAAGATGCAGCTAGATGTGTCTAACTCTCTGGATGGACTCTGATTACTATTTCAATATGGTAAATCAGAGTTTGTTTGATAATTACACAAAACGTTTAAGATATGTTAAGCTTTTATGCTCAATAATTGAGAGAGATGTTATCATATCAAATAATTAATAGGCTTTTTTTTGCCCAGAGATATATGTAAGGGTAAGGGGCGTGGTGGCTCAGCGGGTAAGACGCCAGGCTTGTCGATCGGAAGATTGCAAGTTCAGAGGTTCGAATCCCTAGCCCTGCGTGCGGAGTGAGCTCCCGCACTAGCTGCAGCTCTTGCCAACCTAGCAATTCGAAAGCATGCAAATGCAAGTAGATGAATAGGTACCACTTCGGTGGGTAGGTAACAGCGTTCCGCGCATGTCATGTGGTCACATGACCGTGGAAGCGTCTTCGGACAATGCTGGCTCTTCGGCTAACAAACGGAGATGAGCACCGGCCCCTAGAGTCGGACACGACTGCACAAATGTGCGGGGGGAACCTTTACCTTTTATATGTAAGGGTAAATTTGATATTCATGAAATGTAACCATGCAACCTTTGTTGAGTTCCAGAATGAGCATATATTGAGTAGCAAATCTGAGTTTGTCTGAGTGTAATATTGGGAATGGCCCTCCAAGCATGACATATAAATTGCTAGCTGATGACAGTTATACTTTTACACAATTCACATGAATAGACAAGGATGCTACATGTGCTGTAAAAGAAAGACACGGTAATAGAGGAAAAATCCTTAGATCAAGTGACAGAAATGCAGACAATTTTTTTTTTCTAATTAATTTTAGAATTCTTCATCCCTGGTTTGACGTTTTGGATTTCTGTAAAAGGTTATGGTTATATACCCTGAAAATATAAGATATGTATGGTTGCTATGGTAACACCAGTTATTTGGGCCTGTCTTTGTTGGGGAGAATGAGTCTTCAGCCTTAAAAAGAAGTTTTTGAGATTGAAACACCTGTCTACCCATTCACCAAGTACAATAGCTCATTATTATATATTTCCTTTTGTTTTTGGGAAGCCTTACTACAGGACTGGATATACATTTATGTAGACAGCATTAACTTCTTCACAGAAAACTAGTTTATGATAGATTTTACATAGAGAGTAAACCCAACATATTCTTATATTCTACTGAAATCAGTGATATCATCAGCTGCATGTATCAGAATGAAAGAAACTGCCTTATACTGGATCAGATAATTGACCCATGAAGCCTCACTCCTGAATTTCAGGCAGGAGATTTTCTAATCCTGCCTGGAGATGCCACAGAATTACATCAGACTTTGAGATGATAAAGATACTGCAGCTGGTCCAGTGAAGTACTGTAAAGAGAAGTTATGTGAATCAGGGAGCCACATTACATTCACTAGCATCAAATCCCCCCTTTCTTGGTAGAATCATGCCCACATATGGCAGGAATGTGGCTATAGTGTTAGTGATATTTTCTCTTTTGCCACCGTAATTAATTGACACTCTCAAGTTATAGTTGCATTTGCTAGGAAATCACCTCAAAACGTATCTATTGTCATTAACCGCTCCTTACATCCTAGGAAGCTTACCAAAAACTTGAACAGAATGCCCACACTAGGTAAAAATAAAAGAGTTGATAGGATAACCAATAAGGAAGATTTGAGAAAAAGAGGAGGGCTGCAGTGGTGATCAGTTACAAGCTGATACACATCTAATGGACAGGATTTGAACAGCTCCTGAGTGGATAAGATATAGACTTGTGCACCAACTATGGGAGCTGCACAGTGGACACAATGGACTCATCTGGGGCATGGTGAAAATATCTAACAGCAGCATGGTTTGGGAAGCAGTGTTATTGCTAGGCCATTCAGTGCTACGGAGAACCTGGTTTTCAAACATCATGCCTGTCACAGGTTCTTCTTATACCCCCAGGTTGTTTATCCAGACTCAAATGAAGTCCCCCAATAAAGCACTGCACACTTAAAGTTTTTAAATCTTCCCTTATAGATTTGGGGAGGTGTTTTACTTTAAACAACTATTTACAATATAAAAGTGTGTTCTATATAACTATGTGACTAGCTAATACAATCCTAGTTTATAACTAACCTATATTACTAATGGACTTATTCTATACAACTATTTCTATCCTTATCTAATACACATATAAACTAACTATTCTTATATTACTACTACTACTATAAGCTTATTCTGTTGCTACTATATCTAGTACACAGAGCTTCTTTAATTGGGCAGTTTTCACACACTTGCCCCTCTTCAGACGTTTGATGCAGGACTTTTCTTCTACGTGTTGTTTCCTCTGGACCTTCCAAGTCTCTGTGGGGAAAACAAGCACCTTTTTTCTTCTTCGGTTGCTTTATTTCCTTTCTGGCTGGCTGCTGCAAAATCTCCACACACACACTGGCTCTGCTCTCTCGTCCTGCTTTCTCTTGCCGCCTCCTCCCCCAGCGGTTACAAAGCTGCTTTTTATCAGTCGCTCTGCCGTCCTGACGCTGGGAGGAGGTTTGAAGTAAGAGGGAGGGAGGCGGCACAGCTGCCTGCAATTACCCCAGCAGCTTGCTCTCCCACAATGCCATTCTTCATAGTGCTGGTGCACTAGAGCTGTACTTCTGATGTTGCAGTAGTGGAACTGCATATTGTTTCAGTAATTGATACTCAAATGGATGCTGTCCAGGATATTGTAAATATGGCTTGGGACACTTATGGAGAATTTACCCACAAAGAGATAATTATTCCTTTTCTGCCTGCAGATGTCTGCTAATGTTACAGGTGAAAGCGAAAATTGTAAATAATCTATTGCAATAATAATAATAATAATAATAATAATAATAATAATAATAATCCAAACCCAGTCTAAACATCTGGCTGACTGTGCAACTAACAATAATAATTTAAACTTGTATGCCACCCAATGCTCAATGAATCTGGGATTAACATTTATGGCCTTCCAGATGTTGATTGAGTACAGTTCCATCAGTTTTAACTAGCTTAACCAATGATGAGGGACAATGGGAATTACCATCCAACAACAATCGGAGAGTCATATGTTGCCTACTTTGGCTTTAATAACAAGTAGTTCAGGTTTAAGTGTCACTAAGAAAAAAAATAAGATTCCATAGCATCAGGAATAGTAAGAAAATTGTGAGCTTTAGTCAAACTGTAGAATTAATACATTTGACATAGAGCTAAGATAGAGAGAAACATAAGTTGTAGTTGATAGTGAGACTACCTGACAGGAAAAAACTCAGAAGAACTGATGGTAGCTAAGTTAATCCTCAACTGTTGTTGAAATGATAAATACCTCCCTTTATATGGCCACCACATTTGGATGTGAGTGATCCATGCTGCTCACTGATTTTTAACCAATCCCATATAGTATCTGAAACCTATATACTGTAGATTACTTTGTTTCTGCAAAGAAGGGCAAGAAAGTGGGATCTTGTACACACTTGAACGAGAACTGCATTATTATGAATTGGAAGATACCCTATCATATACTCATTTTCTTTTACATGGTATGCATATATTCTTCTGCACTATATTCACTGTCATGTGCAATGTAATATTGTTCTTAATTTAGTTTTATAGCTCTAAGGCTACAACTTGAACAGGTCCCAACAGAAATCAGATATGCCTGATTGTGGGCAATAGTAAGCAACCCAGCAGGCCTTCAGCGTTACTCTGAACACATCAGTTTGGCCTGAGGGTTGTACTGTGGAGTGTTCAATACGAGCAGTTTGCCTTTGATAATGTCAGCTCCAGCATAAAAAGCAGGGCAACCTGAACAAATGCCCAGGACACCAGCATGGTCAGTGGGACTGCTGGTGAACTCAGAGTTAGATTTCTTCACTTTTTTCCCTTCATGACTCATGATGCCTAATGTTACTCTTAAGGGAGTTTATAACACAGCAAAGGACCAGATCTCAAGTATTTGTTGCCATGCCAAAAGGGGCATGCCATGTTTAAATTTTTCTTTTTTTACTCATGAGGCCTCAAGTTGTAGAAATAAATGAGAGAGATTACAGATTACTCATGTCACAATAACCATGCAATTAACCTAATGATTACAAAGAATTACACTGATCCTTGGTCGGCAGTTCAATTTTGGGGATGGAAATTGAAGTATAGAATTGGTGATGGATGCTAAGCAAGACCCCTTTGTAATCAGAGTAAAGCAGCAACTAGTCTAATTGCCATAGATATTATGGCCTTCTATACAATCTTCTATTATTTATTTTCTGCAACTGGGGACATGTTTTGCCCTTGTGCCTCTCCTGTAGCAGTGAGGCTAATGATTTAATGTTATGCATAAATCCCAGAATATTCAGATGTCCGGGGTTTGTAGAGAATGGAGCAATTTCTTGAAATCAATCAATCTATCTGGTGTTTTGGCTGTTGTCCCTTTTTTAAATTAAGCAACTGCAGAGTAATTGCTCATAATTCCCTTGCCTTGAAATTTCTTTCCATACAAGAGTAGGGAATAACTCTATCAAGTTGCCCATTTAATAGTCACAGGGCTGGACCTTATTCTGTTCTGTCAAACCCTTGTCTACATTTGGATAAAAGCAAAGTTTGGAGGAGGGAATCTTGGAAGAAAAAAAAAAGTGTCGTCACGAAGCAACAAGTGGCACTACTATAGTGATGCCATCCCATAGGAATCTTCTATGCCATCAGTATAAAACACTGTGATATACTGGAGCTGTAGAGCTCATATCTCAGAAGAACTGACTCAAGACTTCTTCTCTTCTGGGAAGGTAAGCAGAAAACTGTGCAATTCTTATAAAGAGATATCTGAAATACTTCTTAAAAATGCTATTTGCTAATTCCCCCCGAACATTCCTTGAAGGCTCCCAATGTTATTTCAGTAAAAATAACAGAATTGAGCTACAATATGTTCCCCATGAGGAGGGCTCATAAATCTCTCTTTAGATTAATTTGTAAGAAGGACTCAGAAACAATTGCACCATCTTTCCAAACTTGCTTTCCCAAACTGATGCCCTCCAGCTGAGCTGAGTCTAAAACATCCCAAATTCCAAATCAGTATAGCCAGTGCTAGAAGGGGCATGGTGGCTCAGCGGGTAAGACGCCAGGCTTGTCAATTGGAAGATCGCAAGTTTGGAGGTTCGAATCCCTAGCCCTGCGTGACGGAGTGAGCTCCTGCACTTGCCCCAGCTCTTGCCAACCTAGCAATTCTAAAGCATGCAAATGCAAGTAGATGAATAGGTACCACTTTGGTGGGTAGGTAACAGCATTCCACGTGTGTCATGCCGGCCACATCACCGTGGAAGTGTCTTCGGACAATGCTGGGTCTTCGGCTAACAAACGGAAATGAGCACTGGCCCCTAGAGTCGGACACGACTGCACAAATGTGCGGGGGGAACCTTTACCTTTACCTTTATAGCCAGTGCTAAGGGTAGTCACAACCTTTTTGGAAAGTGCTACCTTAGGGAAAGCTGTTATAGATTATTTTTTAAAAAAGCAATTAGAAAGGAAAAGAAAGCTACCGACTTCATTTATTTATTGTTTGAGTCAGCAAAGTTTTATTGTCATTGCTATGGTTGATGCATTTAATCATTATAAAATTATAAACATTATAAAATGTTGTGAGGTATTCGTACTGCAATGGCTGGCATCCACAGCCCCCAGTATAAACAAGCAGTTGCACAAAGTTACTGTTCTTGAAACTAAAATCCCATGGAAGCTGGTTGTTGTACGTGCTAAACTGTTTGTTCTCTTGCATGGAGCAGAGGAACTGGATTCACTGAATTGCTGCAAAATATGTTCTCTGATGGCTTGTGCTGATGTAGAAAAATTGGTAGACCTACTTGGCAAGCAGCTCAACATCTATAGCAGTCCCTACTTTATTCAGATTTCAAGATGTTGCAGCTCAGCTTATTTAGCATTGTTGCTCTGTGGACGTGAACTGGCAGAAACTATGACACCAGTATCAATACAGGAAAAGAACAAAGGGCTCTACTGAAAAGGCTCCCCGAATAGAAAGGAAAAAAAAACATTCTTTGTTTGGGACCCGGTATATTTCTGAAGATTGAGACGTTGCGAGGGCATTTAGCATTCATGTACAGGGTGCAAGTCTGTGGTTTGTGTTTAAACATAACTCAGGTCTTGCCAGTTTCTGAAGATGCTGGAAACATATAACAATATATGAATCATCATCATCATCATCATCATCATCATCATCATCATCATCATCATCTTGTATGGTGCCTGACACCCAAATATCTCATTTGGATGTTGGAATATCAAAGCTTGATATGTGTCTTTATAATATAATTCAGCAATTCAAAATGCAAATACCCATTTTGAAATTTCAGAAAGGGAAAAAGGATACAAAGTGCAATGCATTGTTTCATCTAAAGTGTGGCTGTTTGAACATTATGCTTAACTAGTAGGCTGTACGTTGCTTTGGATTTAGCTCCCTAAATGCACGACAGCATGAATGTATCCTCTCTCTGCAATCTTTAATGCAGCCATGCCTTTTCCAGGGATTATGCAGCCTGAAGCACTTTTTCTGAATTTATTCTGTAGTGCTACACAGCTCTATTAAGTAATTACAAACTGGCTAGGCAAATGAAATTGGTCTCAAGATGATGATGATGATGATGATGATGATGATGATGATGATGATGATGATATTTATATCCTGCCTTTCATTTGTACAACTCAAGGTGGTGCACACAATGCTCTTGCCTTTTATTTTCCCCACAACAACCACCTTGTGTGATGATTGAGAGAGAGTGACTGGCCCAAAGCCACCTAGCTGGTTTTCATGCCTAAGGCGGGACTAGAACTCATGGGCTCCCACGTTCCAGTCTAGCACCTTGACCGCTACACTAACCTGGTGTGCTTGCACTCTCTCTCTCTCTCTCTCTCTCTCTCTGTCTCTGTCTCTGTCTCTGTCTCTGTCTCTGTCTCTGTCTCTGTCTCTGTCTGTCTCTCTGTCTCTCTGTCTGTCTGTCTGTCTGTCTTTTCTTGTTTTGATCCTTTTCTGATACATATGAATATGTCGAGTCCTTGGTGCTCTCTGAGCCTTGGTGTTTTCTTGCAGACGTTTCATTGCCAGGCTAGGCAACATCTTCAGTGTGAAAAGGGAGTGGGACTTGTTGCCTAGCCTGGCAATGAAACGTCTGCAAGAAAACAAGACTCAGAGAGCACCAAGGACTCCACAGTTCAACCCTGAGCTACAAATATTATCTTCGATTGGTACACATGAAAACGTCCTCAAAGGAAATTTAATGTATTTCTAGTTCCCTAACTAGCACAACATGTTATCTTTTCCATCTGTGTGAGAAAATACTATTTTTTGGGGAAGCCTTATTTTATTTGTTACCAGCATGCAGTCTTTATGTATCTATTCACTATACCATTAAGCATTTCAAAAGATGGGCAACCTTGTTTGGCACTGAGAGCCACCTAGCTTGCTGGGTCAGATATTGTGTATACATGCCCATGTACTTGTTTGCCCACCAGAAGGAGTCTGGTAGCACCTTTTCAAACTGTAGCTCGCAAAAGCTGATGCCTTTTAATAAAATTGGTAGTTGGAAAAAGTGCTACTAGACTCTCTGATTTTTTGCTACCATAGACTAACATAGCTTTCTTCCTACAAGTTCAATCCCCTTAATTCCTCTTCTCATCTCCACCTCCCTCTCAGTGTTCTTGAACAGGGTCATTGAGAGGGAAGAAGAAACAAATGAAGCTTCTTCCCAGGGACTCTCTTTAATGATTGTTGGTTTCCCCACTGCAAGAAGTCAGCAATTTTGAGCAGAGTCTCTTGGACTTTGGTGTTTCCCAGTGATCCTGCTGAAAATTGTTAGTATTCTAGTGTTACTGGCAGTAGGAATCTTGTAATTTGTTATCTACCAGCTCACTGAACAGGTGGGAAAAATGGATCAGCTTCAGTGTTATTCCATGGGCCAAAGATTGCAAAATGATTGAGTAACATGTAAATTGCATGCATGGAAGAGGAAATAGCTGTGTAAATCACAGAGTTCCTCAGAATGATAAATTCTCAGTGTGTTTCCTAGATTAAGCTGATATCAGGGAGACAGCGGAATAATCGCTTTTAAACTAGTATAATTTGATGATATCAGCAGTGGACCAAATGTTGTTTTCAATTGCTTCCAGCTAATACTACCTACTGTGTTGTCAAAGCTAGTTCTTTGTTATTGGTTTAAAGAGCTTATACAAATATTTTTCATCCTTAATTAAAGTCTTCTCCAAGTCAGGCTCAACACTTCATGATTACATGGACCCATCCATGTTGTTTTCTTGGCCACAGAATGGAAGTGTCACTGCTTTCTTTCTTTGGGGTTGTTTCTTCAACATCCTGGTCAAGTCTTTAGCTGTGGGATTTCTTGGTGGTCTCCCATTCAAGTATTAACCAGGTCTGACGCTGCTTAGTGTCTTTCAAGATCAGCCAAGATTGGCTAGGTACAGCCACCTGTTGAGACCACATACTGAACAGGAACCTCCAAAAAGAAAAAAAAACCCTCAAAAATTAGACCAAGTTAAGTTGCAAAGAAAGCAATAATACTTCAGAATTAAAAACAGACAATCAATGGGGTAAAAGAAGCCATATGTGGCTAACATTTTTTAACATGTGCAAAGGATTCTTTTCATTTAAGTGTTTATGGCTCTACTTTATCACCAGGATTAGAGGCATCATATCTGGGATGGAAAGCGATGAGAAGGTTTTGAAGCTGCAAATACCACAAGCAGATACCATTAATTGCTTTAGAAGAAACTCTGCTTGGTGGCATGCAAATGTTAATTGGTCCACAAAGAATATGTTGAGCTAAAATGCACATTTTAGGAACATTATTTCAAGCCATAGAAGTCATCATGTGTGCAAAAATATGTCTCATGACATGAGGTTAGGGTTACAGATTGGAATTGCACTGTAAGAAAGAAGTTAAACTTCCCTTCCCTATTTTGGTTCCCTTCAAAAATACATTTGCTTTGCAATGAAAGCTCCCATTGGTGCCTAATAAGACCATTGCAGTCACTGGCATATGGTGGTTTTTCTCAAGATTGTAAGTCTTGGTCTGGATTAGGAGCCATAAACTGGATTTTACCTCCTTCCCCCTCCTGACAGACCAAGATATATATTTTATTTATTTGTCAAATTTCTCTGCCGCCCACCTCGTATACAACAAATGCTACTGTGCATTTAATGTAACATGCAGTTGGCCTATAGCCACTCATAGAAGGGTATTGCAAAAGCCTGAGAATTTGGAGAACAGCAACTTCACATAATGCGGATGGCCATCATTTTTCTGGGTTCTGTGCAGTACGGTTCCTGTGCTCACCCAGCAGCATTTTAGACTTTCAGAAAGTGCTCTCCAGGGTGCTGTAGTCTTTCTCTAGGGTGGCAGGATCTGCCAGCTCAGGAAAGTGTACAGTGTAAGAAAAGGGAGAAAGATAAGCAGTTCATGCCTCAGACTTTCAGCATGGAGACATCTGGTAGGAGTTTGTGCTATTTTGTAAAGTCTGCCTTGTAGCTTTCTCACCATTTGTTGCTCTCTTGAGTGATACTTGTAAAAAGCCCACCTGGGCAAGCTTTATATTCCTTATGTCGCTTGCAGTAAGGATGTTTGAGGGATTGTCTCTCTCCAGTTAACTTTGTCCTTTCTACGAGATCTGAGGTGGTTGACATTCTCCAGGTTCCATCAATTAAACAGTGTCATCTGATGGGACTCCAAAGCATGCCTTCTCTATTGCAGTGCGTGCTCTATCCCCCCCTCAAGATTTGGCTGTTCTGGAGCCTGCCACCAGCCTTTTAAAAAGCCTTGAAGACCTGGTGTGTGTGTGTGTGTGTGTGTGTGTGTGTGTGTGTGTGTGTGTGTATGTCATATTTTATTCCCAACGTGGTGTGTTTTATTTTTTATTGTTGTATTTATATTATAAAATTTTAATTCTGTTAGCCACCCAGAGTTGCTCTGCAAGTGGGTGGCCATATAAATTGAAGGAAGGAAGGAAGTTGTCCTTGGCAACTCATTGTTACACATTTGACTATGACAGGTTTGTGGAAGGCTCTTAATCTGAGTGCTTTCAACTAGCAAAACTTATGGAAGTCATTATGTCACCCATTATCAAAATACTATTTCTGGATTGCAGGAGTGTATTGTTGAGCAATATCAAGCTCTTACAGGCAGAGCTAGAAGGAATGATAGAAATGGGTAGTTAAGCCATTAAGTCCAATTCCCTGTTCAATGCATTTGAATCCAAATTGAAGTATCTCTGAAAGATAGCTGTGCTCTCTGGCCTGGAAGACGTCCAGTAAAGAACATCCATTGGTAACTGGTTCCAATTTGTTCTTACTAAGTTTTTGCTAACATTCAACTAGAATCTGTATTTCTGTTACTTAAAAAAATATTTTTGGGCTAGAAACCAGGAGGCTGTGAGTTCTAGTCCCGCCTTAGGCATGAAAGCCAGCTGGGTGACCTTGGGCCAGTCACTCTCTCTCAGCCCAACTCACCTCACAGGGTGGTTGTTTGTGGGTAAAAAAGGAGGAAGGAGTATTACTTATAGGAAGGTATGTTTGCCACCTTGAGTTACTAATAAAAATAATAAAGGCGGGATAGAAAATAAAATAAAATAATAAAATTAAATTAAATTAAATTAAAATAAAATAAAATAAAATAATAAAATAAAATAAAATAAAATAAAATAAAATAAAATAATAAAATAAAATAAAATAAAATAAAATAAAATAAAATAAAATAAAATAAAAATAGAATAAAATAATAATAGAATAAAATAATAAAATAAAATAATAAAATAATAAATAAAATAAAATAAAATAAAATAAAATAATAAAATAATAAAATAATAAAATAAAATAAAATAAATAAAATAAAATAAAATAAAATAAAATAATAAAATAAATAAAACAAACAAACAAACAAATAAATATTGGGGTTAGAGAGAACAGGTCATTTTCTTTTGTATGGAACTTTTCAATTATTTAAAGTGTGCTATTAAATTCTCTCAGTTCACTTTTTCTCAAGGCTAAATCTCTCTCCTTGTAGGACTTAATTTTCAGTTCTTTGATTATCCATGCTGATCTTCTCTGAAGCTGTTTCAGTTTATCCTAATCTTTCTTAAAATGTAGTGCCCAGAATTTCACATAGTTTTTGAGGCCAGTATCTCTATTTGACATAGTTTTATATTATGTCAAAACTATTTGACATAGTTTTTGAGGCATAGTTTTGAGGCCAGGTCTGATCAGTACAGAATAGAGTATATAAAAAATAGATGATCAATCAGTTGGTTGGATCTGTATGCACTATATAGAATAAAAGAGGATATATACTTTTAAAAGAAAAAGAAACAGAATATTTTCTTTTTTTTCCTAAAAAAACTGATTGAAAAGCAAGGAGCTGACAATTAGATAATGTTCTCAGAAGAGCAAACAATGATAACTTTGCTGAAAACTTACATGCATTTATATATGTAATCCATTAATATCCTGGTTTCTTCCATCATACATTCAATACTGTATATCAGCCTTTCTCAACCTTTTGACCCTGGACCAACCCTTGAAATATTTTTCAGGCCTCGGGGAACCCCTGCCCATTCAGGCTCAAATAGAGGCCACAAGTTACAAAATTACTATATTTGTTTCATGAGTAGGCCTGTATATATGCATTAACAGTGTTCTTAAACTAAAATTAAAGAATGAAACTTACCTCTTTTAGGTGAAGTTGCCCAATTTTGATTTTTTAAAAAAAAATAAATTGTGATCTCCCTGGGAACCCCTAGTGACCTCTCATGGGACCCTAGGGTTCCATGGAACCCTGGTTGAGAAACCCTGATGTATATGGTCGCCTTTCTTGACCCTTATTCAACCTGTTCTGCTTAGTTTTAGGAAGGCTGCTACATCTTTGCTGTGATTCTAAATTTGTGCATCTCCTTATTGTTGATTTGTCCTTATATTAAAAAGTCTGCTAACTTGCTCTTTAGAAATATATTTTATGAATTCTATCTCCAGAACCGTGTTTTCATAATACTGTTATTAATAGCACCATGCTATATTGCTTTTAAAAAGTATATATCCTCTTTTATTCTATATAGTGCATACAGATCCAACCAACTGATTGAACAGTCATGAACGTTGATAGAACCACTGTTGACAATAAAACAACTTGCCTCTAATGGACAAGTATAGTCCATATTCTCTTGCCAACCTAGCAATTTGAAAGCATGCAAATGCAAGTAGATAAATAGGTGCCACTTCGGTGGGATGGTAATAGCGTTCCATGCGCGTCATGCCGGCCACATGACCGTGGAAGTGTCTTCGGACAGCACTGGCTCTTCAGCTAAGAACGGAGATGAGCACCGCCCCCTAGAGTCGGACACGACTGTGCAGGGGAAAACCTTTACATTTATCTTAGGCCTATTGAGTACCAGCTGCTGTGCATTGGAGGGGATATCAGCTTCATGTCCTGTTTGTGCATTTACAGAGACATTTGAGTAGCTGCTTTTGGCAATTGACAGATGGAAGAGGTGTTTTTTTGGAATTCTTGCTGTTCTTAGATTCTCAAATAACTGGGAGCTGTTCTGCTGAGTAAGAGCAGAATAGGCCTAAAACCTAAACTTGAAGACTAGAAGACTAAACTAGAAGACTAAAGGCTGGAACGTGCATATATATTATTTGGGCTCTTCTAATTTGAGTATCTCCATTGAGACTGGTGATGATTTTGACCCAAACTGAGTGGTATGGAAGTTCTGTCAGTAATGCTTATTTTTTTATGCATGATACTTCACACTTTAGACAAATATGTGGTTATGAATCAGCCTGTGTTTCTCTCTGATGTGCAATTTCCTCGCTTAATGCTATTGTTGGACTACTGTTTCCCACAAAAGCAGTGAACAAAACATCTGCAAAATATGGGTTTTTCTTTACTCTTTATATTTTACTTCAAGCTAGTTAGGGCCTGGTTTAGTCCAAGAAATATTAATTACTGGGGTTTCAATTATAGCTATGCCAGTTTTCCAAAAACTAACCAAACGTGTGTTATCAGACACTAGATGATAATATACAGAGTCACTGACGGATTGTTTTAATGTGACAGTTTAGAGTACTCTTTTGAAATAACTCTTGGCTGAAGTGACATTTAAGCTTTATTTCCACATGGATCTCTTGACCCCAAAGAGGAGATTCATATAACAAAAATATTCTTTTTTACATGAGTCTATCCAGACCTTACGTGATACTGTCTTTCAGGGAATGAAAATGATAGTATTGAAAGGATAAAGTTATTAGGAAATAGTTAAGACAGCTGTAGAGTCACTGAGTGTGTTGGGGGAAAAATAGCTAACTGCATGGATAGAGAAAGGAGGTTTTGTCATAAAACTTGAACTGTTATCTTGAATTATTGGTATTCAAATCTCCCTGGAGAAGTTTCTCTTCCCCCTACCCCTGCTTTAAATAGATATTTTACACCCTCTCCTCATTTAGCGACCACAATCCATTCCTTAAATTGGAAGCAAAATGGTTGCTAAGCAAACACATGACAGAGAAAGAGAGAGACAGTGACACTGTGAAGATCATTGGTTGCTGCCATCTCATTCAGATAAAGTTCTCTTGTACCTGTGCCTGGTGTATTTGAGTTTGACATAGTGTGATGGGCAAATTCAGCCAATGATGGTTTATTTAACAAACCATGGTTAATAAACCATGGTTAGCAAGATGCATAAATCCAGTCTATGTGTTGACATATGGTTCCATGATCTGTGGATGGTTTCTGGGCTCTGAAAAGTTATTGTTTCAAGCTATAAGATAGTTAAGTTTGCTTCCATGCAAAATAACAAGAATTGTGTTTAACAGGGCTCAGATCCACTAGGCAGAAGTCTCAAGTCCCAGTTTCAATGTTGCCTGGAAAAAACAAATGACTCCTTGTCATTTTGTACAAGGTGCTTGTGGCAGAAAGTATGTAGAGGACTCTGGCATTTAAAATCCCAGAATTTTGCATCACTGGGGACTTCGATTCCTTGCCCAGATGGACTAGTAATAAAACACAATTTGTACATTTGGGGTGCAGGACTGGTTATTTTCAGAGAGAAAGTTAACCAAATTGATTGGTACTAATAGCAGTATTTGTTGCAGAGTGCTGGCAGATTACTGAACTTAGCAGTCTAAAACACTGCATTAGAGAATTCACTTTAGGGAAATGGAGCAGCTGTTCTTTTAGTTTATCTAGATGAACTGCATCTTCTCACTGTTATGTGACTATTAAAGTGCAAATGATCTCATCATGGCAGAAGGAGAAGGTTCCCCCCCACTGCCTTCAGGTATACCTTGGTCCGCAGTGCAATTATTCTAGAGTCAGGAAATTCTACATGAGATAACTTGTTACATCTCCTATTGCCACAATTCAGTAATTTTTTAAAAAGTATATTTGATTCTGTAGTGGGCACTTTAATTGGTCCATTAACTGTCAATTTGCAAATATAATGAAAGAGTGGAAATGGAGTTAAGGCAAAAGGGCATTTCCTGAACATTAGCACCTTTCTTTTTCAGCATCAATTAAAAAGCTAAGCTAACCAAATTGCACCCCTTTAAGTTTTTGGTGGTATGCTTCATTTTTTATTTTATGTATTATTACATTATCCCAGCATTCTCCTGAGAGTTCAAGATAGCATATATGGAGTTTCTGTTGATTTGATCCATACAGCAACCCAATGGGATAGATTGTTTTAGGAATAAAGCTGGTGAGGCAGGAATCAGCAATTCTCAGGTTAGAGAGAACCATTATGTCAACCTAGATCAGGTCTCTGTAGATAAAAAAATTCACAGTCAGTAGTTCCAGCAATATCTCAGCCTGCTTACAAAGCCTTTACAATGGCCAGTCTGGGTGAGCAGAATCATTCCAATACTTGAGAGAGCTTTATTCACTAGGATAATCTCCCACAATCTGGTGCCCTCCAGATACATTGGGAGTGCCTCTCATATCAATTCCAGTTGATATGGCCATGCTAATTATGAATTCTGGGAACTAGTAACAACACATCCTGGAGTGCATTGGTCTAACTTAATCTAGTCTAAGGAAATATGAAAAAATAAAGCTCTTGTGGTTTACTATATATGGACTAATATACAAAATCAGGGCTACTCTCAGTCGCTAGTTCAGACTAAAGTATGCAGGTGGACAGTTTGTACATTTGTCTCTTCAAAGAGTACTTTTTTCCTGGATAGTTATGCTAGGCTGATTAACATACCTGTTAAATATTTTACAACTATAAGTAACAATTATTGACACTACTTCACAGAGGTGCACCAGGCCGCCAGCTTGGGAGCAGAGAGCAATCTGCCAGGAATGCAAAATGCATAGTTAAACACATTGTGATTGTATGTCCAGAGTATTAGGAGTAAATAACTCGTCCTCATTAAATGAGAGTATCCAGTTGTGAGGTTTTATTGTTTGTTACTGTGGCCAATCACCACATTCTTTTCAAGAAGCAACAGAAAGAGTTCAAAGAATTCCTGAATATATTTTAAGTTGCTCATTGGTTGAGTAATAAAAGGCAGCAGACGCTGTGGTATACTAAAAGCGAGTGCTGCTGTGATGCCTTCTTACTCAGAACAACAGAGATGTGGGGTGCACTCACAGGACATGCCTTATGGAAATCTGTTCTTATGGGAGGTTTAATTTGGAGCATTTCATCTTCAAAGCTTTCTTTCAAATTAAATTATCTATTAAATTAAATTATTTAAATTATTATTTAAATTTATTAAATAATAAATTATTATTAAAAGAATGGCAGAAATTGAATTAGAACGGAAGTACATGTAGACTACCTGATCCTCTCTACAATGTTTCCTGCAATGTTCCTACCTTAGCTTTTGTCCATGGGGGGAAAAAAATTCTTAATATCTTTTCTAGAATAAGGTTGGATTGGAATACCTGTTTTAGACAAATACTTTTTACAGTTAATCCCAATGTCTCCAATATGGTGTGTGTGAACACCACAGATGGCTCTCACCTAGCTCGTTTCATTTTATTTTTAAATGAGAAGTTAGCAAACCAAGCACTAGTCTCCAGCATCAACTTTATTTGGAAGAATGTATATAAGGGGCGTGGTGGCTCAGTGGGTAAGACGCCAGGCTTGTCGATCGGAAGATCGCAAGTTCGGAGGTTCGAATCCCTAGCCCTGCGTCCGGAGTGAGCTCCTGCACTAGCCCCAGCTCTTGCCAACCTAGCAATTCAAAAGCATGCAAATGCAAGTAGATGAATAGGTACCCCTTTGGTGGGTAGGTAACAGCATTCCGCGTGCGTCATGCCAGCCACATGACCGTGGAAGCGTCTTCGGACAACGCTGGCTCTTCGGCTAACAAACGGAGATGAGCACCAGCCCCTAGAGTCGGACACGACTGCACAAATGTGCAGGGGGAACCTTTACCTTTTATAGCAAAAGCAGGCAGACTGCAGTACCAGGACTGTATGTGGCCCTGGAGCCTTGTTATGATGCCCACCAAGAATACTTATCAGTGGTTCCTAGTTTGGGGTATTAGGTGGAATACCACATGGTGCAGTCCTGGGCCCCAAGTTCTTAAATATTTTTCAATATTTTCATTAATTACTTAGATAAAGCAGTGGAGGCAATGTGTATCAGATTTTCAGGTGTGACAAAATTGAATAGAATGGTAAATACTCTAGAAGTAAAACCCATAATTATTGGTTAGAAAAATCAGCTTAAAAGAACAGAATTAAATTTTACAGAGATATACACAAGAAAAATAAAATACCCAGATATAAGATGGGGAATATTAAGTCTGATAATATGTGTGAAAAGGAACTTGGAATTGTAGTTGGTCTCAAGCTGAATATGTATCAGTAACATCAGTTCCAGCTAAAAAGGGAAATGTAATTTTAGGCTCCAGCAATAGATGTATAGTTTCCAATATATGGGAAATAATAGTTCCACTATAGGCTGCATTGATCAGACCTCACTTTGAGGACTGTGGTACTTCTAGTTACTATGTCTGGTTTGGGGCATTGCACATTTAAGTTAAGTTCAGGTGATCAGGGGGCTGGAAACTTGGTCTTAAGAGGAGAGACTGAAGAAATAAGATTTTTAACTTTGAGAGGAAACAATGGAGGAAGATTTAAGACCTCTTTTGAGGTGTCTGAGGGGATGTCACTTAGAAGGCAGTCAAAACCTGCTTGTATCATTCTAGAAGACATGGAAGAATGGTCTTAAGTTACAGGAAGGACAATTCCAGTTGTATGCCAAGAAACACTTTCTAACAGTAAGAATAATTTGGAACCAGCGACTAACAAAGCTGGTAAGTTCCCCCTTCTCTGGATACATCTGCAGGGTGGGGTCAAAATGGGCAAGATGGCGGAAGGAGTGTTGTGATGCAAGCCCCACCTCCTTTGTATATGCGTGCATTGATGCACATACAAAAGGGGCAGGCTGGCATCGTAAAACTACATCCACCATCTTGCTGATTTTGGCTCCCTTCCATTCCCAGAGGCTGCTGACATTTTCAAACAGAAGCTGGGCAGCCACCTGATGCTTAGATTCCTGCACTGAATAGAGGGTTGGGTTCAATTGCCCTGCTGCACAATTCTGTGATTCTACTGCACATTTGTCATAGTAACTCACTCTTATATTACATGGCTTTCGTAAAGGTGCCCCATCTAAAGAATTGGCCTGATCTGTATCTGCTCATGCTTTTCACTGGGACCAGTACTTAGTGATTTTTAATCACTGCTGGCATCTTAGTTTTAATATCTCTGCCTTTAGTAGCAGCTTGTGCATTTTTATTGTTTTAAAGTATGATTATTTTTATGACTGCATTATTTTACCTACTTTAACTTTATGTGGAGAAGTGATTCCTAAACACCAAAACTAAAATGAACTAAACTGATGAGGCTATAGAGGTTGACATTTAAAATAGCTTGCTACTAGCTCCTGAGTGTTTCAATACAGTATCCTCTCCAAACAAACAGGAACTTTCCTTTCCCTGGTGACACCATCTGTGGCACAACACCTGGCAAAGTCCCCTTTGAGGCATGACGATCTACCAATTTAAACTCTGTGTTGCGTAAACTGAGATTTGTTACCATGTTTAATGAGAGAGTTTAAAACCTACTTCATGATGAGTTAACAAACACACACAAAGTAGGAGAAAGCTGTACTGGAAAATCAGATTCTTAAGAGACTTTTTCCAGGAAATCAGGTTGATGAAAATCCATTTTTTGGACTCAGAGACAGGTTGAAAGCACAAGTCCTGCATGCCAATTAGGGCTATGCGGTAATCTGAATTAGAAGAGGAAAAAGTCACATGGGTGTCTAGGTATCACCCCTTGGAATCTCCTTAAATAAGAGTCTACTAATGTTGGGCAGCCAATAAATTTAAAAAGGTAGATAGACAGACAGACAGACAGACAGACAGACAGACAGACAGACAGACAGTCCTTTCCTGGGATCATACCAGTCAGTCTGGACTAGAGCCCAGATTGAAGACAACTGCTGCAAGTGATAGCTTTTTTCCGTGGAGGCAAACTTACTTACTTACTTACTTACTTACTTACTTACTTATTTATTTTTCCAATTTCTATCACTGCCTATCTCCCCCGAAGGGGGACTCTGGGCAGTTTACAAAGAAATCAACAATTAAAATACTTAGAATGTAATACAATACAATACAAACACTATACAAGTAAAAAATAAATTAAGTATAAAACTTGCTCTGGAGGCTTCATCACCCTTGCATTTTCTTCATTAAGCTAAAATAAAAAATAAAAAATAATGACCATAACAGAATAATACAGAGGAAAAAAATACATCTGCATATAACGTCTTTAGAAAGCTCTTTGGGCATGCAGCTGTGCCCATGTGAACTGCATGTAGATCTTATAATAAGCACAGAGTGGAGGCCGAAGCTGCTATTTATGATGGTTATTCCTCTCCCAAGACCTCCAACTAAGTTGGATACTTGGTTACTTGTTAATCTATCCAAGCATATCTGATAGTGAATCTCCAGTGGAGAACATTCTGCTACTTTATATTACTGCCTAGGAAGTTGCTTTTTTTTTTTACAACCTCAGATATGTAGACGATACCACCCTAATGGCAGAAAGTGAAGAGGAACTAAAAAGCCTCTTGATGAGGGTGAAAGAGGAGAGTGCAAAAGCTGGCTTGAAACTCAACATTAAAAAAACCCAGATCATGGCATCTGGTTCCATCACTTCCTGGCAAATAGAAGGGGAAGAAATGGAAGCAGTGACAGATTTTATTTTCTTGGGCTCCAAGATCACCGCAGACGGTGACTGCAGCCATGAAATTAAAAGACGCTTGCTCCTTGGGAGGAAAGCTATGGCAAACCTAGACAGCATATTAAAAAGCAGAGACATCACCTTGCCGACAAAAGTCCGTATAGTTAAAGCTATGGTTTTTCCAGTAGTAATGTATGGCTGTGAGAGTTGGACCATAAGGAAGGCTGAGCGCCGAAGAATTGATGCTTTCGAACTGTGGTGCTGGAGGAGACTCTTGAGAGTCCCTTGGACTGCAAGGAGGTCAAACCAGTCAATCCTAAAGGAAATCAACCTTGACTGCTCATTGGAAGGACAGATGCTGAAGCTGAAGCTCAAATACTTTGGCCACCTAATGCGAAGAGAGGACTCACTGGAAAAGACCCTGATGCTGGGAAAGAGTGAAGGCAAAAGGAGAAGGGGACGGCAGAGGATGAGATGGTTAGATAGCATCACCGATGTAATGAACATGAATTTGAGTAAACTCCGAGAGACAGTGGAGGACAGGAAGGCCTGGCGTGCTATGGTCCATGAGAGTCGGACACGACTAAACGACTGAACAACAAGGAAGTTGCTTTAGACTGAGTGAAACTGTTGAGCCACCTAGTTCAATATTGTTGACACTGACTGGCAGAATTATTTTTAGAGCCCAACCTGAAGATACCGTGGGCAGAATTTGGAAACCTTTGGATGAAATTTGGTTCATTGTAATTGAGTTGTGGCCCTGTCTTATAAAATGAACCAAGTCATCCCACTCAAGCTTGCTACAGTAACTATTCATTTCTAGCTGGAGGAGGATTCTGTTCACATTTTCTTGGGACAATTTTTGTTTAATATAAATATTTTTCCAACGAAAAGTTTAAAGCACACTAATTAAACAGAATTCCAGCTGAATTTCAGGAATGTCATATTTGACAGGACGTGTGGCATTGTTTAAGCACTTGAGCTCCCAGACTCCTACGAGATTTGTTTTACTTCCTGCATTGTTGACCTTCCACTTCTGGATGAAATTGCTTTCCTCCTTATGACTGATCCTGGAATCAAGTGGTATTTATTTAACTTGATCAGTTGGGCTGCTGGAGTGTGGATGTGTGCTATTTTTTTGGTTCACTTTTTATTTGTATATATTTCTTATTTATTCAGCAAAGTTTGAATCTCCTTTTCATGGTTAAAAATAAACCCCGAAGTGGGATTTGTCACTACATTATACATGTTAGTTGTTTTTTTTTATATTATTATTTTCATTCCTCCCACCTGGAGCTATATAATTAATGAAATATTTGATTTGACCCCTAACAATTACTCCTAACACTATCTTATTGTTATATTTAAATATTTTAAATAATTAGTAATTCTTCCAGTAAACTCTAATGGTTTTCTAACTCTAATAGTAGTGTTTGTTTTCCTTTAATGCTGTACTGTTAGCTGCCATAGGCAGCTTTTTTTTAAGTGGAAAGGTATTAATACTCTTATAAATAAAAGAACTGCATGTAAAATTTCAGATACTGTCCTTTGCATTTCTTTGGTTATTCATGATTAGCTTTATTCTAGAAATGTCTATATTGTCCTTCAGAACAAAATTTCCAAGGGCAGCTTAGCAACAGTTTAGCGTTACCATTATACAGAGACTTTTAACCAGTGTTTCTCAACCTCAGCGACTTTAAGACTCCAACTCCCAGAATTCCCCAGCCAGCATGAGGTTGAGGCTGAGGTTGAGAAACACTGCTTTAAACATTTAAACAGAGGCTGGATAGCCATCTCTCAGGGATGCTGTGCTGGTGGATTCCTACACGGGCACGGGGTTGATGATAACTTAGACCCCTTCTAACCCTTATACAGTATTCTGTGATTTTATGATGACAGAACCTTTAGATACAGAAAATAAATAATATAAAACAGAGCGAGCAAAAATAAATGTGGATAAAAGGTCGGCATTGCAGTATGAATGTTATTAACATATTCATAATTTTAGTGCATCACTTAAAATGCATGGGAGAATAAAAATAATCTTGTCTGTGCCAGAAAAACAACCAAGCCTGTGCCAGCAGGTATGTATCATTGGAGAGGACAGTCCAAAGGTAAAGGTCCACCACTGAGGGGCCCTCCTGTAGGCAACTTTGCATGTGCATCCATCCATTAGGTATGCAAATATAAACCTTTCCATCTGAAGAGGGATATTTTATAGGCAGGGTTAATATTTGATGATTCCTCCAACTATTGCTCTCTGCTTACATTCCTGTTGGGGCTACACGTTGCTTACAGTTGGCTGCAGCCTTCTATGGCTGAAAAGAATTCCTCACTTTAACTAATGAAATGGTAATGTTCAAATTGTCAGTTTTTGCTATGATGTGCCCAAAATTCTCAAGTGTTGACATTGTACTATTTACACAATTAGGATATCTGACTGAGTACTAATTCTTAGTAATGGTGTGAATTCTAAGTAACCTGTTTGAATAAGATTTTAAATGTTTTATTTTATATCCCCAAACATCCACAATTTTAGCAATGGAAGAATCAGTCCAGCTCATTTACCTATTATAGGATTGGTGATACAATCTATATTTTTGTTAATAAAAAGTGATTGTTAGGAATATTTTTTCAGCAGATTGGAGCATTTGTTTTATACTGGTTGTTACCACAGCTCACCAACATATGACATGTTTAGCAATCACTCTATGAGGAAGACAGACCTACTGTACAGTATATAAATTACTACCAAAGCTGATTTCATCTATTTGTTTTCAAGGTATAAAGCACAAAGACTTAAATGCAGTTCAAGAATAACAAATACTTTTCTTCCTTCACTACAAGTAACTGAGGAAGACTTACTGAGAGGTGGTATCTCAGGTCAAGGAGCTATAATTTGCCATGGATTAGAAATGTGATCCAACATACACAAAATTAAACTTGGACTTTTGACACCATTTTATTCCTAGTTCTGAAGGAATATCATTATTCAGACTATAGGTGATCATAGTTTCTGTCCCAACATACTGAGAAAAATGATTTAATTTTTATTAAAATTGATATTTTTCATGTAATCCATTTTCCCATTGAAAAGAATAACAGAACCTCCAATCAGTAAGAGAACTAGGTTGCTCCTTAATCTCCATCACATTACCCTCTATATCTCTGTGCATGCTCTTTCAGTCTTTCTGAAAAATAGGGCAATAGGCAGAGGCAAAATACTACGCCTCACAAATCTAAATTAGGGGTATACAAATCTTTCAAATTCATGCCATTTCAAATTCAAAACACCTCATTTTGAGATTGGAAAGTCCACAACAGCTGTTCTTTGTGTGGAATGGGCTGTTTTGATGATTTTGGAAGTATTTTGAGCTTGAAATGGGATGTTTAGAATTCAGAATAGTTCAAATTCAAAACATTTTGTAGACCCCTGCTGTTGTATATCTTGTTGAATTATAGTTGAAGAAAGGAAAGGAAAGGTTCCCCTGTGCAAGCACCGAGTCATGTGACCCCTGGGGAGACACCGCTTTTGCGACGTTTTCCTGGCAGACTATAGAGCGGGGTGGTTTGCCATTGCCTTCCCCAGTTGTAATTACCTTTCCCCCAGCAAGCTGGATACTCATTTTACCGACCTTGGGAGGATGGAAGGCTGAGTTGACCTGAGCCGACTACCTGAGAACCAGCTTCCGCTGGGATCAAACTCAGGTCGTGGGGAGAGTTTCGGTTGCCATACTGCCGCCTACCACTCTGCGCCACACGAGGCTCCTATAGTTGAAGAACCAACTATAATAGTACTAGTATTTATGTAGATTCTTTTGCAGAGTCCTTAAAACATCAGTGCTCCTATATTTTCACTTCGGAGCAGGCTGAAGTTGAGAAGGCAGCTGCTTGCAAATATTTTGCTTATTCATAGCTCACTCTTGCAACTATTATACTATGGTAGCTCTTGAGGGCAGAAGAAGAGCAGCTCTAAGATTTTTGGCTTCAGATCTAGGACTTTTATTCCAAGTCTGTGATAGAAACTACATGGCTTTATTGGCACTTTGCATCATTTTTCAGCCAACAATTAATTAGAAAATCTTCTCTTAATTTGTGGGAAAAACAGTTTGAGCCATGGCCACTCCCATTCTTTGGGATTAATTGCTACTTCCCAGGAGGTGGAATTTCAATCAGAGAAACCGTATGTGTGTGTGTGTAGATTCTCTAGTCCAGTGCTTTCCAAACTGCCGCCGTTGGCGATACACCAACGGCGGCAGTGGCAGCGGTGCGGGGGCGCGCGTGGCGGCGGGTGCACGGCGGCGCCACAGAGGGGCACGTGGCGGCGGTGTGCATGGTGGCGGCGGCAGCGGCAGTGGCCTCGCTAAAACGTGGAAGCGCTGATGGCGTGCCGCTGCCACCGCTGCTGCGTGCACCCCCGCACTGCCGCCGCACGCGCCCCCACGCCACTGCTTCGCGACACACTAAACTGTGTGTTGCGACACATTAAAGTGTCGCGACACACAGTTTGGAAAGCTATGCTCTAGTCCAATTCCCAATTTAAAAAGTTGCATCCAGTTACTCTTTCCCCAGAAAATGTTAATTAACTCTCAAATGCCAGACTAAACTGTGGAAAAACTATTATCATTCATTAGCAATAACTCTGAGTACATAACAACAGCTGAAAATATAAAAAAGGCTGTAACTTTGTGACAGAACCTGTTATTTATATATAGAAAGTAGCATGTTCAGTCTTTAGTTAGGCTAGAAAACTTCTCCAAATTTGGATAGTGCTGCTAGCCAATGTTGGCAATCAACCAGTACTGTGATGGTGTAAGGCAGATTCCTATATGTCTAAAAGGAAAAGCCAGGATACCATACACAGATTTAACATAGCAGTTTTGTTTTCTATTTCAGTGATTGTGCCGGCAGCTGTTCCCTCAGGCTGTGTGCCTGAGATCAATAAGGCTAATATACCCCAGCCAGCACCACGACTCTCGATTTCCTCTCCTCGGACAACCGTGATTGCCAGTATGGAAACCCCCTCACAGGGTTTACAGACGGTCATGAAGTGGAAAACAGTGGTAGCCATCTTCTTTGTGGTGGTGGCCTACTTGGTCACAGGGGGTCTTGTGTTTCGTGCTTTGGAACAACCAGAAGAAAGCAGTCAGAAAACCAGAATAGCCAATGATAAAGCAGAATTCCTCCAGGAGAACAACTGTGTATCCCAGCAGGAGTTGGAGGCATTGATTAAGGTGAGAGCACCAGATCAGATACCACATATTGGGAAATTTGCTTCTAATAAATCTAGATGAGGTATAACAGAAAATTGTTTCCTATTCTGCATGTTCGTCTCCCTCTTCTGTTTTGTTGCTGTGAGAAGGAGCTCAAAAATATCTGCTTTTGATTTTAAGAGAAGTGCTGTTGTCTACAGTAAATTTTGTTTAAATAGGGGTGCATAACCATTTGAGGTTGAAGCCCTGTGCAACATGTTATGAGCTGTATGTGGGGCTGGCTGGCAAAGAGAGAGAGGGTGTGGAAAAGGCAATCAGAAAATTATCTTGGATGCTAAATCCACATGGTTTCGTTTTCACTTTCTGCTTCTTACACACTAACCGTGTATGCCTCAGGCTCCCATTCTAATTGCAGCAGACATTGTATTGTTCTGTTTACTGTGAGAATAGCAATTATGGCTTGGAAAATTATCTGCATCAGGATGTCCTGAGATGCAAAAAGGCACGCAGGGTAGATCTTCTCCCTACAACTGGCAGAATCCTGTGCTGTCCTGCAGTGATAGACAGAGCAAGTTTTTGGACTGAGCAACTAAACAGCTGATGAGTTAAAAAGAAATAGCCAGAATGATCTGGCTCAGGAGGAGAACACTAGAAATTGCATGCATGCTGACTACAGTGTGAAGAGTAGGGTGAAGTTACACTGCTATTCAAGAATCATTGAGCTGAAAGCCAGACCAGTGAAAGAAGCCAGATTGATGCATCCTTACAGATGGTCCTCTAGCTTTGTCCTGAAGATAGACATGGAAGGAGACTCTACCTGATTGCTCTGTTGAACTGCTTTGTTGGGAGGTTTCTAAAATCTTAAAAGCCTTTGGCATTACAGCTGTATGCATAAATTAGCCATCTCTGGCCAAATTGTTTTTCAGCAAGACACCAATATGAAACATACCTCCAAATTAATGTGGGATATTGTTGGCTTTATGGGGTTCCAGGCGCAGAGTAATCCAAACAACGTGTAGGGCTCACAATAGTTTATTGTAGCATAAGGCAATAATGGATATATAGTACATTATTGCAAAAGGAAAAAACAACAAAGCATACGCAGAGTTTCATCAGCAGATGTGAAGGAAAATCATGGCCCATACAAAGGCCAGGCATAGTTACAGTTCAGGAACAGAGTACATGGCAACAGGACAGACTGAAGTCAAGAAAAAGAAGGATACATAGACCCATAGTTCATAGCTGAGATATACACTTGTTTCAGCATTCTGATTGGCTATATGTGGGTCAGGACATTTCCAAACTGACAATGCATTAAAAGTTGTACTTACTATAAATCGCCATGAGATGGCAGTGTTGCACATTGTCTTCCCTTCGGGACATCGTTCCCATGAGATAGGGTATTTTAGAATGATATCGCTACCTCACGTGATACATTGTTTTGGCTATGGCAAGGTCACACACCTGGTGTTTACTGGGAAATGTTTTGATACACACGTAGCAGAGAGAGAATGGAAAAATACTGGTTTTACAAGCTAGTGAAGGAATCCATTCACATGAATTCTACATAGAATAACTCTAACAATTAACAATTAAGTACTTATAGAAAAGAAAAAGAAAAACTTTGGAATGGCTTTCATAGTCCCTAGACTTGAATATCTGTGAAATATCTTGAAAGTCTGTGCGGAGATCTCAAACATGCTGGGAGGCCTAAGAATATTTTTGGGTTAGAAAATTTCTGCAAATGGGGGAAAAAAGTTCTGCAAATGGGGAAAAAAATCCAGAACCAAAAACAGAAAGACTCTTAGCTGGCTACAGGAAATGTTAGGAAATCGTTATTTTTGACAAAGGAGGTGTTACTGTGAAGATGTCCAAACTTCTGCACCTGTCATGTTTGCAGTTTTCTAATTCTGAATCTGTAAACAACTGCACCTAAATAGCATGTATTCAAATTTGCAGAAATAGTTTGTGTTTAATTTTGTACCGTGTACAGGTTGTGTCAGCTTCTTTTCACGTAGGAATTCATTGAAACATATAATCTGACTAGGAGTGCCTAAATATAAGCCGCCCAGAATCACATTCTGTGAGATGGGTGGCTATATAAATACGATAAAAAATATGATAAGTAAATAACTATTGTATGCATACAGCTCTATGAGCTAGCTGACTTTCATGGATGTAAATTTGAAGCTAAAAGGAAAAAAAAGGAAAAGGGTTGACAGAATGGCTATATATTACTAATAAACAAAAGAATACTTCTGCTTTGGGGGCTCTGAAGCCAATAGATCACAGTATCCACTCTGAATATAACTAGCTTAATGTGTCTAGAAATACACGAGTCCTGCATTTGCAGCCATCTTTTTAGGCAACTCTTAAATAGGGATTAAAAAGTCTATGGAGCTGATGAAAACTTCCAGCTTAATCTCTTGATCTGAATTCAGCACATGAGAAGCAATCTAAGGCAGTCATGATCTGGCAGCGGCATGCAGATCACTATAAGATAAATTTAATCATCTTGCTGTGGTGACTTTAATTTCTGAACTTTCCTTGTGACACCAGGCAGAGGGCCAGAGTATAATTATCTGATTTTCCTCTATACCTTGCAGTGAGCTTTTCCCCTTATTATTAATGGGGTGGTGAAGAGGAAGAATGCTTTCCTCTGGCTAATCATATTGGGTGTGTGTGCTGTTAGTAAACAAAGAACTTGACTTGGCACTTTCAACCTGACACTTTCATTCCTAGTATGTTGCTCTTTAAAACAGCAAACATTGATTGCAGTTACTGCTCATTAGGCCAGTACAACTGACAACACACACACTCACACTCAAATACATGTTGATGAAAACAAAGACATATTAATTAAAATGAGTGTTATACTAATCCAGAGGAAAGAAGGATGAAAAACATTATATACCTTGAATATATTTCATAAACAACTTTGTAATTCTGGGTTAATATTGGGGCAATCAAAAATCACTGGGCTTTTTAAAAGAGGAAACTAAAAGAATAATTGATATTTTACTTGCTATTCCTTCTGGGACTCTTTTTCATTGCTTTCCTCCTCCTATCTTCTCTGTTGGCTGGGCAGTGAGTTTGAGAAAGTATTTGTAAGATGTTGGGAGTTTATGCAAAGAATAAGGCTTTAGAAAATGTCGATCTGCACATGGAACAGTAATCCAAAAAGTACAGAACATCTGCAGGTTTTGGCAGTACTGTGTCTCAGCTCTCATAAATGTTTCCCACAAAACCTCCATTTTTTAATATATACATAGGGTGGTTAAAAAAAAAGGTTGGCAGTTGCAACCATGCAGTTGAAGCCCTACCCCTTTATATGTGCATCTGACATCAGTTCATGTGCACAAAGAACAAGGATTGACCATATAGTTGTGACTGCCATCTTGACTTTTTCACTCCCACCCCAAGCATACTGCTATATACACACATGCACCCACCCACATGCATGTGCATACAGACACATAGCTGAAATAACACAAGCTTGCCAATAATAATAATAATAATAATAATAATAATAATAATAATAATAATAATGATTTATATAGCTGCCCATCTCACATATGTGAATCTGTGGCACCTCTGCCTTCAGGAGATCACAGATTGGGTGAGAGACAATAAATTGAAGCTAAATTCAGACAAGACAGAAATGCTGTTTGTGTGGGGTCACAATTTGACTCCTCCTTTCAAGCACCTGATGTTGTTTAGTATTAACTTACCTAAATTGTAGTTGTTTTAATGAAAAAAGGTAATATAAGACAGATATATAGGTTGCATCTAACAACATAGTAGAAATATTTAGTTTTATATAGATTTTTCTTAGTGCTACATGCAGCAATCACTCTAGAATCATTTTATCATTTTAGGATCAGAACTAAGAACCTTTTAAAGTAAATCAGTAGAGAAGATTGCTATAATTTATCACCCATCCCACCTTAAATAATGGTCCACTATATATGCAGTTCACCCTATTTTAAATTGTGAAGAAGAAATTCTCCCAGTGTTTGTTTGTTGTTCCCGATAGTCTGTACTAAACAATGTGGCAGTCAGGATCGTTATTTAATTGGTCCTCTGAGTAGCATATGGTCTTCTGAGAGAAATCACTCCAAGAATCTCAGACCTGAGTTTCCTGTCAAAAGAGGAGGAAAGATGACGTAACCCTTACAATAGCTTAAGTGTGGTTATTATATGTCAGCATTTTAGTTACCTCTAATGATGCTTATATTAGGAAATAAAGCATGAAAAATGACATCATACTGAGTAATGTATATTGCAGCTGCCTCCAATACATGTTTTATCTTTTTCTGTTAAAGGCAATCTATAAAATTTTTACATAAGTCTGTTGTACAGTCAGTTTAAAAATGATATGTATGCTTAATTTTTCTTTCTACGCAAAGGAGGAACATACATCTTGCAATAAAGGAGGGGTCTGGCATGAACATTCTACCCCCAAGCTGTTCAGAGTCTGTAAAATAGCCTGGGTTAGAGGCTGGTAGAAATATTTATCCTGGTTAATAAGCCTGAGTTTATTTTTGGACCTCTAGGAAAAAATAATAAAAATTACCTCAGTGGCATTGTCCCAAACTCTGTAGCATCTTTTGGAAAGGAAAGCCCTGTCAGTTGCACCAGAAGGCAGGAAAGGACAGAAACGAGTATTGAGAAGGAGGAGATGAAGATGAGAGAGGAAAAGCAATCTCTGTCTCTATGTATCTCTACACACACACAATAAAAACTGAGAATAATTTAAAACACCAGTTTTTAATTTTCTAAAAGAAGACCTTTTAGATAGCTGATTGTTTGATCTAATGCATGTGTGTGCATTAGTAATGTATGTGGGAATCTATTTGTGTGGTCATATTTTGCCTTTTTCTGAGAGCTTAAAAAGGCTTACATGGACATCTCCCTTCATTTTATCCCCTGAATGAAAGAGAAGATGGAGAGTAACAAAAATAACTGAAGCATGGAAAGAGATACACTAATAGAGAATTGAGAGAGTGGAGGATGTCACAAAGGCATAGAAAGGCACAGAAAGAAGGAGGAGTTTGGGGGATGTGGTAAGGCGAGACTGCCCAGAGACTGTTCCAGCCCCATTAAAAGCCCCATTAAAAGCAAATAGGACACCCCGAATATTTTAGTTCATTGTCTATTCCTAACCAAAAGAGGCTATAAACTGGACATCTCCAGGAAGTCTTGGAGATATGGTAATCTTAAAGTATTTCTTATATAGCAATTGGGAGTTTCTAGGCTAGAAAATACTACTACTATACTAACTAATAGTTATATAATAACTAATACTAACTGAAAATACTACTACTACTGCTACTACTACTGCTACTAAACTATTGCCTTATGTTGATGTCCCTGTGGTTATCAGTCATCACCCAAGAGAATTGCCTGCTTATACTGTACTAACTCAGGAGATAGAAACTGACTAAAAATGACGAGTCAGGGAAGGATGTATCCTTAATGTAGATATCCAAGACATTTTTCCCCAAGCGTAACAGCTCAGAGTTGTACAGTTGGAAGGGGCCATTTAGGCCACTGAGTACAGCCCCCTCCTCAGTGTGGGAATCCAATTAAAGCCACAACAAATGTCTAACCAGGCTCAGCTTGAACCTATCCAGCTAAGGGAGCCTATCACCTTTCTGGGTAATTATTCCTGGTATTCCCCCATGCATTATTGTAGCCTGTGCTGTATATTGTGATTCTGCTTTTTGCCAAGCATGGGGCATTTTGTCCTGTCCTTTCACCTCTGTCTGTCAAAGAATGATCTTTTGCTAATGAAAAGGCAGACTGTTTCATTATAAGAGCCAGGTATTCTAACAAGCTTTGGCTCAGAGGAATTCACTTTTGTCCTTAGGCCCTCATGGGAATTGTTTCTGAAAAGTAAAATAGGTTTGGTTGCTTATCACATAAAACGGCTGGCAGCCAGAAAGTGTACAGTTCTGGAATGGATTATAGACAACTAGAGAGGGGAATAGTTGGAGATGAGGTGCTAAAAACGGGTAAGTGTATCTTCCAGAGACAGAGATTCCGCACATAAACTACCCCCAAAACTGGACTTCTGGGTGAAATGAGTGGAAAGAACAGTAATGTAAAGAATTAATCACTTTGCTATTTATATCAATGTGGATTTTTAAAATTAGGGTCTCCATGCAACGGGCACAGCAACGTTCTCCATTGCACCAGCTGCTGTCTGCCTAAGAAAAACTAAAGTTTAGAAGAATTAAGTGAAGAGACAGAAGAACATTTTCCTCAAACGATGATGCCCTAGATCAGAGCTTTCCAAACTTTTCATGTTGGTGACACACGTTTTAGACATGCATCAGTTTGCGACACACTCTTACAGCAGGGCATCATTTCGCGACACACTCTTACAGCAGGGCACAAGGCAGGCACTAGGACCTGCGCAGAATCCTGGCAGGGCTCGGAGGCAGCAGCAGCCATGACACACTCAGACACTGCAGCCGACACACTAATGTGTCCCGACACACAGTTTGGAAAGCTCTGCCCTAGATCATGCATTCATTGTTCCATTTAAGCAACAGTTTTCCTAAGACTCTGAATTTTGCTTGCAATGTTCAGTTCTACTTGTTTAACGGTCCTCAGAATGGCAGTATAAAATTTATCTGAATCTACAAATGAACATATATTGAACAGTTCCAATATATAGCAGGTCAGATTTTAGCATAGTCCTCTTTGGTATGGTAAAGATGAACCAAGAACTTCTCACCAAGAAAGAAAATATTCCAGCATGGATTTGTTCTGTCATTTGTATCGAGAAATATGTGCTCAGTATAAATTCTAATTTGTGGTAATGCTGGGGTTTTACTAATTAGTAAGTCTTCCCTACGCTTGAGCTGTTAGCATATTTTAACTATTCATAGCAGTGAGGAAATTCTACACAGGACAGGCTTGGATTCCATGATTTTCTCCAGTATCTGAAAACGTCAGTGCTTCAGTTTATAAAAATGTAAATGTTTCATGCATATGTTTTAGTATTATTTGAAGTTTTGATGTGCTGCAGCAACAGCTTCCGTCAGTAACATGGGATGGAACGATAGCTACCCAAAGATTAGCAGAGTATGCAGCTAAATTGTTGTTTTTGCAAGGGGCTACTTTCTCCTGGACAAATCTTTTGATTCCCTTAGTTTATTTACTTCCCAAGGTCAATTTGTAGTTTTGATGGTCTGTTGCTAATATCCCGCCAGAAGCATGCACTTATCAGGAGCCCTTAATAAAACCACCAGTGTGCTATCTTTTCTGGTGGGATTAGGTTATCTTTGCTGTGCAAGACACGTTGTGTCCAGTTGCCAATTCATCCTAGCAGGGCACCGCAATTGCTAGCTGGACTCCTTGTTCATTTCATGCATGAAAATCTGTTTGTGAAATGAATACAAAAAACATTTAGCAAGAACTAAAAGCGTAGAGTTACTGGCCCAGGAACTCAAGATGGGTTTTATGTCAGCTCCTGAGCAAAAGAAAAAACAAGATATAAAATAAATTGTATTACTAATGTAGCAGGAAAGTAAATGTTTAGGGCAGAACCTGAAATGTCTGTTGTACAAGCATTTTGAAAGATAATTGATGGATTAATAGTATAACTCTTGATTCAGTTACGAATTTCAGTGCGTTTTTAGGAACAGCTTGTTTAATTCACAGAAATGTTCTTCTGAGTCATTGTAGAGTTGGGCAGCCTTATAAATTTCTAAAATAAAATATATTTGATGCGCCTAACTATATGTTGCAGCTCTGTCTAGGCAGGGATGTGGTAGTGCCAATCATAAACTCTTGCCTACATTACTGAAATATGTTTCATGTGGAACTACATTTGAGGACAATGGAGGAACTTCTGTTGGTTCAAAATAGATCCGATAGGTTATTGATTGGGTTTACTTGATAGATCATGTGATGCTTCTGCTGGTTTGTACTATGCTGTTTCAAAAGCATGCTAGCTCTTTTTCTTCTTAAGACTATTTTGATATCTCTAATTGTACTGATTTTTGAAACACTAAACCATATAATAGAAGAAATAAAGTTATATCAGATACTTAAAAACCAGGGAAAACAAAAGCCTCTTTATCTGGATCCTTCAGAGCTATTAATATATGTGCCAGGTAAACTTTAGGGAGGAAGTTTCCTAGACTACAGCTAAAAAGGCCTTCTCTCTGGTGGCCTCTTGTCTTAATTCAGATGTTGGAAGCATCTACAGGAGTCCTTCCATAGAAGATCTTTATGTACCTAAAAGCTGATGCAGCATTTTCTGTTATGTATTTATTAACCAAATGTTTATACCAGCCAGTCAAATACTCTCATAAATGTCACTTGATGATAACCAAGTGCAGTATGTTATTAAATTGTACACAGCTTTAATAGATCACTACTTGTTTACTTATTTTCACACCAACAGAAGTAATGTGGCAATTAATTGGCCACAAAGGAAGATCATTTTCTTTGTTGAATAAGTCATCTGACAACTGTTGTCTAAGATTTCTACAGGTCTGGTTTGTTACTTTCACTTTTATAAACATGCTTGTACAAAGTGTGTCTCCAGTGTGTGTGTGTGTGGGGGGGTAATGAAAAAGATGATTGCTGAGTACAAAATGGCAATTAAAATGAGGACTTATGCATTGTATTTATTTTCCAAAGGAGGGTAACTGGATGGCCCGGAATTCTGCACTGAAGCAACATCAACATCCTACACAGAAAAGAAAGATGATTATGGAGCCCTTGGTGCTCTCTGAGCTTGGTTGTTTGCTTGCAGACGTTTCATTACCCGACTACACTCACTCACAATGATGATGTTATCTAGTTGGGTAATGAAGCATCTGCAAGCAAACAACCAAGCTCAGAGAGCACCAAGGACTCCACAGTTCAACCCTGAGCTACTCTCTTCTATCAGAAGAAAGAAAACCTTAAGCAAATCATGCGTTGTTTCACTTGCTTGGAAAAATGCTTTTGAGAATTTGAGTTTTCTAGATTACTGAGGACCATGCAGAAGAAAATGGATTAGAAATCAGAGCCTCAAGGGAGAAAAGCCTGGACAGCAGGGGCATCCGGAGGAGTGGTCGACAATGTCAAAATGGGGGGCACAAGTGCGTGATTGAAGCTCTACCTCTTTTTTTGTGTGCACACGATGCATGTTATGCATGTTAAAAAGAAGTGGGTTTTCAATTGTCCTGTTGCACCCTCCATTTTGAGATTGTGGACACTCCTTTTGGGTAAGCAAGAGTAACTAGGGGAAATGCTCTGGTCTGCCTGAAAATGTCAATTTGGAAGTTCAAGTTATCAGAGAGAATATATAACTGACATGCTCACGGTACAAGATTTAATCTGTTCCATTTCCACATTCAAATGGAAAAAAATCTCTCTGGAATCCCAGATTCCTGTTGCTTGTATCCTGAATACATTTTAGAATATTGCATATACTTGTTGGGAAGCAGCCAACAATATGTTGACTTGCAAGGTAGTCTCTAGATCAGGGCTTTCCAAAGTTTTCCCATGGCGACACACCAACCGCCGTTGGTGTGTCGCCGCGGGAAAACCCGGAAGTGCCGCCGTTACGGCAGCATGCAAAAACCCGGAAGCACTGCTGCTGCTTTCGTTTTTTGTGCGCCACCGTTGGTGTGTCGCCACGGGAAAACCCGGAAGCGCTGATGATGATCAGCGCTTCCGGGTTGTGTGGCGACACACCAGACTGTGTGTGGCGACACACTTTTGTATCGCGACATACAGTTTGGAAAGCTCTGCTCTAGATTATCTAGATTGTTGGTTGTTGTGGGTTTAGACAATCTAGACAATCTAGATTGTCTTCCTATATACATGGAAAGGGAGCAAGAGTGAATGCAAAATTATATTAATTTGTTAAATATACTGAGAAAGTTGTTTGGCAGAATTCTGATTGAAAGGATATGAGAGGCAACAGTGAGCAAAATTTGGAAAGTGCAGCACAGCTTTGTGCTGTGCTGAGGGTGTGCAAACCAGATTTTTGTTCTTCAAGTTACTGAGAAATGTATGAACATGAGAAATAAATTTTATTGTATACTTGTCAATTTAGAAGAATTGTATGATGAGCAAATAGATTTGAATTATGGAATGTTTTGCATGTCTATGCTGAATGTAATAAGAATGTTATATGATAGAAATAAAGTATGTGTGAAGATTCATTTGAATGCATAGTAAATAGTTAAATGCTGAACAAGGAGTAAGACAAGAATGTGTGATGTCTCCTTCATTTTTTATTGTAGTTATGGATAAAAGTATAAGAAATGCTTGTAGTGATGGTAGATGTGTGTTGATTGGGGACATAAATGCACATGTATTTTCATGAAGCTGTGTTGTATACTGAAATTGAATGATTTACAGTGAATGTTAGATTGCATCATGAACTGAGGAGTGAAAATTAAGGTATCAAAGTAGCTACATTTGAGAAAGAAAATGGAGCAAACAATTGTGTGTTGTATATAAAAGGTGAAAAGTTAGACCAGAATTAATTTGTGTATCTTGATGCAATTGGTGTAAATGCTGGTAGAAAGGTAATGTGTGATATGTTGTGTGGAATGAATGTTTGTCAAAAGAAGCAAAAATAGCCATGCATAAAAGCATGCTTCTGCCCACTTTATTATATAGAAGTGAGAGTTAATTATGTTAGAAGGAACATAACATTGGTTTTAAAAAAGAGCTAGAGTCAAATTTGAATGGGTGATGAATAAAAGAACTGACTACAAAAGTGAATGACCAGTACAAAGAATAATATTGAGGTGGTTTTATTGTATAGAGAGAAGGAATGAGGATCCACTTGGAAAACAGATATAAGAAGGAAGAATGAATTGGTTGAGAGGGAGGTCATGAATGTACAGGCGATTGGGACCTTATTGCCTTTACACCTACCTTTGTCCATTCTGTTGGTCTGAGTTAAAGGATGAAGAGAATCTCGTTCCTGTTCTCCTTAAGCATGGAGAAGGGTCTTTGCAAAGGAAGGAGAGAACTGATGGACCCTTTCCTCCCTCTCTGCGGAAGGATGACCTCTCTTGTTCACACAAATGAAGGCTGGAGTAAGCACTCCTAGCTTGCATCTCAACAGAGGGATTGTTTGTTTATTATATTTATATACTACCATAGTCAGAAACTGACTCCCAAATGGTAGATGAGAGAGGGGTTCCCTTTCTTAATATCCTGTCTGTAATGTCATTCAGCCTGCTTCTGGACAGGATACAGCTCTCCAATCCTAGTATAGACAATACTAAGCTAGATGGACCAAAGATCCGACTTGGAATAAAGCAGTTTTTTGTCCCCACTTCCCTCAATTATTTTAAATCAGTCAAAATCTTAGGTCTTCTCAAATTTTGATGCTAATGTTTTTAAATGGGAGTTTGTATTTTTTTAACCCTTGATTAAAGAGATTCTTTTGTACCTAGTTTTAAATTATAAGGGAATTGGTCCTGAGAGGTAGAAATGAAACTCATCTAAGTTCATAAACAGAACAAAATGCCATCAAAGATGCATAGATAAAATTATCAGAGAAAAGCCCAAGGAACCTGTTACTGAGGGATACTTCCAGCTGGTAATGCATTTCCAGAAGTGCACTGTGCACCTTTGGCTGAGCAAACTTGTTAGCTGTGGATGCATTTCTAGCATTATGTGTCATGCCAGTGTGTTGCTTCTGGAAGAGGTAGAATATGTCTCTTAGCATAAGGCAGAGGTTTAGTTGAGAGCATGTCATGATTTTCTCTGGCTCATCTAGTTGTCAGTTCAGTTGATTTATGGTCTGCTGGGTAAATAAACAAATGTTTATCATTGAGCTAAAAACATAGGAGTAATGCATCTTGAAATTCTATAAATCAGCTCTGCTGTTGTCATGGTTTCCATCCCATCTTTTCCTCTCCAAAGGTATCTGGTGCAAGCCATTGATATCAAGTTCATGATGAAGTGTGACATATGATGCAACTGATGCAAATTACATAATTTGTGTCATTTGTAACATGATGTCATGATGCATGTGGCATCACCCCCCCCCACACACACACAGGCCCTGTGGATGCCCATTTTCCTGCCCCATTTTACTTACATTCTCTAGACTTCAGAAAAATTAAATGACCCAAATATAATTTTCACTGAGGCTGAGTATTTAAAGTATGATAATCACTCCATGGCCCTGAGGTGTTGCTGAATGACAAATCTCAGCAGCCTCAATGAGCAGAACTAAAGGTGAGGAACGGTGTGAGTTGTAATTCCCTTTTATCTGAGAGCAGTAAGTTCCTTACCTCAACTTAGAGGCGCACCTTCTCCTTCTTGCCCAAATAAAGAGGACAAAGGTAGATAATGTTTTTTATAAATTGCCCATGTATTTGTTTATAGCAACAGATGCAAATTTAAACATAATTTAATAATAAAATTTAAATGGAAACAGAACAGAAATCATAATGGGGAAGAGTAGCTGGAGAAGATATATGTCTGCTCAGTCTGCTTTTGATGGATGGATTCATGATTCCCATTCTAAACTTCCCATCCAAGCCTTTCTAGAACTGGAGCCCTTCAAACAGAATCTCTTCCAATAAAGGCCTGCTGTTTGATAGCTTCTCCAACAAAGTAGGGAGGCCTACAGCTCTCTTAGACTTCATGGCCAAATTTTAATTTCCTGTCATGGGATAAGAGATGAAATAGAATTGTAAACATGAAAATGAAAGAAAAATCTAAGCTGTCCCACAGAAATCTAGAAAGAAACTCTAGAATATCACTGTTTGTTTGTCAGATTTATAAAGTCACCTGACTCCATACAACTTCAGGTGGCTTACAATAATAAAAATCATCCAAAAACAATGACCAAAGAGAAAGAACAATAAAACATCCAAACTAACCCATAAGAGGCCTGCCGCCCACCTAGCCCAAGGCCTGGAGGGAAAGCCATGGTTTAAAGGCTGTTTAAGGCCAGGTAGGGGCGATAGAGATCTCTGGGGGGTGCATTGTGACAGAGAAGACCCACAGTCCCACTTACATGCATGGCATGGCCCCATTCACACTTGCATCTTTACCACCCTACTCAGCTGTCACCCTTCCAGTAAACCATTCAGTATGGCCACCAAAAGATTGGCTACCTCTGAGGTACAGGATATACCACTGAAAAGGAGGATACTTGACTGCTTAGTTCTCCTAGATAAGCCTTACTGAAACTTACTGAAATCTTCTGGACAGGGTCTCCTCCTTGTCCTATCAATACTTGATTTATGCTTGGTTGGAAAACCAAAGAGAAGCTTCTCCATGGCTGTGCAATGGTTGCTCATTCTTTGATGGCCTTCTCTGTGATACAATAAATTTATATTTATTTATTATTTATTATTTATGTTATTATTTGTATGATAGCTTACTAAAGCTTAAATAATCAAATAAAATTTTCTAGCCCATAGAAAATTATTAAACTGTTGAAAAATGGATGGAATTACTGTTATAGAACTCCGCATGTATTAATGAAAAGCCAGGCTGTTAATTTTGATGTTTGTGGAAACCGAAGTATTTATTTTTGATGCTTCATTTACTTTCCTATTTGATTTTGAGCTACCTTTAAGCCTTTCTTTTATTATGTTGTAATTAATAAATAACAGGCAAGCAGCTCAAAGAACCTTCCCCAAATTGATGCCTTCCAGGAGCACAGGAATTACAAATTCCCAAATTCCTTCCAGCATGGTCTATCAATTCAGAGCCAGCTGGGAATACTAGGGGTAATAATCCTAACAAAGGTGAAGGTCACCATATTGGAGAAGACTTGAATAGGAAAGATGGCCTAAGAAGATTATTTAAACAGGGTAGGGCACACCTTAAAATACTTACACAGGTAAGTTATTTTCCTGTCACCTGCATCTTGCTGTATCCTGCAAAATGCAGCATCTTGCATCTTTTTGAGATGTATCCATGTAAATCAATGTACTGCAGAGTACCCATGGTGTTTGAAGGAGACTATTTTATTTTATTTTATTATTTTATTTTATTTTATTTTATTTTATTTTATTTTATTTTATTTTATTTTATTTTATTTTATTTTATTTTATTTTATTTTATTTTTTTATTTTATTTTATTTTATATTTTATTTTATATTTTATTTTATTATTTTATTATTATTTATTTTATTTTATTTTATTTTATTTTATTTTATTTTATTTTATTTTATTTTATTTTATTATTTTATTATTTTTTATTTTTTAAAAGTGTTACAGCCACCCAACTCTGATGGACTTTGGGAGGAGCCTTAACTCAGTGACAGAAGAACACAGCTTTCCATGTGGAAATTGAGAGATTAATTCCCAGGCATCTTGTATTAGAGTCAGGTAGTAGACAACGGGTAATTCATTTTACTGCCTGAAACCTTAGAGAGCGGTATTGGCAGCAAGCACTGTCCGTCTTGGATTTGGAAGACAAGATATTTTGTTCAGCAAAATATATTGTGCTCTCATTTTGCTTTTAATTTCTTTGTAGCGGGTTATTAATGCTACCAATGCAGGCGTCAACCCTGTTGGAGATTCCTCTAATAGCAGCAGCCACTGGGACCTTGGAAGTGCCTTTTTCTTCGCAGGAACCGTCATTACCACTATAGGTACCTATTTATGCATTTATATAAATTTATATTTTTGAATGGTTCTGTCTTGGTATAACCAGATGTGGGGAAAGAGGGCTCTATGTATCCTATCAACTACTACTTTCAGAGGGGCTCTGATATATGGAGCCCAACCCTTGAGCCTAAATAAATTAATAAAAGGCACCACCCCAAATAAGATGAATTAATCAGAGAGTAAAGCTATAGAATATTCTAACAGATGTGTAAACCAACACTGAATAATAGCCAGTGGCCAAAGAGGGCAAAGAAAGATGATTCCCAAGGACATGGCATAACACAACACATGGCTTGATAGAATAATGGCAGTGACTCTGCCAACAATGAAAAAAAGCCAGATTTAAAGTAGGTTTCTTTGAATGTCAGCAACTTTAGTTGTCACCTTTGCTGTATTTCTTCAAATAGAATCAGAACAGTCAGCAGAGGTTACCGCAAGCCTTCATTCTGTTGTGTGCATAAGTGTGCACTTATGCATGCGCACACATCCATATAACCCTCTACCTTTGGAAATAGCACAAAGCAGCATCTTCTTAGAAAGCAAAAGCTGACTTCTATTTGTTCTGTTATTAAACTGAAAAAAATGCTAGCATGAAATGGCTGTTATAATTCAGTCCATACTATCTAAGACTGACAAGTGTTTGTTCTGGAAATAGAGCAGAACTGTTGTTCATTTGAGATACGGCAGGGCTCATGTTGTGTGATGCAATTTAGCCATCTCATTCAATAACTGTTTTCTTCTATGTTCCTCACCAGTTGCAGTTTCTGGACCAATGTTCAAGGGTTGCCCCACATAGAGTGCTCTATAATAATCCATTTGATGGATTATCAAGATATGGATCACTGAAGGCTATCTTGGTTTAGGGCAGTGTTTCTCAATCTTGGCAGCTTGAAGATGTGTGGACTTCAACTCCCAGAATTCCCAGCCAGCAAGGCTGTCTGGGGAATTCTGGGAATTGAAGTCCATACACCTTCAAGTTGCAAGGTTGAGAAACACTGTTTTAGCGTCATAGCTAGTGTACCAGCTGAAGCAGATCATAGGTCTTCCTTGTCACTGAGGCTTATTGTACTAGAATAACTGGAGAACTCCAAGCTTTTTCCTTTGGAGGAAGCACTACCTCATTCTATACAGGTCACTTGTCTAATTCTTAGGCCTGAGAAACAATAACCAAAGTACTTCTGTTTTATCTGGATTCAGCTTCACTTCTTGGCCCTCTTTAGGAATCCATCACAGCCTCCAAGCAACTGTCAAACATCTACATAACCCCTCCTGATTCAAGCTTGAAGGAGAGAAAGAGTTAAGTGTTATTAGTGTACTTCCACCAGGGAAAAAAAGAACACTTTTTCACCACAACTGGTTTTTTATTCTTTGCTAATATTGTTTTACATGTTAAAACAGCCACCCAGAGTCGCATTCACAAGATGGGCAGCCATATAAATCAAATAAAGAAAGAAACTCAAGCATGATGGGGCCAAACTGTCTCTCTCTGGTAGGAATGGAATTGCCATAACTGTGCCTTGAACCCCCAACTTACTGAGCTTGTCCAGCAATATATCCCATGATCAATGGTGTTAAAAGCTACCTTTTCAAAGATCCAGGAAAATCAGCCAGGTAGCATTCCCTAAGTGTCTCACCCAGTAAATGTCATTAATCAGAACAACTAAGACTTCTTCTGTGCTATATCCAGGCCTGGAGAGAGAATGAAATGGGTTTAAATAATCAACTGTTTCCTAGAAGAGTTGTAGCTGGATAGCAATCACCCTTTGCAGCACTTTGCCCAAGAAAGTTTGCAACTTTGCAATGCTTGTCCAAAAGAGCCTAGGAGGGCCTTTTCAACAGAGGGCACACCACCACTTCCTTCAAGGTGGTGGACATATTCCCAGGATCCACCCTGCTAGAATTTGATCAGACAGCACCCCCAATAACTCTCTAGGATCTACAGTGTTGTGGTTTTTTTTAAATTTGGAGTGGATGTAAACAACTTTACTTTTAAAATGCATTGCAAACTTATCACAATTGAGGAACTGGCCACTACCTGAAAAAAGTCCTGTGTGATTCAGTGAGGACCAGGGTCAGGCAGCTTCAACCTAGAGAAACTAATCAAACCTGCTGATGGCCCACCATTCTTCCAAATGATCTACCTATTAGGATCAAGAACCAAAAGGGGTGGGCTATTGACCTTCTCACTCCCCAAAGGAGCAACTTGCAGGGACCTTTGGGGTCAGTTTGCCAGTGGCAGCCAAGCACCGATGGTAGATTGCTTAAATGGTCACCACCCCTGCAAACAGCTGCAGCTGGAACAGAATTGGTTTGCTGTCATAGGATGGGCAGGGATCCTTTGCAGTTCTCCCAGAAGTCTGGTGCTTAGTGCAGTAAAACAAAAAACAAAGGAGGTGATGAACACCAACTACCTTCCACTCAGCAAGGTCCTCTTTAACCAAAATATGTGATCCAGTTATTAACAGTAAAATTAACTAAATATTAAAATCATTATACTTTTATATTTCCAGCATTATTGGCAACCTTTGAGTATCTTATATGTATCGTACCGCATATAAAAATCAATATCAAGTTTAAGATAAAATTTTTTATAAAGCAATGTATATGTTTATGAAGGGATATATGGATGGCTTGAACTTTTAAAATATAGAAAATCTGCCACATCTTTTTTTTTAAGTTACCTTATAGTGTACAAATATTTTTTCTTAGGTACCCAACATTTCCTACTATTGCCTCTTTTATTCAATTAACACGGTGATTTAGGAGGCGTTCACATTTTGTATATTATTTACCTGTTAGAAATATATATTTGCCAGGCTTTTTTTGTCTGCAGCTATCTCACCCATTCCAGCTAGCTTGCAGCAAGCATTTATATTTGAACTGGTGATATGGCCAGCCAGGTATATATGTTGCTAATCAAAAATATTAATGAAAACACTGGAACACCATTGTTTGTGGGAGAAATCAGCAACAAGATTTTTCACTATTCTTTGTAAAACTAAGCCCTAAAGTAGCTCTTGTAGGGATGACTATTTTGGTCAACCCTCCCTCAACCCTCTCGCAAACAGACCTCTGCCAGTGATGTTGCCATGTCACCGTCATGCTTCCTGTTATTCATCCCTCTGTTAAGCCAGGAATGTGGTCTGTTGGTTTTGCCTTGATATGATCCGTAATTTTGAAACCCTGGTTCAAAACTTAACATTATGAATGATCTCGGCTACTATGACTTGTTTAACAAATCCCTGCTTAGTGCGATATATGAATTCAGCTTCATCTCTGTAAAATCTGATATTCTGGAATATCAGATCTGGAATATCGGGAATGTGATGTTCTGGAATATCAGATCTGTCAGGCAAGATGGCTTCAGGCTCTCACTTGAATTAGAGCCTTGTTCACTGGCAGATTTGCAATTTCAGAATAGCTACACTTAAGTGGCAGAAAAAAATTCATCTCTTAAAAAAGAGTGCACGCAGGAACACCGCTCTTTGAAGTAAGTAGCATGTAAGGGCAAAGGCAGATCTGCCAGTGAATGAGGACTGCATTTCAAATGCAGGGGAGGTGTTCTCCCAACCGACAGATTTCATGACGAATAAACATCCCAGATTTGGAGCTGCAGGCTTACTAAACAAGGAAGTGTAAGAAGCACCCAGCTAGGTTGGAGCAAAGGTCTATCAAGATGAACATCTGGTTCCCCACAGTGATCAACCAGCTGCACCCAGGGCAGCGGCAAAGTTCTTCACATACTTCTTTCGTTATAGAGGAATTTAGAAATAAATGACTTCAACCCTTATTGAAGCAAAACTCGCTGAATTATCTGTGCAGCATGCAACCAACAGTCCTGTCTGTCATGGCTGCAGATTTATTTATTTATTTATTTTATTTATTATTTAAATTTTTCCCTGCCCATCTCCCCAAATAGGGGACTCTATAGATAGATTTGGGTGTTTCTTTTGTAAGAGAAGAGAGCCCCAGCTTGTGTGTGTTGGGGTGGGGTGGGGAGAAATTCCAAAGTCCATTAGCATTGCATATAAATACGTCCTAAAAAGATTAAATGGTACAAGACTTTCTCAAAGATTCATAAAAGCTGAACTGTAAAAAAAATTGGAAATTTCACTAGGCTGTGATGAGTGCGGATTTTAATTTTAAATGGTTATGCAGCTGTGTTAGCGTGCATTGGACACTTAAGTGGACTAACTACTGTATAACTGTAAGGGGTTAATAATAATAAACATCATATAAAAAGGAAAAATCACCATTAAACGGGCTCAGATTGAAGGGAAAAAAGTGGGGGCTGAACAAAACTGCTGAAGGGATGGATTCACTAAGCTTGGGAGTGGGCCCTCTCCCCTCTGCCCAGTTCAATTCACTGGAGCGTTCCTTGGACCCCAGTTAAGCAAAGAGATGCCTCAGCCATCCCCAAGTGCAGGACTGCCACACAGGTCAGTATTTTTCAGGTACGGGCTATAATCCCTGCACAACATGCTAATCGCTGCTTTACAGCCATTGTGTTGCAGAACAATGGCAGTATGCTGCAATAAAAGGTTCCTATTGTTAATACTGTGGTTCTGGTATGCTCCTTCCTTCCTCCCTTCCTCCCTTCCTCCCTTCCTCCCTTCTCTTCCCTTCCCTTCCCTTCCCTTCCCTTCCCTTCCCTTCCCTTCCCTTCCCTTCCCTTCCCTTCCCTTCCCTTCCCTCTTCTCTCTTCTCTCTTCTCTCTTCTCTCTTCTAAATTAATAATGTATTTAAATAAAGCCTTCGACAATACAATAATGTATTTGTTAAAACTTTTAAGAAACCGAATAAATGGCTATATAAAAGAAGGAAAAAAAGAAGATAGAGACATCGTGGATAAAGAATAAAATATCAGTAAATAAACATAGGATTTACAAATATCACCAGATTTATAATTAATTAATTAATTAAAGTAAATGTATAGGACTAGGTTTATTATATTATCTCAAGAAATAACTAAAAATCTTTATAAAATTCTAAGCATGATATTAATATTATATCACCATTGTTTGTCATTGATCCAAAAAAGATGCACATAATCAAGTACTTTAAGGGGGAAAAAATGGGGGGGGATGAAAAATAATTAAATTTAAAAATAAATAAATACAAATAAGATTATAAAAAAGGAGAAAAATCAATAAAAATATTAAGAAATTACATAGTTCTGAAATCCCTCCCATTGTACCTGACTGGTAATTGCAACAAAATATTTATAAACATTGAAACTGCTTCTAATTACTATCTTAATGTTAATTATTTTCCCCTTAAAAACTGTAAGTAACGGTATGCCTAACAAACAATTAAGAGGGGAGCCATTCTTAATTGTTCTGGTATGTTATTTGTGTGCAGAAGACAGACGTTGAGCTTTGTTAGGCATACTGTACCTGGGTTTCAAACATCTAGATCAGTGTTTCTCAACCTTGGTAACTTTCAGATGTGTGGACTTCAACTCCCAGAATGGCTGGCTGGGGAATTCTGGGAGTTGAAGTCCACACATCTGAAAGTTGCCAAGGTTGAGAAACACTGATCTAGATGACCATAGGTGGCAGAAAAGAGTCACTTTTTTGTATTTCTTGCTGCCATCTCCTGGTTATCTAGAATTTTTGAAACCCAGATACAGTAAGTCTAATTTTTATGCACATCAACATTACTTCCACTTCAAAAAATGCTACAATATCTTTTCTCCCAGAGAATAATGAGGGCTGGATGTTACAGCTGCAAAATCATTTCTGGGTATTGTTACAACATTTGCATGTTAAAGTTCCCTTATATTCCCAAACCAGACATAGGCAACTGACCTTTTATAATAGCTGGCTAGGGGATTCTTTATAAATTGCAATAAATATTTTAGGTGCAAGCTTATACTTTTTTTTTAAGGGTACAACCAAGAATATTAAATCCAAATCTTGAATTTAAAAACATGTACCGTCTCAGTGTTAACAGTTTTAGTTGTACCACCTGTTTAGTGTACAGTTTGCTATGAATGTTTTGCTTTGCTTTTGTTTTTTGAATATGAATTTTAAAAAGCTACCGGTCATTACTGTTACTTTATGGCAAACTCGGTTCCATCTTCTGTTGAAGTTCCAAGTGATATTAAACATTTATAAGTACATCATTTGTAAGTATATCATTATGAAGTGCTAGAAATCTTGCCATGTAGCTCATTAACTACAGATACAGGTGTCTGTATTCCAGGAACACACAATCCCTATCTGTTTTATTTTGTCAGCAGGGACTCAATCTCTGCTCCCTTTTTTCCTTCATTTAGTCTTGTGGTTTGTATAGATACATTGCGCATCTTAAATGTGTTTAAAAGCTTCTCAGTAAAGATAAACTGCAAATATATGAAAATGAAATGAAAGAAGATACAGTACAAGGTTTAAAATCATGCTGGTAATATATTTTGCTTAAGATAGTGGCAAAAAATTAATAAATAAAGCACGCTCACTCATAATTATGAAAAGTTGAATTCCTGGGCTGAATAAGGGGAATACTTATTAAGGGGAAAATATGAAACAGTTGACAGGCAATCCTCATTGCATGTTTAATCTTGGTTCCTAGTATCACAAGGCAAGGAGATGCTTAAATTTCCATTTCATAGTGTTGTAAGACAGAGTTAGGCTAGTCACTCCCCCCCCCCCCCCCGTTTTTAATGGCACATGTTGGTTATAGGATTATAGCGGTGTTTTTCAAACTTGGCATCTTTAAGATGTGTGGACTTCAACCAGCTGGGGAATTCTGGGAGTGGAAGTCCACACATCTTAAAGTTGCCAAATTTGAAAAACACTAGATGATAGGGTTACAGGGTACACTGAGGCTCTCCAGAAACTTAGCACATCTTATTTATTTGGTTTTCTGTTAGAACTCAGCAAGACATTGTGCCATCATGTTTAGGCAATTTGCTGCTGAATTACGGCAGTGTGTTCAAAGGGAGGGGCATGGGAGTCTTCAGAAAAGGGGATGGGGGGCATATGCAGGTTATAGGGTGCCCACCCTGCTTTAAGAACATGTGGGTCTTAGAGCTTCATTCCTTTCTCCTCCTTGAATCCTCAGAAGTGAGAGCTCACAACAAACTTCCTCTTTTTTCTCAACAGGTTATGGAAATATTGCCCCAAGCACAGAAGGTGGAAAAATTTTCTGTATTTTGTATGCCATCTTTGGGATCCCACTTTTTGGCTTTCTGCTAGCTGGCATAGGTGACCAGCTTGGAACCATCTTTGGGAAGGGCATTGCACGAGTCGAGAAGGTCTTTCGAGTAAGACTGAACCACTTCGTTTTTTTCTTTTCTTTTTTCTTTCTTAGCTCTGAAGCTCAATGGCAAAGCAGATGCACTTCTGGAAAATGTGGCTTGGTTGGGCACTGTGATGCCACCTATCACATAGACATATCTTCACAATTTGGGGAAGGCATTCTTATAAAATTTATTTATTTATTTATTTATTTATTTATTTATTTATTTATTTATTTATTTAACTTATATAATCGCCCATCTCCCCCAACGGGGAACTCTGGGTGGTTTACAATAAAACTGATTAAAATAGAATAAAGAATATAAAAATACAATCAAATAATACAATAAATAAATTATAAAATCCAAATGGCCAGATAGTTAAATAAAAAGAAGGACATTATGAAATTAACCACCCCCATGAGGAACTATTATTTCCTCCTTCCCATGCCAGGCGGCAGAACCAGGTCTTCAGATCTTTCCTAAAGGTCGGGAGGGAGGGGATCTGCCTCAACTCTGGTGGCAAGGTGTTCCAGAGTGCTGGTGCCACCACAGAGAAGGCCCGCCTTCTAGACCCCACCAGATGACACTCTCTTATTGATGGGGTTCGTAGCAGGCCCTCTCTGAATGATCGGGTGGGGCGGGTCGATGATATGGGGATAAGACGGTCCCTCAGGTATTCTGGTCCCATGCCATGTAGGGCTTTAAAGGTGATAACCAACACCTTGAATTGTACCCGGAAGCAAACCGGCACCCAATGCAGCTCGCGGAGTAAAGGTGTTATATGCGCTGATCTTGGCACACCTAGAACTGCTTGCGCGGCTGCACTCTGAACCAGTTGTAGCTTCCGGATAGTCTTCAAGGGTAGCCCCATGTAAAGCACATTGCAATAGTCTACATGGGAGATGACGAGAGCATGAGTGACTGTTCGGAGGGCATCTCGATCCAGGAATGGGCATAACTGGCGCACCAGCCGAAGCTGTGAAAAAGCCCTCCTAGCCACGACCGCCACCTGGTCTTCGAGCAGGAGTCGTGAGTCTAGAAGGACCCCCAAGTTCCGCACCGGCTCCGAATGGGGCAGTACTACCCTATCGAGAACCAAAGATGATAATTTCCCAGAAGATGCTAAGCCATCAATCCACAGCCATTCGGTCTTGCCAGGGTTCAACTGAAGCCTGTTGTTCCCCATCCAGGCCCTCACAGCCCCCAGGCACTGAAACAGGGTGGTCACTGCATCACTTACTTCACCTGGGATGGAGATATACAATTGAGTATCATCAGCATATTGATGATACCTCATCCCATGATGTCGGATGACCTCCCCCAGCGGTTTCATGTAGATGTTGAATAGGAGAGGAGAGAGAACCGAACCCTGCGGCACTCCATATAAGAGCGGTCGCGGGCTGGATCTCTCCTCCCCTATCACCACCGACTGGGAACGGCCCTGGAGGAAGGAGGTGAACCAGCGCAAAACTACTCCTCCAACCCCCAACTCCCTAAGCCGCCCCAACAGGATACCATGGTCGATGGTATCGAAAGCCGCTGAAAGATCCAAGAGAGCCAGGATGGATGCACTACCTCCATCCCGCTCCCGCCAGAGGTCATCCATAAGTTCGACCAATGCAGTCTCCGTCCCATATCCCGGCCTGAAACCTGACTGAAAAGGGTCTAGATAATCCGCTTCATCCAGGGTCCTCTGAAGTTGCAACGCCACCACTTTCTCAACCACCTTCCCCAAAAAGGGAAGGTGGGAGACTGGACAAAAATTGTCCAGAATGGTGGGGTCCAGGGATGGCTTCTTGAGGAGTGGGTGCACCAATGCCTCCTTGAAGGCAGTTGGAAACACTCCCTCCAACAAGGATGAGTTAACCATCGCCTGGATCCACCCACACGTCACCTCCCTGGCCGATTTTACCAGCCAGGAAGGGCAGGGATCTAAATAGCATGTGGTGGAATTAACAATTCGGAGGATCCTGTCCACTTCCTTAGGTCCAACAGGATCAAATCGTTCCCATATAATAAGGCCAGGCTGCTCTCCCGACATCTTCCTAGACTGCATTTCACGCATGGAGTCCAACTTAGACCGAATCCGAGCGATTTTATCCTGCAGATGTTCGGAAAATTCTTCCGCAAGGCCCTGCAGGTGGGTCACCGACTCCACCCTACCTAAGAGAGATCGTGTAATCTTGAACAGGGCCTTCGGACAGCGTTCTGTGGATGCAATAAGAGCGGAGAAATATTCACGTTTCGCCGCTCTTACCGCCACAAGGTAGGCCTTAATAGCGGCTCTAGATTGTGTTCGGTCCGATTCCGCCTTCGTCTTTCTCCAGCGGCGCTCTAGACGTCTCTTCACCCTCTTCAAGACCCTCAACTCCTCCATAAACCACGGAGAGTGACGGGTCGAATGGGGCTGGAGAGGTCGCATTGGCGCGGTCCTGTCCAAGGCCCCGGCCACCTCCCTATTCCAGGCTGCGGCCAGTGCCTCCGTTGGACCGTGCAGCAGATCATCGGGTATTACCCCCAGCTCCCTCTGAAACCTCATTGGGTCCATAAGTCACCGGGGGCAGACCAATCGAATAGGTCCTGCCTCCCTGCGGAGTGGGGCGGCATAAGAGAACCTTAGGGATATCAGGACGTGATCTGACCATGACAATGGGGATAGTTCTAACTTTACCCTCAGATCACTTTGCCATTGTTCTGACAAGAAAACTAAATCCGGGGTGAGTCCACTGTCACGAGTCGGGTCCCGAATAATCTGGGACAGGCCCATGGCTGCCATGGTAGCCATGAACTCCCGAGCCGCTTCCGAAGCACACCCCAGGGAAGGCAAATTAAAATCCCCCAGGACCATAAGCCTGGGAAACTCCACCGCCAACCCCGAGATGGCCTCCAGCAACTCAGGCAGGGAGGTTGCTACGCAGCAGGGAGGCTGATACAGTAGCAACATTCCCAACTGTTCTCGGGCACCCAACTTGAAAAACAGGGTCTCACATCCGAACACTTGTGGAGCAAGGCCCCTGAAAGCCACCAAAGATTCTCTGATGAGAATCAGAGAAATTATAAAATTATACAACTCTCTAGCTAGGTAGGAGTGCTTAGGGACTTTCAGGAAAAAATAATGAATGTTCGTGTTGCAACAGAACATCAGCAGGTCTGTGTTTTGCCAGAGGGCATTCCTTCTAGGTATCTCTGACAAGTCCAATAGTTTTCAGTCTGCCAGGTAACTTTAAATATAATATATACATGCTGTTAAAAAGCTACTTTTTTTTCCATTTCCTACTTCTTCCTTTGGCATATTTCTTGAATCCCAAGGGATGATTCTCTCGGCAATTAACTCAATTCATATCTTCTGTTTGATATTGTTTGATAACTCTGCATAAGAAGTTCAGATTTAGATCACGAAAGGAATTAATTTATTCCTTGTAACTTGGTATCCTTAAACAGTGTGTTTGTATTTGCGGGGGTGGGTGTTTAATGATTCAGCCTAGAGTCATCCTAATTCCCATAAATTGCAGAAGAACTGAAAACTATTCCCCGTCTAAAGTGCTTTGGTCAGCAGATGGGAATCAACCAACTAGTTGCTTCTCCTGGATTTTTCTTTCTTTCAGTACCTTCAAAATGACAATAGCATTCTAAGGTTAAAACTAGTTTACTTTTCTTCTCTTTGAATGTGGATTTTCTTTGTGCAGGAAGATTTTATCTGAAATAGTCTTCAGCCATGCAAATGTTTACCTGCAGTCTGAAATTATATGATCCCTGAAAAATTTATTTACTTCATCTGCTGTTTTGTCTGAGCAGCCAGGTGTTAAAGAGCATGAAAGGTGGGAAAGATGGGAACCAATCAGAAGACCTTTTATTACTACATAATCTCTGCATAGCTTTCCCTAAAACTGTAGAGTCTAAGGAAACTGATTGTTCATATCTGAAAGTGGCATTCAAAATGAACTACACCACAACCTTGTCTAACAAGAGGAGTAGATCTGGAGGTGGCTTGGAATTGATGATTCTCTCCCTGCCAGCTGCTAAATTGGCCATATTTCTCAATATTTGTGGTTTATAATCTTCTTTTGATACTTCCTGTTTGATCTAAAGGAAAATTGAGATGCTGAAAAACTTGTTTCCCTCATTCTGATCTCCTCAGTTGCATATTTCATGTTTGAACTATCTTCTCTATGTATGGATGCATGTTTATACAGTACATGTGAAAGGGGGGAGGAAGGGAACAACAATGTAATATGACATTTCATTTCATCAATGTTCTATAACAGCCTTCCCTAAGCCAATATTGTCCAAATATATTGGGATCGTACCACTAGGATTCTCAGCCAGCATGACCACAGCTGATTGTGAATAGTGGGAGTTGGACTTCCAGCATATCTGGAATACATCAAGTTGGGGAAAGCTAATTTTAAAGTCATCCTGTTCCAGTGCAATTGAACTTTATTTGAAACCAATCCTGCTATATTTGGAGGTATTGCATGCACAGAAGAGAGAATCCCACTCCGAACAAGGAAAATTTGCTTTAATTTTGATGCTAATATATTGATGACCAACTTCTATAAAGTTAAGGATGACTATATTATTTTACTCATTCAAGGGGAGGGTGGACAGTGAAGTCCAGCCCCCTTGGTATTGAATCAGGCTGAATAATAAAATTATCAACCTACAATTGATAATGGAGCTACAGGATGGCTGTGATATCATGCCTTTAGGAATGAACATGTCCCCCTCCTTGATGTGAGGTTGGCTGTTCATTTGGGATGTGCACATTTCAAAGGCATGGTTTGCTTTGATGAAGGTAGATCTGAAGTACCCCTTTGAAGCAGCTTTGCAAAACTTTGCAAACAATGTAGCCTTCTGCAGTGAAGCAGCTGTGCCGTTGTGCCTCACTGTAGGAATTGGGTTTCTGTTCATGCACTATGGGGAATACTGGCCCTTATATGATGTGAAGCATTTCAATAAAGAAAAACATATTGCCCCCATGCCTTGATGAGGCAGAATATATCTTTTCCATAGGTCCCATCCAGGTGAATTGTACTGCCCTTTCTTGGACCTAAAGCTCATATTTCTGCAATGCAGTCAGAGTAAATGATGCATGCATACTGTATGAAGGTTCATTCTTTTCTTAGGCATGAAACCATGAATGACTAAACATTTTATCACACTTTGATTCAAATACACACATACAAAGTATATTCCCATTCCCATTCCCATCCCTATTCTTTCTTTTTCTACTTCTGCTTCTATTCCTATTTCAACAGCAATTGTCACATTTTTGTAAAACTCAACATTAGTAGCCACTCAGTCTTCCCCCAGGAGTATTACGAACTTTGCCAGTAGGAAGCTGGACAGTGGGGGATATACTGTATACGGGGCCAATATCTGTGATTTGATATAAGATTAAAACCTGTATTGTGTATTTTTCATGTTTACAGTTCAATTGTAATTCATAATGGATGATTTTTAATTTGATATTGCCAGGCAGCAATTTATTTTGCGTCAATTTCTGGAAACAGTGTATTGAAAACCACAAATGATTATCATTTTCTTTTGCAGAAGAAACAAGTGAGTCAGACAAAGATTCGGGTGATCTCTACCATTCTTTTCATCCTGGCCGGATGCATTGTTTTTGTCACCATTCCAGCCGTCAGTTTCAAATATATTGAAGAATGGTCAGCCCTGGACTCTTTTTATTTTGTTGTTGTCACTCTGACCACAGTTGGCTTTGGGGATTTTGTGGCAGGTGAGACATCCCACCAATTTATTTATTTCTTTATTGCAGTGAACTACTGTACATCCCGTTTATCAAGAGACAAATCTTACCAGCTTGGCTTACAAGTAGCATGTTAAGTACAGTAACTTAATGAATATTTCCTTCTAAGAGCTGGAATCTTCCCTCTTTTGGAGATCCTTCCCACCAAGCTGTTGGTGGCAGTGGCCCTATAGTAGAGTAGGACTAATCTTGCCTGAGCAAACTGATAGCAAATGCTAGATAATCCATTCTGAGAAAGTGGAAAACTTGGAGTGTTACAGAGCAAACAATACTTCCAAATAGATGAACTTCAAACATTTTGTTTTGCTTGACAAGTATAATTGATAATATGAGTTAGTTAGGAGGGCAGAGTATTCAAAAATGGCTTCCACAGAAATACTGTAAAAGAGCTGTGCTCAGATAATGTTCTTTTTGCATGGGTGTCAAGCCATGTCAGAGCTGTGAGATAGTCTGCCAATGGAGTTCAATTTTGGCACATCTGAGTGAGGGTATGGTGGGTTAGATCAGGAATTGGCAATCTATTCAGATCTCCAGCACTATCAGATAATTTTACACAAGGCCCAGATACCGACATAAAATGTCCCAAAACATGGAAGATCACCAAACCTTATGAGATTTCAGCAATCTCACTCAGTTGTCACAAGAAGTACAAAACTGTAGTAAATCCTTGTGAAAGATTCAGCATTCTCATGAGCTTTCAGCATTCCCATGTAAGATCACCATAATCACATGAAAGTGGGTCCAAGATTTGCTGTTTTTAATTTTTAATTGAATTTGGGAAGCTGTGGGAGCCATGGGGGAAAGGGGGTGAGGGACAATGATAAATATAAGCCAAGTCAGTAGAGAGCATCCTGGAGGTTATATGGGGCAGTTTCATCTATATGTCTTTTGATAAGTAGGTCTTTTCTGACAAGCCATACCCAACCTGGCATCAACTTCATGATAGGCAAATTACCGGTGGTAGTCATTGTTTTGCTATTGCATACAGCATGCTGTTAAAATTCTAGTTGAAAAAGATTTTCTCCTGTGGTCAGCTTAACATTTATGAGTGAAAGTTTGATGCATGTTATGCTCTAATAGTAACAGGTTTTCAAAGAACAGTTGAAATATTATTTCAGAAAAAAATACATTCAGAGTGGAAGAATGAACACAAGTATGAGTAGAACAACTCATAGGGGATGGCAAATTACATCTGTGACCTTGCAGGCTTCAGTATTGAAAACAACATATTGGACAAAATGGTGGTATGATTCAGTTGTGATATGAAACAGAGGTTCTTCTGATACTCTTGTTGTTTTTGGTGTCTCCTCTTATTTCTATTGCCATTTAGTTTCCATTTCTTTCACTGGGTTGCCCATGAGTGCCACAAAGCTTGAAAACTTTCCTTTCTGTTATTCTGCCAGCATTGAAGGTGGGAAATATTAAGAAAGGTTAACAAACACCCTTGGACATTTGACCACTGTACTGTGGTCCGCTGTACACATGCAAGTTATCCCTTTTTTTGCCAGTGAAATGCCACTAAACATTGGCTAGATTACTCGTTGTCCATATCTGCTGTAAGAAATAAGTCTGGTAAGGCAGGAACCAGGAGGTCTCATGCTAGAGACCACTGTTAGCTCAATAAAGATCAGGTGCCTTCCAAGGCCATCAAAATAAAGGCCAATTTCCATGGACTAGGAAAGGCAGGAGAATGTAAGCTCTGGAGTATACACCTATATAAAGGGGTTGATTTCTGTGTACTGCAAGGAACACATCTCTGTGTATATGGCTTGACTCCTGTCTGCAATAAGGAGACTAATCTTGTGTTCTACCTGGGAAGCCAATGTCTGAGTAAGGGATGAAATACTGGGAGAGCCAAGATTTACAGCTGTGCCTATGTAAAGCCTGATGGCTAAATTTGCCCATTCACTCCTCCCAAAACTATGGGAGGAGAGGCTTTGCCTGGACTACAATACAGGCTCTCTTGCAATGCCACTGACTGTGGATTAAGTCACCAGTGCCTTGCTCCATTACAAGAACCAAGTGTCAATCCTAGCCCAACAGGTAGGCTACCATAACTGGTGGTCCCATACAAATTCCTGCCCAAGACCCTGTAGCTATTGATGTTTGATGCCAATCACCTGCTGCCCTGTTTGAAACATAAGATAGGAATCTGGAGAGATGCACAACCTTCCTCGCTCAATGTGAGCTAAGACCTAAAGATTCCCATTGATTGTTCTTGTATAGGGTTATAATTGACCTGATAATTGAGGAAGTTGCAAGATGGGCAGTCCCTCTTCAAATATAGCACAACAGTTTGGACTTGGATAGCTATACAATTTTGTGAAAATCCTGAGGACTATGTTCAGTGATCCTGTTCAATAGGTGATCTATCAACTCTGATAAGTATTCTACGCAAGTGTATGCAACTGATTCTTACTTGTCGCTCAGGATGTGGTTGAAATGAAAGAGGCTTGATTGACTAGTGTAAAGAAGGACTATCAGATGAAATATTGGACTAGGTCATTCATTCAGGGCACCCCATAGACTGTCAGCATAAATCCAGGTCTGCTTAAGTATCTATGAAAAATTCAAGGAGCAGAATGAATGGCAGAATATGGTAAGGGAAGACATCACTATTTCCTTTTCTTCCCTCCTTCTTCCACCCATATATCAGAGACTTCAGAAGTAGTAATAGTCTTTAACGGTCACCGACCAGAATTCTGCAAGTTAACAAAATAATAATTAAAATAATTACACAGTTTCTATTTCAAATAAAATAAATTCACCATAAAATTATAACTGGGTCATTAAGGCAACCAGGGTGTGTCTAGTTTTACAGACAGTATAACCAAATATAGACATATTAAAGGAAACAAAATCATACCAGTCTGATAAAAGTAATGTACATAACATAAATCATAATTATCTGGTTACTTTGCCAGTAGGGAGTTAAAACAGGCCCTTGTGTCCTCATAGAAGGCACAATATAACAGGATATGAGCTATGGGTTCCAAAGATCCTTCTCCACAAGGACACGATTTAAGCTTGTCAGGGATTTTTTTTTATATTTGCCCTTAAGGACAGCTGTTGGGAGGACAATAAAATTATGCTAATGTTAGTGCACTTTGCAGTTTAGAGACAGTTATGTGGTTTAAGTACCTTGCTGGCCTGAAAAAAGGGACTTGATTATTCAGGAACACATTCCTGGGTTGGGCAGATTGATATATTTGGGCTTCTAAATCTCTAGCACGTTGCTTGGATGCAGTAAGAGCTTGATCACAGGCCATAATCAGAACCCATAGTGTTGCAGGTTTTGTAGGGATGTTCTTTACTAGGTTGATTTATAATTGTCCTCAATGAGCAAAGAACCTAGACCTTCAGGAAATAGTAAGTTCACATGGAGATTTAGTCATTCCTGTAACTACAGATTCAGATTGGCTCACAAATACCGTTGCCTGGCCTGCCACATTCTGCACCAACTGTAGCTTCTAAATGTTCTTCAAGGGCAGCCTTGAGGAAAGGATGTTAGAATACTCCAAATGGATGTGACTAGAGCATGAATGACTGTGAGCAAGTCTTTCCAGTCTACGAATGGTTGCAGTTGTAGCTGAGCAAAAGCCCTTCTAGCCACAGCTGCCACCTGCTTGGCAAGTAGCAGCTATGACTCTAGAGAACCCACAAATTGTGAGCCACCTCTGAGCAGGGGAGTACAATTCTGTCCAGAACCAAAGATGGAATTTCCCTGAAATTGTTAGGTCCACAAACCCAAACCACTTGGTTCTGGAGGAGTTCAGTCAGAGTCTGTCCCTCTCAGTCCAAACCCTGACAGCCTCCAAGCATTGGGTTGCACTTCCGCCACATCACTTGTTCAGCTTCGGGACAGAATGTATAACTGGATATCATCAGCATATTTATTCTATTGAACCCCAGGCTGACAGATGACCTTATCTGGAAATTAGAAAGGAGTAGAGAGGAGAAAGATCCCTGAGGCACTCCATAAAGTAGGGATCTCCAGGCAGATAAAACCACTGCAAAACAGTGTTCCCCCACTCCAGTCCCTTGGAGATGGTCCAGAAGAAAACCATAGTCAATGGTATCAAGAGCTGCTGAGAGATCAAGAAGAACCAGAAGGGTTGCATGTTCCTGATCCCAGTCTCTCCATAAGTCATCCACAAGTACAGCCAATGCAGTCTCTATACTGTATTCTGTCCTGATACCTGACTGCCAGGGTTCCAAATAATCTACTTCCTCTAGGTCTCTTTGGCATTGCAGGCCACCACTTTCATCACAACCTTTCCTAAAAAATAGACATATTTTTAATAGAATATCATAGACATATTTCCTAAAAAAAGAAGGTTGGATAAAGTCTAAAACAGAATGAGTAAAGGCTTCTTGAGCAGGAGCACACCACAGCCTTCTTTACAGTGGAAGGAAATCCCCTTGCTCAAAGAAGCATTGATTATTGCTTAAATCCAGCTTCCTGCCACCTCACAGCAGGCCTTAACCAACCACGAGGGGCAGCAATCCAACTGGGAAGTGGTAGAACTGACTGCAGTGAGCCTTATCCACTTTCTTGGGACTCACAGATTCAAAATGATCTTAGACCATTTAACAAGATGAAGACACAGTCATCTCCAGTGGCACTGTCCAGATTAACTCCAGCTCCTATCAAAGTTGAGTGGTCTGTCTGACAAATATGATGACAGTGGCCCTCATATGGTTTTAGCCAACTTCCTTCCCTAGAAGGGAGCAGGTTGCCTTAAAAAGGGCCATTGGTTGGCATTCAGCAGACACAAAAGGGTGGCAAAACAATTCCCTTCTACTGTTTGAATCACCACTGGGTAGGCTTGAATGTGAACTTGTACCAGTGTCTGATTAGACTTGAGCTGATCAGCAATGCTCTGGGTGTCTCCTCTGCCACTTCATCTCCCGGAGTTCAGTAAACCATGGAGCGTCAGTGGGTCCGCAGGCAGAAAATGCCACTCCAGTACAATCAAATCCAGCCCCTTTATTCTAGTGTGTGATCAAAGTCTTGGATGAACTGCAAACAAGATCCTTGGGATGCTCCCCAAACTCTGGAAACTAGCAGGATCCTTCAGGTATTGGCCTCTTTGGTCCAGCTGCATCAACAAGGTCCCTCATCTGGTTTCTGTGGATAGTATCTGTTGATGCCAGCAGAGTCTCATGGATGACAACAGCTACGCCTCCTCATTTAAGGAGTGTCCTGTCCCAGAAACCCAATCAAAAACTGAGAAAAGTTTGATCTGGCAAGATTTGTTTTTGACAAGTCCATGCTGATTTCTCAAATTTATCACATTTTTTTATGCTGCTCACAAATATATCTCTTTATGATCTGCTCTGGAAGGTCTGACTTATTAGATGAACAATTCCACACGAGAGATTTGTAGGCATTTCCTTTCTCCTTTCTTTCTCCTTGTCTACTAAGGCCAGTCAAGGCAATGATTTTAAGTGAATGTTTGGGCTAAATGTGACAGGAGTGAAGGCAGTCAACTGCAAAACCCATAAAATAAGCAAGCACATTAGTAGAATTATATTTCAGTTGCAATGTTTCTCTTTAAAGCTATGGACTTTGAAGGTGCTTCTTTCCACTTCCCCAACACGATGCTATAAGTAAAGGTAAAGGTTCCCCCCGCACATTTGTGCAGTCATGTCTGACTCTAGGGGCCGGTGCTCATCTCCGTTTGTTAGCCGAAGAGCCAGCGTTGTCCGAAGATGCTTCCACGGTCATGTGGCCGGCATGATGTGTGCGGAATGCTGTTACCTTCCCACTGAAGTGGTACCTATTAATCTACTTGCATTTGCATGCTTTCGAATTGCTAGGTTGGCAAGAGCTGGGGCGAGTGCAGGAGCTCACTCCGTCACACGGGGCTAGGGATTCAAACCTCTGAACTTGCGATCTTCTGATCAACAAGCCTGGTGTCTTACCCACTGAGCCACCATGCCCCCTTTTGCTATACATTTATGCTATACATTTATATTTAGAAAACCAGGAAGAAAGCTGCATCTACTGTTCTAAGCAAATTTCAAAAAATGTCCAAAAAAGTCAGGTATTCAATAAATGCTACTACCTTGTAAACATATACAGGATTAAGGTTTCAGAGCAAGTGAAGGAAGAAACATCTGAAGATATAAATCAATTGCAGAACATCTTTATACATCTCATTTGTAGGATTCTGAAGGAGACATAGAATTGCTGTGATACCCATGTATTTATGGTGATTTGAAATTAGTGGAAATTATCCTGCTGTCTGAGATAATATTGGCTGATGGCAAAATAATCTAATCACTGATGATATAAATAATTAAATTAGTGATTCAGAAACATAATGAAGAATAGTTCCACCTTCAGCATGAATAAGATCTGGAAGAGCAAAGATATCACCCTAAATACAAAAGGCAGACTAGTTAGAGCAATAGTCTTCCCCATAATGATGTCGGTGTGAGAGTTGGACAATAAGAATGGATGATCGAAGAAGAATTAACGCATTTGAATTGTGGTTCTGGCATAAATTGTTACGTTTACCATGAACAGCCAGAGTAACCAACAGAGAAGTGCTGGACCGTATAAAACCAGAAACATCATTAGAAACCAAAATTGTAAGACTATGGCTGACCTACTTCGACCATGTCATGCGTGCAAACTCACTAGAGAAGTCGGTGATGCTAGGAATTGTTAGTGGAACAAGAAGAAGGGGCAGGCCAAGAATACACTGGCTCGACACCATCAAAACAGATACCAAGATGAACATCCAGCAATTGAAAGAAGCCGTGCTTGATAGGGCAGCATGGAGAGCTCTCGTCCAAGAGTCGGACACGACTGAATGGTTAAAACTAACTAACTATTCCTTTAAAAACACTGTTTATAAAATGTGAAATATAGGCACAATGGGAGAGGGCAGAACAATTTTTATTTTATTTTATTTGATTTCATTTACATTTAAGTGTAATTAAAATAACTAGCTAATACAATTGTTTTCCAGACATGTATTTTATGGTTTTCCCCTTCTGTCTTACTCATATGTACAGTATGATAACAGCTTTTGAAGGATCTCATCTAAAGCTTTCAGGGATTGGATGCAGCCTTCGAGCCTCGGGTTGTGCATTTCTGCAGTAGATCATTGACATTTGCAAATTTATATCAGAGTCAACTTCTTTATATTTATCAGTCTGGAAAGGAATTTGTCCTGTTAATTTGTGGAGAGCAGGGAAGAAAAATGACAGTCAAATACAAAATATTGCAATGGTTTAGCTGGAAAGTAGCAGCATTTATTTTATAGAGCCTGCTTATTCCGTGCAACAGATCACTGCTACCTGTTTATAGTGATTCCCCCCTGGGACCTGTGATATACGATCAGAAGAACATCACCAATTCATAGAAACAAGGGCACAGCTGCTTGCCCTTTGTTATACCTTGACAGCTGTAAAGCCATAACTATACATCTGTTGAAAGATAATTGAAATCAGAAGCAATATTTGAGTCTTTGCCAACATTTCTATGCTTTGATTTGTATATGAATCTTCAATCATTATAAGCTTGCTCATACACAAGCTGCTTAGAGATTCATTGCAATGTTTCAGATTGCTAACAGGCTATAAAAGTACACAAGGTCAGGGAAGTGGAGGAGCGAAGATTGAACAACATTATAGAAATTAAAAAATGAGTTCTCTGTGCAGCCATATTTAAATAAATGACATTAACAGTACAGTTATATATATGTCTGTGTAGCAGTTAGGCCCACTGAGTTCAAAGGGACTTGCTCCCCGGTGAATAAATGCTACACTATAATGCACACTTTACTTGTGAGTAAAACTTATTGTTCTTAAACATATATAGGACTCTACTGCAGATAGCATTTATTTGGACATGGCTTTAGAGAGAACGCATTCTGCAAAATATTGTGCTGATAGCTAGCTTGTCTTATATCAAAAATAAAAATTATCACAGAAAAGGGGGGATTTATATTGCAGGTTAATGAACCTTAACATTTCAGCTATAAATAAAATGAAAATATTCATAACTGAAAACTTGCATCTGAGTATGTATTCATGAGCAGAAAGCTTTATCATAATCAGGAGTGTTACAGAAAATAGTCAACAACTGTGATCATTCATTCATTCATTCATTCATTCATTCATTCATTTTCATTCATTCATTCATTCATTCATTCATTCATTCATTCATTCATTCATTCATTATTTCTTTAAAAGAGTTACATGCCTGTCTTGTAGAACACAACCCTGGGTGGCTCACAACAATAATAACACCAAAAACAGTAAAAACAAGAAAACCAGAATTAAAGTCCATACAGCTTAAAGTTGCCAAGTTTGAGAAACACTGATCTATACAGTCCTCATGCTCCAACCATACCTTATCCCAGTGTCTGGGGGGAAAGCCAGCCCTTTATGGCTTTCCGGAAGGCTAAAAGAATGGGGGCCTGCTGGATCCAAGGGGAAGTGTGCTTCACAGGGCAGGGGCTGCTATGGAAAAGTCACACTTCCTAGGTCCTGCTAGATGGCAATGCTTAAGGGGCAGGGACGTGGTGGCTCAGCGGGTAAGACGCCAGGCTTGTCGATCGGAAGATCGCAAGTTTGGAGGTTCGAATCCCTAGTCCCACGTGATGGAGTGAGCTCCCACAGTAGCCCCAGATCTTGCCAACCTAGCAATTCGAAAGCATGCAAATGCAAGTAGATGAATAGGTACCACTTCAGTGGGTAGGTAACAATGTTCCACGTGCGTCATGCCGGCCACATGACCGTGGAAGCGTCTTTGGACAATGCTGGCTCTTCGGCTAACAAATGGAGATGAGCACTGGCCCCTAGAGTCGGACACGACTGCACAAATGTGCGTGGGGAACCTTTATCTTTACCTAAGGTACAGGACCTGGAACGTGCCCACCCTATCTAGCCTAGTGGAATGGGTAGATACCTACCCTTGTTATATTAACAACTTTGGAAAGCTCATTTAATTTAGCAAATTCTAATAACCACACAAATTTATGGAGGTTGTGGCTATCATCACACTCCTTAATTTTAGTTTTTACAACAATGCCTGTTTTACTACCTTTGTTTCAACTGTATTTTTTCCATTCTAGTGACCATTGTATATGTTTTTCTCTTTCTGGGCAAAGATTAGAATCTATTTTTGCAAATAAGTTAAAGGTTCCCCCTCACATTTGTGCAGTCGTGTCCGACTCTAGGGGCCGGTGCTCATCTCCGTTTGTTAGCCAAAGAGCCAGCGTTGTCCGAAGACGCTTCCATGGTCATATGGCCACATGACACACACGGAACGCTGTTACCTACCCACCGAAGTGGTACCTATTAATCTACTTGCATTTGCATGCTTTCGAATTGCTAGGTTGGCAAGAGCTGGAGCTGCTTTGCAACATAATAAACCATTACATATTTCTAGACAAGAATATTAGTTACTGAAATACTTATACCGTTCCAGTGCCTGCGGTCAATCACGCTATCTCACAAAATGCTGAACAGGCACTAATACAGGATACCTCATCATTTTTTGTGACTGTATTTTCTTCATGATTCACATTGCTGTTTTCTTCCTTTTTGCAGCTTTTCTTGCCATAGGCTGTTAAGCTGAGCTGTTTGGAATGTTTCATGCTGTACTGAAATACAATAATTATTTAAAAGTGGTTAAAAAAACCAACTTGCCAAATATGTAGAATGTAATTTGGCTGAATAAACACAAACTTTATGAGGAGTCACAACACCAAGACAGGTCTCTTGGTCAAGCTTTCCAGGGCTATGACCCCCTAAAATTTGAAATAGGATCGACCTTTCTCTCTGCATTAAATAATACAACTTGAAACCCTGAGAGATGCAGTGTTTTTGGAATGTAAGTGTGACAGAAATAAAAAAAAACTTCCATAAATTATTTTTTGATAGTAAAAGGTTTTTAAAAGTTGGTTGCTTTACCCAGAGGATTGAAGACATGAGAAATAGCTCTTGTCTTTGTCTTGTCTTAATTTCAGTCACAGAGAGAGAATTGTACACTACTCAGAGTTGGTTGTGATTGGACTCTATAAAACAAGCAAATTGATAAATAGCTTGATACTCCTCTTGTATGTAGCTTGACATACTTCGTAGTTAGATAACTAAAACAATTTAAAAACCTTTACAATTTAAAAGGCATTAGCTGCAGTCATAAACTCACTGGCCATATTTCTGCACAGAACTGGGTCCAAGTAACTTTATTTTATACCCAGAATGCTACAACTAAATAGGTATGTGAACACATATATACTGGGAGAAAATTCATAGATGACAATTATGCACATCATTTTATTAAAAAGGAATCTGTAGAGGTTAAATGCTTCACTATAGCTAAGCAAAAAAATCATGTTTTTCTGGCTCTGCCTTGGCAATCCAGCTGTCAGTTTGGAGAGGAACAGTTGTTGAGACGGGTAGCCATATAAACTGGATGGACAAACAGACAGACAAACAAACAAATAATAGAATAAGTGCAGCCCTGTTAGAGCTGCACGCAAAGCCCAATCCCTGTCAAACTGTTCTGTGGGCTTTCCTCCCATTTTGCCTGGACAAGACAGCTGTTGGTTTGCCCAGGCAGAGCAGGAAAAATGTGAATGCTGAGTTTAGCTAAGCCCACAGTACAACTTTTCTTGTGTGAGAAATTTTAACAAGTAGTCCACACGAACTGGAGTGAACTGGCTAGATAACACCCCTGAACATAATCTTGGTCATAAATGAGATCATAACCTCAATTAATTAATTTTTGAAGATAGGAGAACCTGTAGAATAGATTTGGGATTTGTAAAGGGGTGGAGACATACATAGCCGATCAAGAGTGGAGCGGAGAGTTTCTTATACAGTGTAGTCAATGGATCAGAGCCTTGATTTTCTCTTTCATTTTGAAAAGAAATCCCTTCCTGTCTTTGTGCCAACCCAGTCTCCTGTCTTGGATGCTCAGTGGCACCCATGGCACCAGTGTCTCTATTGATACTTCTCTTGGAGCTTGCCAGACTTCCTATCCTGCTTGACTTTTACATTTAAAGAAACTCCTATTTTATTTTTTAAAAATGAAAAGTTGACATGCAGAAATAAAAAAATGCCGGCTTCCAACATCTAAAAATGTATCTGGGGTCCAAATGGGCATCTTAGAAAATTGAAATTTGGGAACTGCAGGCCAGAGCTTAGTTTGGAAGCATGCCACCTGCACAGAAGCGGGACAGAAGGAAGCAGGGCTAGCAGGGAGCATTTCGTAGAGTAGCGTGGGAATGGCAGGTTTGTTGTTGTTGTTGTTCAGTCGTTTAGTCGTGTCCGACTCTTCGTGACCTCATGGACCGTAGCACGCCAGGCCTTCCTGTCCTCCACTGTCTCCCAGAGTTTACTCAAATTCATGTTCATTACATCGGTGATGCTATCTAACCATCTCATCCTCTGCCGTCCCCTTCTCCTTTGCCTTCAGTGTTTCCCAGCATCAGGGTCTTTTCCAGTGAGTCCTCTCTTCGCATTAGGTGGCCAAAGTATTTGAGCTTCAGCTTCAGCATCTGTCCTTCCAATGAGCAGTCAGGGTTGATTTCCTTTAGGATTGACTGGTTTGACCTCCTTGCAGTCCAAGGGACTCTTAAGAGTCTTCTCCAGCACCACAGCTCGAAAGCATCAATTCTTCGGTGCTCAGCCTTCCTTATGGTGCAACTCTCACAGCCATACATTACTACTGGTCTCTTAAATCATTGTTCTGTAAATGGGCATTTACATGATCACAGTTGTGAATGGATAAGCCCCTACAAGGCAGTCAATATACAAGAACACTCACAACAAGTACTTAAAATTATAAACATGCTTTGTTGTTTATTCGTTCAGTCGCTTCCGACTCTTCGTGACTTCATGAACCAGCCCACGCCAGAGATTCCTGTCAGCCGTCGCCATCCCCAGCTCCCCCAAAGTCGAGTCCGTCACCTCCAGAATATCATCCATCCATCTTGCCCTCGGTCGGCCCCTCTTCCTTTTGCCTCCCACTTTCCCTAGCATCAGCTTCTTCTCCAGGGTATCCTGTCTTCTCCTTATGTGGCCAAAGTACTTCAGTTTTGCCTTAAATATCATTCCCTCAAGTGAGCAGTCTGGCTTTATTTCCTGGAGCAGAGCTTTCCAAACTGTGTGTCGCGACACAAAAGTATAATACACGCGCGCGCTGCCGCACGCCCCCGTGCCACCACCGTGCGCACGTGTGCCGCTGCACACACCCCCGCGCTGCCACCGTGCGCCGCCACCATGTGCGCGCGCCGCTGCACACCCCCCGCGCCGCCGCTGTGCGTGCGTGCCGCCATGTGCCCCCCCTGCGCCGTCGCCGTGCGCGTGCCGCCGCCGCCGCTGCCGCTGGTGTGTCGCCAGCGGCAGCACTTTGGAAAGCCCTGTCCTGGAGTATGGACTGGTTTGATCTTCTTGCAGTCCAAGGCACTCTCAGAATTTTCCTCCAACACCACAGTTCAAAAGCATCTATCTTCCTTCGCTCAGCCTTTCTTATGGTCCAGCTCTCGCAGCCATAGGTTACTAGGGGGAATACCATTGCTTTAACTATGTGGACCTTTGTTGTCAGTGTGATGTCTCTGCTCAGTCAGCGTCTGCAGTAATCTTTGCACCTAGAAATACAAAGTCTGTCACTGCCTCCACTTTTTCTCCCTCTATTTGCCAGTTATCAATCAAGCTGGTTGCCATAATCTTGTTTTTTTTTTAGGTTTAACTGCAACCCAGCTTTTGCACTTTCTTCTTTCACCTTCGTCATAAGGCTCCTCAGCTCCTCCTCGCTTTCAGCCATCAAAGTGGTATCATCTGCATATCTGAGATTGTTAATGTTTCTTCCAGCGATTTTAACTCCAGCCTTGGATTCATCAAGCCCAGCATGTGGCATGATGTGTTCTGCATACAGGTTGAATAGGTAAGGTGAGAGTATACAACCCTGCCATACTCCTTTCCCAATCTTAAACCAGTCCGTTGTTCCGTGCTCTGTTCTTACCGTTGCTACTTGGTCGTTGTACAGATTCCTCAGGAGGCAGACAAGATTACTTGGTATCCCCATACCACCAAGAACTTGCCACAATTTGTTATGATCCACACAGTCAAAGGCTTTAGAATAGTCAATAAAACAGAAATAGATGTTTTTCTGAAACTCCCTGGCTTTCTCCATTATCCAGCGGATATTGGCAATTTGGTCTCTAGTTCCTCTGCCTTTTCGAAACCCAGCTTGTACATCTGGCAATTCTCACTCCATGAATTGCTGGAGTCTACCTTGCAGGATCTTGAGAATTATCTTACGTTTGAGCATTATCTTAAGTTGATTTTTTCCAATCTGATGGCCATTCCTGTGTTTTCCAAATTTGCTGGCATATAGCATGCATCACCTTGACAGCATCGTCTTGCAAGATTTTAAACAGTTCAGCTGGGATACCGTCGTCTCCTGCTGTCTTGTTATTAGCAATTCTTCTTAAGGCCCATTCAACCTCACTCTTCAGGATGTCTGGCTCTAACTCACTGACCACACCGTCAAAGCTATCCCTGATATTATTATCCTTCCTGTACAGATCTTCCATATATTCTTGCCACCTTTTCTTGATCTCTTCTGCTTCTGTTAGGTCCTTGCCATCTTTGTTTTTGATCATACCCATTTTTGCCTGGAATTTACCTCCGATGTTTCTAATTTTCTGGAAGAGGTCTCTTCCAAACATAAACATGCTACCAGGTTCAAAAGTTTGGGGACCCTGATTAAGTGCTCCAATAATAATAACAACTATAACAAACAAAGCAAAATATGACAAAACGAACAATGCTACAATTGTTCAGAGAAAATCAGTCATTAGAGACCAGCTGTGTGTTTGTAAAATTAAAGCATATACTATGTTTCTATGAAACATGGAGAAGTTCCATGCATCAATCTTTTTCTTGACTAGGTTCTGAATGTGGTGATTGTTCTGCCGTAGAATTGCTCCCCCACATACATGTAACAGTATGCAAGTTCAAAACTGCATCATCATCATCATCATCATCATCATCATCATCATCATAGATTTAGAGGCCACCCTGGGCAGCTTACACTTAAAAAATAGAAAACAATTAAAAAACCATATGCACCCAGACAGATCACACTTCATATACCATAAAACACAACTGACAGGGGCTCCACAAGCACCTATTCCAAGATCTGGAAGGACAGTCAAGTTTTAAAAGACTTCTGGAATATCAACCAGATGGGAGCTATGCAAATGTTATATGCTAAATATCTGTACATGACAGGAGTGTATAAACGTATCATTGTTAATGTGCATACTGAGGCAAGTTAGCCAATAGTCTTGCTCAAATATTGAAAATAATGTGGACTGAGAACATGAAAATGATGAAGTGTAGTTTCACCCTGAGATATATTTTGCATCTATATTTCTAAATGTGTTATTGTGATTGTTGCTATTGTCATCATCATTGTCATCATCATCTTACCACCTTAGGAGGAAATGCAGAAATCCCTTACCGGGAGTGGTATAAGCCCTTGGTATGGTTCTGGATCCTTGTGGGCCTTGCATATTTTGCTGCTGTCCTCAGTATGATTGGCGATTGGCTGCGGGTTCTTTCAAAGAAGACTAAAGAGGAGGTAACTATTGGCAAGTAGCTTATATTGCAGGATTTTTCATGTCATGTTAAGACTGCTTTCGATTTGCATTTTACCCTGCCAAACCAGTACTCAATATAGCTCATAACAAATGTGAAGAAAAAATATCCAGTATCTGAAAGAAGAGAATAAAACAGAGACAATACCAAGAGATTTAAAAACAACATTAAAAACAATTAGATGTGTACTACTACTTTATGAAGAAGTAGATTATGGGCTGAGGGTCACATCTAATTTGGAATGGCATGCTAAAGGCTGCACTCAGAAACTGGCATTTATTGGGTAGAAAAATTCAAATTGATTTTTCATCTCATGAGAAATTGGCACAATGGAGTAATTCTTATTTTTAAAAAGCTGATAATATTTTAAAAAACCAACCAACCAACCAACCATGAGCGTATAAGGATATTATAACTCTCAACCAACTATTAAGTAATGATGTCTGTAAAAATTTTGAGATTTTACAAAAGGACTACAATTCACCTAGAAAGGCTGAATAGCAAAGCTTAGAGTTAAAACACTAATTATATTCATTGTTTGGCCCTGATGCCCTTGCAGATTCTGAAGCTTCAGAAGAATTACTTGTGTAAAAGATAATCTTTGTTGGATCAAAACCCATAATTTTGTATTACTAATGTAAAAAAAGAATCAAAAACTAAATTTGGAGAATATACAAGAATTTTGGAATAGAGAATTGGATGATCCTATATTGCCCAATCAATGGCTTCAGGTTTTAAGGAGTGTTAGATATGTTTGTTATGATCTAAAACTTAGCAAAAATTCTCTTTAGGATCTCTTGGAGACCACAGAGAATCTTTGTAAAAAAGTTGGCTCTGATCCTTTCTATGTTAGTGATGTAATAAAATTGAAGGGACTTTGGTACATATGTTATGGGTGTATCTGCTTGGAGTTCTTTATTGGCTAGGCATTATTACTATGGTGAACCAAATTCTTCTAAGGCAGTTAAGGATTAAAAATGTTAATGTTTTGTTAAATTATACCCCATAATTCTGGATTTTTACAATCTAAAGAATTTAGCATATATTGAGCATGGACTGTTGTGAAAAAGTGATTATGTGCTCATGGAAAAATGCTGGTGTCCCAAACTCTAAATTGGCTTAACAAAATTAGTCAATTCTTAGACTTTGAATCAGCTCTGTACTAAGGAGAGCCAAGGTGGACAATATGATTCTGTATGGTCTAGGTTTAATTGAATCATAATTTTTAAAAAAGGACTGTGGAGTCCATGGTGCTCTCTGAGCCTTGTTGTTTTCTTGCAGACGTTCCATTGCCAGGCTAGGCAACATCTTCAGTGCGAAAAGGGAGTGGGACTTGCTCTCTGTTTATATACCCTGGCTTGTCCTGCCTGTGTTGGTGGGGGGTGTTGTACTCTCCTTGGTAGTACTTTGATTGGGTTGTTGTTGGAATACATATACATGTGCGTATGTGTGTGAATGAATAGTATCAGCCCAAATCAACCCACTGCAGGAAGAAGGCCTCTTCACTGACGATTATGTGCTATAACCTACCATACTGGTCCACTGCAGCCTTGTGGCTAGATGTTTGTTGACATCCTAGTCTAGGGCTGAGAGAGAGTGACTGGCCCAAAGTCAGCTTCTGTCACTAAGGGAGGATTAGAACCTGGGTCTCCCTATTCGTAGTCCAGATATATTCATTCTTAATGGGCACACACACACACACACACACACACACAATATTAAATACAATTTAGGTGGGGAGGTATGAGGAGGTTTTTAGTTTAATTTGGGTGCTCTTAGTTTTATTTTTTATTTCCCCCCTTATTATTTTACATGCTATGAATGCAATATGGAAATATTAGATAGGAAATGAGTGTTTATACAGACAGAAGCACGTTATTCAGAAAATTGAATAACCAACACATAAAGGTAAGCAACCATTAGAAATCAAATGAATTTCTGATTCTGCTAATTGTTTTCTTGATTCAATCTGCAATTGGGAGAGCAATTGTTTCCTTATTTACTTAATCAGTTTATATGGCTGCCCAAGTTGCAAATTGTCTCTGAGCAGCCAATATAGGATTAAAACAGAAAAAAGGAAAAATAGTCAACAGGACTAAAAGCAGCAAAGAATATAATACAGCCGAGGCCAACACAATGATGGTCCCAACCGATACAGACAAGGCTCACCTGACAGGCTGGCCCACTGCCTGGGGAAAGACCCAGGTTCCCAAGGCCCTTTGGAAGGCCAACAGGGTTGGGGCCATCCAAATCTCAGGGGGTATGCTCTTCATAAACAGCTGTTTAATTAATTGTGTTTTTGAATTTATTCTGAAATTTCCTCTGTTATTTTTCTTGACTTGGTTTTCTGTGACAGGTTGGTGAAATAAAAGCCCATGCAGCGGAGTGGAAAGCCAACGTGACTGCAGAGTTCAGGGAAACACGGCGGCGGCTGAGTGTGGAGATCCATGACAAACTTCAGAGGGCAGCCACCATTCGGAGCATGGAGCGCAGGCGTTTAGGCCTGGACCAGAGAGCCCACTCCCTGGATATGCTCTCTCCAGAGAAACGTTGTGTCTTTGCTGCCTTGGGCAACAGCCATTTCAAGGCTTCATCTCAGGAAAGCATCAACAACAAGCCTAACAACCTGCGCCTTAAAGGGTCAGAGCAGTTGAGCAAACATGGGCAGGGGGCTTCTGAGGACAACATCATCAACAAGTTTGGTTCTTCATCCAAGCTGACCAAAAGGAAAAACAAAGACCTGAAAAAAAGTATCCCGGAAGATGTGCGAAAAATATATGAGACCTTGCGGCACTACTCCTTGGATGAGGAGGAGAAGAAGGAGGAGGAGGAGGAGGAGGAGGACTTGGAGAAGGTGTGTCACTCGGCGCATTCTAGTACTGCCATTCTTACCAATTGTATTGAACAACACATGGACCTGGAGAATGGCATGCTCCCCACTGAAACCAAAGAAAGGGAACATGAAAATAAATCATTACTTGAAGACAGGAATTAAATGTAGACCATTCTTTGACTCTAATGAGCCAGTGTTAGTCTTTTATATATGTACATGATATATAGATATATGTATCAAGACGCGTGCCTTATACAGACCTAGTTCAGTCTGAATTACATAGCATCCTAGAATATTTCACTGTGCCATAATGACCGAAGCTTGCTCTGCCAAAAGAAAACACAGTTGGCATCTGAAGGTGGAATATTGACAGTGTCAGCCCACATATGCTTACAAGGGGGGAATTCAAAAGGATGATGGTAATGCAGCTGGAAAGGTGAACAGCATGGTAGGAATGTGTGAGAGCAAAGGCAGACACGTTAGAAGATCTTTTGGGGAAAGCAGGAAATAGAGCTGGCATGAGTCTTTCCAGTGGATCGCAAGTTCCTTCTCTCACTGTTGAATACTTTTGATTGAAAAGTAAAATAAGAGGCTGAACTGTCAACTTGAAGGCAGTGTTTCTGTTTTGGCATAGGATCCAAATATGAGGGTTCCCTCATTTTATGTTTTGACGAATCAGTGAGCCTTCAGTGATCCCTGCTCCCCAAATTAAAATGGTTTTATGCATAAGAAAGGCATGTGGATGCTGGGGAGATATCAGTAAAGACAGCAGAATGCCTTGTTCAGAAACAAGAAAAGAAAACTCGTAAAAACAGCTCATTGTGAATATTTATCATGAAAAAATGAAAAATTGTAAAGGGAAAAATGAAGAAAAACCTCTGCCTTTGGAAGAAATTCATCTTATAAACTAATACTACGCTGGGGGGAAAAAACTTCAAAATTTGAACAACTGCAGTGTTTTAGGAAGGAAAATGTAATCTTGTGCTTGGGTCAATAAGCAGTGAACTTTTTTTTAAAAAAATGCGATCATACTTTCTATCCCTGAAGGAGCTTCAGTTTTAACACTGTAATACACTAAAAATAGAAAGTGAAACCTTTGCATGATGTCAACAGTTTGCTATTCTCTGTAGCAGAAATTCATTAAAAAAGACATGTGCATATACAATGTATAGTAAAGGGTGGGGCAACTTCCAAACCTCAGGGCTTTGTGTCCCTATTGGTGGTTAAGCTTAAGGTAAGAGACAGACAGCTGTCCAGAATTCTATGATGGTGACAAGGAAAGTGGTGGTAATATTTGATTAACTATTTTAAGTGCTTAGAGCTTTAAGTGCGATTAATAACTTCATATTGTGAAGTCTTTAATCACCTATTTTTCAAATACCTTCCTTTAAAATTCAAGTTTTTTTTCTTCATTTGATTTAGTTTTTGTTCCTTTCTTCTTTCCACAAAAACTAAGCAAATTCACTTTTGGTGTTATAGCAAACAAGAAAAACATGATCGCTTACATGTTTGTTGTCCTTTCCATGAATAAATATGGAAAGCACAAATCGTTTTAGAGTTCAAAACAGATGTTAAATGAAGATGATAGGAGAGAGTTGAATAGTTAGAATTACCTATAATGCTTGGATCTCTCTCTCGCTCTGTCTGTGTATGTGTGTATGTGGGATGAGGAAAGACAAAAAGAAATGAGTTCTTGGTGAGGGTTTGAATGGAAATTTCCTTGGAATACACATGCAGATTGACATATAATAGCATCCTTCAGATACTATTCAGAGAACATCTGTAAATACTATAGAGTTCCCCAAATACTATTTGTAATGTTTTTAAAGGATGCCAAAGCCATTTCTGCACTTTTTAATTTCCCTTTCATATGATCAACCAAACATAATTTATGGAGAGTGTATTGGTAATGCCGTCATTTCATGCATCTCAGTTGTTTGCACCAGGTTATAGTTAAAGAAATCCTTAACTCCTTCTTTCTTTGCTGCTCATGTCTAATCCATAAAACCATGAAGATGTACATCTTGGATCAGATCCTTGTTCAGCTACAGAGCTTACTGATTGCCTTGGGAATATAATTCTCTCTCAATTTCCAAGGTTGCACAATGATTATCACAAAAAAAAAAATAGATGAATTGAGAGAGACACATATGTACCATCTTGATCACCTTGGGGAAAAGATGTGACAGATTCTACTTTAATGTATTGCCCACCTGATAGGTTGAAATAAAAGACCCATCGTCTCAAGCTAGAATGAACTTTTGGCATGTGGGTGTTGGACATTGTGTTCCATGAGGGTTCCAGGTTAAGGAAAGCTGCAACTAATGAATAATGGAACAGAGCCTCCACCATCAATTCCTCCAAAAAATGCTCATGCTGTGCCTGCATCTTGGCTCACATTGAGAAAGAACTCTTGGAGCAAAGAAGAGAACTGTAAGAAAACCAGAGTTGCTGCTAATGGAGGAAGAATGCTTTTAAATTACCCCAGAGCCACAGTGCACATAATTTCAAATTGGCTTTGTATAAATCTTAATCTGATCATCATAGGTGCCAAAGAATCCTATGCAGGAGAGTGTGCAGGGAAATGGAGGAGAGAGGGAATGTGCTGTCCTCTGCTCCAGGTATAGAAAATAATTATGTGGGCTGCTTGAGAAATGCAGCTGAAGGCTGTAGGGGAGATGGTCCTCTATTCTCAGCAGCTAGTAACATTTGTCAGATTATTACATGTGCTGGATGAATCCAGAGGCCCAGTTAGTCCAACATTCAGTTCCTGCCTTAGCAAAAGATGCTTATAGGAATCCCAGAAGTAGGGCACAAGAACCATCAAATCCTATAGCTGGTATTCTCCATGCAAGTTTTTTTTAAAAAAATTACCATGCCATTATTATGATGAAAATCTCTCTCTCACACACAGACATACACACAAGCTATATTTGCCTTTGGAGAGAATTTAGTCCTGGTGCCATGGTGTATGAAAATGGATCGACCTACCTGTGTTCACCACAGTGCATAGTGGCTTTCAGTTTAAAGGAATACATGAAACAGGTTCATACTGTTGAATGATTCTCAATTTGGTCTTCTGTTGCATGAAGAAGTTGTAATGCACAGCAAAGGAGGCACTTGGGACTGGATACAGAAACATTTGCGGCCAGAATGGGGTGATTTTATTTATTTATTTATTTTTATCCCGCCTTTATTATTTTTATAAATAACTCAAGGCAGCGAACATACCTAATACTCCTTCCTCCTCCTATTTTCCCCATAACAACAACCCTGTGAGGTGAGTTGGGCTGAGAGAGAGTGACTGGCCCAAGGCCACCCAGCCGGCCTTCATGCCTAAGGCGGGACTAGAACTCACAGACTCCTGGTTTCTAGCCCATTGCCTTAACCACTAGACCAAACTGGCTGCTAGTTGACATTTTCTGGACAAGCAACCTGAAGCCAGCTGGTCCAGAATATAACAGATAAAAAGATAGTGATGCTGTATAAATTCATAGGTTAGAAATGCATAATGATGTCACTTCAAATGCACACTTTTAAAAAAGACAACCCCTCCCCCTCAACTTGCCTTTACAATCCTTGAAATCTGTGGATTTATAGAACTAAGACAGCTACTAATTCTGCCCAGGTGCCCTTCACAAGCAGAGCCTGGGAATTACATTATCTTAACATGCAATCTTGTATGGTAGCCTTGAGAAGGGAATACAGACTAATCTAATCTGATCATATGAATCTGATATTTTAAATGCCTGATCTTTCAAACTTTCAGACTTGGAACATTATGTAATATTTTAGGAAAATAAAGGTGAAGACTTGGTTAAATTGAACACGACTTCTGGTGCCTGCATGGACACATCAGTAGCTTTTTTAGTAATGTTATGGTTCTGGGATGTATTTCAGTGTACTGTACCAGTCTGGTCTGCAGCCCTGGGGTTTCCTGGTGTTCTCCCATCCAGGTACTAAGCAGGTCAACCCCGCTTACCGTTTTTTCAAGAGAAGCCAAGGGGACTTTAGGAAAACACTTACTTCCAGATGCCAGATGCTATTAAGGTAAAGGTAAAGGTCCCCCCCGCACATTTGTGCAGTCGTGTCCGACTCTAGGGGCCGGTGCTCATCTCCGTTTGTTAGCCGAAGAGCCAGCGTTGTCCGAAGACGCTTCCGCGGTCATGTGGCCGGCATGACGCACGCGGAACGCTGTTACCTTCGCACCGAAGTGGTACCTATTCATCTACTTGCATTTGCATGCTTTCGAATTGCTAGGTTGGCAAGAGCTGGGGCGAGTGCGGGAGCTCACTCCGCACGCAGGGCTAGGGATTCGAACCTCCGAACTTGCGATCTTCCGATCAACAAGCCTGGTGTCTTACCCGCTGAGCCACCACGACCCCTAGATGCTATTAAGCTACCTGCTTTTTCCTTAATGGAGGTGATCCTCAAAAATGTATCAGATCAAGCTAGGAAACAATTGCAAGCATGCTGTAGGAAGTTAAGTAAATAAATAGATAGATAAACAAATAGTTTTGTGAGCATCAAATATTATCACTGGGGGTCCCTGCTTGGTCTCTCTGTGATCTACTACATCCCCTTTCATTTAGCTTTTATCAAGGGAGGTTGTCTTTGCTTGCTTGCTTGCTTGCTATGTAAGTAACTTGGGTGTCCTTATTTAGAGGCAAAGGGAAGGAAAATGACCCCAAGAAGTTTGGCCACTTCCACTGGTGGAGGGGGTGGGAAGATATGTAGGGACATGATCAGCTGTGTAAGGATATGATCAGTAACTACTCTTTTGCAAGGATTAATTTGTGTACAATATTGTAGTACTATTGTTTAACTGCTGAAAACTTCAGATCGTTTTAAGTTTGGTGGGAGGGATACATTTTTGAGAAACAAAATTTACCATCTCCCTCTCTCTTCAATTCCTTCTCATGATTGCTGGTTGGTATGGTCCCAATTTTTCTCCCACATGATAATGGTTTTCCCAACCTGAGAGCCTTTAAGATGTGTGGTCTTTATTCCCTAGAATTCTTAGTCATGGACATGCTCACTGTGAAATTCTTGGAGCTGAGATCCACATGTCTGGAGAACAACCAATTGGATAATTCTGGTGCTCTAGCATTGTTCCTGTAGACCTAAGGGGGTGGGGAGGTGGGGAATGGCAATGATCAAGTAATTCCTGAGGCATCCAGCGAGTTTCCAATTCATCTTAAATATCAGTTTTAAAAGCCCTCTCAGTTTAACTCTTTCTAACTGGAGGTCCTTTATGGCTCAGGCCTACATATTCCATGTTTTCCCATGATGAAATTCAAACAGTCTGCATCAGAATTTTCCCACTAGATAGCTGACCAGATGCAAGCCTGCTTAGTATCATAAAGATTGGTGCTGATACTCCTGCATCCAGAAATAAAGATTAATAGATCCAAATTAGTCTAAAATGGAATAGAACCAGATTAGTCTAAAATGAAAACAATTGAACTTATAACTGGTGTCATAAAGCTTGATCCTGTAAACATTTTAATCAAAACCAATTCCTGACTTTCAAACAGGTTGCAATGGGGGTGGGGGTGGGGGGGGGGCGAAGGGAAAGAAACAGATCCAAGGGGCTGAAGCAGGGCCGACTTTAGGCTAAGGCCAAATAGGCATTGACCCAGGATGCCAAAGCTTCAGGGGCACAAGCATCATAAAAATGCAAATCTTCACATTGGTGGGAGGTGGTGCCATCAGTCAATGTAGCCTAGGAGCACCATACACCATTGAGCTGGCACTGGGCTGGAGTGTAGGCCTTTGGCAGTTGTTTATCCATAATGAAGGTTGACATTTGCCTTAGTATCTCCTTAAGTCAGGGCATGCAACCTTTTCTGGCTAAGACAACATTTGGCATTTGAATGATTTGCCAAAAGCTACCTCCCGACGTGGTGGGATTCAGACAACACTTAAATTTGATTTAATTTCATTTACGTATATTTAATTAAGGGGCGTGGTGGCTCAGCGGGTAAGACGCCAGGCTTGTCGATCAGAAGATTGCAAGTTCGGAGGTTCGAATCCCTAGCCCTGCGTGCGGAGTGAGCTCCCGCAGTAGCTCCAGCTCTTGCCAACCTAGCAATTTGAAAGCATGCAAATGCAAGTAGATGAATAGGTACCACTTCGGTGGGTAGGTAACAGCGTTCCGTGCGTGTCATGCCAGCCACATGACTGTCGAAACATCTTCAGACAACGCTGGCTCTTTGGCTAACAAATGGAGATGAGCACCGGCCCCTAGAGTCGGCCACGACTGCACAAATGTGCGGGGGAAACCTTTACCTTTACCTTTTTATATTAAATTAAATTAAATATAGTGAATGTGATTGCTTTCAAGACATGCAGTTAGCAATTTTCCCCATCTGTTAATTTAAAACTTAAAATTTAATAAGAGTTTTGTGGGTTTGTGGGGGCTCAAGACTTGCAGAAGCTTCATGTGGCTCTGTGGTCTCATGTTACTTATCTCTGGCCTAGGTATTGTAACTTGAGCATCTGGAAGATGTATCTTAGAATTTCACCTGATACTCTATGTGAGGTGGCCCAAATGGGATTCATCATTCCCATACATATTGTACTGCTATGCAGTTTTATAGCTCACATGAATTTATTTATTTATTTATTTGTTTGTTTATTTTTCAAATTTTGCCACCGCCCTTCTCCCCCCAGAAGAGTTTTGAGAGCGAAGTCAGTGAAAATATCTGCTTAGTAAAAGAGCCATCTATTCTTCATCAAGATACTTTAATTTCAGCTGTAAGGCCTCCATGCTGATAGGGTCAGAAAGGATATGCATAGCATTGAAAATTGCTGCCTCCTCCTTAAAAAAACTGGCCTTACTTGTGTTTTTCTATAAATAACTGGTTATTGATGAGGGAATGTAGGGTAATGCAAAAAGTAACACTGATGTATGATGAGCTTTAGCCAGAACTAGTAGTGCTCTTAGACATGGTTAATGTTCTTAGCCATGACTATATGAGTCGAAGCCCAACACTTTTGGAGATTATCTTGGTTCGGGAAAGATGCTCTACAGTCCAATTCAACTTACCCACCTTCCAAAAAGATTTTATCTCAAATCTGACAAAAATAATTCAGAAACATCTTTAATAATTGAACAATGAATTCTGCCCAGAGCTATTCCTGAAACCGAAGGCATGCTGGCCAGATATAAGGCTAGGGCAAAATTCCAAAAATGATGGCTTGTAAGGAATTTGACTTAGACTTACATTTAGTTCATATGAAGTCTTCCTAAACTTAATTATTTATTATTTATAGCAATAACTAAGGTATTGGGATAATTTCACCTAATCTGGTAGAAAAGAGGTACAGGCTCATTTGGAAAAATATTTGTGGAGGTTCAAGTTTTTATAGAAAGCAAAATATGCGTAGGCCTGGAATACATAAATCAATGAGGCTATAAGTATAAATATTTCGTTCACACTTCCATACTATTATTAGTCATTTCCTGTTCATTCGACTATATTCATCCCCTTATTTATTGACAGTGGTTGATAAGGTATTACTTTTCTTCAAAGCAAACACGATCTGGGTTTCCTTTCTTCCTTTTGTAAATGGTTATTGATATTTGCAAATACACCACTGTTTTAAATTAAATTAAATTAAATTAAATTAAATTAAATTAAATTAAATTAAATTAAATTAAATTAAATTAAATTAAATTAAAAGACATTCACAGGGAGACCAAAATGCTTATTTACAAAGCCATTGTACTACCAACCCTTCTGTACGCCTGTGAAACATGGAACCACTACAAACGCCACCTCCAACTTCTTGAAAGATTCCATCAATGCTGCCTCCGAAAAATTCTGCAAATTACTTGGGAAGATAGGCGGACTAATGTTAGCATATTAGAAGAAGCGAAAACCACCAGCATTGAAACAATGATCATCCAACATCAACTTCGCTGGACCGGTCATGTTGTTCGAATGCCTGACCATCGTCTTCCAAAGCAGCTACTTTACTCCCAACTTAAGAATGGAAAACAGAATATTGGTGGACAGCAAAAGAGATTCAAAGATACTCTCAAAGCTAATTTAAAAAAATGTAATATCAGCATTGAGAACTGGGAAGCCCTAACTCATGAGCGTTTCAATTGGAGGTCATCCTTTATTAATGGCGCTATGGACTTTGAAGAAGCACGAGTACAGGGCGAAAAGGAGAAAAGAACTAAAAGGAAGGCACGTCAGGCAAACCCTCATCATGACCGTCTCCCACCCGGAAACCTATGCCCTCATTGTGGGAGGTTGTGCGGATCCAGAATTGGCCTTTATAGCCACTTACGGATCCACCGTTAAAATTTTACCTTTGGAAGACAATCTTACTCGGCTACGAGTGATCGCCAATGATGATGACTGTTTAAATGATGAAAAATAATGACAATGTCTTACATGAATTCTGAGACACACACACACACACACACACACACGATAGGAATAAAATAACCACAAAGGCAAACCAAAGTGAACACTCTAAATACAAGTAAAAAGTAAAAAGCTGCTAGCAAAATCAAAAGTAAAATAAAGTAAAATAAATAGTGTTATTTTTCCCATGCCTACTTAAAAGACCTTACTGGAACCTACTTCTTAGTAGCTATATTTAGTATTATATTTTAACAGTGTAGTCCTATCTCCTGAGGATCCGGTCTATTATGTGTCTACTCAGAAGGAAGCATATTGTGTTAAATAGTCCAAAATAAGTGGGCAGCATTAAACTGCAATACGATTTTGGAAGCCAATCTCACTATTTCAATAGGCTTTCTTTCTGAGTGAACCTGATCAGAGATCTTTTGTCTTTTGGTTCATTTTATTTGAAAGTGATTTTGTCTTTTCTGCCTTCTTATGTGGTGAAGAGAAATCTTAATGTGAATAGATACTAGAATATATGGATGAAGTCTATTCTTTTTATTCAAGTGAGATTGTGAACAGTTATCTACACATAATTACATAATTATGAACAAACTATTAACTGTATGGAAACATGATGTGGGTGTGATAATGCCTGTATGTGCATTTATTTTGAGAAAGTAGACATCTGTCTTCTACTTCCTGCTATATTTTATTCTTTCCTTCTTTCTTTGGATTGATGGTTGCAAAATAACTTGCTTAATTTTTTTTGTGCTGCTGCATGTCAATTTGCTAATCACTCTCAGCCAAGAATTTGCAGCATGAAACACCAGTGTTGCTTACGTTTTAGAGAAAGTGAGCATCATTTGAGCACACTGTATAGGTAAAGCACAGAAAGGCCTTTTAACGTTTTCCTCATATGCCCAGGATAAGATTGTTGTAATAAGATTGCTGTGTGTGTGTAACACACACTCTACCACATGCCAGTCATATCTCTCTGTCTCTCCTTTAAGAGAAAATAAATGGTGCCTAACAAAATATGCAATTCATATATACCAGCCTTCAGCATATCCCTTACAAACTTCCAAGATCAATGAGAAAATGTATATGTTCCCACGTAGCAAGGAAGAACATGGCATGGAAGTGAACTTCAGTATGTGGAACAATGCAGATGTAGATATATGACTTACTTTGAAATATATTCCAATGTTCATGTATGTACGCAACTTGATGCACTTCTCTATGTTCATTATAATATTCATCTAAGCCCAACTGGATGAATTCATGGTTTGATAAATTCATGGTTTGATACAAATGGGGATGTATGTTCACATCTGATGCAAAGCAGGTGCAAGATGTTATTTTCCCTTAGGTAAAGTAGTTGCTCCTGAACTCATTCCACGTACAGTTAATGGAATGATGTTCTTCACCATGCCACATGAGTATATTAGTTTAGAAGGCTAAATATGAACCACTCCTCTTCCTTCCAGTGTAGGGGAACACCTGGAGCTTAGAAGGAACAACCTGGACACTCTTCCCCAAAAGCTACTGAACTATTTACATTAGATAGATAAATAGATAAATAGATAGATAGATAGATAGATAGATAGATAGATAGATAGATAGATAGATAGACAAGCAAGCAAGCAAGCAAGCAAGCAAGCAAGCAAGCAAGCAAGCAAGCAAGCAAGCAAGCAAGCAAGCAAGCAAGCAAACATGTCTCATTCTTTTAATGATAGGACCGCCCGGGATCGGAAACAATGTGTTAAATGTGAAATGCTAATGACTCTGTAAGTGTTGCAGGGACATCCATTGAGGGTGGTGGTCATAAAGTCATGGCAGATGTGACTGTAAGAAACTGTCCCTTGTTTTTACACATGTTGCACACATGTTATGCCCCCATCTTGACTTTTTAGAACCTCCTTGTGTAGTATTTTCACAAATGCAATCTGATCAGCATGCAGTACAAGCTAAACAAGAACAATCAGGGGTCTTGATGCATAGATGATATAGTTTGTTAGCTACAGGGAAACGTTTTGGGTCTTTTTAAAAGAAAAGTCAGGGGATGGCATAGTGATGGTGGGTGAGGGTTGTTCTTTATATTAAGGAGGGTATAAAATCTAACATACTAGAAAATATTGGAAGACCATTGTGAGATTTACTGACCCACAATAAAATCCAGACACAACAGCTAGCAGCAAACCAACAATTTATTTGAAAGCGTTTTGCAAAAGGCTGGCAGCATCACAATCTCCCTCAAAGCGGGGTGATTAGAGCGCACCTATCCATCATAGTCTACATGTTTATATAGCTACTTAGCTACTCCTACACTGGCCGTTTACAATTTTCCCCGAACGCCGCCTCCCTAATCACCCCCTCCCTTATTCCCCATGTACCGAGCACTAAAAGAAACTTCCATATCTAACTAGCGTGCAGCTGGAGCACATTCCAGCTCAGGCGTCCTTGGACATCCTCCCTCCACCCAGCTTCAAAATGTTTCTTTTCTGCAAATGGCTTCACCTCGGTTCAGAGAACAATTAGACATTTTAATTCTCTCACCATGTACCTCCATAAAAGCAGTATGGATGCTACTATCTGTTTACAAATGTAGAGCAGATGTGATCATAAATGTAAATTAGGAATAAACTATCAACTATATGGTCAAAATGCTGAGAGTGGTCTTGAGATGGTGAAAGAGATTAGAGATGTGTGAAAAGAAAAATAAGTTGTACTAAATAAAATAAAATATACATACATACATACTAATGGGAGACACAATTACTGGCTGCTAAAAGGAAAAATCAATAGTATCAGATCTCTTCCTAGTGCTTATTTAAAACCACAGTAATTGAATCTCAACTTTAATGCCTTCCAAAACGTAAGAAAATGTCCACCAAGTCTACAAGCTTTTAGTTGTAGAAGTGATGAAGCTTTCCTTTAGGAAATGGAAAACCTGTCCTGAAAATAAGAATTAAAAGGAATACAGTCTCTGGCAGAAAAAGTGGAAGATGATATATGATAATAAGGGATTAGCCCCACCCTCCCAAATAAACCCTTGAGGAGTGAATGGGGGGACAAAAATAAGGGAAACAATAAGAACTTCCTTATGTATATATTCAGAACAGAACACCAGCCAGGGAAGCCATTAGGTTAGAGCAGTGTTTCTCAACCTTGACAACTTTAAGATGTGTGGGCTTCAACTCCCAGAATTCCCTCTTTCAGACCTGCGAGGTAGGACAGGACTTACACTCTGAATCCCACCATTGTCCCAGAATTCCCCAGCCATCCATGCTTCCCCATGCTGGCTGGGGAATTCTGGGAATTGAAGTCCATACTTCTTAATGTTGCCAAGATTGAGAAAGACTGGGCTAGAGTGAAAGGGATGCTCATGAAGGATGTAGATATAGGAAAGAAACTGAGTAAATTCCTTACATTTGTACACTTGCCAGCAAAGGAAATGGAATGACTGAAGCAAATTCAGGTGACATGAGATTTTAGGACAATTTAAGAGACTACACAGTAACAAACCACAGGATCCTGAGGGCATCTGTAGAGTTTTTAAAGAACTCAGATATTAAATTGCTGAATTCCTAGGAAATTCATGTAACTTGTCCCTCTATCTGGGTTCAGTATCAGAGGATTGGAGGGAAACCAATCTAACACAAATATTTTAAAAGTGACAAGGGGGGAGCTGGAAAATTATAAGCTGATCAATTTAACATATCTTTTGAGCAAATTGGTGGAAATGGTAATCAAAGAAAAAAATGATTAAGCACATAGTGAAACAAATCTTATTGAAAAAAAACTAGGCTGGTTTTTGCAAAGGTAAGTTCAGTCTCATCAACTTTCTAGAGTTTTTTGAGAGTGTTAAGAGGCACCTGGAGGTGACCCTGCTTACACTGCAAAAGTGTTTTAGAAATCCAAGTAAATGAAGTTCCTTAAGCCGGCTGGGTGACCTTGGGCCAATCACTATCTCTCAGCCCTAGGAAGGAGGCAATGGCAAACCACTTGCAAAAAACCTTGCCAAGAAAACTGCAGGGGCTAGTCCAGGCAGTTGCCAGGAGCCAACACTGACTTGAAGGTTAAATAAATAAATAAAAATAAATAGTTTATAGTTCATTGTGACATGCAAATCTAGAAAATCATAGATCTTAATTAGTAAATGTGCCATGTGAATATCACCAGTGTTTTAGGAGATTCCACTAGTATGTGGATTCTCCAAAGGTTTACTCATGTGTTGATTCTTATCCATATCAATATGACATCAATACATATTGTATTGGAGGGGCGCGATGGCTCAGTGGTTAAGACGCCAGGCTTGTCAATCAGAAGGTCGGCGGTTCGAGACCCAAGCGCTGCGTGATGGAGTGAGCTCCTACACTCGCCCCAGCTCTTGCCAACCTAGCAATTTGAAAGCATGCAAATGCAAGTAGATAAATAGGTACCACTTCTGTGGGATTGTAACAGCATTCCGCACGCGTCATGCTGGCCACATGACCATGGAAGCGTCTTCGGACAGCGCTGGCTCTTTGGCTAAGAAACGGAGATGAGCACCACCCCCTAGAGTCGGAACGACTGTGCAGGGGAAACCTTTACCTTTACTTTACCTGATTCTTATAGTACATCACTTTTAAACTATTATTATTTCTTCATATATTCATTAATTTTATTATTCATGGAGAGAAAATATATAAGAGATTGTTAACAATTTCCATTGAGTTATCTAGAATTAAGAATTGCAGATAGTTTAGATTACTAAAGCTCATTTGCCTGGGCACATTATGGCTATGATCAGGTTTCCATCATAACTGCACTAAATTATGAAGGAAATTCACCAACCGTGTATCAGTTGACTGATCCCTCTTCTCCATAAAAATTGATGGACTTTACAAACCAAGTCACATTACACATCACAGTAAATTTCCAAATTTGTGGAGGGGCTCTGGGGAGGCACAGGTGCACACTCCACACAGCAAGTTATATAGTTACAAATTGCATCTGTGTTTACTTTAAATCTTTCTTACTGAGTTAGTAGGACCTAAAAGTACTTTTCTATGGCTGGGTTTTCACCAAGTTTGTGGTGAAAATTCCAATTTGTGCTGATGATGGATCAACTTTAGAACATGACATAGTAGAAGAAAGTCTGTGACTCCATCTTGTTATCCATACTGGAAGAGAATTTTGTGCTTTTAAACAGCAATTTGCCACAATTTTCTGTTATTTTCATAAGGTTTTCTTTGAGCCATCCTATCACAGCAGGGAAAGGAAAAGAGAAAGACATTGCCATTAATAATGCAGTATATTTCATGCCTGGGTTTTAACATGACTTGATTTGCCTCTGTAAGCACTCATCAATACTGTAGTCATTTCCTCTCTAACTGAAGCTGCTGAAGAAAAATGGTTTATAATTTCCCCCACCTCCTTTTTGGTTGTTATTTAACTTCTTTAATTAGGCAATGTCTTCATTGCTCTTTAGTGCTCAACTGCACTAATAATATCTTGTTGGTGACATCCAGTTTATTTAGCATTATGATATAAATATTTTAACTCATTCCTTTGAAAAATGATAGGAGACATCTACAGTGAATCAGATCAACAGTGTTTCTAGATCAGTACCACTTATTCAGAATGATAGTTACTATTTTGTGTCTCAGGCAAAAGTCTTTCTCGACTTCTGTGTGAAATGCTCAAATTATGGATTACTATGTTTCCTAATTCACAAAATTTATTTATTTATTTGTTCAATTTATATCACTGCCCATCTCCCCCCACAAGGGGACTCTGCACTGGGTAGAGAGGAAGAATTATGAATAACCTGAAGCTTGGAATGCCTTGCTAGATTCCCTTGAACTTTAAACTTTTGAGTACAAAATTAGAAGAACAGAACTCATGGTGGCTTGGGATTCTGAAAGTTGGCATGTTTCGAGCAGGACTTCCCCTGCCATTAGACAGAATGAAGAAGCTGGGGGACATTAATGTCAGCCCTCTTTTCATCCATTTTTTTCTTCTGCACTATTTCCAGTCTTATGGAGCTGTTCTGGAAGTTCTGATGCTTACTTGTGGCTGCTTTGACTATGTCATTTAGTTGCCTTCTCCATACCTGACAGACAGTATTATTGAGATATTGTTGCAGAACTACAACTCCTAGCAGGTCCACCAAACCTGATTCATGCTGAAGAACACTAGGAGACTAATTTATCAACATCTGGAATACAATACATTACCTATTTCTGGTCTCTGCCCTTCTCATAATTTCTTATGTGTAGGTCAGATTCTCCACCCATCATCATGAAACCCTGCTTCTGAGTTTCCATGGCTCCGCTACTGGATTATAATAATCACGTTTACTTAGAGTATTTTCTTACTTATGGAATAAGTAAAATGGGCAAACTAAACAGCATACATTTTAATCCATGAAATACATCCTCTAAATATTTTAAGCAGGAATCCACATTTTGCAATATAGCATAGGTGGAGTGAAGTAGAAAATTTATTGTGAAAAACAAGAGAAAATGCCAACATGGTTTATTGTTCCTATGCTGCTTGGTAAACTGCTTAAAGGAAAAAGAATTGTAACCTGATTACAACTCTATATTTATTACCTAATTGGAAATCCTTTTATACTGATACAGCATTTCTTAAAAATCACACAAGCGTACACACAGCACACATATCTCTAAAGACTCAAAGCTGTATTAGAAATTGAATAAATTGTATTTACTCTGACTTTTTAAACTTTTTCCCCCTAATGTTTTCTTTCTGGGCAACTTTAAATGTGTACTACATTCACAGCTATATTTGTACCTCTTGAGAGAAATGGAAGGACAGAATGTTCTGACATTATATAAATTTAGCTGAAATGGTTCCAATCAGTGTTTTGTTAAGAAGCCAATGGAAAGTAAGCTGTAAGACAGGGATGCACAACTTTTGTTTAATGCAAAGGCTGTGCTTTGAGATGGATGATACACTCCCCCAAATAGGTTGAATTCAGGATAAAGAAGTAGGAAGTGGGAGTAAAAGATTTAAATGCTATTTACATTTAAATTAAGCTAGATAAATATAGTAAAATATTCTAATAGAAGAGAATATATGTAGCTCAGGGTTGAACTGTGGAATCCTTAGTGTTCTCTGAGCTTGGTTGTTTGCTTGCAGATGTTTCATTGCCCAACTAGGTAACATCATCAGTGATAGTGAGTGCGAGGTTTGCTCCCTGTTTATTTACAGTAGCTTGCCCTGCCAGTGTTGGTGGGGGTGTGGTTTTCTCCTCAGTAGTTCCTGATTAGGGTATTGTTTTCTGCTTGAGAGGATGTGTTCTGGTCTTTTTGTTCACACTTACTTCTACTGATGATGTTACCTAGTCGGGTAATGAGACATCTGCAAGCAAACAACCAAGCTCAGAGAGCACTAAGGACTCCATAGTAAAATACATTGCTCTTTATATGTGAAATAATTTCCTCTTTCCATCAAACACAAGCTCCAATTTGGTTATAAATTTTAGAAGCACTTTAGGGGCTATAACCAAGCTTTTGGGCATGGGTGTCTATGGGGATGGGTCAAAAATAATCAAGAAGATGGTAGTCCTTTTTTATATGTGTTACATGCTCTTGGGTGCCATATGGAACCCTTGGGCCTCTGATTCTGTTCTCAGATGTTCAAGAAAAGATACTGTGTATAACCAAGTAAAACATTTCCTATCAGGGGTCTCTTAAGGCTTTACAGCCCACCATCTGTTTTATTTTGGTTTACTGAAAACAATATCCTCTCACTGTAAACTTGCCAGAATTAAAGAATACTGGACTTGACAATGCCAGAGGTCACTGATGTCAAATAAAGCCATTCGTTTTATGTTTGGAGAACAAACCTTTCATGTATCACTAATTGGCTGATTTGAGACTAATTGAAACACTCCTGTACTGACAATTCCCTCTGGTAGCAGTTTGGGGTAACTAAATAATGTATTATCACTGTATTTTTACTGCCATCAATGGGATTAAGTATTGTAGGATTTTCTCTCTCACATACTAAAATAACCTGTGGGTTTTAGATACTGAGAAGCTTGATTTTGGTAGGTGCAGGGCTCTATTTGCTGCTTTGCCTTAGAGCAGTGTTTCTCAACCCTGGCAACTTTAAGATGTGTGGACTTCAACTCCCAGAATTCCCCAGCCAGCCACACTGGCTGGGGAATTCTGGGAGTTGAAGTCCACACATCTTAAAGTTGCCAAGGTTGAGAAACACTGCTTTAGAGAGCAAAATGTCTTGGCCAGGGCCTGAGTGTTTGTTGTTTCCATGCGGATCTGTCTCATGATGCAATGCTTACTTTCAAAATAGATTGCTCAGGGGATGAGTAAATCTCAAGAACAGTTCTCTCACCAGCATTCCTGGCCCTCAAGGCAATTTGACCTAGACACAAGAATGTTAATGTGATCGAGCTAATTCTTCATCCTTCAAATGTCGAAAGCTTCATATGTGACCGGGTCATATGAAAACACAATTATGCCACTTGAGTGATAGTAACAACCTCAGAAACCAGAAATAAAGGCACATTACTAAGGATCTATAGTTAGTCAAATTTCCTTCAAATTTTAAGCATCTTTTAAAATTCCATCCCTCACTTCAAGCATCTTTTAAAAATCTACTCCTCAATTAGGAGGCCGCACTTCATCTGGTCAGAACTTCTCCAGACAAAATTATATAAATGTCTTAATTAGTGTTAGCCATTGGAGAGCTCTCCTTCCTTTGGAAAATGTGAGCCAGTTCACAGCTGAATAAGTTTTTCTTTTGTTCATAAAGCTTTGGAGCAGCCACATAGATCCAATGCGGCTTCCATGGCAGATTTATAGTTCCTTTGATTAATATTCTCAGACCCTGGCATGTTCCATTATAAGCATCTATGAAAAAAACAAATAAAAGGAGACTTGGATATCAGGTACCTTCCTTGTCTTTAAAATTTATAGCAGCACTAAATTAGAACTTCCTTACGAAAAGCAAAGGACTAAATTTTTCACATCACTCCTACATGTTCTTCCAACGATCTCTCTACAAGCAGATGCAATGGAAAAACACAGTCCATGGGATTTGCACTATCACATCCTTTCTATTAGTTTCCTTTTAATAAGATTGTTGTGTTCTCAAATTACATTATATTGGAGCTATTTCCTGGATCTGAAAATGAGTCTAATATTTGCAATGCAGAACAGTCAAACAAGGTCATAAATTATACAGTTTTAGATGGCCTTTCTATATGAAGATTAATCACTCTTTGAATGAAGGAACAAAAGTCTACACCAGATTGCCCTCTTTTGAGCTACTTAATTCAGTATTTTCTTTTTAAAATAATTATACTGTGCTTGCCAATATAGATGTAGAAATCTATTTGAAAATTAGGACAATTGATCTTCAAAGTGTCACATTTTTATGTGTAACACTGTATTCTACAACCTGTATGTGATTATTTTTGATCTATAGGAGCCATTCTTTATGCAAATTGGAACTCATTGTCTGAACAATGAGTTCAGTGTTGTGCATTACATCATGCAGGTGCAATTTGTTTTTCAGTCTGGGATGACAGACCTTATGTGAATTTATAGGAATGGTGCACACTTCAAATAAAAGAATCTGAGATATTAAAAAAACAAGATTGAAGAATTAACAATCTACATGAAAGAGGGATTCTTCTAGGTAGAGAATAGTTGGCCAATTCAAAGATAGCCTTGGAATATATAATTTGGGCACTTGTAGTTGAATGTCTGGATGAGTCTTGAGTCCCCCCTCTCCAGTGCATATAGCAACTGTAAAAACACTAGAGACTATGCAATATGATCCATGTCTAAATTACATGAAGAAAATGAAAAACAAAATAAATGGAATATATTTTACAGGTGAAAACCATGAATCTAAAGGAGCACTTGTCTGGCTGCATAAACACAAAGACGCTCATATGTATGGCATACCATCACAGCGACCAGTTCAAGAGTTCTAAATTGTGGAAAGGATCTACATACTGTAAATGGTGTGAAGTTCTCTCTTCAGACTTTCTATCTGTTACCTGTATGGTGGAGTGGGAGGTAGCATATGTATAAGCAAGCACAACCCCATTCTCTCCGGATTCTTGTTAAATGCCCAAGTAAGGCTAGAGTTGGATAGGCAATATAGACACCTCTGTGCTCCCAAGCAGTTGGCAATCCAAAATTATTGAGTGTAGAAAACTTAACTTCCTTCCTTCCTTCCTTCCTTCCTTCCTTCCTTCCTTCCTTCCTTCCTTCCTTCCTTCCTTCCTTCCTTCCTTCCTTCCTTCCTTCCTTCCTTCCTTCCTTTTCTTCTCCCTTCATCCCTCTTAATTTAGAAGTTTCTATCATTCAAGAAGCTGACTTTTTAAAACAAATAATATAAAATAACAGGACTAGCTACTTATGCTATGTTTTCTACTCAGTGGCTTATTGATGAATGCCCAGATATTGTGTTTGAATGTTTTCCTCCCTTCTAGCTTCCTTTGGTGTTGCCTCATGAAGGAGATGGAAGCTGCGATTTTAATTAACCACAGTTTAAAGTTGGCAGTTTATACCAATCATTTGTATACAACTTTTCACTACAACCTGCCTCAACTAGAAGCAAAACTTTCCATCCAGATTCCCTCAACTGGGTGCAGGAAAAAAGAGGTAAGCATACCAACCAGAGGTTCATCTAGGCTCATTCTTATGAAGAGTCATGAGAATCAGTGTTGCTAATTTTCAGAAACTGTGTCTGAAAGAGGAGCCTGGGAATTTCAAAAAGGGGTTAAAAGAGCCTCCTGCATCCCTGCTGCCTCAGCTTGTTCAACCTTCTTAAAGAGTGCATGCATTTTTAGAGCACTTCCACAGGAGGATTATGCACCATTTGCAGGCATTTCTAACCTCTACGTTCCCATGATGTCAGCAGTATTATCTGACTCAGATACAATCCATTTGAAATGGCTGCAAGGCAAGATTTTTAAAAAGATACCATGACTTCATTTTCCTTTTGGAGGAAACTCTTATCTCACCCCTCCTTCTGGCTTCCAAACTTCAAGTCTTATAAGGGAAATGTTACTTTGATTGCTTTGCCGCTCTACTTCAGTATCTTAAGCAAAAAGAGCAGAGGTGAAATTGATAAATCTGGACAACCACACACTGGCAGTAAAAAGAAAACTCTAATTCTTTCCTTCCAATTATTACTCACTTGGATTTTTGTAGCCCATATATGGCAGCCCTGATCACTTTACAACAGTGAGAAGCTGGCATGCAAAGCACCAGGTTAATGCTTGTTTGCGTTCTTGGAGTGGGAATGAAAGGCGAGACATAAGTGAAGATGATCGCAGATTGCCTTTGAATTGTTTCTGAGGGTTTGGAAATGAAAATATTGGTAGTGTGGAAATGCGTTGAGTGAACGAACACCCATAGGTTTGTATGGTTAAGTTGCAGTCTGGAACATCAAAAATACTTATGCTAATTTTGTAGCAAGAACATCCTCTTTATTAATTTAGAAGTGGGTTTGTGAACCTCAAACCCATATTGGGGAACCTTCACATAGAGATGAGATATTTTTATCTTCTTCCAAATTTCAGCCCTTGCACAATGTTTCTTTCTTTTTAAGTGTGATTTTGTGGCAACGGAGGCTTTAAAAAAATCTGCTTGGAGGGAAGAATTTGGTGAAAAAGAAGCTGCAAATGGAAGGTATAAATCTCTTTCTCCCCTCCAAGATTTCCCTTTCTTCACTCTGCATTTCTCTTTTGCTTTCTAAAGTGAGCAATCTACTTTAAAAAAAAAAAAAAAAAAAAAGCTCAGCTTTTACTTAGGAATTTGCTCTCCTTCCATTTAGAATATTTTAGGGAACTCTGCTGTCCTGGATAAAAGTAAAGGACAAAGGGAAAAACTTGAAGCAGCTACAGATGGCTCTTGGCTAGGAATGTCTTTGCTAGGTGTAAATGCCTGGGAGTTGAACCCAGAGTAACTACATTTGGGATGTTGTGAATGGAATTTACTTGTGGGCTGAAAAAGATGCTAACTACAATGTTTATAATAATATGAAAACACATGCTCTTAACCTAAGCAGAAGCATCCAAATCTTTCTTTCTCCACTCTGTTGCAGATCGAATCGAATTATCCATTCAGTCGTATCTGACCCTTGGCAATTCCATAAGCCACCTCTCTCCATGATTTTCGATCTTGTACAGCTTCTTTCAGTTGCTTTAAATTTTGGCCTGTGTCTGCTTTGATAACATCCAACCAGCGCATTCTTTGGTGTCTTCGTTGTCTTTTGCCACTGACCGTTCCAAGCATAACGTCTTTCTCCAACGATGTTGATCTCATGACCGAAGTAACTAAGTCTAAGTTTTGTTATTTTTCCTTCTAGTGACATGTCCGGTTTTATGCGCTTCAACACTTCTTTATTCGTTATCTTCACAGTCCAAGGGATTCGCAAGAGCCTCCTCCAACACCATAGTTCAAAAGAATAAATTTTCCTTCTATCCAACTTTTTCATCATCCAACTTTCACAGCCATAAGTAGTTATGGGGAACACGATAGTGCGGACTAGTCTACACTTAGTCGTCAAACTGACATCCTTGCGTTTCCAAATTTGATTCATACTTATCATTGCTGTAGCAACCCAGCATGATTCGGCGTTTAATTTCTTGGCTACATTCACCATTTTGATTGACCACTGATCCTAAAAAGGTGAATTCTTCCATGCATTCCACCTCATCTCCATCAATTACTATTTTGATGTTTCCATTCTTTGCAGTTGTCATGAGTTTGGTCTTTTTGATATTCAGAAAGAGGCCAAATTTCTTGCTTTCTTCTTTGCAGATAAAAAGGTAAAGGTTCCCCCCGCACATTTGTGCAGTCGTGTCCGACTCTAGGGGCTGGTGCTCATCTCCGTTTGTTAGCCAAAGAGCCAGCGTTGTCCAAAGATGCTTCCACGGTCATGTGGCCACATGACGCGCGTGGAATGCTGTTACCTACCCACCGAAGTGGTACCTATTCTACTTGCATTTGCATGCTCTCGAATTGCTAGGTTGGCAAGAGCTGGAGCTAGCGTGGGAGCTCACTCCGCACGCAGGGCTAGGGATTCGAACCTCCAAACTTGCGATCTTCCGATCGACAAGCCTGGCATCTTAGCCACCACGCCCCCCTTTGCAGATAGCTGTTAGTAAATGGCATTGGTGCCTTTTAATTATTTAGAATTCCTGTAAGCCTTAAAGGTCCAATTTCTATACTACAATAGCAGCCTGAAAGCCATTTAAAATGTAACCTTGTAGCCAGAATTCTATAGAGAGAATTTTGTCTAAATTACCATCTCATAAGTTTTACTGTTTTAACCACACCACCATAAGCCCTTATTTGGGGAAACTGAAACTCTACATAGGGCTATATAATAAGATATTTTAACCAGGGTGGGTAACTGCAACTTTGGGGTTAACCAGTATAGGTTGTGAGTCAATGGCAGGGTCTATGGTTATATTTTGTTATCTTTCTCATCCTGGCAACCTCCATGGAGGTTGGACCACAATTTCTATTGTCATTATCTTGCCAAGTATGTTGTCTGCTGAGTGATGGGAGTTGTAATTCACCACATCTGGAAGGCATCTTGTTGGAAAAGACTGCCATATCCTCTCACTGTCTCTTGATTGCCATCAGAGCTTTGCTTGCAAGTTCCAGATCTGCTTAGATACTGAACAATAGCTTCCTCATGTATATGTTAAATAGTATGTGTCTGCTGGCTCAATATAATATCAAACTCAGTAATTAACATTCAATTACATATTCTGAATCTCACCTGGGTGGTTACACCAATTCATTTTGTCTCAATATGGTACATGAACATGTGTAAGTGGGAAGGGCTTTGTGCACAAGACCTGCCCCCCCCCAAAAAAACAACAACAGATAGATCGGCATCAGGCTTCTACTTGGGTTCTCTTAAATGTAATAGAAGCTTCCATTCAACTAGGAATTCTGTTTTGTAACCATGGTATTGCAGATGAAACTTCATCTAATTATTGCTATTGTTATGGAAGAAGGAGCCAGCTAGCTAGAGCAGGCCTTCTTAGTAGAACTAGGAAGTAGTACCATAAAAGAGGGACAGAGGAAGACAAAGAACTGATGTTGTGAATTGTGAAGCATAATTGATTGATTAATTTAATTTTTCATTTCCTGATCCTAAGCTTAAAAATGGTTCCTGGAGCACCGTTGATTCCCACTTCTCTTTTTACAAAGTGTAGTGGATGAGAGAGATTGGTCTTTGGGCTACATTTCAACCAGCAAAATACTTAATTAAAGGCTCCTTATCTCCTTCTTCCCTCTAATAATTTGAGCACTGAGAGCTCAAGGTAAGAGAGAATGGCTCATCCACTATGAATATTGAGCAGGCTAATGCACAAAGTGTGACTGGAGCTGGGAACCATTTTGCACACATTTCCTTCCAATTTGGATGTTCAAACGGTGTAATTGCTTATACATCCAAATGGCAATATTCATGTATAAGACAACATACCAAAAAAAGGGAAGACAAAGCCCTAAAAATTGAAAAACCAAATCTGCTCCAAATAAATTACATGTATACAATGGTCAACATCTGAGGTCATTGAAATGTTGACTACATTGAGGGGACGGTGAAGATAATTGAGGGAAGGAAGCAAGAAAATGGGATGTTGTGCTCAGAATCCAAAGGTTTGCTCTTTAAGAAACAAAACATCAATATATGAAAAAGTTACAGCTGCAGCTCTGCTCTTTAGGGTTCCAACTTGACATTACTTCATTTTCTCTCCCCCCCCCCCCAAATTTCAGATCCAGCCATTTAACTTATTCACTCTTGGCATGGAATTAATGAGAGGGCAGCTGCCAGACAGTGTCTGCATCATTATATCATGCTTCCTGAGGGAAACACAAGCATCATATATTTTCCTGGAACTACATTCATGGCATGTACAAATTGAGAACAGCAAAGTTGTGCTGTTTGCTTTAGATGGCTATTCCCTCCAGCACCAAGAAAACATTAGGTTCCGGATCACTGCCATAAAAAGGAACCCTCAAACATATCCATCATTACAAGGGGTTCAATAATACTTTGATGCTTAATTTGCGCTATCTATCTATCTATCTATCTATCTATCTATCTATCTATCTATCCATCCATCCATCCATCCATCCATCCATCCATCCATCCATCCATCCATCCTAAAGAACAATTAAAACCAAATTGAACAGCATTTTTTTAAATTAAACAATTCAGTACATGGTGTAGGAAAAGAGGGAAAGTGAAAGATTTTCCCCTGCCTTTCATAATATGAAAAGCCAGTACCATCCAACACAGCTGGAGCGGGAGATTCAGGACAGATGAACTACTGTTTCCCAAGTCAAACTATAGACTTCTGTGAAGTGGTGATCATCAACTTGTTGGGGGTTGAGCTGCAAAGATGATTGGTCTGGCATCTGGGGGGAAGGATACTTTTATTTTTAACTATGTTTTTATGGATTGTTGTGAACCACCTAGAATCATCATATGAGATAGGTGGCCATATAAGTCCTATAGAGAAACAAACAAACTTGGATGGATTTAAAGTAGAATTAGATAAATTCACTCAGTATAAGGCTTTCAGTGGTGACTGACCATGATGCCTATATATTACTATCATAAGTATCATAGACAATTTGCTATGGAATGCCAATTGCTCAGAACTATGAGCAAAAAAGTGCTACTGCACTCAAGTTCCCATAGGTAATTACTACAGGAAGAGAATGTTGAACTTTGGCAGACCTAGGTTATTGAAGTACTTTTCTTCTCTGTATTTGCTTAGAAGTAAGGTTAATTGACTTCAGTGGTATTTATTCCTGAATCAGTGATTGAATTTGTTGAACTTAAAGGGATTTGCTTCTGTTTAGACTGATATAGGATAGTTTGGATTATGTATTTGACCCTTCCTTTTTTGCTTTCTTTCAAAATTCACTTCAGCTATATATCCAATTTGCTTTATGCATTATCGTCCAATAGAATTCTTGAAAATGTTATTTTCTTTCATTTTTCTCCTATTAGTCATACCTCACATTTTTAGAGAGCTGTACTTAGTTTAAAAACAAGTTTATTTTCCAGTTGTTAATTTACCCCTTCTGCAGTCTCATCAAAAGTTTTACCATGCCAACACTGTTTCTCATTTCTGGTTATTTTTCTTCCTCGATGTTAAAATATTTGTCCTTGGTCTTTTTTGTGGGAGAGGGGAGGAATAATATATGTAGAGAGCTTTTCACTTAGTACAAGAAATAGGACAATAACTGCATTTCAGCATAATTTTCAGTGGAGTGAACGATCATCTTACTGGCCAGTGAAAGCATGATCTTGAAAAATCAAACACATTTCAAACATTCAATACTGATTTTTTTTAAAAAAAATCTTCTAATATCCAGCAGTGACTTTTGAATGACCAAGTATGTTACAAAGCTGGAAAAAGAGGGTACAATTGCTGTTTCACTCCAAAACCTAAACCAGAAAAATGAATACTGGAACTATACTAGAATATAACTCTGTAGGTACCTGATTTTTTAAAAAATCTGTTTGCTCATGCCATCCAGCTTCCCACCTCTGCTTCCTAGCAAAATAATTCTAAGACCACTCAATAGAGCCATCACTGGTCTATGATTGATCGTTGGTGGCCCTGCAGTTTCTCAGGTCCTAAATTTCAGCTATTATTCCTTCAACAAAGGTGTTGTTTTTCTGCACTGCTTTAACATACTGTCATGCTGCTATAGAAAACCTTTCTGATAATTAATAGCCCAATGGAGGAACAAGGGCACAGTAAAACTGGGATCTTTCTGGATTCTGACTTTTAGTTAAAAGACACATACACAATCAATAGGTTATATTTTAAAGTGACAGCAAAGAAAATACTGTGCTATTCTTCTAACATACTGTAAAAACAGGTTTTTAAAAGCCACATCATGTCATTTGTTTCCAATGATATCAAAAACAAATATATTTAATTAGGATAACAAATTTATTATATTGAGAAATTGGAAAGGTTATGTTATTCCAGACATTAAGAACTGGCTCTTAGAAATATGTAATTTATCCATTCTGGAAAAGGCAATATTTTCAGCTAATCAAAGCGTGAAGCAATATATCTTTCTTGGTTATATATTTTGTGATATTTTACATCAACACAGTGGTATTTTGACATAATATCTTTTTTATTTTTTGTATTTCATAATAATATAGTTTTATAAGGTAGCTTTTTAAAACCAGTAACATCTATGTTTAACATACATCTTAGATGTTTAGTATTGCAATCTGTTGAATTTTGTTGGTCAGCCACCATTTTATTTCCTAAGAATGCCCCATGGAATCTGTGTGGGTCAAGAAGAATTATTTTATGTAATCATGATGTGCTAGGTAAGGATGGTGGCTTTAATCTACCAGATCTTCAGTGTTACCACTGGACTTTTATTTTAACATCTACAGTATTTATTTTATTTATTTGTTCAACTTATATCACCGCCCATCTCCCCCCACAAGGGGACTCTTGGGTATATTTGTGTGGAATGACAATTTGTTTCCAGAGGCTCTCTACCAACTATTTAATTACACATTCCTGACATATTATCAAATGTGATAACTTTTACCACTGTAAATGCTAAGAGGTGCCATAGGATTGATACATCTATTAAAACTATTAGGAGACATCAAATTATGCAGGAAACAATTTTAGCTATGTGAACAAAATATCTTACTATAAACAAGTGATGAATATGAAATGAAATCTAATTGAATGCATAACATTTCATGATAGATATGAAAACTATCTGGTTTAGAATTTCAGAAAACTACTTTTATCATTATTAGTGTGAAAGCTATTTGGAGCTGTCCTTGGTAGCTGTCTAGTCTTAGATTTAAACAATACAGTGAGATCAAATTTACCCCCTTCCCAAAGATAGAAAGAAAAATGGTCCATTAATTATAGATTCATTTATCTGTAACCAACAATCTTTATCTGGTTTGCTTTATTTTATTTTAATATTTTATTTAGACTAAAGACTGCTCAAAGTAAATCCACAAAACACACATGAAATCTGAAAACAAATGTTTAGAATTATTTTTCAAAACATTTAAAGAAGAATTCTTATTGTCTTGTGAATCAAAGTCCCTTTGCAGAAAAATATTCTACATATCCCTAAGTGGGACGCAAACAGGACAAGGCATCACAGCAGTTATAATAAAATCAATAAAACATATTGATTTTCATGAATTAATCCTACATCATCTAATGCACATTAAGCATACTCATTCAGTGATGGTGCATTAACTTGCTCATGTATCTTCCTGTAATTTTTGACATAGCTGCAACCAACAACAATTGAGAGATGAAGTGCCTGGAGCTAAACATGATCTGAATCCCTGATAAACAAAGCAGTACATAAAACTATTAAATGGTTCCTCTCACCTTAGAGAGCAATAGTCTCACTGAGAAAGTCAGGCAAACAAGGGAGCAGTTAATTCCCACTGCATATCCAAACTAGCCCTTGTGCTACATGCTATGTTTTCAATCTTCTTCAGAGTTGAAGTGGAATTACAGGGATTTGTTTTTGACATTAGTAAAGGTGGCAGGCAGCAGAGAGGTTCAGTGCAGCCCCACCCCCTTCCATACACAATCAAACAGATTTTAGTGGAAATGCATTTGTCTAAGGGTGAGTACATCTATATTTCTCTTGGGGCTAGGAAGGCAAGGGTTCTAATTTTGTGGAGCTTTGTAATTATGTTCAGCTAAACAAATTTACATTTCTGTTACAGACCTTTGCATAATCAGATAAAGCTTGTGGTTGGACCACATGATTTCCCCTATTTTCTTGTGTCTGGGCCACAGAATTTTTCCTATTTTCAAATGCTAAATTATTAAAACTGGGATAGACTGGTCAATATCATTCTGGAACCATGTACAAATAGTTAGACTGGTATAATTTTAATGGTCTTCCTGTTGTAATATATGGCTTATTTTCTTTGTCAATTCTTGATAACTCACCAAATAGATTTTAAGGGTTTTATGCTATAAAGAGTTTCCAGCTGATGCAGATCCTAAATCTGAGCTGTTTGGGGGCCAGTGCAGGATAGTACAAACTATTATACTCTCTGAGCATTTAATCTGGCTTCAAGGTGTGTTAAGTGGCCTACGTACAACCCTAGTAATAACTGACTATGAAAGTAAAAAAAAAGATTCTTTTGTGGGGAGAGAGGGCAGGGAGTACTGATTAAGAACAACATGGCCGGTCCAGCAAAGTTGATGTTGGATGATCATTGTTTCAATGCTGGTGGTTTTCGCTTCTTCTAATACGCTAACATTAGTCCGCCTATCTTCCCAAGTAATTTCAGCCTTTATTAATGGCGCTATGGACTTTGAAGAAGCACGAGTACAGGGTGAAAGGGAGAAAAGAGCTAAATGGAAGGCACATCAGGCAAACCCTCATCATGACCGTCTCCCACCCGGAAACCTATGCCCTCATTGTGGGAGGTTGTGCGGATCCAGAATTGGCCTTTATAGCCACTTACGGATCCACCGTTAAAATTTTACCTTTGGAAGACAATCTTACTCGGCTACGAGTGATCGCCAATGATGATGACTGATTAAGATGATTAACATTGCTACTTGACACATTCTACCTTTTCCATTTTTGGACAGTTTGACTATTAGTACTTTAATTGGAGTGTTTTACTTTCCTGGGGGAATAATTTTTAATCTTCAAATCAAAGTAATGTATAAGATTAGAGTAAATGCACAACTCCTGCTGTGTCAATTTCCCTCTCAAGAAACATGGTCCTGGATTGGAAGCAATATGTGATTCGCTACTGATTAAATTATATTGAGAGTTTATTGTCATAGGTTGTAAAAGATTCCTGTCTGCTAATCTTATATTTTCCAAATTAGGGTACCATTTAATAATTGCTGTAAGCACCCATCTTAGCATGTACCCACAGACAAGTACTACAAAATACCAGCTTTTAAACATTTGAACTGGAAGTATAAACATAAGGGTTTGAATGCTTCCTTGTTAGAGGTTCATATTTGCAGATTTCCAATCACTCTCCCTATTGTTTTTTCACAATAGGCAGTAGATAGTGAAGGATCAGGTTCAATTCTTTACAGAGTTTTCTAAGTGCTATATCCTTTTCTGCAAGGCTGTAAAGAAAAAAAAGTGCATTAATAGCACTGTAAAAATAATTCATAATATGAAATTGTTTTATCTGGAATTTCACCATAACTCATGACCAGACTTCCAGCTGGTAGTGACCATTTGGGATCTCTGTTAGAGATTATTCCCACCCTATCACATGCCTTTAAAAGAAAGTTTTCAATACTAAGGATTGGACTGATTTTCTGCATGTAAACCATGCAGTATACTATGCAGTCCATCTTCAGATTACTATCACTGTCTTAGACTGATTCAGTTGAACAAGATTACTGCAGACGCTGACTGCAGCTAGGAAATCAGAAGACGTCTACTTCTTGGGAGGAGAGCAATGACAAATCTTGATAAAATAGTTAAGAGCAGAGACATCACACTGACAACAAAGATACACATAGTCAAAGCAATGGTATTCCCCGTAGTAACCTATGGCTGCGAGAGCTGGACCATAAGGAAGGCTGAGCAAAGGAAGATAGATGGTTTTGAACTGTGGTGTTGGAGGAAAATTCTGAGAGTGCCTTGGACTGCAAGAAGATCAAACCAGTCCATACTCCGGGAAATAAAGCCAGACTGCTCACTTGAGGGAATGATATTAAAGGCAAAACTGAAGTACTTTGGTCACATAATGAGAAGACAGGATACCCTGGAGAAGATGCTGATGCTAGGGAAGGTGGAAGGCAAAAGGAAGAGGGGCCGACCAAGGGCAAGATGGATGGATGATATTCTGGAGGTGACGGACTCGACCTTGGGGGAGCTGGGGATGGCAACGGCCGACAGGAAGCTCTGGTGTGGGTTGGTCCATGAAGTCACAAAGAGTCGGAAGCGACTGAACGAATAAACAACAAAACTGGTTCATCTAGTTCAGTATGGTTTACTTACTTTGGCAATTGTTTTCCAAAGTCTTGAGCAAATACCTTTGACATTACCTATTGATTTTTTGTATAAGTGTGCCTTTGAGAGAGGTTGGATTCCTGGCAACTGCCTGGGACAAGTCATGAAGTTTTCTTGGCAAGATATTTAGCAGTGGTCTGCCATTGCCTTCTTCCTAGGGCTGAGAAAAAGTGACTAGAATAAAGTCACCCAGCTGGCCTCTGTGCTTAGGATAGGACTAGTTTGGTCACTGGACCTAACTGACTCTTATTTTTTATTTATTTATTTATTTATTTTATTTTATTAAATTTATATTACCGCCCATCTCCCCTATCGGGGACCCTGGGCGGTTCACAGTAAAACATAATTAAAAAGATAAATATAAAATTACAATAAATACATAATATAGAATCTAAGATAAAAATGTTAAAAATGGAGTACTGGGAGGCTTCATGGGACCAGCCATCCCCATGAGGAACTGCTAACATTTTGTCCTGTTAGCGTTTCCCTCCCAGGCAAGACGGCAGAACCAGGTCTTTAGGCCTTTCCGGAAAGTCGGGAGTGAGGAAACCAGCCTCAGCTCCGGGGTTAAGATATTCCAAAGGGTGGGCGCAACTGCTGAGAAGGCTCGCCTCCTGGACCCCGCTAGATGGAACTCTTTGGTCGATGGGGTCCGTAGCAAGCCCTCTCTGGCTGATTGGGTGGGACGGGTCGATGTTCTGGGGATGAGCCAGTTGCTCAGGTAGCTTGGCCCTATGCCATGTAGGGCTTTAAAGGTGATAACCAACACCTTGAATTGTACCCGGAAGCAAACCGGTACCCAATGCAGCTCGCGCAACAATGGTGTCACATGGGCCGATCTTCTGGCCCCAATAATTGTCCGCGCAGCCGCATTCTGGACTAGTTGAAGCTTCTGGATACTCCTCAAGGGTAGCCCCATGTAGAGCGTGTTACAATAGTCTATATGGGAGATGACAAGGGCATGAGTGACTGTTCGGAGGGCATCTCGGTCCAGGAACGGGCGTAACTGGTGCACAATCCGAAGTTGTGCAAAGGCCCTCCTGGCCACGGCTGCCACCTGCTCTTCAAGCAGGAGTCGTGAGTCCAGGAGAACCCCCAGATTCCGCACTGGCTCTGAATGGAGTAGCGCCACCTCCCTTTTCTATTCATCTAAAGATTGAACTTGGGGCTTTCTGCCTATGAAATGTGGTATCTCATGGAAAGATGCCCATTTTGCCTTGGTTACTTTGGGAAAAAGATACTGGCTTGGATAGGTCTTTGGTCTCATCCAGAGCAGATTCTTCATATTTTTTAAGGCCTCAGACCCAAAATAAGGGACAGCAAGCAAGGAAGGACTGTATTGAAAAAGACATTTTATGTGTGACTTCTTCCTTGATAAGCTTTCTTTTCATCTGCCACTTTAACACAAGCCTGCTATAAAAATAGCAGGGCAAACAGGAATTGGGAAGCAATGTTTTAAAAAGTTAGACTTGTATTCCAAATTTATCTTTTTGTATTCTCAGCTGAGTGTTATGAGGTCAGTTGACATTACTCCCATTTTTGCCATTTAGAAAATAAGAGACTACAAGTAGCAGCCTTACAGCTACTCAACTAGTACACTCGAGTGAATTCAACTAGACTTACTTTTGAGAAAATGGATACATAGAATTGTATACATTTGAAACTTAGTTATTAAAGAGAAAGTCTTTGAATTTCACAATAAACATTCTCCAGATAGTGATGTTATGATTGAAAAATAATGATGTTTTAAAGTAATGAGATATGTCATAACTGAGCAAGAATTTCAGTCTTCTGCCTCTAACTGTTGACTTTCATTTGAGTTTATACAAAAGAAAAAGTAAAGGGTTAATCTTATTTCTAGTGTAAAGTGATGGAATCAAGTAAAGCCAGAAATACATCTAAATCCAAAACTCTGATGCTATAGTTATAATACTCAAGATTAGATTACTTCTTGACAGGAAAGATGAACTTTTTTTGCATTGCCTAAAATTAAGCATTCAAAGAAGTAAATGTGGTTGCCATGGTAACTGACATTTCAAATCAAACCACAGCTGATAAAACTTTCTTTTAAAAAATGACTAAAAAATAGGAAGAACTATTTTAGCAAAGCAATTAGAATCAAAAGTACTAAAATGGTAGTAGATCTGAATATTTACCCTCACTCACTTCCCCTTACAACTTTGTTTTAAAATTCAAGGTGGAAAAAAAAGCCCTGAGTTTTAAAATGAAGGGTGAAATATTTGAAGTATGAATTTGAAAATGTGAATGATTCCTTCAGTGATCATCCTATTCTTCTTCAAATCACACCCACGAGAAGCTACCTGGGATGAAAGTTAGCTGGGAAATTTTACTTTGGTCCTCTGTGTATAATGCACAATTCTGTCACAACATGGAGCAATGAGGGGAGCCATTTTTAAAAATGAACGTCTGTGGCATCTGGCTAAAACAAAAGTGATTCTTTTCCCAGCATATTTCTCACATAGTCCCTTTAGCAAAAGGTATTGAGAAGGAAGGTGTAGGATTATAAGAATTCTGGCAACTGAACAGTAATATATCCCAAAGGGCAATGGTGCAGATACTTCTGTATCTTCTTTCTAACTACCTTCCCATGAACTAGCAAATCTTTTTATTGATAATGAAAGAACTTGCAGCTGTCTGTCTGCATAGTGACTTCCTGATTCTTTTTCAGTCTAGGAACTATCTATTAAAAGTGATCTCATACAGTAGCTTCACTTCAATAGATCATTTTCCTCTTATTTTGAGAGCATGTGGCCAAGAGCCCAACTTCCTAGCCACTCAATACTGTATATATGCTCTATTTTTCTTATCTGTTTGGACCCACCTGCTTGGGGAGCAGAGAAAATCCTATGGGGGACAGGACTAGAGGATGCTGGTGGTTGCATTCCAGTAAATTATAATTTGTTATTTCCCATTATAATTTGTTATTTCCAGTTTCATATAAAGTATTCCATCCATGGCTTTGCAATATCTGGACACTGTCTTTTCTACAAACTTGCTGCTGTTTCACCTTCTGCTATGTGAAATTCCATAGCAGATATCAACTATCTTCCATCCTTTGAGATCTTTGCATATAGATAATAACACTGGAATGGAAACAGAAAAAAAATGCATAAAAATTGGGCATGCAATAAGAAGAGCAAGATTCCATTATTTCCCATGCTCTGTTGTCTTCTCCTGATGATTCTTTTGGATGTATTTTGCCCCGTCCCCAAGAGGGCAGGACCCTGGAACTTAACCCATGTACTCAACAGTCACAGGCTAGAACAAACTGCCACATATACCAAGCATTATAAAGTCCTCCTCCTCCTCCTTCCAGAGAGAGAGAGAGAGAGAGAGAGAGAGAGAGAGAGAGAGAGAGAGAGAGAGAGAGAGAAATGAACTTGTGATTTATGGGTTTGGGGATTAGAAAAGGCAGCTTATGGAAAGAAGGAAATTATGATGTAACCTTAGAGCAGAGCTTTCCAAACTGTGTGTTGGGACACGTTAGTGTGTCGGTTGCAGTGTCTGGGTGTGTTGTGGCTGCTGCTGCTGCCGCCGCCTCCGAGCCCTGCCAGGATTCCGCGCGGGTCCTAGTGCCTGCCATGTGCCTTGCTGCCTCCAAACCTGTTGTGATTCTGCGCAGGTCCTGGTGCCTGCCTTGTGCCTTGCTGCCTCCAAACCTGACCTGCCAGGATTCCGCACAGGTCCTAGTGCCTGCCTTGTGCCCTGCTGTAAGAGTGTGTCGCAAAATGATGCATGTCTAAAAAGTGTGTCACCAACATGAAAAGTTTGGAAAGCTCTGCCTTAGACAGAGGCTAAAATATAAATGCATTTATAACTGCTGTCCAAAAGACCAGAAGCTGCTTCTTCATAATCATTTATTCCCTTCCCTTCCCTTCCCTTCCCTTCCCTTCCCTTCCCTTCCCTTCCCTTCCCTTCCCTTCCCTTCCCTTCCCTTCCCTTTCTATTATTTCTATTTCTATTCCCTTTCTTACTTATTCACTATTTATTGTTTTTATCTTGTTAAAAATTTATTCAATAAAAATTCTATTAAAAATAGCCAAATAGTGGCTTCTGAATCACCTTTGAATTGTTTCTATTTTTGAGTTCTTTATCTTCATCTGAGTTTCAACACCTCTTAAGGATGGATTCTATGCAGATCTGCATATTCAGCAAAGAAAGTTGAACATTCCACTTTCCCCAGGATTTGCTTTCCCTGCACCTATGAAGCATGTTAGATCAATCCCCTCAGAAAACATAAATGCAATCTTCCAGGAAAGCTACTTAGCAGTGAGAACATTCACTTTCTGCTGTGCCTGAGCTTTCCTGATTTTGTACATTTGGTGATGATGCCCGTAGATCAGGCTCTGCTATGAAATGAATGGTTGGGAAAATATGTGAATGAGATTAAATAAATCCTTTTATTTTTAAAAAGACAGAATACAAGCTTTGATGGCAGATAGGCAATATACAATTGAAGAATGTCTGCTTTGATCAACATGCTACTTGCTAAGTTAACAAAGAAATATTTTGAGCTTTTTCTCTTTGTTTTAAAAATATAGTGATATAGAACTATCCCTTTCAAGTACAAGAGAATGTTTTTACAGCATTTGTACCCCATCACAGTCTAAGATTCTGGAAGGATCACACGCATAAAAGCCAAAAAACCAGTTAGGATAGCATATCTTCTATGTAATTAAGGATCCTTAAAATTTAAACTCCAATGAAACCATAAAAGCATCAAAATTTAAAAGAAATTTTACCAACAGCCAGGAATAACATTAAATGAGCCCCAGATGTGCCTCAAAGAAAAAAAAAAAGAACTTAGGAAAGCCAGCAATGCAAAAATCTGGAGAACTGCCAAATGGCAGCACAGCCTTAGATGTTATGTTATGCTTTGGGGTTCCCCTCCAAATGCCAGTTGTGTTTTTTATATTATGTTGTGCATAATCGTATGTATAATGCTGCTTTTTAAAATCTTTTGATGCCATCCAGACTCCTTTTGGGCAGCCTGGAAATTTGACAAACAAACAAACAAACAACTTGTGATCTCTTCCATTAGGCAAAATGATATAGAGAGTAGACCAATGGTGGGAAGAGGAGGAGAAATAATGCTGACAACCTTGAATTCAGAAACTTTAGATGAAACATGCCTTCAAATAACAAAAAGTAATGTTATGAACATGCTATAGAAAAAAAGGGGCGTGGTGGCTCAGCGGGTAAGACGCCAGGCTTGTCGATCGGAAGATCGCAAGTTGGGAGGTTCGAATCCCTAGCCCTGCGTGTGGAGTGAGCTCCCGCACTAGCTGCAGCTCTTGCCAACCTAGCAATTCGAAAGCATGCAAATGCAAGTAGATGAATAGGTACCACTTCGGTGGGTAGGTAACAGCGTTCCGCACATGTCATGCGGCCACATGACTGTGGAAGCATCTTCGGACAACACTGGCTCTTCGGCTAACAAACGGAGATGAGCACCGGCCCCTAGAGTCGGACATGACTGCACAAATGTGCGGGGGGAACCTTTACCTTTACTATAGAAAAAAAATGAAATAAACATCAGTCCCAAGTTGTAACTAGACTTAAACCATCCTTAAGAGGTGATATTTAAAGATCCTTTAAATCTTTGCATACAAATTGGTTTTAGAAATTGTTTCTACTGTATATAGAAAAAATCCAGAAAGCAGATAACTCCTCACCAGAAATTCTGCCTCTTCAGAAACACAATTGGAGCACTGCTACAACATTCTCCTAATCTTCGCTTTGCTCTGCAAATTTTCTGTTACAGGGGCTAATTTGTTATTTTTTTTCAGGGGCAGGGAACTGTTCTTTGAAGTATTGTAATATATGTTACGCTTCTCGTGTAAATATGTATTTTAATGCACATTTTGAAAAGGGTTTGATTTAAAACTTTTGAGCAAAGCAAAGCATAGGAAAAGATGACAGAACAAGCCTTCAAAGTGTCCAATGTGGAGCCAAGAGAATTTGGCTGAACCAATGTAGTGTCCTACTCCAACTTAAAAATGTAAATGTTCAAGATATAGATTGAAATTTGAACTTTCAAAACTGTTTTTTTTAAAGTGCTTTTGTTTTCACTAGCATTTCTGGGTGTTGATTCTGATCTATTTTGGGAGGAGGATGAAGGGCTGGCAAACTTGGCCTCTCCTGGAAAAGACCCCTCAACACTGGCTAGGAGGGAGTGCCAGGAAGCCTAGCTGGTTGGCAAGCTTGATATCTTCCGGGAATGACCCCTTCAACACGACCAGACCTCAGTTGTATCAAAAGTTGTGACTTGAAGACAATATAATACAGAGGCAACAGAAGCAGCATGGCAGAGTGAGATCAAATGCCATAGAGTTTGGCAGGATGCAGAGAAATATGTTGGCACAGAACGAACAGCATCTACAACCTTTCATGGGGAGCAGCTTTCAAGGAGAAGTTGTGGTGGAGAACAACTACAACTATTTTTACACCTGGTTTTTACTTTCTGTATAATTGAAGGGGAAGAAATGGAAGCAGTGACAGATTTTATTTTCTTGGGCTCCAAGATCACCGCAGACAGTGACTGCAGAATGAAATTAAAAGACGCTTGCTCCTTGGGAGGAAAGCTATGGCAAACCTAGACAGCATATTAAAAAGCAGAGACATCACCTTGCCGACAAAGGTCCGTATAGTTAAAGCTATGGTTTTCCCGGTAGTAATGTATGGCTGTGAGAGTTGGACCATAAGGAAGGCTGAGCGCTGAAGAATTGATGCTTTCGAGCTGTGGTGCTGGAGAAGACTCTTGAGAGTCCCTTGGACTGCAAGGAGGTCAAACCAGTCAATCCTAAAGGAAATCAACCCTGACTGCTCATTGGAAGGACAGATGCTGAAGCTGAAGCTCAAATACTTTGGCCACCTAATGCGAAGAGAGGACTCACTGGAAAAGACCCTGATGCTGGGAAAGACTGAAGGCAAAAGGAGAAGGGGACGGCAGAGGTTGAGATGGTTAGATAGCATCACCAATGTAATGAACATGAATTTGAGTAAACTCCGAGAGACAGTGGAGGACAGGAAGGCCTGGCGTGCTATGGTCCATGAGGTCACGAAGAGTCAGACACGACTAAACGACTGAACAACAACAAAATAATCCAATTCCCACCTGCCCCCCCCCAATCGATATTTGTTTTTCATTTTGTCCCAGGGCAAAGAAAGTCTCCCTAATTGTCAATGTAGAATACAACAAATTTAGAATCCCAGGAGATTTTCAGGAGAAAATTGGTTATGCTGAAAACCTGGAATTATCCAGGACTACATGGGAATGATTTGATTTTCCTATATAGTAGGATATTGTTATTTTTTTAAAGCCACCTAAAAAGCTGCTTGTTGGATTGTTACATGTTTTCTTCTTTAATTTATCTGTCTTTTCAGATAGTTTGTTCAAACTAAAATTTAATGTACAAAAAAAAGCTGCATGCTACAATTTTCTTAAAAGTTCAAAGTCAAGTAATTACAAAACAATTTGATTGGTGGTAGAAGTTCACTATAACAGGCAGACTATTTTGAAAGCTTTGGGACAAGGATCATGTTGAATTGTATAATGCTAGCCTGCTGATCAGAGTCTAGAAAGTAAAGCCAGCAGAAAGTGAAGAGAATGTGATTTGCAAACAAGGTAATACTCTTTAAAGCACACACATGATTTATTTATTGCATTTTTGTTCCACCAAAGAATTTTTAATTCCTAAGTCTTTGAAACATTTTCCCAAGAAGAACCAATTTTACATGATGAAGCATGACAGATTTGGATCACACTGATAATTGGTTCCCATGTTACTTATGCCTTGAGGAGCATCTTTTCAGCTATATTCTCCTTCCCTGCTTGGTGCTTAGATAAGCTGTTGCCTGCAGTTGTGCCTACTTTGGAGGGCAACAGATGGTGCTAATTTTGCAAGATTGCCAAATCTTGTGTGATTATAGGCTTCTCACACTCATCTCACAGGATGTGAGGATTCTGTTATGTGAGATCTCATGGGAGGTCAACAAAGTATCATGCCAAATTTCACAAGATTTCTGCATTCTTGTGCAAGACCTTGAGGTGTCATACTAAAGCCTCATGAGATTTAGCAATTTTATAAGATTTGGGGTGAATTTGGAGGGAGTTCAAGTACAATGGTATTCAGAATCTGAAAAGGTGCTAAGCTCTGAAATATACCTCACTATTTCTCTTTTACATTTTCCACCTCTTTTGTCTACATCACCCCACCCCAACCTTCTTGTGTTCTGTGATCTTGACAAGCTGTCAAATACTCTTTCCCAGGTTTGTCAAGCCTCAGGTACTTTGACCTTTATTGTATGGAGGGTCCCATCTGTGATGTTTATTCAAATTAGTTTCTTGGAATGGGAATAGTTTCTTTGGGTGGCTTACAAAGGGTTAAAACAATAAAAGTCAACCATTTGACTGGGAGGTACAAATCAGATGTATTCCATCATTGATGGCACTTAGTGGCACCACATATAAAACTAACTAAGAGCCTTCTGGAAAAGCCAGGAAAGTTCTTTCCTGAACAACAGCAGGGTCAGGGCCATGTGGACCTTGGGAGAGATACTATTCCCTAGAGTAGGTATGGCAACAGAGACGGCATACTTCCTGGGTCCCATAAGGTGGCATCATTTAAGTGATATGACCTGGAGCTTACCAGCCCAGCCAGGTATCAAGATGTAAAAATGGGTATCATTGGTATATTGATGATAGATGACCCCATGCTATCAAATGACCTTGCCTAGCTGCTTCATGTAGGTCTTAAAAAGAAGTGGAGAGATTGTTGAGCTCTAAAGAACCTGCATATCTTGGGCTGCATCCCTGCATATCTTGGGCTCAATCTCCCAAACTGTCCCCAAACAACAATTACTGGAACCAACCACACAAAAAGGAGAAGCCTCACTCCTAAACACCATAACTGCTCCAGAATGTTATCATGAATACTGGTACCAAAAGCCACCAACAGGCTCAAGAAGGTCCATGATAGTTGTTCCAGACGTCATCCACAAATACTATCAATGCTGTCTCAGTACCTAAAAAGGAAAGATTGGTGACTGGTTGGGAATTATCCAATGCTATTGAGTCCAGTGATGGCTTCTTGTACCACCATCTCCTTCAAGGCAGGTGGGACCATCCCCTACCTCAGGGATTAATTCACCGCCATTTGGAGCCAACCACATGTTGTCTTCTGGAAGGCCTTAACCAGCCAGGAGAGAGAAAGATCTAACATGCATGTGGCTGGGTTCACAGCCCTGAGGACCCTGTCCACTGCCTCAAGACTGACAGGGTCAAACTCTTCCCAGATAACAGGGCAAAGCTTTGCCTCAGAAGAACCTGCCTAACCAGAGTCAGATCAAATCTAAGTTATGCCTCATCTATCCCATTTACAAGCCCAAGAAAAGATTTGGGGGGGTGGGGGGGAGAACCAATTCTGATTCTTCAGTAGCAGATTCCCAGCGAATGATTTTCTAGATGTTAAGGAAAGCTTTATGTTTCAGTCCGTAATTGAATGAATGAAGGGAAGAATAATAAGTTCTCTAGAAACAAATATTTTTACAGTCAGGGGAAAAATAATATAAATAACACACTTCATTTTTAATGCTGCAACATAAAGTATTTAAATACCAAACAGAAAAGTGAGACTATAAATTGTTCAGGGCTATTGCCTCAGGCGCCAGAGCAGTAAACAGTTCACACTGTTCAGATACCATTATTGGATTGTTCTTGTTTGTCCACTCATCATTTTTATGGATCCTACACTACTGGTTGCTAAAAATGAATCATTTTTTACCTTCTGATTTTAGCATCAAGTTCACTGAAATCTGTTACCTCACTGATTAACTAAAGTAAAATTCCATCTTGTAAATTGGAAGGACATAGACACACAGAGAAAGACATACAGGGAAAAAGACTTACTTTAGAGATTGAACTTGAAAGCTGTCTTATGGCTATCTCTATTTAGAAATAGAAATGAGGTATTTCTGTCTAGCCCAATGTTGTTTACTCTGACTGGCAGTACCTCTTCAGAAGTTATTAGGACAGAGACTTTTCCCATTACTTGCCAACCTCTTCCCAGATGGCAGAAACTGAACCTGAGAATTTTTGCTTTAATGGTGCTATTCAGCGTTATTAAAAAGTGCAGGTCTAGAGCTTTACAGCTTGGAGGACCTCCAAATGCAGTGCCAGTTACAAACATTGTTAAGGGAAAAAAATATCAGAAGAGGTCCAGCACATTGCAGAATGGAGCGGCAGTCAGGCAGCTTTCTCCAGAGGGCCTCTAGAAGTTCCCACATATCACCATAGGAATCTTAGAGAAACCAGGATGACAGATACATCTGCAAATTCATTCTATGCTCTGCCTAAAAAGCTTTTAATATGATGATTATTTAAGTTTATGCTTCAACCACAGATATAGAAGAAGAGGAGGTAGATGAGTTTTATGGTCAAGTTCAATCTGAAATTGACAGAACATGGCAGCAAGATATGCTGCTTGTGCTTGGCAATAATAAGGAGGGAAACATATTTAGCCAAGGAAACAGAAATGAAGCAGGAGAATGATACATCAGTTGATGTCAATCCATTGATTTCTTCATTGCTAACACAGTCTTCCAACAACCAAAACAATCCCTCTGTAGCGCCATCAATCCAGCTTAAAGGTGTGTCACTAGAAAATGTCGACCACTTTTCTTATCTCGGCAGCCATCTATCTACAAAAGCCGACATCAACGCTGAAATTCAGCATCGCCTGAGCTCTGCGAGTGTAGCTTTCTCCCGAATGAAGCGTAGAGTGTTTGAGGATCGGGACATTCGCAGGGAGACCAAAATGCTTGTTCACAAAGCCATTGCCATTCATTGGCGATCACTCCCAACCCTTCTGTACGCCTGTGAAACACGGACCCTCTACAAATGCCACCTCCAACTTCTTGAAAGATTCCATCAACGCTGCCTCCGAAAAATTCTGCAAATTACTTGGGAAGATAGGCGGACTAATGTTAGCGTATTAGAAGAAGCGAAAACCACCAGCATTGAAACAATTATCATCCAACATCAACTTTGCTGGACCGGTCATGTAATATTCTTGTCTTGAGTCTTTGTTATTCATTTCATACCTCATTTATTTTGCCATATTATCCAGCAGAGAACATTGAATGAGCTTAAAGAATTGTCTAGGAACAGCCATGTTTTGGTGCAAGCTAAAATTCTGGTTTTGTTTTAGTGTCTTGAGAAGATATTTGTAATGATCAGGATAGAGTTCTCTGTATTTAATGTTGTATATTTTAATTACAATGTGGTCTCTTTTGGATAGAGAAGTTAACTTTCATGGTATATTTAACTTACACACATTACAAACAATCCACATTTCCTATTGTCCTCTTTTTAAAAATGAAATTTCCTTAACCCATTTGTGATTGCAGATTTCTGACAAGTTGGAGGGAAATGATGATCTAATTTATGGCTTTATGCAAGGCAACTTGATATTGTCTAATATTGTCTAATATAATAGAAAGATAATATTGTCTAATATTTTATTTTTTTTATTTATTTTTTTAATTAAATTTATATAATAAATTTATATTAAATTTATATTTATATAATATTCTAGCAGGAAATGCTAGAATTGGTGTTTATATATGATAGAACTAAGTGCACCCATTAAAAGAGTCAACAACACCCTTAACTCAAAGAAGTGCTTCAGCAGGATCTCCATAAATGGGGATATTCTGTAGTAACAAAGATAGTGAATATATATTACTCAGCCAAAGCTAGTTTTGTAAACTGGGGATAGAAAGACAGGTGGAAATGTTCCAAAATCCACAATTCTGTACTTTTCTCCAACTTTGGAAGGGATCCACTTTAGCCATTTCCTCTTATTATTTGGATGTCTTGTATGACTGCCCACTGGAAGCAGTCTGCTATGTGAAACCTAGTTTGACAATTGCTAAATAATCACTGTTCCTCATGAACAAAGCTCCTAATGCAGCCAACTTAAGACAAAGCTGGTTTTGAATGCCCTTGGAAACAATCACAATATAAAGCTTTAATCTTGCATACACAAACCAATAATGTATATCTTAATATACAAGTATTCTCTTCGAATGTATACCTTGGTTGAAATTCAGAAAGAAATAGATCTGAATATAATATGTCAATGAATTAATGCAGCGCTCTCTCTCTCTTTCTCTATATATATACACACAGAAAGAGAGAGACTCCTGTGGGAGTATTATATTTTTTTGCCCCTGCTTAATACATTTTGTACTAATTTCATTCTAAAGGAGATGGTTTCTCCTTTCAAGGGTGCTGTCCTCTTCTAGTCTCTTCCTGACAGCGGATAGAGCATGAGTGGTGGGATACAGGATACAGGATACAGTATCCTGGAGAAGCCATCCCCTGCATCTACGGACTTCCTAAGATCCACAAGGAAGGAACACCCCTCCGACCCATAGTCAGCAGCATTAATTCGGTAACATACAACATTGCCAAACACCTCTCTACCATACTAGCACCTCTAGTTGGACACTCTGAACACCACATCCATAATTCGGAAGAATTTGTTTCCAAAGCAAAGATCCTGAATCTGGATACAGATGAAACTATGGTCTCCTTTGATGTGTCCTCCCTTTTCACCAGCATCCCCACCACTCATGCTCTATCCGCTGTCAGGAAGAGACTAGAAGAGGACAGCACCCTTGAAAGGAGAAACCATCTCAACCCAAACCAGATCTGCCATCTTCTGGACCTGTGTCTTAACACCACTTATTTCACATACAGAGGTGACTTTTACAGACAAAAACACGGCTGTGCCATGGGTTCTCCTGTGTCACCCATTGTGGCCAATTTATACATGGAAGAAGTGGAGAAGAAAGCACTCAACACATTCCAGGGAACGGTGCCCACCCACTGGTTTAGGTATGTGGATGACACCTGGGTCAAAATCAAGACCCAGGAAGTACAGGCCTTCACGGACCATATAAACACTATAGATGCCAACATTAGCTTCACCAGAGAAGACACCAAGGACAACAGACTGGCATTCCTAGACTGTGAAGTCCTCATTGGGACCGGTGGCAAGCTAGAAATAGGGATCTACAGGAAACCCACACACACAGATCAATATCTGATGTTTGACTCCCACCATCCACTGCAGCACAAACTAGGAGTCATCAGGACATTGTCACACAGAGCAGAAACCATCCCCACCTCCATGGATTCCAAAAAGAATGAAAATCAGCACCTGAGAACAGCTCTGAAGGCCTGTGGATATCCAAATTGGGCCTTCACCAAATCTAAATCTACCAGACCTAAAACAGCGACAGATAGGGCTGAAACTCCGAGTAAACGAAAGAACCTGGTCATTCCCTACATGGCTGGTGTGTCTGAAAAGATAAAACGGATATTTGGCAAACACCACATACCTGTATATTTCAAACCCACCAACACACTGAGACAGAGGCTTGTACACCCCAAAGATCAAACTCCAAAACACAAGAAAAGCAATGTAGTTTATGCAATCCAGTGCAGTGAGGAGTGCTCTGAACTCTACATTGGAGAAACCAAACAACTTTTGTACAGGAGGATGGCCCAACACAGGAGAAGTAACACCACAGGACCAGAGTCAGCAGTTTATCTTCATCTAAAGGAAAAAGGACACTCATTTGAGGACATTAATGTTCACATTTTAGACAGAGAAGATAGGTGGTTTGAGAGAGGGGTCAAGGAATCCATTTATGCCAACTTGGAAAATCCTTCCTTGAATAGAGGTGGGGGCCTCAGGCATAATCTTTCCCCCATCTTCCTCCCTGCTTTGTCTTCTGTGCCTAGGAAGATTAAGACCATTTCACAAGCTCAACAGCAGCATGGTGATCTTAACGATCCTCCTTTAGATGATAAAAGGACTTAGAAATAACATCTCAAAATAACCATGACCTAGCCCCAGGTGTAAGGTCACACAGCTACCTAGAAACATATTTAGGATTCCCTTACTAACTTTGCTCAGACTGAAGAAGCTCCTTGGATAAGGAGCGAAACGTTTCCACTGAGAAAATAGAAATCCAGTTGACATGATTCAAGCTACAGACTGTTCCACCTGGATGACTGAGAACCTTCATAGACATATGGAGATCAGTATTTTGGTTTCAATATGTAAGTTTTAGATCATTTCATAAAATACCTGTTTATTGCTTGGCAGTGTATTCTACCTTGTTGGTGGAAGAAGGATGAGGAATTGCACTTGTGGAAGGCTGTTTTAAACATTCTTTAAACTACAGATTTCTTTAAGCTACATTCTTTAAACTACAGGTTTTAAACTACATTCTTTAAACTACAGATCACATAAGTGGAAGCACAAAGGGTGGGTAAGTAGCTGTAAACAGAATTGTATAATACTGATAAACAAGCACAGTATAGTCCAGTGTTTGTCAACCTTGGCAACTTTAAGATGTGTGGACTTCAACTCCCAGAATTCTGGGAGTTGAAGTCCACACATCTTAAAGTTGCCAAGGTTGACAAACACTGGTATAGTCATTCAGGAGGAGGGCATCAGAAGAGCCAAGTCTTGACTGATCCAGCAGCAGAAAACTGTTTGCTATTGTTTTGAAGGAGACCGCTGCAAATTACATAAATATGCTTTCCTCGTATCAGGAGGAATGCAAGTTTATGTTGTACTTGTGTTTTCAGAATCCATGTACAAGGTGCATTGTTGGAAGAACCTTAAAACAGAATGTTAAGTCCCATAATTGGGGGGGGGCATTGTGTTTCAATGATTTCCCTCATTGTGTATTATGTGTATATCAGAGATAGGAGACATGGCCATATGTTTCTCCTTATAACTTTGGTTCTATATATTAAGCATTATTCTTTTTTCCTATCTCCTTGTCTTTGGCTATCCAACAGGGTACTAAATCAGATTTATGAATTCTTCTCAGCAGAGTCATATCATTCTGATTGTAAGATATAGACAATGGAACTAATCTCAGATACGAGAAACCATTTATTTTGCAATAAGAGCACTGTAAGAAACCATATAACTACTTCACACTTTCTCTAGAGCACGTTATTGACCTTTCAGGCAAAATGGATAACCTGAAAGTCTAAGCTTTGCTAGCATAATGGAGAAATGGGATCACAAGAGAACAATTGAATTTCTACTTGATATGATTGGAAATCAATCTGAAGCAGCCACTGAAGAAATAAGGATTCAGTCATTTTATCTAAAGTTTAATTTTGAAAGAGAGAGAGGAATGATTAAAATATAATGATGCAATACTATTGTGAAAAATGAATGTGCAGAATTTATATATTCTTGAGATTAATATCTATCCTTTAAAGTGGTCATTGATATATTACCAAAGAAGGGAAATTCATCACAAAAAAAGGACAAAAAGGACCTTGATTTGCATGGACTAATGTATATGTATAGATACAAATTTAGGGGGGCGTGGTGGCTCAGCGGTTAAGACACCAGGCTTGTCGATCAGAAGGTCGGCGGTTCGAGACCCGAGTGTCACGTGACGGAGTGAGCTCCCGCACTCGCCCCAGCTCTTGCCAACCTAGCATTTCGAAAGCATGCAAATGCAAGTAGATAAATAGGTACCACTTCGGTGGGAAAGTAATAGTTTTCCATGCATGTCATGCCAGCCACATGACTGCGGAAGCATCTTCGGACAACACTGGCTCTTCGGCTAACAAACAGAGATGAGCACCGGCCCCTAGAGTCGGACACGACTGTGTGGGGGAACCTTTACCTTTACCTTTACAAATTTAGACATAATTACTTGCTATTAATTAGAAATACATTATGTATTGCTGTAGTAGAGAAACTTTGACCAAATGACCCAGGAGCCTATTTAATTTGCTATCTAGATGCAAACCATTAATGGGGAACTAATGTCTTAAATCAGACTTCAGAGAGAGGACACCTTCAGACAAAAATAACACTTTAAATAGATAAGTCTTCTTTGTAAAGTAGATATGCAGCCCTGTGCTATTCTCTGATAGTGAAAGCTCTATAGACAAGAAGAATGTCTTTTTGGAGGATAGTACAGGATCATTCCAAAAGTATATTACATATGAATGAAACAAGGGACTAGAACTCAGGAATGGAAAAGTAAAGTAAGATGGGACATCCATCACATATGTTATGATAATTAAACAGAATATATTCAGAGGTAGTATATTTCTAAATGTATTACTTTCATGCTTTGCATTTGGCTACTTTTGGAAATAGTATGCTGTACTAGATCAATCTTTCTCAAATTTATAAATACAACTTTTAAATATAACAACACTGTGTGTGTGTCTGTGTTTGTGTGCATGTGTGTGTGTATATACATACAGTATACACACATATACACACAATAATTTTCCTCCCAGAGCTTATTGATCCATAAATGAAGCAATAAAACATTTTGTGGGGCCTGCAGATGGTATCAGTTAACTTGTTGCAAAGGATTATAAAAGATGCTTTTGTAAACTTCATGAGTGTAAATGAAGCCCCTTTCCTCAAAGAATGACACCATTAGAAGGCCTACTCAGTTGCTTCACAGGCTGTTTCCCCTTCTCTCTGTCTGTATGCGCATTCACAGCCACTTGCTTTTCTGGAAATCCCAATGGGGTTGTTCTTAGTGCATGTTCATGTATCCATCAATACTGTACACTTTCATAATAACTATTTACATTTGCTAGATTTTAAAACTATTTTTGTGTTTGCAAAAAGAAAAAAGAAAAAGAAAAAGAAAAAGAAAAAGAAAAAGAAAAAGAAAAAGAAAAAGAAAAAGAAAGCCTTGAGCCTATGGTACCATGCAGCAGGAGAAAGAGACACAAGAATTTCAGGACTTGATTTCTTTTTAGCAGTCACTGAAATGCTTTCTTAATGGCTTTACTGGTTTTTGCAGTAAATTTACTTGTCAGAGATCTGTATCCTTGCATCATTGCTGCATAACTTCCTGTTCTAGTATCAGCTAAGAGAAATTTGACATTGTATTCAACTTTCTCCTTCCTCAGTATCATAAATCCCAAGATGATATGTTCAATTTCACCCAAGGTTTCCACTATTTTGTCATCAGCTCATGGTTATCAGATTAAGATGCATGTTTTTTCTTCCACTTTGGGGAAGATGGAACTGTCAACAAAGCAAGTCAAGAACTTCTTAGATATTTCATTTAAGTGGGGTTGGACTTGTATCAAATATCAGAGTAGTATCTCATTACTGCTAAACAAATGTTCTTAAACATTTAATAATCTGAATTACTAAAGTATCATTCCACTATTCTGCCAGGCTTGATGGTCTGCAGCATATCACATAATACTCCTGTGCTTTTCCCATCTTTTTATTTTTATCCAGATGGTCTCAACAGGCTTTCCATGTCTGGATCATCCCATGGATACCTATATCCTTTGAGCAGCTGATACCTTTCATTTTCAGTATGCCAGGCAAGAGCTTCATTTAATAATATCTAACATTTCAAGTTCATCCTGTAGCTCCCATATGTCATGCATGTGGAAAATCATGGATTATCATTCCAAATGTTTTCTTTTCCTTCATATTAGTAGACACCTGCACCATAGTCCCAGTGTCTTAAGTTCCCCATCCTGGCTATTTAGTGTCATGTTACCTTCTGAGATTTTTTCACCTTCATAAGATTTAATTTAATGGTCTCAGGTGTAGTTTTCAAGAATCCTGCCAATTTTTTTCTAAATTTTGTAAAGTTCAGCCAATATCTTGCTAGAATATTATTCATATTCTGAGGTTGCACAAGCTGAAAAATATCCACAGAAAACTTGCCCAGATAGTCTTAGTAATCACTAATAATAACCATTTTAATGCAGTTCGTCAAAATAGTATCTACACTAGAACAGATGAAATAATTTTATGTGCTAAGTATATTGCAAATTGATTAGAGAATAATCTAATCTAGTTCTCATGAAGTCAGGACTAACACATAATGACATTTTAAATTAGGCTCTAAACAGTGCTGGAGTGGATTCAGTGTGATAATTTAAGCAATATATAATAGATTTTAATTTCTTGGAAGTCAGCAATTACACACTGAATCTTCTGGTGAAAGTTCCTTTCTTTGAGAATAATCACTTAAGTGTGGAGTCCTTGGTGCTCTCTGAGCCTTGTTGTTTTCTTGCAGACGTTTCATTGCCAGGGTAGGCAACATCTTCAGTGTGAAAAGGGAGTACAGACACATAGAGGTAAACAACATTTACATACCATTCATAAGAGAAAATAGAAAAGCCAGAAGACCAGAACACCTCCTTGCCAGCAATCAACACCCAGATATGCAAAGATTAACACCAGGATTAGCACCAGAGGAACAATCAAACAGCACAATATACCCTAATCAAGGAACTATTAACTCAGTCAATCAACCAAGCAGCTAACAACATCCCAATCAAAGAACTACCAAGGAGAGAACAACACCCCCACCAACACAAGCAGGACAAGCCATGGTATATAAACAGAGAGCAAGTCCCACTTCCTTTTCACACTGAAGATGTTGCCTAGCCTGGCAATGAAACGTCTGCAAGAAAACAACAAGGCTCAGAGAGCACCAAGGACTCCACAGTTCAACCCTGAGCTACAAATATTCTCTTTGATTGGTAATCACTTAAGGTCAGCATCAAAATTTTCTGGGAGACTGAAATGTTATATTACTGGTTTTTGAATCAGTGGCATTTACAGGAGCTAAGAATCTTTTGTATGTTTGTACAATATCATGATCCATGTACAAAAGGAGTGGGGCTGCTTTCCTCATTCTGACCCCCCTGGCCCCTCCCCAGTGTACTCTGCTGCTTTGAATACCTTCCATACTGATATCAAATTTGTGCCCAACTACTGACAGTTTATAGCACTTTTCAGTGGAAGATGAACAAGTGAATCTTTAATGTTCAGTCCAACACTATTAAAGGTAAAGGTTTTCCCCTGCACAGTCATGTCCGACTCTAGAGGGCGGTGCTCATCTCCATTTCTTAGCCGAAGAGCCAGCACTGTCTGGCATGTGGCCAGCATGATGCGCGCAGAACGCTGTTACCATCCCACGGAAGTGGTACCTATTTATCTACTTGCATTTGCGTGCTTTCAAATTGCTAGGTTGGCAAGAGCTGGGGCGAGTGCGGGAGCTCACTCCGTCACACAGCGCTCAGGTCTTGAACCGCCGACCTTCTGATCAACAAGCCTGGTGTCTTAACCACTGAGCCATTGCGCCCCTCCTATGATAGTCTGTTGGTTATGTAGACAGGCTTTTTGAAGTATCTGGTCCCTATAGCCTATTATACCGCTACTATTGCTAATAAATAGCTGTTTGAGTTTAGAGGGCTGCCTGTAAAATAGGACAGATCTGTCATCCAAGTCAGGAAGGAAGTATTATTGTCCATGAAAGGATGTAGATCAAAGCAAGAGTTGCTTGTGCTTCATCTTTTTTTCCCCTTGGAGTTCATCCTTATGAACATGACAAAATACATCCATTAGTATGAGGGATGTGCTGAGGCAGACAAGTCCCTGCTACATTCCATTAGACCAATTGCCCTTATTTACATGTGGTGCACATGTGTAAATACTGAAAGGTAAATGATCATTTATTTTCATGATATTACCATTTATTTTGAAACTTACCCTGGAGACAACAATCTCACAGTGATGGATTCATTCACAAAATAACTACAAGACATCAGAGGCTAAATCATATATTGTGTATGCTTTTTTAAAAAGATGTGCCACCTTTTCCAGTACCAGTAAAAGCTATTAATGAGAACTGCTTATGTAAGCAGTTTAGCTTTTGCAATTGCAGTTGGTACATTTGTTTGTCCCCTGACACTTACAGTAAAAATATGCTATTTTGCTGACCTACTCACATAAGATGTTTTTTTAAAAAGACCGAGAGACAGTGGAGGACAGGAAGGCCTGGCGTGCTATGGTCCATGAGGTCACGAAGAGTCGGACACGACTAAACGACTGAACAACAAAAAAGGCTCAGAGATTCCTGGAAGACCACAACCTCAGACTCTGTAATTTTGCTATTTTATTTCTGTACAGTAATTCCAGGTCACTGGTCTTCATGTTCAGCAGTGTGAATTTAGGATAAAGCTCAATGCTTGGTTAGCATTTCCTTCCAGGAATTCTGCCCATGAAGGTTTAGTTACATAATTTTTGATGTGCCAAATCCAGATTTAAAATCTTTAAAGTTTGTTCAGAACTAGACACATTCGTCCTTACAAGACCACAGGCAATTTGCTAGACAGGACTGCCCCTAATGCCCCTTGGGATTAGGGTAATCAAATTCAAAGAAGAGCAGGCCTGCCCTTCCCTAAGCACTTCCTAGGTCAGGAGTCAAGGGGTGGTGCCTGCGAGTGCAGTAGTGCTCATGAAACCCTTAGATCAGGGGTTCCTACATTTTTTGCCATCACACCTCCCTTTAGTGTAATCTTAATGTACACACCTCCCCTAAAAATCCAAACACCAAAATGAACACAAATGAACAATAAAAACAATACAATGTAATTTTGGCAAAGATGGATTTATTGTAATAATGTACAATTAAACGGTTCTTCACACCTCCCCTGGACTTGGGAGAGCTGTTATGTCTCCACATGGTCTTCTCCATATAAACATACTCAGTGGCTTCAAGAGTTCCTCATAATTTTTTTTTCTTCCAGATCCCTTATCATCTTAGTTGACATTCCAGTTTGTCAGTACTGTTCCTAATGTATGGTGTCCAGAACTAGATGCAATATTCTAGTTGTGATCTGCCCAATGTAGACACAAATGATCTCTTGATCTTTACACTGTATTCCTGCTGAGGCAGATTGAGACTTCATTTGCTTTTTTTGCTGCTGCCTCACACTGTTGGCTCATACCCAGCTTGTGATCCATCCAGATAGCCCTAATAGCTACTTTGGAGATCAGTCTAGATTTAATGGCCTTGACAGAGAATACATAGGGTTTTGAAAAATAGCCCAAGGACACTGAAGAAAATCAACAGTCTGCAACTCTGCAGATATTCAAAGCTATTCCATCGTCTACTCCACATAATTTTTCATCTCATTATTCTCAGTTACTCATCAGCATAAATCTGATACCTGCCTCTAAATTCAGAGGATGTTTGATTTGATTTCATAAAATGGAATCCAGAAATGGACTCCAGAAAATAGAATAACTGACACTATTAATTCATTTGTAGATGGATTTAATTATAAAAAACCATAAAGATTAGAAACCAGTACTGATCTTTAATTCAAAAAAACTATAGAGCGCCTCAATTTGCTATTATCAAGCCATTTTTAGATGCCATTATACTGGTATCATGCTGCCTAATTTTATTATGACTGAACATCATTTTCTTTTCTAATGATCTCCAACCTACTGGATTACCACAAACTCCACATGTGGTAATGTGGGAAACATTAAATATCATCAATTTCTTTTTTCCAGAAGACAAATAGTACATATAAGATCATATTTCAAATCTGCAGTAAAATTATTGGTAGCTTAAAAATGGAAGGAATAAAATAAAATGTGGGAACTGTAAAAAATTATGTGAACATTGGAAGGATAAACTTCCTGAAATCAAGAGCTTGTATGAATGGGAGTCCCAATAATATGGTCAGGGGCTAAATGGATACATGTGATACTGGGAGTAAGATCAGGGAAGTTGCCCAAACTCCTTAACTTATTATTAACCATCCCTACTCCTGAGTGATGAACAGACCTTCTGTGCAAGTGTCAAGTTAGAGCTTGTGCAGGTGCCATATTAGTATCTGTGATAGCACATATCACTTTAAGTAGTCTGCAGTTCCTGCATTCCGTGCCCCTCCCAATTATATTTACTAACATGGTATAATTTTGTTTAAAAAAAGCCAAAGCAGTTAAGAAAGAGCAAGAGTTGTTGTGCAAGATACGACTTCTTCAAAAAGGTTATGCATTTGTCTTGCTGAATCCTTTCTGGAGTACACTTTCAACACAATTTAAGTCAACCTGAGTGGTGGGGAGACTAACATTGAGTTGGACACTGTTTATTAAGAAAGACCATGGAGAATAAGAGCCTTCTTCACACTGCTTGTGGGAGTGCACCCAGATCTTCTTTTTAAAAACAAAGGAAGGTGAAATACCTGATAAAGTTAAGGTGAAATCCTTTCCCCAACCTCAGAATTCTGATTGGTATTTCAGTCCAGTCCAAGGCTTTCTTACTTTGATTTTGGCCTTCTCCCTCATGAAAGTGAAATACAAGATAGAAATCCATATCAAACACCGGGACAAATCAAAATCATGAGAATGAATATGGTTTAAGAAAACAGCTAATCATAAAAATCTGCATTTATCTTTAAAGAAAACCTAGTATTTGTGTAAAGTATTTTAAAATCTTTGTAACTGCTAAAGCAGTAATATTTACAATTGCCCTGTAGATGGTTATACATTTAAAATATATGTTACACACTGGAAACCTAAATGGAGAGAATAGTTGCTGGCCTTAAACAACCCTGTTAAATGATGTCTAATTCATATGGACTTGAATTTTCCACCTCAGTTTTGGATGTACAGTACTTAAGAGTGAGTCCTGCTGATTTGAGAGGGGTTTCCTCAAAGCTAAGGGTATAGAATTGGAGCCTCAGTCACTAAGCTATGAACTGCTCTAGATGTTATTAACACTGTTCTCTCTTTCAGGAGAAAGTCAACATGATATACAGTACATAGCTGAATGGAAAGCTTCTCTGGGCAGCACTTCTTAAACAGTGGTCTTTTTGTCTATAGAAGCTGGATTCAAGCCAGACATCCTGAGAAATTAAAGGGCTTCAAAAAATACTACCTGAATTGTGAAATTATATACTTTAGCCAGTATGTGGCACTGGTGTTTATTACTGTATATATGGACTCAATGATTTCCTGCTTCTTTAGTCTCCTTGTTTAAGGAAAATAATACAGTTCCTGCCTAGGTTCTTGACTGGTGTGTCTATATATCTTCCATGATGGACATCCCATCCCATCCCATCCCATCCCACCCCACCCCATCCCATCCCAAAAATAACTTTTTGATATGCCCTATGAAATTAATATTATCAGGGACTAGAACTGTAATTACTTTTCTAAATCTTGTACTTTTATGCAGAGAAAAACCCTGCATGGTTTGAACTTCAAAATAGACTTATCTAAACCTTAGAGATCAATGTTATACTTTAAAGGTCCCACTCATGCATCTTATGCTTGTAAGAAGTATGAGGTCTAATGAGGCTGAGTTGCAGACAAATAATGTAATACCTTTCGTAGCATGATGCTAAGCTGCACTCTGGTAAAAAAAAATGCTTTAATTTATTCTACCTAACATTAATTGGATTTGCATTGCAAGGCTGAGTGGTCACAAGGTTATATTTCCTTCTGAGAAAGCGTGGCAGTGAATATTAAGCAGGCACATTTTCTACCTTTGGGTTGGTTGGTAGTGTTAACCATCTATTTTTTTTAATCAAGCCTCATAATCACACTATCATTTGAGGAATCACATCCTAAAAGGTATTTAAAATGAACGACTAGTTATACACTATTATAAAACTGGAAGACTAAATAAAGGAACATTAAGACAATGGAGGAAGGGTGGCCACCCACAGGCTGAATGTGACCCTGAAAGCTCTGCAAGCCCCATAGTCCCACAAGTTTGTGCTTCTGAAATTAAGTGGCAAGTTGCAGGAACATTTTTTCACCATGTCTATGAAGGTTCTCAGTCATCCAGGTGGAATTGTCTGTAGCTTGAATAGTTGACATGATTCAAGCTACAGATTTTTTCACCATGTTTTGTAAAAGTACAAACTAAGAGTTAAAAGAGTTATGTTTAAGCCACCGGTTGATTTGAGATACCAGTAAAAACCAACCCTCCATTTCCAAAGAGTCAACTATTTCAGGCTAACTCCTTTGATGGCATCACTGCATCACTGTCACAGCAGACACTGTCAAAACACATGCAATACTTTGTTACAAAATGGTTGCTTATCCCTGCATTAAAGCCACCCAAGGTGACTTCTGCACTGCATATCTAAAACGGAGCATGAGACCTGGCATACCTCTCTTGGACATTAGGCCTGGGTTACCATTAAGGAGAGAAAAACAGCTTCCTCCCATTGATAATTTTAAGTATCCTAAGAAGACTTCAAACTGTAAGTTATTTTAATTTGTGTTTGTTTAATATTGTTATTGCCTGGAAGGAAGAGGCAGGCACCTGAGGGATTTTCTTCCTCAGAGGCTAAAATAACTCGAGTGACATTAACTACTATGCACTGGCTTTGGTCTTTGCTTCAGGCAGCAAAGTATCTCTCGTCCCTTTTGTGGGAGATTGTTTCAGATTTCGGTCATTGGAGCCCAAAAGGCCATCTGTGGAATACTCACTTACCATATATATGACAGCAGAGAGTTCTATAGAAGTTCCTCAAAAGTGAAATGGAGTTTGGGGGCAAATCCATGCAGAGAATAATGATATAAGGTTTTAACTGTATAAGTCATGTTTATATTTTCTAATTTGTTCTATTTCTCTTCAAAAATAAGTTCCAGTAAATTTTCTTCCAAAAGGACGTAGAACATATCTTTAATGTCAGGTTGTCACATGGATAATATTTCGTACTTCTTTACTGTGCACGTACTGTTCACGTACCCTAACCCTGAGTTATTATCTTACCAGCCAGGTCTTTTTCTCTGTTCATTTACTCATGTTTACATTTTCTCCCCTGTCTTTTTTAAAAAAATCTTTATAGAAGCCAAATAAATAAATACTTGGCCCAAGTATCAAGTTCAGTCCAGAACTCTGCTTTCAGCCATGACCTGCCAGTTAGAGTCAGTTACCTTAGTCCATCTGGAATTCTGGCAATGATCGGACCAACATATCTAGAGGAGCCCAAGCTGAGAATGGCTGAGATTTTAATTTAATTTTAATTTTAATTTTTTAACCTGCCTTTATTATTATTATTTTTTATATAAACAATTCAAGGTGGCGAACATACCTAATACTCCTTCCTCCTCCTATTTTCCCCACAACAGCAACCCTGTGAGGTGAGTTGGGCTGAGAGAGAGAGTGACTGGCCCAAGGTCACCCAGCCAGCTTTCATGCCTCAGGTGGGACTAGAACTCTCAGTCTCCTGGTTTCTAGCCCCTTGCCTTAACCACGAGATCAAACTGGCTCTTTATTATTTTTATAAATAACTCAAGGTGGCAAACAAAGCTAATACTCCTTCCTCCTCCTATTTTCCCCACAACAACCACCCTGAGGTAAGTTGGGTTGAGAGAGAGTGACTGGCCCAAGGTCACCCAGCTGGCTTTCATGCCTAAGGCGGGACTAGAACTCACAGACTCCTGGTTTCTAGCCCAGCACCTTTACCACTAGACCAAACTGGCACAAATGGTACAAAGTGTTTTTTTTTTCCAGTGTGGTCACAAGCTTTTTTGTTGTTGGTATTTGAACAACATGGTGACCATCCCATTCCCCCCAATCAGGTTGCATAATAGTGAAGATTAGCTGTATTACTTTGTCACCTAAGACAGAAAGTCCTCAGAGCATCACTTCTCATCCATGAAAATTGAACTATAATAAGAGTGCATTGAATTACATGTGACAGTTTGCTGAAGATCAAAGATCTGACATGCCTCCCTTACTCTAATGATAAGGCCCTGCAGTTTTATAAAAGATAATATCTTCAGGAGAAGATAGCTTGAGCACTGCAATCAAGAGATTCCCCAACCCAATTTTCCTTAGTAGTATTTTCAAGATCTCATTTTATATCCAAGTATTAAGCTGCCCTCTAGTGAAAGAAGTGTTCAAAAGCTTTTTGAGCTACATTGCAGAAGAATAATTGCAGGAAAGAGTCTTTGGAGATACAAATCATACAGTACAGGAAGCCTTCCAAATCCTGGGTTTAGTTCACATTGCCATGACCAGTGACTTTAAATGTTCACTGTTTTTTTTTATATAAAAAATTAGACTGCCTTTTAGCATTGTTGCTTCTAGGACAACTATCAAGCTTTATATTAATAATACAGAATCACAGCAGTCAATTTAAAAAAGTCACAAATTAAAACCTGGGTTAAAGCAAACTGCTCTCTGCCTTCTCCTCCTCTGTCCCTTCCCCTGCATAGCAGCAGAGGTTTTGTTTTTATGTTTAATCCAATGAAACTTAAATTGACTTTTAAGTTTATTTTGTAGTCTGTTGAAGTTTTGGTATCATTTTATGGTATATCATTTATTTTGTCTAATAATAAGGAATATTTTTACGTGTATGTTCCCTATTTCTGAGTAGGGAGAGGTTTTAGGTTACAGCCAGTCACCTAGAATTCATTTGCTCTTGGAAGGACATCATAGAAGGTTTGTGGTATTCTGGAGCACCCCCTCCACTCCAATATACAACTTAAGATAAGATGGCTTTTCGGGCATTCATTCAAAAGAAGAAAAATCACTACTTTCCCATAAATTTTTAAGGAGTGCATCTAGGCTCTATAGTGTGTGACTTTCTGGAGTCCAAACTTATCATATTTTTATGTCTCTTTCAATCTTACTCCCCCCAATAATACGTTTTTCCTAATATTTTGTACCTCTGTTGTTTAGTAGAAGGAAAATAAATAAGTTTAATTTCTCCTGCCCATCCCTTATGCCTACTTGTGCTATCTTAGCTCTGATGCTTCTGAGACAAATGCTTCTCCACAAGTGAATTCCAATTCTTTAGAACTTGGGGTCCTAAATTTGCAATATGATGGCAGTTGAGGATGTGGCAAAGATGCCTACTTTCCTTCTTTCCCCTCAACTCCTTAATAAAAATCAAGGGGATTGTTGAATTTGGTTACTGCAACTTGGTTCCACCTGCTATCCATTAAAACTCATGTTGTGGCAAGTTTTTTTTTTAAAAATATGATGACCAAAAAAAGACAGTATTTTTTCCTTTAAGACCCTACCCATAGATCATTTTGCCATAAGGGATCCTTGAATTGGATCAAGTAAAATAAATTGTAATGTTTGTTGTTGTTGTTCAGTCGTTTAGTCGTGTCGGACTCTTCGTGACCTCATGGACCATAGCACGCCAGGCCTTCCTGTCCTCCACTGTCACCTGGAGTTTACTCAAATTCATGTTCATTACATCGGTGATGCTATCTAACCATCTCATCCTCTGCCGTCCCCTTCTCCTTTTGCCTTCAGTCTTTCCCAGCATCAGGGGCTTTTCCAGTGAGTCCTCTCTTCACATTAGGTGGCCAAAGTATTTGAGCTTCAGCTTCAGCATCTGTCCTTCCAATGAGCAGTCAGGGTTGATTTCCTTTAGGATTGACTGGTTTGACCTCCTTGCAGTCCACAGAAAAAACAAAATATTAGTTTGGTTATTGCGAAAGCATTATGAGGGTTAGGGTTTTTAAACCTAATCTAAGTTTTAAATATTCTAGCATATCAAGTCCTTGGGCACACACACTCTGGAAATGGTTGATAGTACTGTATTCTCCTCCTATTATTGCTCCAAGGAAACTGCCTTACACCAAATCCATCCAAGCAGATAATAAAAACACTTTGACAGCATCAAAGTTTCAGACAGGAATCTGTTCCATTGGTACTTGGAAGTGCTACAAAAATACGAAGCCAGACCTATCATGTCCATTAAGGCTTACGCAGAAGCTCCGGCTAAGCCACATAGCCCACTGGGGTCCGAGAACAGCAGGGCTCAATGGAGCCTGGACGGAGCCTGGACTGAGCAGCGCTGCGGGTCCGGTGGCGTGGAGTTGGTGGTTGCGGAGGCCGGAGCCCAGCTGGGACCATCAGAGTTTGGTGGAGCCTGGCGAGAGCTGTCCCGGACGGAGCGGCGCAGCAGAATCCGATGGGTCCCAGGGGGCCTTGGCAACACGGAGCTGGTGGCTACGGAGGCCGGCGGAGGCCAACTGAGACCAGCACAGCTCAGCAGAGCCCGGATGGAGCCAGCAGGACCCAACTGCGGAGTCCGGTGGGGCTCAGCGAAGCTGGGCGAGGGCCTGGCGTTCGAGGCCGAGGCGTCCCTGGGCTTGACCGAGCCCTTTTGGTGGCGTGGAGCCAGGGGGTTGCAGGGAACAGCAGAGTCCAACTGGGTCTGGCGGAGCTTGGTGGGGGCCCAGAGTATTTAGGTATCTATACCTTTCGGCCTCCAGCAAAGGAGATCATTACCTTGTCGTGGTGCTGGAGCTTGAGCACCTCAATGAAACCATGAGCTAAACCGTCAAGGGACACCCAAGACGGGAAGGTCATGGAAGAGAGGTCAGACTAAATATGATCCCTGGGGAAGGTAATGGCAACCCACCCCAGCATTGTTGCCGTGAAAACTAAATGGATCAGTACAACCAGAGATATGTCGGTATACCATCGGAAGATGGGACTCCCAGGTCGGAAGATGGTCAAAATGCTACTGGGGAGGAACAGAGGATACGTTCAACTAGCCCCAGATGTGATGACGCAGCTAGCTCAAAGCCGAAAGGACGGCTAGCGGCCGACGGTGCTGGTGGTGAACGACGAATCCGATGTTCTAAAGATCAACACACCATAGGAACCTGGAATGTAAGATCTATGAGCCAGGGCAAATTGGATGTGGTTATTGGTGAGATGTCAAGATTAAATATAGACATTTTAGGTGTCAGTGAATTGAAATGGACTGGAATGGGCCACTTCACATCAGATGACCACCAGATCTACTACTGTGGACAAGAGGACCACAGAAGAAATGGAGTAGCCTTCATAATTAATAATAAAGTGGCTAAAGCAGTGCTTGTATACAATCCAAAAAATGATAGAATGATCTCAATTCGAATTCAGGGTAAGCCATTTAACATCACAATGATCCAAATATACGCCCCAACCACAGATGCTGAAGAAGCAGAAGTAGATTGGTTCTATGAGGATCTGCAGCACCTACTGGATAATACACCAAAAAGAGATGTTATTTTCATTACAGGAGACTGGAATGCTAAGGTGGGTAGTCAGACGACACCTGGAATTACAGGCAAGCATGGTCTGGGATAACAAAATGAAGCAGGACATAGGCTGATAGAATTTTGCCAAGACAACTCACTGTGCATAACAAACACTCTCTTCCAGCAACCTAAAAGACGACTTTATACATGGACTTCACCAGATGGTCGACACCGAAATCAGATTGACTACATCCTTTGCAGCCAAAGGTGGCGGACATCTATACAGTTCAGAGCTTTCCAAACTTTTCATGTTGGTGACACACTTTTTAGACATGCATCATTTCGCGAGACTCTTACAGCACGGCATCATTTCGCGACACACTCTTACAGCAGGGCACAAGGCAGGCACTAGGACCTGCGCAGAATCACAGCAGGTTTGGAGGCAGGAAGGCACAAGGCAGGCACTAGGACCTGCGTGCAATCCTGGCAGGGCTTGGAGGCAGCAGCAGCCGCGACACACCCAGACACTGCAGCCGACACACTAACGTGTCGCGACACAAAGTTTGGAAAGCTCTGATACAGTTGGTAAAAACAAGATCTGGAGTATATTGTTCATATACAACCTTTTATTTGAATAAAGTTTCTCTTAAGTTGACCTCAGCTCCTGAGGACTACACAGAGATGTTGTTTCCTTGGCAGAAATATATAAATATATTTAAATATACACCCCAACCACAGATGCTGAAGAAGCAGAAGTAGATCAGTTCTATGAGGATCAGCAGCACCTACTGGATAATTCACCAAAAAGAGATGTTATTTTCATTACAGGAGACTGGAATGCTAAGGTGGGTAGTCAAATGACACCTGGAATTACAGGCAAGCATGGTCTGGGAGAACAAAATGAAGTGGGACATAGGCTGATAGAATTTTGCCAAGACAACTCACTGTGCATAACAAACACTCTCTTCCAGCAACCTAAAAGACGACTTTATACATGGACTTCACCAGATGGTCAACACCGAAATCAGATTGACTACATCCTTTGCAGCCAAAGGTGGCGGACATCTATACAGTCGGTAAAAACAAGACCTGGAGCTGACTGTAGTTCAGATCACGAACTTCTCATTGCACAATTTAGAATCGGACTAAAGAGAATAGGGAAGACCCACAGATCAGTTAGATATGAGCTCACTAATGTTCCAAAGGAATATGCAGTGGAGGTGAAGAATAGATTGAAGGGACTAGATTTAGTAGATAGGGTCCCAGAAGAACTATGGACAGAAGTTCGCAACATTGTTCAGGAGGCGGCAACAAAAAACGTCCCAAAGAAAAAGAAAACCAAGAAGGCAAGATGGCTGTGTGCTGAGACACTGGAAGTAGCCCAAGAAGGAAGGAAAGCAAAAGGCAACAGTGATAGGGGGAGATATGCCCAATTAAATGCAAAATTCCAGAGGTTAGCCAGAAGAGATAAGGAATTATTTTTAAACAAGCAATGTATGGAAGTGGAAGAAGACAATAGAATAGGAAGGACAAGAGACCTCTTCCAGAAAATTAGAAACATCAGAGGTAAATTCCAGGCAAAAATGGGTATGATCAAAAACAAAGATGGTAAGGACCTAACAGAAGCAGAAGAGATCAAGAAAGGGTGGCAAGAATATACGGAAGATCTGTATATGAAGGATAATAATATTGGAGATAGCTTTGACGGTGTGGTCAGTGAGTTAGAGCCAGACATCCTGAAGAGTGAGGTTGAATGAGCCTTAAGAAGCATTGCTAATAACAAGGCAGCAGGAGACGACGGTATCCCAGCTGAACTGTTTAAAATCTTGCAAGATGATGCTGTCAAGGTGATGCATGCCATATGCCAGCAAATTTGGAAAACACAAGAATGGCAATCAGATTGGAAAATATCAATTTATATCCCCATACCAAAAAAGGGAAGCACTAAAGAATGTTCAGACTATCGAACAGTGGTACTTATTTCACATGCCAGTAAGGTAGTGCTCAAGATCCTGCAAGGTAGACTCCAGCAATTCATGGAGCGAGAATTGCCAGATGTACAAGTTGGGTTTAGAAAAGGCAGAGGAACTAGAGACCAAATTGCCAATATCCGCTGGATAATGGAGAAAGCCAGGGAGTTTTAGAAAAAGATCTATTTTTGTTTTATTGAGTTTGTATAACGACCAAGTAGCAACGGTAAGAACAGACCACGGAACGGACTGGTCTAAGATTGGGAAAGGAGTCCAGCAGGGTTGTATACTCTCACCCTACCTATTCAACTTGTACGCAGAACACATCATGTGACGTGCTGGGCTCGATGAATCCAAGGCTGGAGTTAAAATCACTGGAAGAAACATTAACAGTCTCAGATATGCAGATGATACCACTTTGATGGCTGAAAGCGAGGAGGAGCTGAGGAGCCTTATGACAAAGGTGAAAGAAGAAAGTGCAAAAGCTGGGTTGCAGTTAAACCTCAAAAAAACCAAGATTATGGCAACCAGCTTGATTGATAATTGGCAAACAGAGGGAGAGAACGTGGAGGCAGTGACAGACTGTATTTCTAGGTGCAAAGATTACTGCAGACGCTAACTGCAGCCAGGAAATCAGAAGATTTTTACTTCTTGGGAGGATAGCAATGACAAATGTTGATAGTTAAGAGCAGAGACCTCACACTGACAACAAAGGTCCACATAGTTAAAGCAATGGTATTCCCCGTAGTGACCTATGGCGAGAGCTGCGAGAGCTGGACCATAAGGAAGGCTGAGTGAAGGAAGATTGATGCTTTTGAACTGTGGTGTTGGAGGAAAATTCTGAGAGTGCCTTGGACTGCAAGAAGATCAAACCAGTCCATACTCCAGGTAATAAAGCCAGACTGCTCACTTGAGGGAATGATATTAAAGGCAAAACCGAAGTACTTTGGCCACATAATGAGAAGACAGGATACCCTGGAGAAGATGCTGATGCTAGGGAAAGTGGGAGGCCAAAGGAAGAGGGGCTGACCAAGGGCAAGATTTATTTATTATTATTTATTATTTCAATTTATTCCCCGCCCATCTCCCTTTCAAGGGACTCTGGGCGGGTTACAACAATTGAAAGTTTAAAAACTATAAAAATATCCTCTAAAAATACAATAATAAATAATACTATACAGTAATAAATTATCTAAATCCAAGATGGATTGGAGACCGTGGTGTAGATTGTATTCCTACGGGGCCAGCCAACCCCAGGAGGCACTGCCACCTCTGTCATCCCAGGCTCGATGGCAGAGCCAGGTCTTGAGGGCCTTCCGGAAGGCCAGGAGTGAGGGGGCGAGTCTCACCTCCGGGGGCAAGATGTTCCATAAGGCGGGCGCTATCGCAGAGAAGGCACGTCTCCTGGACCCCGCCAGATGGAATTCTCTTGTTGAGGGGGTCTGAAGCATGCCCTCCCTGCATGCACGGGTGGGGCGGGCCGACGTTATCGGGACGAGACGGTCCCTCAGGTACCCTGGTCCTATGCCATATAGGGCTTTAAAGGTAATCACCAACACCTTGAATTGGACCCGGAAGCAAACTGGTAGCCAATGCAGCTCGCGTAGCAGAGGTGTTACATGTGCCGATCTCATGGCACCCATAACTGCTCGCGCCGTGGCATTCTGAACCAGCTGAAGCTTCCGGATACTCTTCAGGGGTAGCCCCATGTAGAGCGCATTACAGTAATCTATACGGGAGATGACAAGGGCGTGAGTGACTGTTCGGAGGGCCTCCCGATCCAGGAAAGGGCGTAACTGGCGCACAACACGAAGTTGAGCAAAGGCCCTCCTGGCCGTGACTGCCACCTGCTCTTCGAGCAGGAGTCGCGAGTCCAGGAGGACCCCCAGGTTCCGCACTGGATCCGAGCGAGGTAGTGCCACCTCACCCAGAACCAAAGATGACAACTTCCCGGATCTAGTGATGGCCCAGAGTTCCCCGTTGGGGGAGATGGGCGGTCATATAAATTGAATAAATAAATAAATATTCTGGAGGTGACGGGCTCGACCTTAGCGGAGCTCAGGATGGTGATGGCCAACAGGAAGCTCTGGCGTGGGCTGGTCCATGAAGTCACGAAGAGTTCGAAGTGACTGAACGAATAAACAACAAAAAGAAGGACTTCGGGACTTGAGTGCTGTAGAGTTCCTGGTACCAGGAATTTTTTATTAATTATAATTTTAACCATAATTACATATATTTTTTCATTGTATCATTGTCTCTTTCAGTCTCTTTGACTGAAGTAGTTTATAGATAAACCAACCAACCACTTCATTACTAAGGCAGAATTGGGATTGGAAGTGTGGATAATTCTTCTTTATGGTGGTATATTTTAAGCCAACTTCTGCACTGGATAATAGGAGTTGTAGAAGAGCCCTTAAAGATTGGAAGCTGTCTTATAATGAATCGGATCATTAATCCATCTGCCTTGGCATCCTATACATTATCTGATGGCAATTTTCCAGTTTTAAATGCTAGGTGCTGAATCTTTTGCAACACGTGTTCTGTTACTGATTTAATCACCTCCGAAGGTGTTACTAACCACAGCCTGGGGATTTAAGCTGGAGAAACAAAAACAAGGGAAAGGGATATTATCTATGCTGCAATCATGATCCAAAGTGCTCCTTGGCTGCTTTGACCACTGGGAAAACAAATCATAGGTCTTTCATGTCAAGGTGTGATATGTTGAATTTACTTTTCATAAGTCAGTTCTTGAATAAAGGCCACTAATTTGTCCATATTTATTGTGCACAATGTGATAAAACTGCACTGGGATAAATAAAATATGCCATTTGGTTCAGGCATTAAAAAATTGGTGCCAGGATATTTTCCAAAATAATATTTAATGCACATTTTCAGTTAATTCCTATAAGAACTAAATTCCATCATGTTCTATGGAGCTTACTCCTGAATTATAATTGTTATGGAAGATGAGCCCCTCAGGTCGGAAGGTGTCCAAAATGCTACTGGGGAAGAGCGGAGGGCAATTCCGAGTAGCTCCAGAAAGTGTGAAACGGCTGGGCCAAAGCCGAAAGGACGCTCAGTTGTGGATGTGTCTGGAAGTGGAAGGAAAGTCCGATGCTGTAAAGAACAATATTGCATAGGAACCTGGAATGTAAGAACTATGAATCAAGGCTGGATGTGGTCAAACATGAGATGACAAGATTGAACATCGACATATTGGGAATCAGCGAACTAAAATGGACAGGAATGGGCGAATTTAATTCAGGAGACCATTATATATACTACTGTGGGCAAGAATCCCTTAGAAGAAATGGAGTAGCTCTCATAGTCAATAAAAGAGTGGGAAAGGCAGTACTGGGGTACAACCTCAAAAACGACAGAATGCTTTCAGTTCGAATCCAAGGCAAACCATTCAACATCACAGTGATCCAAGTCTATGCCCCAACCACTGATGCCAAAGAAGCTGAAGTTGACCGGTTCTATGAAGACCTACAACACCTTCTAGAACTAACACCAAAAAAAGATGTCCTTTTCATCATAGGGGACTGGAATGCTAAAGTAGGAAGTCAAAAAATAACCGGAATAACAGGCAAGTTCGGCCTCGGAGTACAAAATGAAGCAGGGCAAAGGCTAATAGAGTTTTGTCAAGAGAACACGCTGGTCATAGCAAACACTCTTTTCCAACAACACAAGAGACGACTCTACACATGGACATCACCAGATGGTCAATACCGAAATCAGATTGATTATATACTTTGCAGCCAAAGATGGAGAAGCTCTATACAATCAGCAAAAACAAGACCTGGAGCTGACTGTGGCTCAGATCATGAGCTTCTTATTGCAAAATTTAGGCTTAAATTGAAGAATGTAGAGAAAACCACTAGACCAATCAGGTATGACCTAAATCATATCCCTTATGAATATACAGTGGAAGTGAGGAATAGATTTAAAGGATTAGATCTGGTAGACAGAGTGCCTGAAGAACTATGGATGGAGGTTCGTAACATTGTACAGGAGGCAGCAACTAAAACCATCCCAAAGAAAAAGAAAGGCAAGAAAGCAAAGTGGCTGACTGATGAGGCTTTACAAATAGCTGAGGAAAGAAGGGAAGCAAAAGGCAAGGGAGAAAGGGAAAGATATAAACAACTGAATGCAGAATTCCAGAGAATAGCAAGGAGAGATAAGAAGGCCTTCTTAAATGAACAATGCAAAGAAATCGAGGAAAACAATAGAATGGGGAAGACTAGAGATCTCTTCAAGAAAATCGGAGATATCAAGGGAACGTTTTGTGCAAAGATGGGCATGATAAAGGACAAAAAAGGCAGGGACCTAACAGAAGCAGAAGAGATTAAGAAGAGGTGGCAAGAATACACAGAAGAACTATACAAGAAAGATCTTAATATCCCTGATCAATACGATGGTGTGGTCACTGACCTTGAGCCGGACATCCTAGAGAGTGAAGTCAAGTGGGCCTTAGGAAGCATTACTAACAACAAAGCTAGCGGAGAAGACAGTATCCCAGCTGAGCTATTTAAAATCCTAAAAGATGATGCTGTTAAAGTGCTGCACTCAATATGCCAACAAATTTGGAAAACTCAACAGTGGCCACAGGATTGGAAAAGGTCAGTTTACGTTCCAATTCCAAAGAAAGGCAATGCCAAAGAATGTTCAAACTACCGTACAATTGCGCTCATTTCACATGCCAGCAAGGTTATGCTCAAAATCCTACAAGCTAGGCTTCAGCAGCATGTGAACCGAGAACTACCAGAAGTGCAAGCTGGGTTTCGAAGAGGCAGAGGAACTAGAGATCAGATTGCCAACATTCGCTGGATCTTGGAAAAAGCAAGAGAGTTCCAGAAAAACATCTACTTCTGCTTCATTGACTACGCTAAACCCTTTGATTGTATGGATCACAACAAACTGTGGCAAAGTCTTAAAGAGATGGGAGTACCAGACCACCTTACCTGTCTCCTGAGAAACCTGTATGCGGGTCAAGAAGCAACAGTTAGAACCGGACATGGAACAACTGACTGGTTCAAAATTGGGAAAGGAGTACGACAAGGCTGTATATTATCACCCTGCTTATTTAACTTATATGCAGAGTACATCATGAGAAATGCCGGGCTGGATGAATCACAAGCTGGAGTTAAGATTGCCGGGAAAAATATCAACAACCTCAGATATGCAGACGATACCACCCTAATGGCAGAAAGTGAAGAGGAACTAAAGAGCCTCTTGATGAGGGTGAAAGAGGAGAGTGCAAAAGCTGGCTTGAAACTCAACATTAAAAAAACCCAGATCATGGCATCTGGTCCCATCACTTCCTGGCAAATAGAAGGGGAAGAAATGGAAGCAGTGACAGATTTCATTTTCTTGGGCTCCAAGATCACCGCAGACGGTGACTGCAGCCATGAAATTAAAAGACGCTTGCTCCTTGGAAGGAAAGCTATGGCAAACCTAGACAGCATATTAAAAAGCAGAGACATCACCTTGCCGACAAAGGTCCGTATAGTTAAAGCTATGGTTTTTCCAGTAGCAATGTATGGCTGTGAGAGTTGGACCATAAGGAAGGCTGAGCGCCGAAGAATTGATGCTTTCGAGCTGTGGTGCTGGAGAAGACTCTTGAGAGTCCCTTGGACTGCAAGGAGGTCAAACCAGTCAATCCTAAAGGAAATCAACCCTGACTGCTCATTGGAAGGACAGATGCTGAAGCTGAAGCTCAAATACTTTGGCCACCTAATGCGAAGAGAGGACTCACTGGAAAAGACCCTGATGCTGGGAAAGACTGAGGGCAAAAGGAGAAGGGGACGGCAGAGGATGAGATGGTTAGATAGCATCACCGATGTAATGAACATGAATTTGAGTAAACTCCGAGAGACAGTGGAGGACAGGAAGGCCTGGCGTGCTATGGTCCATGAGGTCACGAAGAGTCGGACACGACTAAACGACTGAACAACAACATGGTAATGTAGCCTTGGAATTAAAAATGCACATAAATTATCTCTATTAACCAAGCAATATGTTCTATACTGAAGGTTATTTTGTTGTTTATTCGTTCAGTCGCTTCCGACTCTTCGTGACTTCATGGACCAGCCCACGTCAGAGCTTCCTGTCGGCCGTCGCCACCCCCAGCTCCCCCAAGGTCGAGTCCATCACCTCCAGAATATCATCCATCCATCTTGCCCTTGGTCGGCCCCTCTTCCTTTCGCCTTCCACCTTCCCTAGCATCAGCATCTTCTCCAGGGTATCTTGTCTTCTCATTATGTGGCCAAAGTACTTCGGTTTTGCCTTTAATATTTTACTATTTATTTATTTATTTATTTATTTATTTATTTAATTAAATTTATATAACCGCCCATCTCCCCCAATGGGGAACTCTGGGTGGTTTACAATAAAATAGTTAAAACAAAATATAAAACATCAATATACAATATATAAAAATAATAAATAATTATAAATCCAGATGGACGATGGAATTAAAACGAAGGACATTATAAAGTTAAGGAGTAAGCCACCCGCATGAGGAGCTATCCTTTCCTCCTTCCCATGCCAGGCGGCAAAACCAGGTCTTCAGCTCTTTCCTAAAGGTCGGGAGGGAGGAGATCTGTCTCAACTCTGGGGGCAAGATGTTCCACAGTGTGGGTGCCACCACAGAGAAGGCCCGTCTCCTAGACCCCATCAGATGACATTCTTTGATTGATGGGGTTCGTAGCAGGCCCTCTCTGAATGACCTGGTGGGACGGGTCGATAAAGTGGGGATAAGACGGTCCTTCAGGTATTCTGGCCCCATGCCATGTAGGGCTTTAAAGGTAATAACCAACACCTTGAATTGTACCCGGAAGCAAACCAGCACCCAATGCAGCTCGCGGAGCAAAGGTGTTATATGTGCAGATTTTGGTGCACCTAAAATTGCTCGCGCGGCCGCATTCGGCACCAGCTGAAGCTTCCGGATAGTCTTCAAGGGTAGCCCCATGTAGAGCGCATTGCAATAATCTACATGGGAGATGACGAAAGCATGAGTGACTGTTCGGAGGGCGTCACGATCCAGGAATGGGCGTAACTGGCGAACCAACTGAAGTTGTGCGAAAGCCCTCCTAGCCACGACTGCCACCTGCTCTTCGAGCAGGAGTCGTGAGTCTAGAAGGACCCCCAAGTTCCGCACCGGTTCCGAATGGGGCAGTGCTACCCCATCAAGAACCAAAGATGATAATTTCCCAGAAGATGCTAGGCCATCAATCCACAGCCACTCGGTCTTGCTAGGGTTCAATTGTAGCCTGTTGTTCCCATCCAGGCCCTCATAGCCCCCAGGCACTGGGACAGGGTGGTCACTGCATCACTTACTTCACCAGGGATGGAGATGTACAGTTGAGTATCATCCGCATACTGATGATACCTCATCCCATGGTGTCGGATGACCTCGCCCAGCGGTTTCATGTAGATGTTAAATAGGAGAGAGAGAACCGAACCCTGCGGCGCCCCACACAAGAGGGGCCTAGGGTCAGATCTCTCCTCTCCTATTACCACCGACTGGGAGCGGCCTCGGAGGAAGGAGGTGAACCAGTGCAAAACTACGCCACCCACCCCTAACTCCCTAAGCCGCCCCAACAGGATACCATGGTCGATGGTATCGAATGCCACTGAGAGATCCAAGAGAGCAAGGATGGATGCACTACCACCATCCCGCTCCCGCCAGAGATCATCCGTAAGCGCGACCAATGCAGTCTCCATCCCATGTCCCGGCCTGAAACCTGACTGGAAAGGGTCTAGATAATCCGCTTCATCCAGGGTCCTTTGAAGTTGCAACGCCACCACTTTCTCAACCACCTTCCCCAAAAAGGGGAGGTGGGAGACTGGACAAAAATTGTCCAGGATGGTAGGGTCCAGGGCTGGCTTCTTGAGGAGGGGGTGCACCAATGTCTCTTTAAAGGCAGTTGGAACCACCCCCTCCACCAAGGATGTATTAATCATAGCCTGGACCCATCCACATGTCACCTCCCTGGCTGATTTTACCAGCCAGGAAGGGCAGGGATCTAAATAGCATGTGGTGGAATTAACAATTCGAAGGATCTTGTCCACTTCCTCAGGTCCAACAGGATCAAATCGTTCCCAGATAATAGGGCAAGACCATTCTCCTGGCATCTCCCCAGACTGCATTTCATGCATGGAGTCCAACTTAGACCGAATCCGAGTGATTTTATCCTTCAGATGCTCAGCAAATTCTTCCGCACAGCCCTGCAGGTGGGTGGTCGATACCACCCTACCCAAGAGAGATCGAGTATTCTTGAACAGGGCCGTCAGATGGCATTCTGCGGATGCAATAAGCGCGGAGAAATATTCACATTTCGCCGCTCTTACCGCCACAAGGTAGGCCTTAATAGCGGCTCTAGATTGTGTTCGATCCGATTCCGCCTTCGTTTTTCTCCAGCGGCGCTCTAGACGTCTCTTCACCCTCTTCAAAACCCTCAACTCCTCTGTAAACCATGGGGAGTGACGGGTCGAATGGGGTTGGAGAGGTCGCATCGGCGCGGTCCTGTCCAAGGCACCGGCCGCCTCCCTGTTCCAGGCTGCAGCCAATGCCTCCGCTGGACCGTGCAGCAGTTCTTCAGGTATTACCCCCAGCTCCCTCTGAAACCTCATTGGGTCCATAAGTCGCCGGGGGTGGACCAATCGAATAGGTCCTGCCTCCCTGCGGAGTGGGGTGGCATAAGAGAATCTTAGAGATATCAGGACGTGATCTGACCATGACAACGGGGATAGTTCTAACTTTCCCCTCAGGTCACTTTGCCATTGCTCTGACAAGAAAACCAAATCCGGAGTGAGTCCACTGTCTCGAGTCGGGTCCCGAATAATCTGGGACAGGCCCATGGCTGCCATGGTAGTCATGAACTCCCGGGCCACTTCCGAAGCACGCCCCAGGGATGGCAAGTTAAAATCCCCCAGGACCATAAGCCTGGGGAACTCCACCGCCAACCCCGAGACGGCCTCCAGCAGCTCAGGCAGGGAGGTTGCTACACAGCAGGGAGGCTGGTACAATAGCAACACTCCCAACTGTTCTCGGGCACCCAACTTGAAAAACAGGGTCTCGCATCCGGATACTTGTGGAGCAAGGCCCCTGAAAGCCATCAAAGACTCTCTGATGATAACTGCCACCCCTCCTCCCCTGCCCCAGTCTCTTGGCTGGTGCCACACCTGAAATCCGGCTGGGCACATTTCCGAGAGGGCTACCCCTCCCTCTGGGCCCAGCCAGGTCTCAGTAATACACGCCAGGTCTGCCCCTCTCTCCATGATTAATTCACTTATGAGAGGGCCTTTGTTGTTTACTGACCTGGCGTTGAGTAGCAGCAGCCAAAAATTGGAGCCCTCGAGGATCTGCTGTCCATATCCTGGGGTTGAACTCAGAGGACCGGAACGCGCCACTGATACTAAACATCGGGGGCGCCTTCCCCGAAGATGGCCTGTCCTCCGGTTCCCGTCATAATATCTCCTGCCCGTCACCACCTCGATCGAATTACCCACATTACAGTCCCCAGAGTTCTCTGGCCTGGTCGCCTCCACTCCCGGAACCCTCGAAAACCTGGATCTAAGCGGGGATCTCTTCCATCCATCCATCCTATCACTCTCAATCTTCCTGGGGAGTCGTAGGCCACCAGCGCAACCAGCAAAAGCTTTCGGCGCTGGAAAGCCTCAACTACCCCATTCCATTCACCATCCAATCACTCGCTATGCCCCCTGTGGCCTCTCTCACTAGCCACAAAGGGGCAAACAATCACTCTTACCTACCCTGTCTCTCACTCAGGGTTAGGTACTCTCTCAATCTCATTCAATCCTGGGCCCCCTCCCGCCACTCTCACTTGTGGGGGGGAACCACACTCGCACAAGAGACCCCGCAATTTCCTGCCGCCCTGGCAGTGGGGGTGGTTGTCCTTCAGGTAACCAGCAAGCTAACGCTATTGGGAAGATCTTCATTAGTCCCAATAGTGGAGTCCAGATATAAAGTATATAAAAATATACAAGTCTGTCCAATTTCGGGAGCACCCCAGTTCCAGTTCATCAATCTTGGGGAAGCTGCTTCGTACTCCACAGCCTCCGCAGTCTCGGTGCCGGTGCCGTTTCTAGTGCCGTCTCCACTGGCCACCGTAAGCATCCCTTCTTTGGCTGCTGGGCCACAGTCTCCACAGCCACCCATTCCTCACTGGGGTCCCCCCAAGTCTGCCAGACCCGTCGGACTCCGCCACACTGCGTTGCTCCGTCCGGGAAGGCTACCAGGCTACCAGGCTCCACCAAGCTCCGTCAAGCCCTGCTGGGCCGTGACTCCGGCAACTCCGCTGGGCCCCTGGGCTGCCCCTCCCAGCTCTATTGGGCCTACCAGCTCCACAGGTTCCGCTGAGTCCTGACTCCAGCGACTCCAGCGACTCCGCTGGGCCCAAGGAGAAGCCTCAGTCCATCGCACCAGGCTCCGCCCGGCCTCCACCAAACTCTCCCAGGCCGTTGGTTCCAGCAACTCAGCCACAACTGTGGTCCCAACCGCCGAACTCTGCCGTGGCCGCGGCCCCAGTCACCGAACTCCGCTCGCCGCTCATCCCAGACCCCGATACAACCTCTCAAGACCCCAAGGTGGAATTTGTGGGGTATAAGGAGGGTTTTTTTGGGGCTTATGGGGCTTATGGCTCAACTCTCCCGGAGCAGCAGCCGGTGTCCGCTTGCGGTCGACATCTTGGATTTTTATTAAACTTTAATATCATTCCCTCAAGTGAGCAGTCTGGCTTTATTTCCTGGAGTATGGACTGGTTTGATCTTCTTGCAGTCCAAGGCACTCTCAGAATTTTCCTCCAGAATAACTGAAGGTTATTACACCCTGGTTATTACACACTATCCCCATAAGAAGAATGGGAACTGGTATATGATTTGGTTAATGTTACCAGCACAGCATTTATTTTTGTGGAGAGATTTGAGCTAGAGATCTCTTGACTTACAGCTGTCTATCACAGCAGCCCACTTGGCCCAAATTTCAAATAAAGCTCCTCACAAGTACACTCTGAAACTCTTAAATATTTCTATTATCAGATGTGGGTGCTGGTTGCGGCTAGATCAGTGAGAATACATGTGTTAACAAATATAAGGTGCTTAATGAATTTCTTACGGAGGAATTCATAATGAATTCCTTATAGAGAGCAGCTGCAGGCTACACTAACAAAAATTACTCCCAATCAAACAGAAGGACCAAAAAGCACCAAGGACTCCACAAAAACTACTCCATAAAACTTGGATAACATTGTTCTTGTATTATGTCTTACATCAACATATACTGCAGCTCTGTATTAAAGCTGAAGGTAATTGGTAAAGGGAAATAACATCAAGACATGTGCATACTATATATACAGTATGATGCTATCCCCTTTGGAGGTAAGCAGTGTTATACAAAGCACAAAAAATAAGCCAAATAAATTAAAGATAAAAGAAAAAGGGAAGGAAATACAGTTTAATACAGTATACACCAACAGCATTCACTATACCCCTCCACAATTTGATAACGTCTTAATTTAACAGCCTCCTCCCCATGTAGAAATGTGAGATGATAGATAGATAGATAGATAGATAGATAGATAGATAGATAGATAGATAGATAGATAGATGAGAGAGAGAGAGAGAGAATGCTTTTTCTATTGCCCAATTTGGGAATTTTCAGATTCAATATTTTCTCTCTCTGGTTCTCCTCAAATATCGACCAGATTGTTTGGGGGCAAATGGAAATTGCACTTCTTTCTAGAAGATGTAGAAGACAGCCGAGGGATTTCTTCCAATTTTATTTCAATTTAAGTAAAAGAAAATTAATTATTAAAAAACATGGGGCGCAGCTTTTTGCAGAGAGTTGCTTAGCTTTCTCTGGTGTTTACTAGAATGACCATGTGACATGCAATCATATAGTTAGTCTGAAGAGGGCTGCAGAAGAGACTGGTCCTTTGTAAACATGCTGGGCTGTTTAAAGAGTCAACAGAATTGGAAGCTCCCAGCAGGTTTACTTTGAGAAAAGGAGAAACACTCAGTAACCAGGCCCTTCTTGTGGCTCCAGTTCAACCTGCCATGGGTTCCTCTGGGAGGAAACCCCCAAATGCCAATCCCAGAAGAATTTATGTTAGGAATTCTTTCACATTCACCAAGTAGATCATCCACTTCCTTCTCCTTATATTGCCAATGTCCTTTATTCACCAAGTTGACTACTACAAGATAAGGCAATGGAGGCTTGTTCTCCCACTGAAATGCTTAGTGAGAGCTGGTGAACAGGCAGTAACAGGGATAAGGAAGAGGAGGAGTAGCTGGTTCAAGAACCCCAGGAGTCAGCAGTGGGTTAGGTGGATAACCAGTGATACCAGCTTTTAACCCTAGTACTGTATGGAAGCCTTGATGCGTTATTAATGTGCCAATTATACTTTCTTTGATCATCTAAATTAACTATGGTAAGATAATGCATTGAAAAAGGAGGCTTTTTGCAATGTAAGGACCCATTTAATGTAAGGGGCATGGTGGCTCAGCGGGTAAGATGCGAGGCTTGTCGATCGGAAGATCGCAAGTTCGGAGGTTCAAATCCCTAGCCCTGCGTGCGGAGTGAGCTCCCGCACTAGCTCCAGCTCTTGCCAACCTAGCAATTCGAAAGCATGCAAATGCAAGTAGATTATAGGTACCAATTCGGTGGGTAGGTAACAGCGTTCCGCGCGTGTCATGCGGCCACATGACCGTGGAAGCGTCTTCGGACAATGCTGGCTCTTCGGCTAACAAATGGAGATGAGCACCGGCCCCTAGAGTCGGACACGACTGCACAAATGTGCGGGGAGAACCTTTACCTTTTTTTTTTAAGGACCCATTTTGGGGGACATTTTCAGAGCCTCCCTCTAGCTGTCTATAGACCATGCATATGTAAATCTCAAAATGCAAGGAGCAGTGAGCAGTCCCTCTCTTCTCCAGTGATATCACTGTAGAACTAGTCTCCTTGGGTACAGCATGGTTGTCTGCAGCACAAAGGCTTTGAATATATGTGCAAAGGCTTCTCAAAAAGCTGGAATCCAGGAATTGACCCTTCAGTGACATTAGCAGCATGTCTTAGAGAGGGGAGGTGTTGCTCATCGCCATTTTGCATACTGAGATCTACATGCCTGACAAGGCATTATTTTAAAGAATATTCAAATATTGAAATGAAGAGAGTTTAACTTCAAAGCGAATGGAAAGCTGAAGCAGAATGTCTGGAGGTCCCCTAGTTGGAGAAAGCTGGTTATGCCTCAGAAAAGTTGAATACTGTAATATCTTTCAATTTAATTCCATATTTTTTAACATAACGATATAGCCTTTCTGAGAGCCAAATACTTTAGTTTTACAACACAGAATATAGCGAGTCGTAAGTCCATCACAAAGATATAGGCTGGGTTCACACTTTATGCTATGGTTTTTAACAAAAGCTGCAATGGGTGATAGAATGGGGCTTCCTTCTGATTCTTGGCAATTAATTATCCAAATTCTTTCTTCCTGAGAGAGAAACAGAAAAAATTGCAGTAGAACTCAATAATTTAAAGATGTGCTGCTAACCCCCATAAGTAGCCCCTGTGTTGATCTGCAGGTGGATCTGGCTCTTGGTTAGATGTCAGGATGAATAAGACTCTTCTTGCATTTTCTTTTGGCAGAGTGCAGAATTAAAGATGTACAAGGATAGAAACCCCACGACACACCAGATGTTGGTGAATCACAACTCCCAGCATAGTTCAGCAACATTTGGAAGACCACAGGTTCTCCTGGATTATAGGAATACTGCAGATTCTGAAACCTTTATGGTCCTGTTTTGTGAAACACTGGACTGCTGTGCTTCTGTCTGGCTCACCCAAAAGCCACACTTGAATATGTTCCAGATATCTGCTCTTCCAGTTTCATTCACAAAACAGTAAAGAATTGGGTCAGCTATACAATTTATGCTTGTCAAAGCTGTTGTAATTCTATAAGGTATAAATAGTTTCTGGGCATAAAAGCAGTCATTTCGCTCAAAGATACTACGCAGAAGCAGGACAACGTGATATGGAGTAAAACAAAGAAAAAAGGTTATGATGATGCCTAGTAATAAATGATTGATTTTCTTCTTGTCACTATCTTGAGTTGCTTGATTATGCTTCACAGCTTGATATATTTTGAGGTAGCAGAAGATCATGACAACCAACGGGAATGCATACCCCACACAGATGCGGTAAAAATTGAACTTAACTTGCCACTCTTGTAGAGGATATGAGTCATAACACCAAGTATGGCTGCTTTCATTTGCAACCATCGAAATTTCCAAGGGCAAGTTATTTTGAAGTAAAATCGTAGAGTTTGCTATTATTTCAAAAGCCCAAACTAAAAAGGACATCAGCAGGGCAAACCTTCTTGTTCGCAAACAGTGGAACCTCAAAGGATGAACTACGGCTAAGTATCTATCCATGGAGATGCAGGTAAGAAATCCTGAGCTGGTGTAATAATTTAGATACTGGAGAAAAGCAGATAACTTGCAAAGCCCTTTGGAGAATGTCCAATTATCACTGTTCTGAGCATAATAAATCCATAATGGTAGGGGCATAGTGAATAATAGGTCAGCAAACGATAAACAGAAGAGATAGATGCCCAGCTCATTTTTTTTCTGGATTTGACAGCAGGAAATGTAAAGTGATAGTAGATTAGCAGGAATGCTGATAATAATCAGAGTGCTGTAGAAAGTAGGAAACAAACTTTTATCTAGATTGTAACTAATATTACAGGTAAGGTTATCCCCTGCAGTGGTCATTGTAAATACTGGTTGACGCAACTGGGAAGGAAAGGCACCGAAGGTTACGTGGTTTTTGTGGCCTTCATGGTTGGAAGGCAGGAGAGATGAACATAAATTCCTGTTCTTGGGATTATAACTGTTCAGTTAAAAGTTCCATACTTAGGCTGCAAGATAAAAAGAAAAGATGAAATAGGTTATTTAGCTACTTTCAGAAAGAGAAATTTCACAAAATTTCAAAACATTTTTTAAAGTGATGAAATAATAATACCCCCTCTTCCCCCCTGACCCGCCATACCTGGCAGATGACTTCAAATACATTTCTTCTCTCCATTTTAAAAACGTATTAAGTGAACAAAAGCTGGATTGGCTATTAAACTACATAAAGGATTGGCTACATAAAAATGCAAGGAAAATCTCTGAGTGGAAAAAATAGTATTATACAGTATATTCTGCAATTTTATTTTAATAAAGGCCAATTCTGGATCCGCACAACCTCCCACAATGAGGGCATAGGTTTCCGGGTGGGAGACGGTCATGATGAGGGTTTGCCTGACGTGCCTTCCTTTTAGCTCTTTTCTCCTTTTCGCCCTGTACTCGTGCATGTGTTTTTTACGACCGCTAGATGGTGACCCCACTGGTCGCGGTAATCCAGTCAGAGAGAAAATGAGGCAGACTATGTTTAGGGCACCTTTTCTAGCCCCCTCCCCATATGGGGTGAGCAGAGTGGATTCTAAATAGGGCTGCTCAGTCGTGGATACAGCTGCCGAACTACTCAACTGCCTCGATCCTTGAGTCAGGGCGACTGAATCCGTATCCACCGCCCATGTGCTGGTCCATGACTAGGAGCTTCTGGATTTCACAGTCCTGCCCCCATTGCCATTCGTCAGTCGCCATGGGACTTTTGGTTGTTTTGGGTTTGGTGTGGTTGGAAGACGCCTTAAAATTTTACCTTTGGAAGACAATCTTACTCGGCTACGAGTGATCGCCAATGACATGATATTTTAATCTGTTCAATCATGTCTTATTCTCGGAGACTGCCTGGACAAGTACCTGCAGTTTTCTTGGCAAGGTTTTTCAGAAGTGGTTTGCCATTGCCTCCTTCCTACAGCTGAGAGAAAGTGACTGGCCCAAGGTCACCCAGCTGGCTTTGTGCCTAAGGCAGGACTAGAACTCATGGTTTCCCGGTTTCCAGCCTGGTGCCTTAACCACTACACCAAACTGGCTCTCTTTATTCTCTAATACTGTACTTTGGCAGTACTCAGAACCACATATAAGAGGAATAAGAACAGCAATGAAAAGCTACTTACTGTAGCTCCATTGAGCCAAATGGGAGAAGACGTACAGGCAAAATAGTCCCACAGACTGCAGGTTCCTCATCCTTGAGCTAAAGTTTCTGATGGTAGAAGAACAACCTGATTGTCTCAATCATCTGCATATAAATAAATGTGCCATTGCTTTAATTTGGATTTCTGCACGAAGCAATGGTTTGGACTCCATGGCCTAAATGTTCTTTTCCAGCACAAGGGATCCAATGATTCTACTAACTGTTGCTGCATTTCACATACAGGAACTAAAAGAGAGGATTTAGAAGGGCCAGGAATGGAGATGTGCATTTTTTTTTACTAATGTTGTAGACACCAGCGTGTAAGCATTTGTTACTCCAGAATTGGCATATTTTGAAAGAAATGTACAAGCTGGAGAAAAATGGTTATTTCCAAACAGCTGAATATTGTCAATTTTTTGATACTTGAAAAAAGATGGCTTTGCAATGATGGCATCAGTTAATGTAATCTGGAAGCAACCTTGAAATATTAACAGTGCTATTATCAAGAACAACTGCTTGATTTGGCTTCTACTGATTTTTAAACTAGTAAAATTAGTTCCACTTAATATAAGCATAGTTTAGTTTTTCTGCTTCCCCCCCCCCACTTACAAATCATTGAACCATCAAATTGGAAGGGACCTACCATCTGCCCACTGCAGGATTTACTACATGATCCTCGATAGATGACTATCCAGCCTCTGTTTGAAAACCTCCAGTGAAGGGAAAGAAACCATTCTATGTGGTAACCTATTCCTCTGATTGACAGCTGTTACTGTCAAGAAGTTCTTCCTAATGTCTAATCTGTATCTGCATCCTTGAAGTTTCATCCTGTTAATTCTAGTCTTACCCTCTGGAGCAAATCCAAACCATCTACGTTGTTACAGCCCTTAAGGTACTTGAAGACAGCTATCATGTCCCCTCTTAACCTTCTTTTCTGCAACTAAACATACCTAGGTCTTTTAACTGTTCCTTGTAGAACTTGGTTTCCAGTCCTTTCACCATCTTAGTAGCCCTTCTCTGGACTTGCTCCAATTTATCAACGTCCTTTTTAAACTGGGCTGTGCAGAAATGAACACAATACTCCAAGTGAGGTCTGACCAAGGCATAGTAGAGCGGGTAAGTACTTTCCACGATCTGGACTCTATGGCCCTCTTGATGTTCTTCAAGATGTTGATGGCCTTCTTTGCAGCTGCATTTGCAGTTGGGACATGTTGAGTTTGTGATCCACTAGTACAACCAAGCCCTTCTCACACGTGCTACTCTTGAGCCAGATTTTCCCCATTCTGTATATGTTTCTTTTGTTTTTATTGCCTAGATGCATGACTTTACATTTTTCCATATTACATTTCATTGTATTTCTTTCTGTCCACTGTTCAAGCCTGTCTAATTCTTTTCCCCCCCTCTTCTGCCAATTACTCCTTGTAACTTTGTATCATCTGCAAATTTGGTAAGCATTCCTTCAAGTCCATATCATTTACAAAAACACTGAACAGCACTGCGCCCAGGACAGAGCCCTGAGGCACCCTGCTTGAGATGTTTCTCCAGGTAGATTTGACACCATTTATTTTGTTGTTTATTCGTTCAGTCGCTTCTGACTCTTTGTGACTTCATGGACCAGCCCACGCCAGAGCTTCCTGTCGGCCGTCACCATCCCCAGCTCCCCCATGGTTGAGTCCGTCACCTCCAGAATATCATCCATGACACCATTTATAACTACCCTTTTAGTATGATCCTTGAGCCAATTGTGAATCCTCCTACTAGTTGAGTTGTCAAACCCATATTTGATCATTTTGTTACTAAGGATGCCATGAAAAACTTTCCAGAAAGCTTTGCTGAAGTCTAGATACACTATATCCATGGCATTTCCCCAACCAACCAGTCTATAGGACTGAAGAGTCTTGGTAGCCTGTCAGTCACATCTGTAGCTTGAATCATGTCAACTGGATTTTTATTTTCTCAGTGGAAACGTTTCGCTCCTTATCCAAGGAGCTTCTTCAGTCCTTGGATAAGGAGCGAAACGTTTCCACTGAGAAAATAAAAATCCAGTTGACATGATTCAAGCTACAGACAATTCCACCTGGATGACTGAGAACTTTCATAGACATAATGTCAGTCACATCCTAAATTGGATCACCTGGAAAGCAACATGCTTCACACAATGTCTTGTCAGGTCTACACACAGCAGCTTCGGTACTTATTTATTTATTTATATTTATTTATTGAATTTCTATAACCGCCCATCTCCCCCTCAACTTAGCTGGTTGACTTGGTTGCTGCAAAATGCAGCACCTAAACATCACATATTCCAGCCTCCGCCATCACTCTTTTTGCTTATTTGACAGATGAAGAGCCCTTGAGAACTTGAAAATTTCTGGCTATGATTGAGATATATTTTGTATATATCAGAAATAAATCCCTAGAGGGAATTTCTCAGACTGTCTCCCTACTATAGGAGGTTTTCTGTTTCTTAGTATCATAAGGAGAGGAGAAAGATGCATATTGAAATAAATAATTTGAACAAAAACGAATAGAGCAAAAATGGAAGTAAAATCCAGGCGTATGTGTGGAGGGGATGGTATGGGAATAGACATAAATGATGAGGAGGCAGAAGCATCAGCCATATGCAAAGCCTTTACAGGCCTACTAAATAGGCATTACTATAATGACAATAACTGCAATAATGTTATATTTTGTGATGTGTTCTTTTTAATATAGAACAATTATACATGTTTTAGGCTAAGAATGGTTGCATTCCATTGTGAATTGAAATAAATATGAGTTAGCAATTATTGGCATCCTCTGTAATGGTATGTGGGAATGACCCTGGGAGACAGGGGGAAGAGCCACAGCCTAGACATTGGTCTGATAAACAAAATTTGAGTCCAGAGTAGGATGGGTGGTGAAAGCATCTCAGAAGGGACCCTTCCTAGTTTTCAGGAGAGTAAAAGTGAGGGATGAGAGAGGTACTTTCAGACTTGCGAGATTCTAATTAATGTAATCTTAAAATAAAGATAGATCTAGTGCTCCTGGTTGTACTTCTTGTCTGGACTACCTTGCAAGGCTATCTTGTAATGTAAAATCCATGTTTTTACACCAAAAGTTAGTGCACTAGCCTCTCTCCCTTAGCTCCATTACATGTGTAATTACATGCCAATGTGTGTTGTTTCAGATATTACTAATTGGCCATTAGAGGTGGGACTACAGGAGTTTCAGACCAGATATTTCAAAGGGTCCCACAAACCTTGAACATTTCTGACTTTTTGTATGGTGGACTATGGACTGCAGCTCAGCCCCTTCTGTTAATCCCTTTATTATTATTAATTAACTATTAAATTTGTTTTGGCTGTCCACTCCAATAGACTGTGGTTAACTCTATTTAGTTGCACTACTGATAGCTATATTCTAGAATCATCAGCAGTATGTCTCTAAGCATCTTTAGATTGGGGAAATAGTGTGACATAGTGTACCTTGACTTCAACAAAGTATTAAAGAGGCCTCCATGATACTCTCATTAAATAAAATAGTAAAATATTGGCAAGTTGAATCAACAGTTAGAAGGATGTACAATTGGCTGAATGACTGGACTCAGAGAATACTCATTTTTTTCTTTTTCTTTCTTTTTAGCTTTTTTTGCACCTTTTTCTTTCTTTTCTTTTTTAGTTTGTGTTATCTTTTACCGTTGTAATTAAAACTTTTAATAAAATTATTATATAAAAAAAGAGAATACTCATGAAGGCTCCACATCAGCTTGGCAAGTACTATCAGGTGAAGAGTCATTGTGCTATTCAACATGTTTATTAATGACCTGGATGAAGGAGTTGAGGGAATGATTATCATATTTGCAGATGACACAAAATTAAGAGGTGTGACTAAGGAGAGAAAATTAAAAAAAATTCTAGTCAAGCTTGAACAAACACAACAAGAAATAGGATGAAATTTATCAGGGAGAAAAGTAAAGTCCTGCATTTGTGGTGGTGGTGGTGGGAGAAAGGCATGAGTATAGGATGAGGGGATAGCTGGTTTGGCAATGGAATTTGTGAAAAGGATCTGGGTGTTCTAGTAAATCACAAGTTGAGCATGAGCCAACAGATATATTAAAAAGGACATAGAGAGCTGGTTGAAACTACAGGCAAGTAGATTCAGGTTAGACAACAGGGAGAATTTTCTTATGGTATCAGCTGTCAATCAGCTCTGTGAAAAGGTAGGTTCCTCTTCACTGGAGGTCTTCAAACAGTGGCTGAATAACCATCTGGCTGAAATACTTTGGCAGATTCTGCACTGAGCAGGGGGTGGGTGACCCCCATAGGTATCCATTCCTAATCAGGATGACACCAAAATGATAAAACGTGCATTGTGAAGTCATGGCACAAACATGTTAGCAGGTAAAGGGAGGAGTTTGCTTTGCAACATCATGACACATATTTTGTCACTGCCTCCCCCCATCCCAAGGGGCATCTATGGTGAACTCTGAGGTTTCTTCCAACTTTGTGATGCTGATTTTATGGACTTTAAATCAATATCAGAATACAAGGTTTGCATGATGAGGATCCCAGGATCAACCCCTGGCATCTACAGAGAGGCGTGGGAAATATATCTGTCTGGAATCCTAAACAATTGTGCCATCGCTCTAAATCAGAGACAGAATATCTGTGACATTCCTAGGTGCCATCTGAAGTTAAAGGAAACTAATTTAAATTAATACATTAAATACAAATATTTTTAAATAACAATGGCTAAGATTTTGAGATTCTAGCAATCCTACACAAGTGTGAAATTTTAAGCGAGAACATCATCATTTGTCAAGTTCTCAGTGGTCTTACATGAGAACTCAGGAATGATCCCAGGACTGAGAGCTGCAAAATCATGAGTAATTTGGGACAATTTTTTAAAACTTAGGGATTAGTGCCTGAAAAAATGGCCAGTTTCTACTTAAACAGGAAAGTCAAGTTTCGTGGGAGCTGAGCTCAGTGCCTGGGTCTTCATAGACGCATCCATTGTTTTATGGCAGTATTGAAGTTGCTTGTTATTGCTTTCCTCTGGGTTCTTTTCCAATGCCTTCAGCCTTCGAATTTCCTGATGGTGTCCAATCAGGTTAGACCCTGCTTAATTTTTTCTGGAGCATCCAAGTTTGGCTTGGTGCTCCTTCCATTTCCCGCTCTTGACTGCTGGGAAGCACATGAGAACTGTCATGCAGGTTTAAAATGGGTGTAACAGGCTTAGTTTTTTTAGAAGAAACCAAACCAAACTACTGAAAAACTGCCTCCAAACCAGATCATCCTGCCACACCTACTGTATATAGATCACAGCCCCACTAACTGTAGTCTATAGCCTGTGACCATGAAAAAATCACCCACCCCTGCTTTAGAGAGACCAATCACAGACGATCTGCCTGCTTGACTCCTGGCTCAGAAAAAGGCTCAATCAGCCCCTTATGTTACAGTGTATTGTTTTACAGCTGGTAGCAAGACCTCTTAACAATGCAAAGCTCTGACGGTGGACTCTGAATCATCAGTTATGTGTGACTAATATAACTATGTTTAAAAGTCACAATTCCAATCAAGGCAATGATAATAACTGATACTGTAATCGGTCAGGAGGGGATCGTTTTCCTTACCTTTTGAACCAATATTAAATTGACTATTGTATCTCTCACCTTTTATGCAGATTGATCTTCTTGTTTGAAATTTTCAGGAAGCCATGCTGAATAGCACAATTCAAGAAATGTACGTTGTGGTTCTGCTTCTTCTTTGTATGTTTGAGGCTACTGATTAAATTTAATTCTCACAGAGAACAGGAAACTTGTGGGCAGAAAAAAAAAGGAAGCCATCTAGGGAGGAGACGTTTAGCTCCCCTATTCTCCACCCCCACCCCAACACTCTGGGTTCTGAATTTCCATTTTTGCTCAGGAGGTCTCAGATTTGTGCCTCCAGGAGAGTTTTTTAATGTATAAAGCTATGCTCATCCAATATTTTTTTCTTACATACTAAAAACAAAGCAATAATAAATAATGTAGCATAATATAGAGCAGTGTTTCTCAACCTTACTAACTTTAAGACATGTGGACTTCAACTCCCAGAATTCCCCAGCCAGCCATGCTGGCTGGAGAATTCTGAGAGTTGAAATCCACACATCTTAAAGTTGCCAAGGTTGAGAAACACTGATATAGAGTTTTATCAAATCAGCTTACAATTATAACTTCTTTCTCTAAATCCTCTAACACAGAGGATCTTCTCATGCAATAATAAAACATGAAAGCCTTATTTGTTTGCCAAACTAAAGAAAGTTTGTCAAATGCTCTGATGCACAGCAGATTACATTATCACTCCAGAACTAAAAAAATTCAAAAGTTGACCCCGCCTTCTCCAAGTGTCCCCCATCTACTATATTGTTGCTCATCAAACTTGGTTTAGTACCAAGTTCAGCCTCATATCTTTTAATCTATTTATTTCTCACAAGAGGCTCTTGTCTGGCACATTGATAAAGATACCTTCTTTGATTGCCATCAAACACAGGCATAGATATGCTTACTCATTATTGATGGTCCTAGCCATGTGTAGGTCTGAGCATTTTAAGAAAGGAGAATTTTATTTATTTACTTTTTATCTATCAAATTTTGCCACCTCCCATATCACCCCCCCGAAAGAGGGACTCTGGGCAGTTTACAATAAAACTAAAAAATTAAAATACAATAAAACCACAATACATAAAATATAAATATAAATACAAACTATAAATATAAAATAGAGACAAGATGGGAGTAAAAAGTTCTAAATCAGTTCACCAGCCATCCCCAAGAATGATTACTCCCCTTCCCACCCCAAGCGAGATGGCAAAGGCAGGTCTTCAACTTTTTCCAGAAGGTCAGGAGAGAGGGGGCTTGCCTCACCTCTGGGGGAAGAATGTTCCAGAGGACGGGGGCCACTGCAGAGAAGACCCACTTCCTGGGCCCCGCCAGATGGCATTCTCTTGTAGACGGGGTCTGCAACATGCCCTCTCTGCATGACCGGGTGGGGCGGGTCGATGTAATGGGGATGAGACGGTCCCTCAGGTAACCTGGACCCATGCCATGTAGGGTTTTAAAGGTAATAACCAACACCTTGAATTGGACCAAGAAGCAAACTGGTACCCAATGCAGCTCTCATAGCAAAGGTGTTACATGTGTCAATCTTGGGGCACCTAAAATTGCCCACATGGCCACATTCTGGACCAGCTGTAGCTTCCGGATACTCTTCAAGGGTAGCCCCTGCAAAGCACATTGCAATAGTCTATATGGGAGATGACTAGGGCATGAGTGACTGTTGGAAGGGCTTCCCGATCCAGGAAAGGGTGTAACCAGCGCACAACACGAACTTGAGCAAAGGCCCTCCTGGCCATGACTGCATCACTTACATCACCCAGGATGGAGATGTATAATTGGGTATCATCAGCATACTGATGATACCTCATCCCGTGGTGATGGATGATCTCACCCAGTGGTTTCATGTAGATGTTGAAGTGGAGCAGAGAGAGTACCGAACCCAGCGGCACCCCGCAAAGGAGGGGCCGTGGGCCGGATCTCTCGCTCCCTATCACCACCGATTGGGACCAGCCCTGGAGGAAGGAGGTGAACCAGCGCAAAACCACGCCGCCCAACCCCAACTACTTGAGTCGCCCCAAAAGGATACCATGATCGATGGTATCGAAAGCTGCTGAGAGGTCAAGAAGAGCAAGGATGGATGCACTGCCCCCATCCTGCTCCCGCCAGAGATAATCCATAAGTGCGACCAATGCTGTTTCCGTCCCTTATCTGACCTGAAGAGGTCTAGATAATCTGCTTCATCCAGAACCTTCTGGAGCTGCAACGCCACCACTTTCTCAAACACCTTCCCTAAAATGGGAAGGTGGGAGACTGGATAAAAATTGTCCAGTACAGTAGGGTCCAGCAACGGTTTCTTGAGGAGGGTGTGCACCAGTGCCTCCTTAAAGGCAGCCGGGAACACCCCCTCTCCCAAGGATGTATTTACCATTGCATGGACCCAACCACACGTCACCTCCCGAGCTGCCTTCACCAGCCAGGAGGGGCATGGATCTAATTGACATGTGGTGGCATTTACAGTCTGGAGGACCCTGTCCACTTCCTCGGGCCCAACAGGATCAAACCGTTCCCAGATAACCGGGTAAGTACATGCCCCAGGCATCTCCATAGACCGTGCCTCACGCTTGGAGTCCAACCTGGAATGGATCCAAGCGATTTTATCCTGCAGATGCCCAGAAAATTCCTCTGCGCAGCCCTGAAGGTGGGTCACTGGGCCCACCTTTCCCAAAAGGGATCGGGTGACCTTAAACAGGGCCGCTGGATGGCATTCTGTGGATGCAATAAGAGCGGAGAAATATTGACGTTTCACCACTCTTACCTCCACAAGATAGGCCTTAATAGCAGCTCTAGCTTGTGTTCGGTCAGGTTCGGTCCTTGTTTTTCTTCAGTGGTGCTCTTGATGTCTCTTAATCCTCTTCAGAACCCTCAGCTTCTCTGTAAAGGGAGTGTCAGGCTCGATGGGACAAGAAAGGTCGCACAGGCGCGATCCTGTCCAAGGCCCCGGTCGCCTCTCTATTCCAGGCAGCAGCCAGGGCCTCCGCTGGACCATGCAGCAGATCCTTGGGAACAACCCCCAGCTCCCTCTGAAACCCCATCGGGTCCATCAGTCCCCGAAGGCGGACCAATCGAATGGGTCCTGCCTCCCTGCAGAGGGGGGCAGCATAAGAGAAACTCAAGGCCACTAAGGTGTGATCTGACCATGACAGAGGGGACAGATGTAACTCTCCCTTCAGATCGCATTGCCACTGCTCTGACAAGAAGACCTAGTCCGGGGTGAGGCCACTGTCCTGAGTTGGGTCCCAAATAATCTGGGACAGGCCCATGGCCGCCATGGTAGCCATGAACTCCTGAGCTGTCTCTGAGGCCTGCCCCAAGGATGGCAGGTTGAAGTCCCCCAGAATCATAAGTATGGAGAACTCCACTGCCAGCCCCTAGACGGCCTCTAGTAGCTCAGGCAGGGAGGTTGCTACGCAGCAGGGAGGCTGGTACAGTAGCAATACTCCCAACTGCTCTTGGGAGCCCAACTTGAAAAACAGGGTCCCACGACCAGCCACTTGTGGAGCAGTTCCCCTGAAGGCCACTAGAGATTCCCAGATGAAAACAGCCACTGCTCCCTCCCTGCCCTGGAGTCTCAGCTGGTGCCATACCATAAACCCGGCCGGGCACATCTCCAAGAGGGGCATCCCTCCTTCCGGGCCCAGCCATGTCTCAGTAATACACGCCAGGTCTGCCCCCTCCTCAGTGATCAAATCACATATGAGGGAGGCCTTGTTGACCGACCTGGCATTAAGGAGCAACAGCTGGAGACCAGGGCACCCACAAGTCTGCTGTCCAGGGCCTGGGTCTGAGCACAGAGGGCTGGAACACCCCACAGGTACCAAGCACTGGGGGTGTCTTCCCTGAAGATGGCGCGCCCTCTGACTTCCATCATAGCATCCCCAGCCTGTCACCACCTGAATAATATGGCCTGCCCTAAAACCCCCAGAGTCTCCAAATCCATTTTCCCCCAATCCTAGACCTCCAGAATCCCTGGTTAAGGGTCCCTCCATCCACTCATGCATCCCCATACAGAACCAATCAACCACAGGGAGATGGTGGGCCCCCCAGTGCTCCAGCTCGTGCTTTCAGCGCTGTTAGAGCCCAACCATCACCCACACACTCACTGTGCCCCCTTCCTCAGCCTCTCTCACTGGTCGATGAGGGGGCACTGCATCCACTACTGCTCATCCCGTCTCTCACTCAAGGGGTGAGTGTCCTCACAAACAAGTATCCACTCCTGGACTCCCTCCCTCGTCTCTCACACCCGGGAGTACCCCATTCACCACACTGAAAGGAACCTAGTACTCCTTTGCCCTCACTAGGCAGGTTGGGGATGAGATTCGCTGGGCCGCTCAGTTGCCAGGACTCGCCGCTCCATGCCACCGGGGTTCGCCGTGTTGCATTGCTTGGCGTTCTGGGCCGCACCGTTCTTCTCCCCCACAGCATTCGGCTCCTCACACTGGGGGGGGGGGGCGCCAGCTCGCTCAGTCCCCCACTGCAAGAGCTGGGGTTTGGCAGAGCGTCCAGCCAGTGGAGGACAGGAAGGCCTGGCGTGCTATGGTCCATGAGGTCATGAAGAGTCGGACACGACTAAACGACTGAACAACAAAACAACAAACCAGCCCCCTCAGGCGATGAGACTCACCACTCTGCGCCACTGGGGCTCGCTGCACTGCACACCATCCCAGCTGTTCCAGGGACTCCGTCTGCCCTCTCCAGCTCCTGGCCTAAACACACCAGGCATGAGGACCAAGAGACCCCAGGAAGTCCCCCCAAAGTCACCATCTGGCAAGTCAGGGGTCTGGGAAGGAGTCTGCAAGATGTTGGGGTTCGCCGCTCGCTGCCCTTGCCGCTCGCCGCCCAGCGTCCTCGCTGCACAGCAGGCACAAGGGCCAGGAGACCCCAGGGAGTCCCCCCAAAGTCACCGTCTGGCCAGGCAGGGGTCCAGGAAGGAGTCCACAAGATGTTGGGGCTCGCCGCTCGGCATCCTCACCATACACCAGGCATAAGGGCCAGGAGACCCCAGGAAGTCCCCCCAAAGCTACTGCCTGGCAAGGCGGGGTCTGGAAAAGAGTCCCATGATGTTTGGGGCTCGCCACTCACTGGGAAGGAATCCACAAGATGTTGGGGCTCGCTGCTTACTGCTCGCCGCTCACCTCTCGGCGTCCTCGCCGCTCCAGGGAGCTCCGTCTGCCCCCAAGACGAACACATCAGAAATGGGGGCCAGGAGACCCCAGGAGATCCCCCAAGGTCACCACCCAGCAAGGCAGGGTCTGGAGGCAGGGGTCCAAAAGACACCAGGAGGTGTCCCTCTTAGACCGGCAGTCGGTGTCAGCTCTCGGCCATCCTGACTTCAATGCTTGCAATACTATTACGTAACCATAATTTATCACTTGTGTGGGAAAAGCTCAGTTCTGCTTCATAGAAACTAGCAAAATTCCACCCAACTTTTCACAGAAACCAAAAAGAAGCTGCACGTTGCTTTCTTTTAAAACAATGCAAAGCATCCAGTTTTATATCTGGGGGGGGGAAAGACTTTTAAAAATCAGAGCTGTTTATCAGAAGAGTCTGCCTAGAGCAATCATCAAGTGAAGTCCACAGTGAAATGTGCTGTTGCCTGGAACATTCCTATTTAGAGTACTCCATTCCATCCCCCCATCCCCTCAACTCATTCAGCATTTTCTAGTCTTTTCCTGACAATTACATAAAAAAAAAAATCCCTCCAGCTTTTTATCCTCTCAGCTCTTACAAAACCAATGGAGAGGATTCAGAAAGAATATTGGTACTGATTATTTTATTTACAGGGCTTGTGGGCTTCTCCAATCACCCAGACTCTGAGTGGCATAAAACTCCCATATCCCTAATTTGGATCAAAACAAATACATAACAGGCAAAAATTAAAACCAAGAACATACAATATAAACAATTATGTGCACCAGAATTCCAAAAACACTATTTTAAAAGTTGCTCATCCAGCGGGACAGTCATAACAGCCCTGCGCCTTCAGCTTGGTAAAATATGTATGTACAGTATGTATTGAATTTATGTGGCTGCCAATCTCAAATATATGATTCTGGGCAGCAAATTATTCTTAAAAACAGAGTGAAAACAATATAACAAAATAGCCAAGCCATCACCACATTTCTGAAGATCAGGAGAGAGGAAGCCATCTAAATATCTGGCCAAATGTCTTTATGTATCACATTAAAACAACAAAAAAGGGCTTTAATTAGAGTTTTGTATATGGAAATAAATTTGTGGAGTTAATAAAAAGTAGGAATCAGTTTCTACAAGGAATAGTGAGAAATATGGCAAGAGTTCGGAAATTTGGGTCCTGCATTTTCAAATTTATCCTGCAGAAGATTTGATTAATCATGTGCCATCAAGGTGTTTTCAACGCCTAGTGACCACATAGATAGATTTTTCTCCATGACGATCTATCCAGGCCTTGATTCTAAACCCAGATTAAGAGCTGCCTTTCAAAGGCCAAATCTCCCACAAAGAGCTACTGTAATTTTCAGAAGGGTGCAGATTGCTTCACTTCTCACTCTGGATTGTCTAAGACTTGATGATTCATAATTCTAAGTGTGTGAACTGACTTTGTGACCGCAAAGCTGGGGGAGGGAACAGTCATATCCTTTGCTCTTGAAGACTGGGCATAATCATATACCAACATCTCATACTCTGCATTCAGTTCACAACAAACATCTTGGCAATTACTTCTTGGCTTAAAAATGTGATCCAATTTCTTCCTTCTCTATTATTTTTTTTGTAATGTCTTGTCTAATGAAGAATTCTGGAGGCTCAATAGCTTGCACATCCTTTTCTGTGGATCTTGATAAAAGTATCACTCACCTCTAAATTTTGAATTTTTTTTTCCAAAAAAAAATTTGCAGACCAATATGGCTGCAAATGTGTATTCTGAAAAAGCACTGCTGTGAAGTGGTATAACAGATGTTGATGTTTGAAACAGCATAGGAAATGGTCTCATTTTATTTTATTTATTTATTTTATTTTATTTATTAGATTTACAACCGCCCACTCCCCCAAGGGGGACTCTGAAATTGTCTCATTTTGCCAAGCCAAAGTGCATAATATCTATTAATTACCATAAAGGGCATATAGATGGAGCGTATGAAATAAAACCAAGTGTTGCTGGCAATGTAGATATGAAAACTGAAAGCCCAGAGCCTTAGAACAGGCTAAGGACACTTCTCAGTATGGCAAGCCAGAAAGTTCAATACATTACAATTCTGAAGGTTAGCCATATTTTTTAATCTGAATTTTTCACAACTACTTCTGTCTGAGAGTAGAAATACTGTAAAAATAAAATTAACTAGTAAATTTACTGCCTTTTATGAAATTAAGGTCATTTGCCTCACTTAGCCTAATGCAGATCCTAATTTGTGATAATTTAAAATTTCTTTAGAATATAACTTGTGCCAGCACATCATCATTGGCGATCACTCGTAGCCGAGTAAGATTGTCTTCCAAAGGTAAAATTTTAACAGTGGATCCATAAGTGGCTATAAAGGCCAATTCTGGATCCGCACAACCTCCCACAATGAGGGCATAGGTTTCCTGGTGGGAGACGGTCATGATGAGGGTTTGCCTGACGTGCCTTCCTTTTAGCTCTTTTCTCCCTTTCGCCCTGTACTCGTGCTTCTTCAAAGTCCATAGCGCCATTAATAAAGGCTGACCTCCAATTGAAACGCTCATGAGTTAGGGCTTCCCAGTTCTCAATGCTGATATTACATTTTTTTAAATTAGCTTTGAGAGTATCTTTGAATCTCTTTTGCTGTCCACCAATATTCCGTTTTCCATTCTTAAGTTGGGAGTAAAGTAGCTGCTTTGGAAGACGATGGTCAGGCATTTGAACAACATGGCCGGTCCAGCGAAGTTGATGTTGGATGATCATTGTTTCAATGCTGGTGGTTTTCGCTTCTTCTAATACGCTAACATTAGTCTGCCTATCTTCCCAAGTAATTTGCAGAATTTTTCGGAGGCAGCGTTGATGGAATCTTTCAAGAAGTTGGAGGTGGCGTTTGTAGAGGGTCCATGGTTCACAGGCGTACAGAAGGGTTGGTAGTACAATGGCTCTGTAAACAAGCATTTTGGTCTCCCTGCGAATGTCCCGATCCTCAAACACTCTATGCTTCATTCGGGAGAAAGCTACACTCGCAGAGCTCAGGCAATGCTGAATTTCAGCATCGATGTCGGCTTTTGTAGATAGATGGCTGCCGAGATAAGAAAAGTGGTCGACATTTTCTAGTGACACACCTTTAAGCTGGATTGATGGCGCTGCGGAGGGATTGGTTCGATTGGTTGCTGGTAAAGAACTATGGTTTTTTTAATGTTAATCGAGAGGCCGAGCTTTTCATATGCTTCTGCAAAGATGTTTAGGATAGTTTGAAGATCTTCCTCGGAGTGTGCATAGACTACGTTATCATCAGCATATTGAAGTTCTATAACAGAAGTTGTAATTACCTTATTTTTTGCTTTCAGCCTACTAAGATTAAAAAGCTTTCCATCTGTTTGATATATAATTTCTACACCAGTAGGAAGTTTCTCTTCAACAAGGTGTATAATCATAGCGATGAAGATAGCAAATAAGGTTGGAGCAATAACACATCCCTGTTTAACGCCGGATTCCACTTTAAATGGATCGCTTTGAGAGCCATTGTTATTCAGGATTGTTGCCATCATGTCGTCATGGAGTAGCCGCATAGTTTCCACAGTCTGTTCTATCACCCTTTTTAAAGAGAGTGATAATTATGGCATCCCTAAAGTCTGCTGGAATCTCCTCCCTCATCCAGATTTTTTCGATGAACTTATGAAGTTGTTGTGTAAGTTCAGGCCCGCCTTCTTTAAAGACTTCAGCAGGAATCCCATCAGGTCCACTAGCTTTGTTATTTTTCATTTGTTTAGTGGCTTTACTGACTTCCTCCAAACTAGGGGGTACTGCAAGCTCATCTCTTATTTGTTTTTGCGGGATTTGCAAGAAGACTTCATCAGCCACAGTAGAGTGACGATTAAGGAGATTGTAGTAATGCTCCTTCCAGCGCAGTGCAATAGACTCTTTGTCCTTTAGAACTTTAGAAGTTTAGCACCATCTACTGAGCGTAAGGGATTTGTACCATGGTTTGTTGGTCCATAGATGGCCTTTATGGCATTAAAAAAAGCCCCGTGCATCATGAGCATCTGCAAAATGTTGGGTTTCTTGGGCTTTTTTAATCCACCATATGTTCTTAAGTTCTCTAGTTCTTTTTTGGACTTCTGCCTTTGCACTGGCGTAGATTTTTTTCTTAACGGCACAGTTAATATCTTTTTGCCATATCTGGAAGGCTTTCCTTTTCTTGTCAATAATATGTTCAATCTCACTATCGTTCTCATCAAACCAGTCCTGATGTCTCTTAGTTTGGTATCCGATAGTTTGTTCACAGGCTGAAATAATAGAAGTCTTCAATTTAATCCAGTGTTCCTCAACATTTTGAGGAAGTTCCATAGGCAGTTGTTCCTTGAGAGTTGATTGAAAGCAAGCTCATTTAATAGAATCTTGAAGGGCCAGTGTATTCATTTTACGCCTTGGTTTTCTTCCTTGGAGCCTACGATGAGGGACAATCTTTATGGCCATCGTGGATCGAATTAATCGATGGTCTGTCCAGCAGTCATCGGCGCTTGTCATGGCTCTGGTCAGAAGTAAGTTTCCATTCGTGTTGCTGTTGTCAACTCCTTCTTTCCCAATGATCCCTGGCCACAAATCAAAGTCACGTCCAACTCTTGCATTGAAATCGCCCAGGAGGATAATTTTATCCTCCTTTGGTATCTCTGATAAGATGGTGTCCAGCTGGGTATAAAATTTTCCTTGATATCCTCATCTGCATCTAGTGTTGGTGCGTAAGCACTTAGGATAGTTGCCTGTTGGTTTTTGGCGAGTTTTATTTGGAGAGTTGAGAGTCGTTCGTTAATCCCAGTGGGAACTTCTGACAAGAGCTTCACAAGGTCGTTTTTGATAGCAAAGCCTACCCCATGTATTCGTCGTTCTTGTTTAGGCAGTCCTTTCCAAAAGAAGGTATAACCTCCTTTTTCTTCCTTCAACTGTCCTTCTCCTGCTCTTCGAGTTTCTTGGAGTGCTGCTATATCAATATTGAAATGTCTCAGCTCCCTTGCAATAATGGCAGTCCTACGTTCAGGTCGTTCACTATCCATATTGTCTTGCAGTATCCGTATATTCCATGTTCCAAAATTCATGTGTTTTTTACGACCGCTAGATGGTGACCCCACTGGTCGCGGTAATCCAGTCAGGGAGAAAATGAGGCAGACTATGTTTAGGGCACCTTTTCTAGCCCCCTCCCCATATGGGGTGAGCAGAGTGGATCCTAAATAGGGCTGCTCAGTCGTGGATACAGCTGCCGAACTACTCAACTGCCTCAATCCTTGAGTCAGGGCGATTGAATCCGTATCCACCGCCCATGTGCTGGTCCATGACTAGGAGCTTCCGGATTTCACAGTCCTGCCCCCGTTGCCATTCGTCAATCACCATGGGACTTTTGGTTGTTTTGGGTTTGGTGTGGTTGGAAGACGCCTGTGCGTGAATTTGTTTTATGTGTGGAGATTGGTGCACAACGATCAGCACACAACCTTCAAAGAAAAAGGCTCTAATCCAATGGCATGGATACCATGACGATTGGTGACCTTTTGTCTGCTGCAGCCTTCATCTGCCTTTGCAGCCGTTGTAACAATACACCTTGTTATCTTCCACCTGTTCTGCCGTTGAGGACTTTCTTGGATCATTCTTTGTCTGGTTCCTCCCCCTGGACCTTACCGCCATGGGTGACCCTACCAGGAGTACATGACTCCCGATGGCTTCGCTCACAGGGTTCATTGGGAACACACAAGCCTACTCACCACATCAAGGTGACGATCCAGCGAGTGAGTGTGCCAGCACAGCACCACCTACAGCTCACCACTTGATGTTGCTTCAATGAACCAAATTCAACAAAAATAATTCTCTATGTAGTTTGCTTTGGGTTGACTACACATTATTTGACATATGAGTATCAAGCCAGAAATGGCAGTGGATTTCTCTTGCTCACATAGACAGCAAAATAAGTTGCCTTCATCTGATATATGTCATAATTGACATATATATCTCCAAAGTAATATATGCAATTATCCCAATAAATTCAGAATGAGTGTGTCACAGGACTAGGGCAAACAATTTGCAGCCTCCTCATCCAAAACAAGTTTATTTTGGAAACAAATATCATTTATTTTAGTTGGAATAAGTAAGCAATTCTATAGACTTTATTGAGCCAATTCTATAGATTTTGACTACGGAGTAAGTCTTACTTTACTCAATGGAGCATGCTTCCAAGGAAGAATACAAAAGATTGTTGCCCCATGAAATGGATACTAGGCAGGGTTAAACTCCCTGAAGCCAAATTCTTTCACAGTACATATCTGCATAAGGCAGGGGTCGGCAAACTTTTTTATGCCAGGAGCCATTTTGACATTTATAACATCACTCGAGGGCCAGGGGGCGGGGTTTGCGGGCGGGAGCCAATCGTGTGGAAGGGGGTGGGGTTTGTGGGCGGGAGCCAATTGCGTGTTAGGGGGCGGGGTTTGCGGGCGGGAGCCAATCGCATGGAAGGGTTAAACTCCCTGAAGCCAAATTCTTTCACAGTACATATCTGCATAAGGCATTGCTGAAACCCTTTAAAGACCTAGGCAATAGGAGTAATTAAAAAGAGGAAACAAAGGTGACATTTCATCATACAAGCTTCCCTGGTTCATCTTTTATAACCTGCATGTTACAAAGCATAAATAATTAATATTTCTAGATTAGAAGCAATTATCTTTCAGTCTTTGACACAAGGTCAGTGTGACTTCAAGCCAAAGACAGATCAAACATATTGATCATTTTGCTTTGGATTCCCACATTATTATGTACCTTTCCTTTATCTAAATTATCTAATTTTATTTATCATTAAATTTTTGTATTTATTTTGAGTACTGAAATCTGTCGGCAGTTTACAATAAAAGAAGCAGAGTTAAAAGCAGAGATATTAAAATCAAAATTAAAATAATGAATTATATGCCAGTTTAAAAATGTTTGTTTATAAACCTTTCAAAAAAGCCCAAAATGATTAATCCCTTCAATTCAGCAGAGAGCCCTCAGCCACAATAGAGACAGCTTGAATCTATATTGCCACAAGAGGAGCCTGCAGCAACTTTAGGGTATCCCCCTGAGATGATGTCAGTGATGGGTGGGGTGGGGTGGGGTCATATAGAAGGAACCATTCGGTCAAACCATCTGGGCCCATACTTGCCATAGAGAACTTTAAAAATAATACCCCCCCTTTTATATTTCACATTGGAAACAAACAGGCAGCCAGTATAATGTCTTTAGTACAGATGTCCTTTGGAGATATGAAAGAACTGTCATAGCACTGAGGTAGAATTAGTTTCCCAGTAATCATACAGCACTGTAATTGCAAGCAATTTTACCCTATTCCAATGCCAGTGACCTTGAATATGGGGACAAGGAAATGCTTTTTAAGGCAATGAATGCATTTTTTTTTAAAAAGCCCAGTATCACTGACCTGTTTTGAAGGATGATCTATTTTCTCATTTGTGAGTATTCTTTATTTGGTCTTTCGGCTCTTGAGATCCCACTGTACTGATGTGCTGGCGTGGTTAGGAAAAGGAACCCAGTGCAGACATGCTGGTGCACCAGAAGTGGGGAAGGCTCCCATGATGAGTGGGAACACTTGGAGAGTTTTCAGTGTACTGTATTTATTTATATTTCTTAATAATCCGGTTTCTTTCACACAGCTTCACATTAAATTTCCTCTGGGATTTTAATTCAAAGCAATAGAACAAATATTTACAACACATGCATAGAAACAATGGAGTAGAAAGGAGAAGGATGCTGGTAACTTACTATCTTTTTTATATGTGATGTGAAAAAAGTAATTTTTAGGTGCATCGCAGTGCAGCTGGAGGCATGAAACAACGCACTCAGTTCTTGGCTAGCTTGAGAAGAAAACAAGTGAACACGGTTGGCTGACAGTCCTCTGTGCTTAGCTATTGGTCAGAAAGGGTATCCGCTGATTTGCTGATGGTTCTCTATAGAGCCTGGACTTGCAAACTCATAAATACTGTATGATTGTATTTATATCATCTGCAAATAATCTCAAGAATCTCAGATGCATTTTAAATTGGACTAAGAGTGGTTTGGAGTTGAAAAGACAGATCATCAGATAGATGTATGGTTTCTTTCAATTCCTTGTGAGGCCAATATGGAAGCTGAGTTCTGTACTAACTGACATTTTCTCATTAGGCACAAAAGCAATCTGAGACAGCTAGTGCATGCAAAAGGCATTTCCTGCCTGGCAAGACACAGTTCATGTGTCACAATAAATTGATAAAAGAGTCATGCCTTTCTCTGAAGCCCTTACTCCAGCAACATACCCAAACTCCTTAGTTGATTCTTGGGGAGATTGTAATCGCATTTAGAACAAGGAAATCTACCTGGAATTATGACCCCAAACAATGAGCACCTCCCTCTTGTATGTATTCTATTTCACTTCCCTCATCTAACTTATTATTAACTACAAAGAGTCATTAAGGGAGTTATCCCATTTTCTGAAAATTTCAGAAAATGAGATTTGGGTGTTATCCATATACTAAAAGTATCCAGTTCCTGTTGAACTGCTCAACAGAGGAGAGCAGTACATATTTAAAAGAGACACATGTACAGCTCTCATTCTGAGGAATAACTGTCCCCAAGTGATCCCATCTGGAATGTACCTCAAGATAGAACCCTATGAGATAGGAACAAAAACCAGAGCTTTCCATCCCCCGTTTTTCCAGGTGATCCAGAAAAATGCCATAGTTAATGACATCAAAAGTTGCTGAGCAGCCAAGAATCCCTGTGTCACGGGTTCTTTTTTTAAACCATGCCCAATTAGATTGACCCAGACGCAAGAAACAGACAAAAGCACTCAACCATGGACCAGGTGGTTTCTCTGTATCTCCCTATAAGGGATGGGGAGACTTTTGATTTTGCAAAATCAAAGGTATAAAAGTGATGTATATATACACGCTTCCTATTACCTCTATACTGTCCTATAAACTATTTCTATTACTACAGGAAGCCCTCGCTGAACCACCACAATTGGGACTGGCAATTCCATTGCTAAGTGATATGATCGTTAAGCGAGACATCACATGACCATGATGGACTTATTACCTCACTTGTGCTGCGGCCGTTAAGTGAATCACCCACTGTCATTAAGCAAGACATCAGGTGACTGCGACTTATGATTTTACTGCCAGCTTCTCCATTGACTCTGCTTGTTGGAAGCCGGCTGTGAAGCATGCACATGCTCTTTTACGCAAACACCCACTGCTTGCAAAGTGCACGAATCTCAATCACATGACCTTGGGGATGCTGTAACCATTGTAAGTGCAAGGACTGGTCGTAAAGTTACCATTTCAGCATTGTTGTAACTTTGAACAGCTGCTAAATACAGCAGTTGTTAAGTGAGGACCACCTGTATTACTATTACTACTATACTATTACTATTACTATTACTATTAGAATGTTTCCTCTATACTATACTCTATTTTTTGTTGTTTATTCGTTCAGTTGCTTCCGACTCTTCGTGACTTCATGGACCAGCCCACGCCAGAGCTTCCTGTCGGCCATCGCCATCCCCAGCTCCCCCAAAGTCGAGTCCGTCACCTCCAGAATATCATCCATCCATCTTGCCCTTGGTCGGCCCCTCTTCCTTTTGTCCTCTCAGAATTTTCCTCCAACACCACAGTTCAAAAGCATCTATCTTCCTTCACTCAGCCTTCCTTATGGCCCCAGCTCTCGCAGCCATAGGTTACTATGGGGAATACCATTGCTTTGACTATGCAGATCTTTGTTGTCAGTGTGATGTCTCTGCTCTTAACTATTTTATCGAGATTTGTCATTGCTCTCCTCCCAAGAAGTAGACTTCTGATTTCCTGGCTGCAGTCAGCGTCTGCAGTAATCTTTGCGCCTAGAAATACTAAGTCTGTCACTGCCTCCACGTTTTCTCCCTCTAATTGCCAGTTATCAAGCTGGTTGCCATAATCTTGGTTTTTTTGAGGTTTAACTGCAGCCCAGCTTTTGCGCTTTCTTCTTTCACCTTCGTCATAAGGCTCCTCAGCTCCTCCTCGCTTTCAGCCATCAAAGTGGTATCATCTGCATATCTGAGATTATATCTGCATATCTGAGAACTATGTTGTTGTTTATTCGTTCAGTCGCTTCCGACTCTTCGTGACTTCATGGACCAGCCCATGCCAGAGCTTCCTGTCGGCCGTCACCATCCCCAGCTCCCCCACGGTTGAGTCCGTCACCTCCAGAATATCATCCGAGAACTATACTCTATACTATTACTATTAAAATTACAATGTTTCCACTCTACTCCACGCCACGCCACGCCACGCCACGCCACGCTACGCCACGCGCCACTCCACTCCACTCTATATATACTCTATACTATTACTAATACAATTACTGATATACTATGCTCTATACTATTACTAGTATACATCAATGTTTCCTTCTTACAGAGCCTGTTCTGTTGTTTTTCCTCTCTCTGGAATTTCTTCTATTTTCTACTCTGTCATTCTCTAAAGATGATTCATCAGGATGCAATACAGGATTCTAAGAACAGGTCTGATTATCTCTTTTAAGTAAAGAGGCATTCTGCATTCCAGAAAGTAGTACTGATTATACTAACATCTCTAATAACCCCTGGCTAGAAATTACAAGCCAAGAATTAAGAGAACAACTGGGTAATGTACCACTCCCAATAGCCTATCCACTTCTTTGGACATCACACGTGGAAATTGATTCATTCTAATCAGATAGGAGTCATTACCAGACACCTACAGTGCATAATTGACTTTGCATCAGTGCTGGCATTTATGCAAGCCTGAATGCATGAGATTTTATCAGCAAAAAACCCAACCCAACCCAACCCAAACCCAACAAAACAAAAACCCAAGAAACCCCAAAACTTTCTATGATTAAACTCTAAGACAGGCGTGTCCAACCCACAGACCGTGGGCAGCATGCGGCCCCCCAAAATCGTAAATTTTTAACATTATTTTGTGATTTTTTTCGTGATTCGATCGCGCGGTGCTCAAGCGCAGATTGCGTAGGTAGAAACAACGGAACGCTGTGTAGGGGAGGGGGCAGTGCAGTGCTAACACTGCCACCACCCGCTACACATGTCAGCTTGTGGTGACTTGGCGTTATATATTTATTTATCGTATTTATACCCCGCCTATCCCCTCCCTAACGGAGGACTCTAGGCGGCTTACATACATCGTATTTCATATATTTATACATTTCATATATCATACAACATTTAACCGCGTGCTAAGGGAAGGGGTAAGGGAACCAACTCTTTTTTGTGGGTACTGGACTACATGTCCCAGAATACCTTGCTTCGGAGTTGGCTGCTGACGTCCTGGATGTTGCTGTTCGGGATCCGTCGTCTCCGCCGCCATTCATGAGATCTTCTCCGTTCGGTGGGCAACCCCCGACAGGACGCCAGCATATTCTCCCACTTAAGGTGGTACCCATTTATCTACTTGCAAAGCTTTCAAACTGTTGGGTTGACAGGAGAATATATAATATTTAATATTTCAACCTACCTACAGACGTGTTCTATGACGACAGGTGTTTATTGTTATTATTATTAAGTAGACATGTAAGTTTTCTTATTTGATTATTAAACTTTGCTTTGTTTATTTGCCTACCTAACAATTTACAATGGGCTTGTTGTGTTATTTATTAAAAAAAAAATTATTCCTAAATAAATTTATTCCAGCATGGCTTCAATGTCATTTCAACAGAAAACAGAACCCAAAAAAGAAAAGAAAAAAAGAAAAATCGCAGATGAAGGAAGAGTATTCAAAGAAAAATGGACAGATGAGTACTTTTTTGTCGAGACAAATACTAAGGCACTATGCTTAATTTGTAGGGAAAATGTGTCAGTTTTCAAAGACTACAATTTGAAATGGCATTATATGGAAAAACATGCTGCCAAATTCGAAGCGTATCAAGGAATTTGTTGTAAAGACAAATTAGCGGAACTGAAAAAAACTGTCGTCTCAACAATTTTTTTAAAAAAGTCACAACTCAAAAGGACTCTATTATAAAAGCTAGTTTATAATCTGATTGCAAAAAAATCAAAACAATTTACCGATGGTGAGTTTATTAAGCAAAGTATGGAAAGTGAGGCAGATATAATTTGTCCTGATAAAAAAAGCGATTTTTCTAAAATCAGTTTGTCTCACCAGACTATAGCCAGGCAAATTGAAGAAATAGGAAAATCTATCAAAAGAGGTTTGAAGAGTAAAGCTGCTAATTTCAAATTTTATGCTCTGGTGTTGGATGAAAGTACTGAAGCTACAGATATGGCTCAACTTGCCATTTTTATTAGAGGTATTGATAACGAATATAACGTCACTGAAGAAATGGCTTCTTTAGTGCCATTAAAAGACACAACTAAATCTCTTGATTTGTACGAAGCAGTAAAAATGACATTAAAGTGATTTTCTTTAACCATTGTCAACATATCTGGTATATCTGCTGATGGCGCCCCGGCAATGGTTGGTAAAAGTCAATCAATCAAAACCTTTATTGGCATTAAAAGAACAAAATACAAAAAACATGACATGTCATGAGAGTAGCCAGAGAAAAAGCCATACTCATTGGGAGATTTATTTACATTTTCTTTTAAGTACTTCATCTAAGAATTTAGCTACTATTCTGGTGGTTTCAAATGCAACATCACTCAGTAGATATTGGCAAGATGATACAGTATTTACAGCATTTAACGGATATTTACCCTGAAAAGGTTTTAAAAGTAATTCATACCGAAGGGACTCGAATAAGTGGTAGTCAAAAATTATGTGGTAAATTGTATCTGGACTACCACAAGAACAGAGCCTCTCATGGCTAGGGATACGTTTATACCTTCCGAAAAGTACCTTGGAAGGAAAAGAATTAACTCTAGCCAGAAAGAAGGCCCTACGCTGAGATGGAACCACAAGATCATACAAATAATGTGCCATCTTACCCAAATGATTTTCTATACCTAACATAGCAGGCGAACAAATACGAGGTTGGGCAGGTCTAAATTTGTGGTATTCTAGATCCATAAATCTCTGTTTAATAGTTCTGAATACGTAGATTTCATCCGATAAATATCAATTGCAATCCCAACTTGCCTAAGCTTGGACATAATATGTTGAGTCCAAAGCGAAATATATTTATCTTTTTTAAGATATGATAGCAAACTTCTAGGAGCAGCTCTAAATGAAATTCTAAGCCAATATTTAATTGTCATTAACCAAGCTTTAGTTTCAACTAGACTTTGACCAGTTTCTAAACAAATTGTAAAATAGGAGACACAGTTAGGAACCCCTAAAAGCTGCCTCAAAAAGGTTGCCTGGACACCCTCTACTTTGTGATTAAAAGCTCCCAACCAAATGGGAATACCATATAGTATTTGAGAAAGAGGTTTGGCATTAAATATTCTAATCGCTGCAGGTACAAAAATAAAATTGTTTAATCTGAGCAGCTGAACAATTGGCCAAATGAATTGTCTTGTTGCGATGAGTAACCCAAGAAAGATTATAATTAAATGTAATACCAAGATATTTGAAGGTTTTAACTTGTTCAATTTCTGTGTTACCCATGAACCATCTCTGCGAGCACCATCTTTTGGCAAATGGTATTACCTTTGATTTAGAGAAGTTGATAGTGAGAGAGTTGCGTTGACAGTAATTATAAAATGCCTTCAAATATCTTTGTAAACCCACTCTCGAATAAGAAAGAACTGTGGTGTCATCAGCATATAGTAATAATGGAGTAGGAAGACCTCCGAGGTTAGGGGGGTGACCGTTGATTGAGCTAAGGGAATCCGCTAAATCATTCAGGAAGAGGTTAAAAAGATGAGGGGCGAGAACGCAACCCTGCTTAACCCCCTTCTGAGTAGGTATTCTCTCCGTCAAGTAACCTTTAGATGAATATTTTACTTGACAGGAGGTAGCCGTATGAAGTTTCTTTAACAGAAACAACAGTCTCGGTTCAATCCCTTGATTCCTCAATTTGGCCCATAGTAGATCCCTTGGAATTAAATCAAATGCACTTTTGAGGTCTATAAATGCTACAAAAAGCTTTTTCCTTCCCAAGTTCAGGTATTTTTCTATAAGGAAATTCAGTGTAAGACAATGGTCAATTGCAGAATTTCCTCTACAGAAACCTATCTGTTCAGGTCCAATTACATCATTTGTGTGCATCCAATCAAGAAGACGGCATTCAAGATGTTTGGCATAAAGCTTGCCCAGGATTGATAAAAGACTGATTGGACAAAAGTTGCTGGGCTGATCAAACCCTCCCCTCTTATAAATTGGGATTACTATTGAATTAAGCCAATCGTTCGGAACTTTCCCATGTTGGTCAATAAGTGTAAACAAAGAAGCCAATGGCTGGGCCCACCAATCAACATGTTTTTTGAATAACTCAGCTGGAAGCCCGTCCGGACCGGGTGATTTTCCCATTTTTAAATCAACAATTAGCTCGGTCATTTCATCTATGCTCACAGGAGGCCACAATGGTAAATCTGAGAGGATGGAGTCATTATCTTCAATAAGGGAGGTTACTGGGGCATCATACATTGTTGAAAAATGTGTCACCCATTGCTGGGGTATAATAACAGGATCCACTAAAGAGAGATTATCAATAGAATTACTTGAAGTTAATCTCCAAAAGGATTTGCTATCATTAAATTTTACAGCCCTGTATAACTGATCCCATTTACCCTGGAAGTATAGTTTCTTTTTCTTAGATATAAGATCTTGAAAACTTTCCTTATATTTTAAAAATTCATTATATTTACTCATATCCCCGGATTGACCTAGTTCTTTAAACTTACATCTCAAACTCTTTTTCCCGCTATAACACTCCTTATAGAACCAAGTGGTAGATTTTAAAACAGCAGCCTCTACAGGTTTAGCTTTAAGGCTGCATTTACCAATTAAGCGGGAGTAAATAAGGAGAGCATCTTCAACCGAGGTTGAATTAGTTAGGTCCAGTCGCAGTCTGGTCATTGATTCTGATCCAAATAGGGTATGAAAGTCCCTTTCAGAAGATGAAGACCATCTAACTCTTTTAAAAACATTGTCTAAATCATGACTATCAGGAAATGATATTCGGTTAGGATTCGATAAGTTGCATTTTAAAACTATAACCAAAGGTAAATGGTCACTTTCAGTACGAGATTCAATATTAAAAGAGAAGATATCTAATAATAGACTATACGAGCAAAGAATATAATCAATTACACTTTGACCCCGAGCAGATCTAAAAGTGTACCCGTTGGAGTCAGGGAAAGGACTTAAACCATTTAAAATTATAAGGTTGTGCATAATACAAAGATCTAACATCTTCCTCCCCGCGGTATTAAAAACGGCATCACTAGATGAATGGGATAAACAGAGAATCGGCGGTAAGAGCTCTTCATCATCAAAGCCTAACTTTATAAGCCAGTCGTGGGTATTATCTCCCACTCTGGCATTAAAATCACCAGCTATAATAAGCTGATCAGCAGGAAACTTTTTAGTTAAAAACAATATGTAGTTAAAAAACTTATCCCAATTAATGAGATAATCACCACCTTCCGCAATATGAGGTAGATAAACATTAACGATAATTAAATTTACAGAAGATGATACCAGCCTAAGCGCTTGGGCTATTGGAGGACATGGGTTTAAAGATAGCATCTGTACATCAAGATTGGCTTTCACTAAGATTGCCAGACCAGCCCTATATCGACCTTTACTATAAAGCTTATAGGCTGGAAGGAGAAAATTTCTAAAACCATTTAAATTTAAAAGGTCCACTGACCAAGCTTCCTGTAATAAAATACAATCAAAAGAGGTTATAAAATTAATAAAATCCAAATCATGCTTTTTGTTTCTCCACCCCGCTATGTTCCAGGACACCAAATTCAAAGATCCAGATGCGGTATGAGATCTTAGTCAGTCCAACTCGGTTATCTGGTTCAGGAAATTGGAAGGGTCATCAAATATGTAACCGTTTAAGGGGGTGAGTTTTGGAGCAGGATGTACAGCTTCCATATTTGCAGTATTCAAATCAATCAATAGTTCCTGGGCATTAAAGGTGGTCTGACAGTTCTCTGAATTATTGGGAACCATTAGGGAAAACAGTACGATCTGTGCTACGGTCCCCAATCCATCTTGGATTTTATTTATTTTTATATTTTTTAGATATCTTCTATTTTGTATGGTTTTTAAATTTTGATTATTGTAGCCCGCCCAGAGTCCCTTCCATGGGAGATGGGCGGGGAATAAATTGAAATAATAAAATAAAAATAAAATGAAATAAATAAAACTTCTCATAGGGCCCTGATGGAGAGGAGATCATAGTTTCTTTGTTGTTCGTTGAAGCTTCATCATCTCTTATACTTTGAAGTCTGTTTTTTATGATTTCTAATCTTTCTAAAATCGTCTGTTGCTCCAAAGTGGATAAAGATCCAAAAGAATGAAAAAGATCCTCTTCAATTGAGTCCTCTAAGAAGTTATGGGAAGTAAAGTCCAGAACTTGGGCCCGCTGTTCACCAACAGCTCCTATTGGCTGTTGGGATTCTTTTACAGCCCTGTCAGTCACGTCCGGCTGAGGAAACATTGATTCCAGCCGCTCTGTTTGAAATTCCTTGTTGGCTGGTTTGGTCAACTGCGACTTGGGAAATAATGCTTTAATTGTTGTATTAATAAAAATACGTGCAGGAAAGATCCCTTTTGTCCTTAGGTACTTTTTATGCTTTTGGATTAAGGAAGGCAATCTAGCAGTCTTAAATACTAACATAGTTCTTTGAGCCCATTGGGTATAATTAAGGGGTTCTATAGATACCAAATCAATCAGTTGGAATTTAGTATGAAGAAGATCATAAAGATGAGATTTGACCTGGGATTTATATTTCCAGCTTGGTATTTTCCCATTATAGCTACAGACTGTTAAACATACTTTGGTGGGTTGTAAAACCAAAGTTTGAATGTTGTCTTTACACTCTGACAAATTCTCTGGCTTGCTGCTATTTTTCCAGGGGACTTCACTCTCCTGATGATAAGGTGAGTTTCGAAACTGAGTTCTTTGTTTAAATGTCAGAGAGGGTGCCTGGGAATCTTGATATATTTGAGCTATTTTGGAATGGAGATTCTTCGTTTCAGCGATAAGACAAGAGAGTTGAGATTCAATTTCTTTCATATTCACAAAGATGCGTTTCACAGTTTGAGCAATTAGGTCCAAGTGAGATTGTTTCAAAGGAAGCACGTCTAACTCTTCCTTTCTCTCTGATCTCTTTTTCCTTTCTCTTTTTCCTTCGACTCCAAAGCACTATTAAGTAGAGATATATACTGCCTTTTTAATTGCCCCACCCCAGAGCTGGCTTCGGCGTCTGTTAGATTCTCCATCACAAGCCCGGATACAGCTCCATCCTCCAGCTCTGCAAACTCACAACAATTTGTTGCCCCGATGACAGGCCTCCACTGATGAGCTTTACTTTTATCATTAGAGGTAAAAAAGTCTCCTATTTTGGACTGCTTACAGGCTGGTGATAATGTCGACTCCTCAAAGCTCCTTGAGCGCTTGCCAGGAACCATTCTCCCACACCTGGCCTTGTTTTCCAAACTGGCCGGCATGGTCCTATAAAAAGATTAAAATATCTCACCTCAAGCTTACAGGGGCTTGCATGTAAGATAAAAAAACTGATGTTTAAAACAATTTAAAACAATAAAAGCTGTTAAAAGTAAACTTTGGAGGAGCTCAGTACAGCAGCTGCTGCTGCCTTGCCGCCATTTTCCTCCCTTCTCTGTTCAAGTAGTAATCTTCTCTCGGTTGGTAAAAGTGAGGGACTTACAAAATTGATAGAAGACGATGCAAGTGCTACTGGATACTCACGTTTCATGAAGTATCACTGCACTCTACATCAAGAAAATTTATGCACGAAAGCTTTAAAAATGGATAATGACTCCGGGAGACAGTGGAGGACAGGAAGGTCTGGCGTGCTATGGTCCATGAGGTCACGAAGAGTCGGACACGACTAAACGACTGAACAACAACAACAACAACAAATGTCATCAAAGCAGTGAATTTCATAAGGGCCAAGGGATTGAATCATCACCAATTCCAGGAGTTCCTTAAAAGTATGGATGCTGATTATCGGGACATCATTTACTTTTCTGAAGTAAGGTGGCTAAGTCGGGGTAAAATGCTGAAAAGATTTTATGATTTGCGAAATGAAATCAAGTCGTTTATGGAATCAAAAAGAAAATTTGTGCCAGAACTTGAAGATGAAAAATGGCTCAGAGATTTAGCATTTTTGGTGGATTTGACCACTCATTTAAATGAGTTAAACATGCGTCTTCAAGGTGAAAACCAACTTATCACTGCAATGTTTCAAACCATAGCAGTGTTTGAAATGAAATTTAAAGTATGGCAAGCTCAGGTTATGGGAAATAATTTTATACATTTTAATACGTTGGCTAAACACAGTCCTGTGAACAGCGAGAAATATGCAGCCTTGCTTTTCGGTTTGATACAGGAATTTGAGAACAGGTTTCAAGATTTCCGGAAAAATCATCAATATTTTGGTATATTTTCGACTCCATTTTCAGTCGACATAACTACATTACCTCCGAATTTTCAAATGGAATGCATAGAGTTGCAATCAGACATTCAACTCAAAGAAAAATTTGATCATGTCTCTCTACTGGACTTTTATAAGACCTATCTTCCCAGAGAAAAATATCCCTTGCTTCACAATCACGCCTTATTCATGACATCGCTTTTTGGCAGCACGTACATTTGTGAGCAACTATTTTCAAGGATGAAGCACACGAAGAGTAAAATTAGAATTAAAATTTCTGACGAGCACCTTGAGAACTCAGAGAATTGCAACCACTTTCATCGAACCAGACATTGATGCATTAGTTTCAAAAAAACAAGGTCAAATATCCCACTAGTTTTATGTTGCCCTCTTTTTTTAAATTTTATAATAAAAATATAAAAAAATAAATGAAGTTTTATTACTTGTATACATTAACTATATTATATATTTTATGTGTGGTCCAAGACAATTCCTCTTCACTCAGCGTGGCCCAGGGAAGCCAGAAGGTTGGACGCCCCTGCTCTAAGAGTTGGAGGTTGAAAGGAGGACAGTCTGAACAGCCCAGCAAGCATTGAGCTTGCCAATGCAGTATATTGCTTCTCTGCTGCATGTATTACCACAATGTATGCTCTCAAGTGGGTTTTATGCTGTATCTTCCTGATCTGAGTCATCTTCCACTTGTTCTCTAGTCATCTAACTTGCTTTTTCACCTTCCAGAGTTTGTACATCAAGGAGTCATTTGTGAAACATAATAGAAATTAGAAGTGATTGTGTGAACTGCCCTAGCAAGTCCCCTATTCCAGGGCATCAACAGATTACCAGTGGGATTAACCACAAACCTGTCCAAGTCCTCTTGAAATCCAATTTGATCAATAGACGTTTTGAGAAGTCTATTCTAATAAGTCCACTGCTTCTACAGAAATGGGATGTAGCCACTAATCCAACCATAACCAGATAATGGCCCATTCATGACAATCACAAGGCCTGAGGCATCCCCATGCATCAAACAGGATGAAATGTTAAACTTGTGTGACCTGTATTGTGTTTTGCTCAGGATAAGCCTAAACTTGTCATTGCTGCTATGATCTCCTGACCTGCTTCAGACAAACCAACTCAAAATGGTTGCTGAAGTGACTCAGCACTATAAAGCTGGAGCACACGATAATGACATCTAAGTATGTAAACTAATCTGAGTAGAGTACTAATAGTAAAATAGAGCCAAAATAGGTCTGTCAAATTTAGAAAGAGCTTGGGGTTAAAGCAGTGCTTTCTAAAGTGCCGCCGTTGGCGACACAGCAGCAGCGGTGGCGCAGGGGCGCGCGGGGGGGGAGCGTGCACAGCGGCGGGGCGGGGGGCGCGCGGGGGCGGGGCGTGCATGGTGGCGGCGGCAGCGGCCTCTGCTAAAATGCGGAAGCGCTGATGGCGCGCCGCCGCCGCTGCCATGCACACCCCTGCTGCCGCTTCCGGGTTGTGTGGCGACACATCAGACTGTGTGTCGCGACACTTTAGTGTGTCACGACACACAGTTTGGAAAGCTGTGGGTTAAAGGTTTGGGGACAGAAGAACCAAACCATCAGCGGGAATTGCTCAAAGCATAGTTCACAGTAAGCATCTAAAGTGCGTAACTATTGTACATCCTGACAAGGTTTCTGACCCTAAGCAAAACATTCAAGCCACCACAGGTCATCCTAAAAGAATCCAGACTGCTCTCACAAACACGTTGAAATAAAAAATGATGCATAATAGCAATATACTTTAAAAGCACTATATTATTAAAGCACGACACATTCAAAATACCATTTAATGAATATCTGATTTAGGCTCCTATCAGAAATGTGCAAAACAGTAAGCACTTACAAATGTATTATCTTGTAATACTTCAAACTCCATATTTCAAAATCTTCTTTCCCAAGACAGAATCCTTTCAGTGACGTGCTCAATGTGACCAGATATCTGAAGTTACCGTAGGACTTACTGACACTATATTGATGAATGTACACATCTGCATTTTTTAAAAAAAACATATGCCATAGGTTTATCTCTACGGACATTGTGGCCAATTTATACATGGAAGAAGTGGAGAAGAAAGCACTCAACACTTTCCAGGGAACGGTGCCCACCCACTGGTTTAGGTATGTGGATGACACATGGGTCAAAATCAAGGCCCAGGAAGTACAGGCCTTCACGGACCATATAAACACTATAGATGCCAATATTAGGTTCACCAGAGAAGACACCAAGGACAACAGACTGGCATTCCTAGACTGTGAAGTCCTCATTGGGACCGGTGGCAAGCTAGAAATAGGGATCTACAGGAAACCCACACACACAGATCAATACCTGATGTTTGACTCCCACCATCCACTGCAGCACAAACTAGGAGTCATCAGGACATTATCACACAGAGCAGAAACCATCCCCACCTCCATGGATTCCAAAAAGAATGAAAAGCAGCACCTTAGAACAGCTCTGCAGGCCTGTGGATATCCAAATTGGGCCTTCACTAAATCTAAGTCTACCAGACCTAAAACAGCGACAGATAGGGCTGAGACTCAGAGTAAACGGAAGAACCTGGTCATTCCTTACATGGCTGGCGTGTCTGAAAAGATAAAACGGATATTTGGCAAACACCACATACCTGTATATTTCAAACCCACCAACACACTGAGACAGAGGCTTGTACACCCCAAAGATCAAACTCCAAAACACAAGGAAAGCAATGTAGTGTATGCAATCCAGTGCAGTGAGGAGTGCTCTGAACTCTACATTGGAGAAACCAAACAACCTTTGTACAGGAGGATGGCCCAACACAGGAGAAGTAACACCACAGGACCAGAGTCAGCAGTTTATCTTCATCTAAAGGAAAAAGGACACTCATTTGAGGACATTAATGTTCACATTTTAGACAGAGAAGATAGGTGGTTTGAGAGAGGGGTCAAGGAATCCATTCATGCCAACTTGGAAAATCCTTCCTTGAATAGAGGTGGGGGCCTCAGGCATAACCTTTCCCCTATCTTCCTTCCTGCTTTGTCTTCTGTGCCTAGGAAGATTAAGACCATTTCACAAGCTCAACAGCAGCAGGGTAATCTTAACGATCCTCCTTTAGATGATAAAGGGACTTAGAAATAAACATCTCAAAAATAACCATGACCTAGCCCCAGGTGCAAGGTCACACAGCCACCCTAGAAACATATTTAAGGATTCCCTTACTAACTTTACTCAGACTGAAGAAGCTCCTTGGATAAGGAGTGAAACGTTTCCACTGAGAAAATAGAAATCCAGTTGACATGATTCAAGCTACAGACAATTCCACCTGGATGACTGAGAACCTTCATAGACATAATGCCATAGGTGGATAAACTGGTCTAAACTTTATTTACCCCAAATTATCCAAAGCCATCTGCTTCTCAAAAACAATTCTCTGCAGTGGCAAAAGATTGAACAGATGGAATGGACATTTCATTAAGGCTTCACAGTACTGTTTCCCATCTGAAAATAAGACACGTTTGTGGATTTGTTCTGGTACAGATGTGGGGGGAAAAGTAAGTTAAGGGGCTCAGGACTCTGTCTGTCCATCAGCAGCATAACCCTCCCCAAAAAGCATGGAATAGGACTACATTTGGCGTGGCAAGAGAAGCCAACAAAAGAAGGATCAAGTTTGAGGATGGGCAGCATCAATGAAAAACTGTAAAACAAAAACAAAAAAACACACAGCGCGGCAGCTCCGAATGCTCCAGACCGCTCCGCTCTAAGCCCCTTCCGCACCTGACCAGGCACAGCCGCCCAAAGTGTCAATGAAGGGAAGAGGCAACACACACACACACACAGACCGACCCCCCACTGTACTTTGTTAGACAGAAGAAAGTACAGGGGCTTCCTGTGGCTAGAGGGGCTGGAAGCAATTCCAGAAGCCATGCTCAGCATGCTTTCCCTGCCTTATTTCCCTGCTGTATCTTTAATAGTCTATCCTCTATAGAGGTCTGAAGCTACCGTACAAGTAAGCTGATTCTAATTTCCTGTTAAAATCACTGCAAGGCACTTTAATCTTTAAACTCCTCAGGGGCATTACAGTGCCGCAGGTCTGCAATGGTCAAAATCGCAAGGACCCCGATCTCAACCACCGCCCGGATTTCGTACACAAGCCCTCTTCCTAGAGAACCCAGGCTTGACAGTCCCCGTCACGTGACCTCGAGCGGAATGACTCGGCGGTTACATCATCGCCGAGGCGGGCGTGGGGGCAGACACACAACTGTATCGCCACTCGGCGACCTCGCTCCCTTTCCTTTCTGCTCTCCCAGTTGCCCGCCTGGTCAGGTGATCGCGTGTCACCTGACCGTGTTGCGACCTGGAGCAGCGCTGCAGCCGCCTCTCGCGGATTTGCTCTGGGAGCGGGGATGCGGTCTGGTCCCTGGTCCTGGTCCTGGTGCTGCTGAGCGCGGCAGTTCGTTCGACCGGCCAGGATGCGGCTTTGGTCTTTGGTCTGGCTGCTGTGCTGCAGAGCGGCTGCTTGGCGGAGCAGCAGCTACTGGCTGGATGATGCCGTCGGGCTGGGGCGGCAATTCGATGGCATCGGAGCCGTTAGTGGTGGCGGGGTGGGTGAACTGAGCGACCGCGCGGGCCGGGGGTGGGTCAGACAACCTGTGCTCGAGTGGGGGCGGCGTTGTTTGCGCGGAGTCGCAGAGGCGTTTCAGCGTGACGGAAATCTGACTTAATGCTCAGAAAGAACCTGCGAATCGTCTGGAGTTCAGGTTGCTTCCTTATCGGAGCACCGCTGATCACCCTAGTCCTGTGTCCTCTGTTGACCTTGGGGATGAAGTAACAACCACGCTCAGCTCCCCTAACGCAAAGCAGAGAACCCGTTCGGCATTCCGAAGCACTTCCTGTAAAAAGGATCTGAGCTCTCTGCTTGCTCAGATCCTTTTTACAGGAAATGCCTCGGGGGGGATCTGAGCGTGGTTGTTACTTCATTTGGTCTGTGTATTATATGTATATATTAATTGCATTTATTGTTCATGTATTAGATGCAGATAATACATAAATAATAATAAATAGCTTCAAGGGCTAGTTGCTGTAACCAGTATGGCATTCTTTATATTTTATTTTTCCAGTGAGGGTGCTTGCATCATGAACAGGGTTTCCCCATAGCGACATAACTTATAATACCTAACAGACAGATTTTATTGTGCCAGAAGTGTCCCAAGTCGAGTAGCCATTTCATCAGGTAGGGGCTAAAGAAACAGACCTAACTTGGCAAGTGTGTTGCACAATGTATTTAGTTAGGATATATTCCCCAACTTTGTTCAGTGGGGGCGGAGGAGACAGAGAAACAAATAAACAAACATTTTTTTTAAAGCTGGAAGTGGATTTTTGCCATTTGGATTTCAATAGGTGAAGCTTTGTACATTGGTTTTCTAAAATAACTAGATGGAGACTGGGTATTTCCAGGTAAGAACTTGGAAGCAGGAGACAGAAATGATCGGTGCCAAGAGTGAATAAGTAGGGATATATCGTTTCATCGTGAGGGGTAAGGTGTAGGAACATAATAAATGGAAGCTGAGAACAAGACAAGTCAGGTAAAAGTAAGCTATACATTATAAGGTAAAATAAAGTCTCCCTCAAGTCAGACTCTTATTTCTAATGGATACTTGGACAAATCCTTTTGGTTTTCTTTGGCAGGAATATGGAAGAAATTTGTTACTGCCTTCTTTGGGGAATTTTTTTCTGAATTCCTTGTCTAATTTACAGATCTGGGATTTTCTCTAGATCTCCAATTCAAGTTTGATCCTACTCAGTATTTTGTGATCATCAGCCAAGATTGGCTAGGTGCTGCTGTCTGCTAAATTGAGTATTTGCAGAGGAAACAAGGAAATAAATAAGGCTAGGCGAAGATGTTATGAAGATAACAGGGGTAATGAAAGAAGCATGGGAGAATGGGCTCAAAAGATAAATGGGGTAAATATGATTATTGGATCATAAAGTTACTTCAGACCAGTAGTATCAATGTGTATAAGTATTAATTCCAAACGTTTTTCTTCCTATTTTTTTTCTAGGCTACCTCACGGCTTTTGGTGGATTATCCAGAACCTTATCGGTCTCAGATTTTAGATTATCTTTTTAAGGTAATTATTTCTTTACTGTTCTTGTGGTATTGTTTTTTTTTTCCCTGCCGCCACAAAAACATAGAAGGATGAATTGTCATATCTAGATTGACTTTAAGGTAGAACTTTAATTTTTTCCTTAAAAATATTAACAAAAAATTGCTGTGATACAAATGAGAGTGGCAGAAACATGAAAATAAAGTTTCATGCATGTGTTCAGGTCCCTCCCTGTGCATTCAGTATTTTGCTATGATATTCACTTCTCTTCTTGATTGATATATGAGATATCATTGCAGCTGCTTTTCTGCTGTTCACTCACAGTGTTACTGTGGCCTTTTGGATTAGTGCAAAGCTGTGTGTTGTAACTATGGCAGAAATATATGTGGAGTCCTTGGTGCTCTCTGAGCCTTTTTGTTTTCTTGCAGATGTTTCATTGCCAGGCTAGGCAACATCTTCAGTGCGAAAAGGGAGTGGGACTAGCTCTCTGTTTATATACCATGGCTTGTCCTGCTTGTGTTGGTGGAGGCGTTGTTCTCTCCTTAGTAGTTCCTTGATTGGGCTGTTGTTTGCTACTTGGTTGATTGACTGAGTTAATAGTTCCTTGATTAGGGTATATTGTGCTGTTTGATTGTTCCTCTGGTGCTAATCTTGGTGTTAATCTTTGCATATCTGGGTGATGATTGCTGGCAAGGAGGTGTTCTGGTCTTCTGGCTTTTCTATTGTCTCTTATGGATGGTATGTAAATGTTACCTCTATGTGTCTGTTGATGGCTGCTTTGTCTGAGTGCCAAGCTTCCAGGAACTCTCTAGCATTTTTGGACTTGGCTTGGTTTAAGATGCTCACCGTTTCCCAGTTGAAAGTATGGTTAAGTCCGTCCATGTGTTGTGAGATTAAGGAGTTTTCATCGTGTCTTCTGACTGCTAGTTGGTGTTCATGGATGCGTTCTGCTAGTCTTCTGCCAGTCTGTCCTACATAGTGGCTGTTACAGTCCTTACACTGTATGTTGTAGATAACTCCTGTTTTTTCTTCTTGGGCTACTGGGTCTTTTGGGTTACTTACGATGTTCTGAAGGGTTTTGGTTGGTTTGTGTGCTACGGTGATGCCGTGTGGTTGTAACAGTCTATTAGTTGTTTCTGAGATGTTTCTGATGTATGGCAGTGTAATCCTTTTCATAGCTTCTGTTGGTTTTGCTGTGGTGGGTTGAGTGGTCAGGCACTTTTTGATAAAGTTGCGTGGGTATCCATTTTGCTGGAAGATGTTAAATAAGTGGTCTGTTTCCTTTTTCTGGTGTTCTGGGTTGCTGCAGTGCATTTGTGCTCATCTGAATAGTGTTCTTACACAGCTCCTCTTGTGGGAGGTTGGGTTATTGCTTCGGTAGTGGAGCACTTGGTTAGTGTGGGTAGATTTCTGGTAGACTTGTGTTTCTAGAATGCCATCATTCTAGAAATATAGATAGATATAGATATAGATATAGATATAGATATAGATGATATAGATATAGGACCCAAGACTCATGAGAGGTTCTAAATATAGGACAGATCACTTTTTGCTATATCAAGAGGGGATCATGGGAAAAAGTGGACATTGAAGGAAATGAAAGTAAAAGAAATTAGAGTGAAAATTGAATGACTGCAGGAAGAGAAAATAGAAGTCCCATATTAGATGTTAGATTAATCTCCCAATAGAAAACAAATGGAAACTGGACATAAAGAAAGAGGATGTGGAAGCTGTTTGGAACAAAGTGAAAAGGGTTATTAATGGAAAGTATGAAGATGCTTGGTCAAATGATAATATGATGTGGATTCTCCTTCCCTTTCTCTTTCCCTTTAATTTCTTTTGCTTACAGATTTACTCCTTTTTTGTACTTCACATAATGCTACTTACCTTGAATGAAAACGGTACGATGGGTATATAATCCGGCTGAGCAATGAGAATTATTTTTGAAGGCACTGAGAGGAAAAATGCTAATGACTGGAGAAGGCAGAACTGTTTTCCTTCCAACAAGTTTTATAAAATATTTTCAGAATCCCTTTCATAATTTTGGTGTTGCTTGGCAACAAGCTCCCAAATGATATAAAACTGGTTGTCTGAGGGATACATCTGGTTTATGGCCAATAGTATCTATTACACTCATTACTCATGTGAGTAACAATCTCAGAAATGATGCAAATTTACATTATTGTATCATGACATTAAATGATGCAAGTATGTAATTCACATGTTTCCCCGCTTGTTTCCCTGGTGAAGGCTTATGTGTATTATCTGGCACAGTCTCAGAAACATCTTAATCTTATGGCTTTTTTTGCTGTAGTTCCTTTAAGGCTACTGTTCTTTTTTATCCAGTATTGTTGGATGATATACAGGTAGTCCTTGCTTACTGACAACCTGTTCAGCGACTGTTGGAAGTTGCAATGGTGCTGAATGAGTGGTACTTACGACTGGTCCTCGAAGTTCTAGCCATTGCACCACCCCCATGGTCACATGATTGTGATCTGGGAGCTTGGCAGCCGGCTCACACTAATAATGATGGTTGCAGCGCCTTGCGATCACGTGATCACCATTTGCGACCTTCCCTGCCAGCTTTCCACAAGCAAAGTCTATGGGGAAGCCAGCAGGGAAGGTCTCAAGTCGCTCGGGTAAGTCAGGGAGGACTAAGCCATAGTGTGTTGGCATACCATATCTGGGCTAAAAAACTTCAGACAATATCTAGAGCAGTCTTCCTCAACTTTTTGACCTGGAGGAACCCTTGAAATATTTTTCAGGCCTTGGGGAACCCCTGCACACTCAGGCTCAAATATAGGCCCGAAGTTACAAAATTATTATATTTGTTTCATGTGTAGGCCTGTATATATGCATTAACAGTGTTCTTAAACTAAAAATAAAGAATGAAACATACCTCTTTTATGTGAAGTTGCCTGAATTTGAAATCATTTTTAAAATAAACCGTGATCTCTCAGGGAACCCCTAGTGACTTCTCGTGGAACTCTAGGATTCCATGGAACCCTGGTTGAGAAACCCTAATCTAGAGGGCAGCAAAATTATGAATGCTAACTCTTTGCTGCCATGTAGTACTATAGTCTTCTGGAGTTTTGCAGCTCAAATATGGATGACTAATAGCATATTTTTATTTATTTATTTGTCATATTTATATATAATATTATAATATTATTTATATTTTGTTTTGTTGTTCAGTCGTTCAGTCGTGTCCGACTCTTCGTGACCTCATGGACCATAGCACGCCAGGCCTTCCTGTCCTCCACTGTCTCTCGGAGTTTACTCAAATTCATGTTCATTACATCGGTGATGCTATCTAACCATCTCATCCTCTGACGTCCCCTTCTCCTTTTGCCCTCAGTCTTTCCCAGCATCAGGGTCTTTTCCAGTGAGTCCTCTCTTCTCATTAGGTGGCCAAAGTATTTGAGCTTCAGCTTCAGCATCTGTCCTTCCAATGAGCAGTCAGGGTTGATTTCCTTTAGGATTGACTGGTTTGACCTCCTTGCAGTCCAAGGGACTCTCAAGAGTCTTCTCCAGCACCACAGCTCGAAAGCATCAATTCTTCGGCGCTCAGCCTTCCTTATGGTCCAACTCTCACAGCCATACATTGCTACTGGAAAAACCATAGCTTTAACTATACGGACCTTTGTCGGCAAGGTGATGTCTCTGCTTTTTAATATGCTGTCTAGGTTTGCCATAGCTTTCCTTCCAAGGAGCAAGCGTCTTTTAATTTCATGGCTGCAGTCACCGTCTGCGGTGATCTTGGAGCCCAAGAAAATGAAATCTGTCACTGCTTCCATTTCTTCCCCTTCTATTTGCCAGGAAGTGATGGGACCAGATGCCATGATCTGGGTTTTTTTAATGTTGAGTTTCAAGCCAGCTTTTGCACTCTCCTCTTTCACCCTCATCAAGAGGCTCTTTAGTTCCTCTTCACTTTCTGCCATTAGGGTGGTATCGTCTGCATATCTGAGGTTGTTGATATTTTTCCCGGCAATCTTAACTCCGGCTTGTGATTCATCCAGCCCGGCATTTCTCATGATGTACTCTGCATATAAGTTAAATAAGCAGGGTGATAATATACAGCCTTGTCGTACTCCTTTCCCAATTTTGAACCAGTCGGTTGTTCCATGTCCAGTTCTAACTGTTGCTTCTTGACCCACATACAGGTTTCTCAGGAGACAGGTAAGGTGGTCTGGTACTCCCATCTCTTTAAGAATTTGCCACAGTTTGTTGTGATCCACACAATCAAAGGCTTTAGCGTAGTCAATGAAGCAGAAGTAGATGTTTTTCTGGAACTCTCTTGCTTTTTCCATGATCCAGCGAATGTTGGCAATCTGATCTCTAGTTCCTCTGCCTCTTCGAAACCCAGCTTGCACTTCTGGTAGTTCTCGGTTCACATGCTGCTGAAGCCTAGCTTGTAGGATTTTGAGCATAACCTTGCTGGCATGTGAAATTAGTGCAATTGTACGGTAGTTTGAACATTCTTTGGCATTGCCTTTCTTTGGAATTGGAACGTAAACTGACCTTTTCCAATCCTGTGGCCACTGTTGAGTTTTCCAAATTTGTTGGCATATTGAGTGCAGCACTTTAACAGCATCATCTTTTAGGATTTTAAATAGCTCAGCTGGGATACTGTCTTCTCCGCTAGCTTTGTTGTTAGTAATGCTTCCTAAGGCCCACTTGACTTCACTCTCTAGGATGTCTGGCTCAAGGTCAGTGACCACACCATCGTATTTATCAGGGATATTAAGATCTTTCTTGTATAGTTCTTCTGTGTATTCTTGCCACCTCTTCTTAATCTCTTCTGCTTCTGTTAGGTCCCTGCCTTTTTTGTCCTTTATCATGCCCATCTTTGCACAAAACGTTCCCTTGATATCTCCGATGTTCTTGAAGAGATCTCTAGTCTTCCCCATTCTATTGTTTTCCTCGATTTCTTTGCATTGTTCATTTAAGAAGGCCTTCTTATCTCTCCTTGCTATTCTCTGGAATTCTGCATTCAGTTGTTTATATCTTTCCCTTTCTCCCTTGCCTTTTGCTCCCCTTCTTTCCTCAGCTATTTGTAAAGCCTCATCAGTCAGCCACTTTGCTTTCTTGCATTTCTTTTTCTTTGGGATGGTTTTAGTTGCTGCCTCCTGTACAATGTTACGAACCTCCATCCATAGTTCTTCAGGCACTCTGTCTACCAGATCTAATCCTTTAAATCTATTCCTCACTTCCACTGTATATTCATAAGGGATATGATTTAGGTCATACCTGATTGGTCTAGTGGTTTTCTCTACATTCTTCAATTTAAGCCTAAATTTTGCAATAAGAAGCTCATGATCTGAGCCACAGTCAGCTCCAGGTCTTGTTTTTGCTGATTGTATAGAGCTTCTCCATCTTTGGCTGCAAAGTATATAATCAATCTGATTTCGGTATTGACCATCTGGTGATGTCCATGTGTAGAGTCGTCTCTTGTGTTGTTGGAAAAGAGTGTTTGCTATGACCAGCGTGTTCTCTTGACAAAACTCTATTAGCCTTTGCCCTGCTTCATTTTGTACTCCGAGGCCGAACTTGCCTGTTATTCCGGTTATTTTTTGACTTCCTACCTTAGCATTCCAGTCCCCTATGATGAAAAGGACATCTTTTTTTGGTGTTAGTTCTAGAAGGTGTTGTAGGTCTTCATAGAACCGGTCAACTTCAGCTTCTTTGGCATCAGTGGTTGGGGCATAGACTTGGATCACTGTGATGTTGAATGGTTTGCCTTGGATTCGAACTGAAAGCATTCTGTCATTTTTGAGGTTGTACCCCAGTACTGCCTTTCCCACTCTTTTATTGACTATGAGAGCTACTCCATTTCTTCTAAGGGATTCTTGCCCACAGTAGTATATATAATGGTCTCCTGAATTAAATTCGCCCATTCCTGTCCATTTTAGTTCGCTGATTCCCAATATGTCGATGTTCAATCTTGTCATCTCATGTTTGACCACATCCAGCTTACCTTGATTCATAGTTCTTACATTCCAGGTTCCTATGCAATATTGTTCTTTACAGCATCGGACTTTCCTTCCACTTCCAGACACATCCACAACTGAGCGTCCTTTCGGCTTTGGCCCAGCCGTTTCACACTTTCTGGAGCTACTCGGAATTGCCCTCCGCTCTTCCCCAGTAGCATTTTGGACACCTTCCGACCTGAGGGGCTCATCTTCCGGCGTCATATCTTTTAGCCTTTTGATACTGTCCATGGGTTTTCTTGGCAAGGATACTGGAGTGGTTTGCCATTTCCTCCTCCAGTGGACCACGTTTTGTCAGAACTCTCCATCATGACCTGTTCTTCTTGACCTGACTTCATTGAGTTACGCAAGCCCCTTCGCCACGACAAGGCAGTGATCCATGAAGGGGATTATTTATATATATATATATATATATATATATATATATATATATTATTATATATATATATAATATATATATTATATATATATTATATATATATATAATATATATATTATATATATATTATATATATATATATATATATATATATATATAATATATATTATATATATATATTATATATATATATATATAATATATATTATATATATATATTATATATATATTATATATATATATATAATATATAATATATATTATATATATATATATATATATATATATATATATATATTATAATATTTATATATAATATAAATATATATATATATAACATATTATATATTGAATGAATCCAGGTATTGGAGTTTGTAAACCAATGGTTTAGGTCTTAGCATTCCATGTGAATTCATCTACAATGATGTGTGAATTTTACTTAGCAGGTTGATTTGCCTGGCTGAATCATCCGTAATGAATAGAATGTTTTGAGAAATGTTAAGGTTCTCTAAAGTTCCTTAGATGAATGCTAACAGCCCTGATGAAAGGGAAGAAAGAAAGAAAAAAAGAAAAAAACAAGCTAATGCAGAGTGCTATCATTTGCATAAAATGTGGGGAGGGAGGAAATAATGTAATGATTCTTTTTAAAATCATGAGGGAACAGTGTTCATGTTAATTAGTTGAAAACTAATTAAAATGGGTGTGATAGTAGTGGAATGTTGTTTACCAAATAGAAATATTAACACTTTTTCTCTCATTCTCTTGTTTTAAGCCAAATTTTGGTGCCTCTTTACATATCCTCAAAGTAGAGATTGGTGGTGATGCACAGTCTACAGGTATTTGAACTTGGGGTTTGCAGGAATGGTTTGTAGCATTAAGGAATGGGATCCAGTGGAGTAATTGTGTTGATATTTGCTGTTTCGCAAGTGAATGGTTTCTTCATAACCCTCTCTTGCTCTCCTTTCTTGCATATATTCTAGGAGGCATGCATGGGAAATCTTGTAGCACCCCGATATGTTCTTGGTTAATGTTGGATGCCGCCTGCTGTAATGATAGGTCTTTAATTCTAAGTCAGGGCTTTCTAAACTTTTCACTTGGTGACACACCAATGGCGGTGCGCGAAAACCTGGAAGTGCTGTGGCGGCAGCAGGCAAAAACCCGGAAGCGCCGCCACCGTGGCGCTTCCGGGTTTTTGCCTGCCGCCACCGTGGCGCTTTCGGGGTTTTATGCGCGGCGGCGGTAGCAGCGGTGTCCTGGTGTGCTGCACGAAAATCTAGAAGCACTGATGGCTTGCCACCGCCGTGTGCACTGCTGCGTGCGGCAGCGGTGGCGCGCCATCAGCGCTTCCGGGTTTTTGCGTGGCACACCTGGGCCCCGCAGGCGATACAGTACTGTGTCGCGACACACAGTTTGGAAAGCTATGTTCTAAGTGATACTTGCAAACATGCTCACTTCAGTTTTTCATGACATACCATGCTTTTTCCCTACTTCCTTCCATGCAATTTTGTATTAACTTCACTAATGGAACAAAATAGGGCCAATTTCTCCCTAAAGAAACTGAGCAAGTAAATCTGATGGCAGCTATTGGAATTGTGAGGTTCCTCCTTATAACAAGTTTATTCCAGTGGCTAAGGCACTTGGAAAGTGGAAAAACTTGCTTAGTCTGTGGTAAAGCAAACATATATTATGCAGGCTTAGTATCTGGCAGTGGTAAATATTTGGAGGACAACTTGAGGATCTGGATGGTTGCCAGTGAGGGTGTATTGCTGCCTGTGAATTCTATGATAATACAGAATTTCTATGAAATTCTGCTCTGCCTATGCGACTGCTGACAGAAGAAAACTCTAAATCCAGACTGAAATTTGGTATCATACTTTTAGTTGTTCCATTTTTAAAGTTCCATATTGAAACTTATCTCTGGAAGATAGGACTGACCCTTTCCTGACACAAAACAGTTTTCTACTGAGCAAGTGCTTTGTGACATGTTATTACTAGTTACTCATACAATTATTTTTTTAAAAAGAAGGTTTTGAATATGAATGTGAGACAGAGAGTTATCTGTATTAATGCTTCTGCCCTTGACATTAGCTGGTGGGCTAAAACTGAGTAAAATAATGTTTCATATTCAGTCTCATTGCACAAAAGTGGTTTTCATATGCTGTTGGAAAATATGCTGGAGTAAAAATAGATGACAGGTCTTGCATTTAATGAAATACAGAGGTAATTTTTATTTTCCTTTCCTAGATGGTACTGAACCCTCCCACATGCACTACAAAAATGATGAAAACTATTTCCGTGGCTATGAATGGTGGCTGATGAAAGAAGCTAAAAAGAGGAACCCTTGCATTAAATTGATTGGTAAGAACTACAGACCGTTGAGATATGATGCTTTTGTATCTTGATAGTATAATTTGAAAACAGCTCTGTGATTCATTTTTAACTATGATCTCTTCTAATGCCAAGTGCCATATCCAGTTATAAATAATTTTACTCTGTACTCACCTGGATTTCACACTAAGCCAAATTCCTAGTTGCTGTCTCTGCACCCTGGCTGGCAGTGTGTAGGAACAGGAACAGGTTAAAAAAGGGCTGGGGCTTTGATCACATGGTTGTGGCAATCGTCTCACCTTTGGGGGCTTGGCAGTCTGCCCACATTTATGACCGCGGGGTGTGCTTCTACTCCCCCCACCTGCCTACTTCCCCCCGTCTCTGCCCTTTTGGCTGCCCTGGCTCCGCCATCCTTGCTTCACTTCACTGCTCCTGCCGCCTTTCACTCCACCACCCCTGCTGCTCCCAGCTGACCTTTGCCATCTTCCTCCTCCCACTGCTGATGAACTGCACCTGGCCTTGCCCTTCCTGAGGCAGCTGCTGGTAGTGCGAGGCCATCTTCTCAAGGTCATGTGTAGCCTTGCAAGGCTTTGAAGTCACCCGCTACCATGGCAGGGACGGTGGAGCATAGGGCGGCAGGGGTGGCAGAGTGCAGGGTGGCAGGGACGGTGGAATGCAGGGTGGCCAAAAGGGCATAGATGGAGATAGGCAGACGGAGGGAGTTGAAGGGGAGGTGAGTGCAGCAGGGCAGGAGAAGTGGGAGGCCTAACGACCATGACTGGGACTACTGAAACTGCCGTCACGAAGTGGTTCGGTCACATGATGTTTCGCCTAACGACCGCATCACTTAGCGGTGGAAATTCCAGTCCCAATTAGGGTTGTTAAGTGAGGATTACCTGTAAGTAAGGAGATCCCTGTCTGGAATTTCCTCACTTCAGTCATGGTTCTTCTGTTTGACCTCTATACTTCAGCCTGTCTCTGATATCTCCTTGGGCATTGTGACTCAATTCATTGACACAGTAGAGTCAAACTTGGCTCATTACTCATAACTCATCAGCTCAAAGCAAAGAATTGGAGAAGGCTGTAATTCAGAACATACTTTCTAGGGCAGAGCTTTCTAAACTGTGTGTCGCGACACAAAAGTGTGTCGCCACACACAGCGTGGTGTGTCGCCACACCACCCGGAAGCGGCGCGCGTGTGCACAGTGGCAGCGGCAGCCACCGCCGCCGTGCACGTGTGCGCCACCGCACGTCCCCCCGCGCGCTGCCGCATGCCCCCCCGCGCCGCCGCACGTCCCCCCGCGCTGCCGCACCCCCCCGTGCCGCAGCCGTGCGCGCGCCGCTGCATGCCTCCCTGTGGCGCCGCTGTGTGCGCGCCGCCACACACCCTCCTGTGTTGCTGCCGCGCGCGCGCCCCCGCGCCGCCACATGCCCTCTTGTGTCGCCGCGCGCACGTGCGCCCCCGCAACACCACCATGCCGCCACCGGTGCCGCACTTTGGAAAGCCCTGTTCTAGGGAATAAATCCTGTTGCATAAGATTGGAATTTGCCTCTGATCAAATCCTTCCCCAGTCATTCTAAACCTTAGAACAAGAGGGTTTGTAGTTTTTTAAGGAAATGTTTTTCCTCACTTTTGCTGTTGGATAACGGTAGAATAATTGTTAATAATAAATTAATCCTACAACATTGAAAAGAGTGCAATCTGAGCATACTTTCTAGGAGTAAGTCTTAGTGCACTGCAGTGGATTGAATTTTGAGTACTCTTTCTTATGATTTTACTACCAGCCTAGATTAACAATGCCATCTACTTCTTCCTCTGCAATGGCACTAGGCTTCTCAGGATGTTAATATGTATGAAGTATGTCTGTAGCTTGAATCATGTCAACTGGATTTCTATTTTCTTAGTAGAAACGTTTCGCTCCTTATCCAAGGAGCTTCTTCAGTCTGAGCAAAGTTGGTAAGGGAATCCTAAATATGTTCCTAGGTAGCTGTGTGACCTTACACCTGGGGCTAGGTCATGGTTATATTGAGATGTAATTTTTAAGTCCTTTTATCATCTAAAGGAGGGTCGTTAAAATCACCATGCTGCTGTTGAGCTTGTGAAATGGTCTTAATCTTCCTAGGCACAGAAGACAAAACGGGGAGGAAGATGGGGGAGAGTTTGTGCCTGAGGCCCCCACCTCTATTCAAGGAAGGATTTTCCAAGTTGGCATAAATGGATTCCTTGACCCCTCTCTCAAACCACCTATCTTCTCTGTCTATTTGAGAGAGGGGTCAAGGAATCCATTTATGCCAACTTGGAAAATCCTTCCTTGAATAGAGGTGGGGGCCTCAGGCACAAACTCTCCCCCATCTTCCTCCCCGTTTTGTCTTCTGTGCCTAGGAAGATTAAGACCATTTCACAAGCTCAACAGCAGCATGGTGATCTTAACGACCCTCCTTTAGATGATAAAAGGACTTAAAAATTACATCTCAATATAACCATGACCTAGCCCCAGGTGTAAGGTCACACAGCTACCTAGGAACATATTTAGGATTCCCTTACCAACTTTGCTCAGACTGAAGAAGCTCCTTGGATAAGGAGCGAAACGTTTCCACTAAGAAAATAGAAATCCAGTTGACATGATTCAAGCTACAGACAATTCCACCTGGATGACTGAGAACCTTCATAGACATGTATGAAGTATATTAACTAGAGCTGGAATCGGTGATAATTATGCTTCCAAGAACTTGCTGCTTTCGTGAGAATACTGAAAGCAGCACTGTGGCAAACACTCCTCTTTTTGGCATGTGTGCGCTTCACAATGCACATAGACGACGGGCCGGGCTGGTATCATGAAGCTGCAATGCTCCCTTCATCAGTCTGGCCCCCTTAGGCTCCCCTGCCTGAAGATGCTGCCGCTTCCAAATGATTTGGGGGAGAAGAGTTCCCTCTCTCTTTTTAAATAATTTTATTTAAAGTTTTTTTTGTGAAAGGTCCTCTGTGCAAGCACCGAGTCATTACTGACCCTTTGGAGGGATGCCGCTTTCGCTGACGTTTTCTAGGCAGACTTATAGCGGGGTGCTTTGCCATTCCCTTCCCCAGTCGTGATTACCTTTCCCCCAGCTTAGCTGGGTACTTTGAAAGTTTTTTTTAAAAAGCAATAAAACAGTACAGACTAAAAAAAGAAAAAAGAGAAAAAAAATTGCAAGAAAGCAAAAAAAAGAAGAAAAAGAAAAAAAACCCTCCACCCCAAGAAAGTGACTTCCCACCCTCATCTTGACAAGTATAAACAATTCCATGAACTATCCACCTCTTAATTAACAAATATAAAATTCTTTATCCCATAACCCATCTCTTAACAATGGGCAAATCAAATAAGTAAAGTCATTTCCAATCCAATTATCAGCAAGGCATTTAAACAGAGCTCTAAAATATTAATTAACATATATAAAATATAAGTTTAACATAACAAAAAGAAACCATTTCTCCTTTATGAAAGACAAACTCCAATACACAACACTTTTCTCATTCCAAATACCAACAATTCCAGAAAAAAACACCCCAAATAACAATTTATCTCATTCAAATAAACATTCCATATCTTAACTCTAAACCATAAACAAATACACCATTCCCAAATATAAGATAATCCCAGTATCTTAATATAAACAAAAAAAATTAGCATAACAATGATAGTTTCTCCTTTAAAAAGGAAAGTTCACCGAACTTCCTTACTTTGAATAAAAAGACAGTAAAATGCAAAGCCAGTTTAGGTACTATAAACTTAAGATACATAAAGTAACTATAGTGGAAAAAACTATAACACCTTATTAGATACAGTCAAATCCAGTATATCACATTTCTCCATTTAAAATAGCAAAATATTTACTAATATTTTTAGTAATTCAAAAAGAAAGAAGTAATTCATTTTTAGATTCAAAAAGAACCACTCATAATAACAGCATCTCATTTTATCCCTGGTCAAATAACCAATTTTAATTTCCTTTTTTCTTCTATACAAAACAATATTTCTCTGTAATCCATTCGGATGGTTGTTGATCCTTGTTAAATATTTCTTCAATACTTTAAACAGTACTTTAAACAGCCTCTTTTGTAAATCCAACAAAAAGAAATTATTCCAATTGCTCTCTGGGATTATCATTTTTATCTCCTCCTTAATCTTAAAAGCCTCATCCAGCTTTCCCTTTATATCTGCTGACAAATTCTTATTCAAAGTCTCATTCATATCTTTCTTGGGTAAATTTTGCTGCATATACTGTTCTACAACATCTTCCTCTGATAACAAATTGTTCTCAAAAAGACAAAACAAAGCTGACATATGGCTGTTGTGGGTCTTCCAAAGCTGACATAATTGAATCAAATTCCTGGCGTAGATCCCAATGCAGTTCCTAAAAGATGTCTCTGAATGCCATAATAGGTTACTTGTCTTGTCATGTCTCCGATCTCAAAAACAATTTTTCTTTCTCACGAGCAAGTATTCTTTAAAAGTAATTTCAAAGTCTTAAAATTCAAAACGTTTTCCGAGCTCTTTTTTTTGTTTTTTATTCGTTCAGTCGCTTCCGACACTTCGTGACTTCATAGACCAGCCCACGCCAGAGCTTCTTGTCGGCCGTCGCCATCCCCAGCTTCCCGAAGGTCGAGTCCATCACCTCCAGAATATCATCCATCCATCTTGCCCTTGGTCGGCCCTTCTTCCTTTTGCCTTCCACTTTCCCTAGCATCAGCATCTTCTCCAGGGTATCCTGTCTTCTCATTATGTGGCCAAAGTACTTCAGTTTTGCCTTTAATATCATTCCCTCAAGTGAGCAGTCTGGCTTTATTTCCTGGAGTACGTACTGGTTTGATCTTCTTGCAGTCCAAGGCACTCTCAGAATTTTCTTCCAACACCACAGTTCAAAAGCATCTATCTTCCTTCGCTCAGCCTTCCTTACAGTCCAGCTCTCGCAGCCATAAGTTACTACGGGGAATACCATTGCTTTAACTATGCGGACCTTTGTTGTCAGTGTGATGTCTCTGCTCTTAACTATTTTATTGAGATTTGTCATTGCTCTCCTCCCAAGAAGTAGACGTCTTCTGATTTCCTGGCTGCAGTCAGCGTCTGCAGTAATCTTTGCGCCTAGAAATACAAAGTCTGTCACTGCCTCCACTTTTTCTCCCTCTATTTGCCAGTTATCAATCAAGCTGGTTGCCATAATCTTGGTTTTTTTGAGGTTTAACTGCAGCCCAGCTTTTGCACTTTCTTCTTTCACCTTCGTCATAAGGCTCCTCAGCTCGTCCTCGCTTTTAGCCATCAAAGTGGTATCATCTGCATATCTGAGATTGTTAATGTTTCTTCCAGCAATTTTAACTCCAGCCTTCCGAGCTCTTAACCTACTTAAAACTTTCTGTAGTCAAAACCTTGTCTTGCTTTTTACTGTATATTTTAAATTCTTAAAAATCATAAAATTAGATCTTCATATTCTTATATTGATGAATGAAGACACTCACCGAGTATTTCCAGCCTTGTCACTCTGCAGGTGTCTAACTTCTTTGAAGCCGTTAATAAGCAATTTCTGGAGGTAGTTAGCAAGGGAAGTGAATGAACTTAGTGTCCTTTGAAAAGGCTTCATTTGCAGCTTGAGCAGTTATGGCAGAGCTTTCCAAACTGTGTGTTGCGACACAAAAGTGTGTCGCCACGCACAGCGTGGTATGTCGCCACACCACCCGGAAGCGGCGGCGCGCGTGTGCACGGCGGCAGGGGCAGCTGCTGCCGCCGCCACCGTGCACACGCGCGCCGCCGCACGCCCCCCCGCGCAACCACCGTGTACGTGCGCGCTGCCGCACGCCCCCCCACGCCGCCACTGTGCACGCGCGCGCCGCTGCACCCCCCGAGCCGCCGTGCACACGCGCCCCTCCCGCTGCCGCCGCCGCCACCGCTCATGTGTCGCCAGTGGCAGCACTTTGGAAAGCCCTGAATTATGGAGAATTCCCCTGTCTCCTGATTCCGCCCCCCCCCCCCCCAGGATCTCTGTCTTGCGGTCTCTTCATGAGGAAAAGGAACAACTATAAGGAGAAACAGCTTGGGCCATCTCGCGTCTATCTCTTTTATCCAGAGAGGTTCGTTGGAGCCAATAGACTAATCGGCTCCTTATTAAGTCCACAAATGTCAGCTCTGTTTTACAGGGAGCTGTCTTCAGTCTGCCATCTTCACCAGGAAGTCCTGGGAGAACAGTTCTCTAGCAGTGCAAATGGACCCTAGTGTTGAAGTAGCTGTTAGAGTTAGGCATGCTTTGAAAAAGATTGAGAAGTGCTTGGGACTTTGCGTGAACCCAACACCTCTTTTGTTCTTCTTTCATTTAAAGCAGTCATGTCCTTTTTCAGGTTTTATTTTAACAAGCCAGTATAGCTAGTTCTAGTCCCGCCTTAGGCATGAAAGCCGGTTGGGTGACCTTGGGCCAGTCATTCTCTCTCAGCCCAACTCACCTCACAGGGTTGTTGTTGTGGGGAAAATAGGAGGAGGAAGGAGTATTAGGTATGTTTGCCGCCTTGAGTTATTTATGAAAAATAATAAATGTGGGATAAAAATTAAATAAATAAAAGTATGGTTATTTGTATTCTTCTGGATATAGTGTATTTATCTGAAAGGAATATTAGTGTTCTTTTTTTCTAGAAATAACGTCCCTTTAAAATGATGGAGGCAAATTATTATTATGATTTATTTTTATACTGTTACTCCTCCCAAAGTATTTTTTTCCATTTAAGTTTGCATTTTGAAAGTGGTGGTATTAAAATCAGAATGGTCTGCTTTTCAGATAAATATGGTTATTGCAGCTGACAGGAAGGTGAGAACAAATTAATTTGGGATAAAGGTAGTCCTTGATTAACGACCATTTGTCCAGCGAGCGTTCGAAGTTACAGTGGCGCCGAACGAATGGTACTTATGCCTGGTCCTTGAAGTTTTTTTCTCTATCTATCTTTATCTATTTTATTAAACAAATTTATATGGCCGCCCAACTCACACACAGCGACTCCGGGCAGCTCACAGAATTAAAATCCACAATACAAAGACCCATCAACTGCCCTGCACTCCCCTGCCCCCACCGCCCCCATTGCCCTGCACACCACCTTGCTCCGCTGCCACCTCTGTCGGCCCCAGCTGACCTTCGCTGTCTTCTTCCTCCTGCTGCTGACAAGACGTGCCAGGTGATGGGGGGGCGGAGTGCAGGGCGGTGGGGGCAGCAGGGGGGCGGAGTGCAGGGCAGCCAAAAGGGCAGAGATGGGGAGATAGGTGGATGGGGGGAGTTGAAGTGCATCCTGTGGTCGTAAATGTGGGTAGGCTGCCACGTGCCTGAATTTTGGTCACAGGACTGCAGGGGCAGTGCAATGGCCGTAACTTCGAGGACCGGGCATCAGTACCATTCGTTCAGCGCCATTGTAACTTCAAACGCTCGCTGAACAAATGGTCATTAAACAAGGACCATCTGTATAACCCATACAAACAAAAGCACTTTTGGGGAACGCCATAATTTTTTAAAGTGGGAAGTGGTCCTGAGAGAAAAAAGTTTAAGAAACAATATATAAGATGAGGTATGCCAGTCTTAAATCCACCCAGATCAGAGTCCAGGAAGTTAAAACAGTCTGTCCACAATAAGTAATTATCTAACAAAGGATAATATTTTTAATAACATAGTCACTGAACCACATCCGGCATCAACTGAATTAACTTTTATTACTGTCATGGAGCTTTCTGTTCATATCCTTCTCCCCATCCCCTTGCTTGTCCCTCTGATCTCCTCTGAAGGATCTTCTGTCTCTCAAGCAGATCTGTGAGGACTTTGGAAAACAAGTTATATTAGCAGTATCTGCTCTGCTGGCAGATGGATCCCATTCTATGCAATCTACTGATTCTTTTCCGAATAAACTATTTTTATTATCAGTCTTTTGCTTATTAATTCAGTGTGTCTGATCCCACTCTTCAGCTATTTTATCTTCCATTAATTCCAACGTCTGACTCCTCTCATTCTCTCTCCATTTCTAGCTCATTTGCATTTCCCTGACTTCTAATCAACTCTTTTGGTGGTCAAGGGGCACATGAGAGGAATGAGGACCACAAAGTAGGTGGGGCCTCATCATTCATGTCATGTTTGTTTGTTTATAGAATCTATAAGGCTTCCCAATTCAAAAACTACTCTGGGCAGTTCACAATATTGAAAAAAGATAAAGACAACAATTAACGGAAGATGATAGTAACACAGAAGGATCAAAATACTCCCACATAGGCAAGACCACTCTAAAGGACCCCACCATCCAAATTATCCCATGACCTGGGAGAAACAGGTTTTCAAGGCTTTTATAAATAAGACAAAGGCAGGGGCCATTTTAAGTAATTTTCAAAACAGTTATATGCCTTTTTATACAGCAGTTTTCAACTGCTTTCCACCACAAAATGGCAGTTTTCAGCAACTGCAATCAGGGCTCTGAGGTTCAGAAAAATATACCCCTATTTCTCAGCTTGTTCTTAATTCTATTCATTGTTCCATCCAGCTCTTGTTGGCAATGATTTTCTGCCACTCATTCTTCTGTTTCAGTGAATTATCCCGTAATTAGTAATGCAAACTATAACATCATTATTGAAAAAGAAAGTAAAAAATGTATAGAATCTAGTGATTCTTGTATGGGTGTGATGAATGTTTACAATGAATAGAGTCTTAGAAAATGTGGATAAGTTAAATGCTTTCTACAATAACTCTGACTATTTAGTATTTGAGCCCCCCCATTATCTACATTTTAAAGAACATTTTAGCTCCATTTAGTTGATGTGTTAAGCATCATTTTCCTTTGTTTTGTTTATAAATATGTATATTTTTGCTTCTCTTTGCAGGCTTGCCCTGGGCTTTTCCAGGATGGATTGGAAGGGGTAAGGATTGGCCCTATGATTACCCAGATGTCACCGCTTATTATATTGTCTCCTGGATTATAGGTGCTAAAAGATTTCATGACTTGGACATAGACTACATTGGGGTTAGTAAAGGAGTTTCTCTTCACATTCTGCTTTTTTAAATAAATAAATACAACTTGTGTGAGAGAATATTGTACCATATGGTTTATGATGCAGGTATGCTTCCAAGTGTTTTTTAAAAAATCCCCCTCTTTCTGCATTAAGCAGTGTATTTGTGAGTGATTTGGTCAAAGGGCATAATTGGGACGGTGAAATAAAAGTTAATGTAAAAGAAATAAAAGATAATGTAAATTCAACTAGTAAAGTGAATTTGACTTGTGCTAAAATGCGTTTGGTCCATAAATAAAAATAGCTTTAGACTACTTTAGACTGATTGCAGAGGAGAGTCTGCATTCTAGTAAACCAGAGCTTTCCAAACTGTGTGTCGGGACACGTTAGTGTGTCGGCTGCAGTGTCTGGGTGTGTCGCGGCTGCTGCTGCCTCGGAGCCCTGCCAGGATTCCACGCAGGTCCTAGTGCCTGCCTTGTGCCTTGCTGCCTCCAAACCTGCTGTGATTCTGCACAGGTCCTAGTGCCTGCCTTGTGCCCTGCTGTAAGAGTGTGTTGCGAAATGATGCATGTCTAAAAAGTGTGTCACCAACATGAAAAGTTTGGAAAGCTCTCTAGTAAACCATGTTTTTTTTCTTGAATGCTTAGAATTATGTAGATTATATGCAATTGACTGATTCAAAGTAGTCTTTTTAAAAATTCACATTTTTTTTATTAGTCTACATAGAGACTGGTTTTAAAAGTCACCACTTTGCCGAAGTGGAGATGGCCAGTATAATCCATCTCCATGGCTGGCTGGGGAATTCTGGGACTTGAAGTCCACACATCTTAAAGTTGCCAAGGTTGAGAAACACTGTGCTATACCATCTCTTTTAGACAGGACAGCACAGAAACCAAGTAGGCTGGCAGCAGAAGGAGGGAATAATCTGTCCATCCTCTGCAAGGCCTATTACCTGTATAGCAATCCTGGTCATCTTTAGGAACCAGATAAGCTTTTATATATGAGGCTAATATAAGTGTAATATTTGGATTAATTATCTGAATTTAAGTTTGCATGTTTTGAAAATGCAACAGGTAACACCAGCTTTATTTTATGCCAGGAAAATTTAAAACTCCTCAAACAGGCAAACTAAGTAATTTGCTAATGGTGTGGGTAGAGATCCCTTTTATTTTGGGCTTGCAGAGAACAGTACTCTTAACATGGTGCAGTTGCTCTGCTGTTTATGAAACCAAATTGTGAGTCATCTTCCAGAATGATTACAGGAAACTGGCAACACCTAGTCAAAGGTGTTCCTCATAATGAAAGAAAAGATCTCAGGTAGTGTTTATTTCCTCTTATGGGTTATGGTGAGTTCAGCACTCCAGGAATGCTTGTTAGCATATGGAAACATAATGCACTCAGGGAAAGAAGTCATTGATCTTTGGCCTAAGAAAAGGATAGGCAAGTTGTCTAGTGCAGCGTTTTTCAACCTTGGCAACTTTAAGATGTGTGGCATGTTGGCTGGGGAATTCTGGGAGTTGAAGTCCACACATCTTAAAGTTGCCAAGGTTGAAAAACCCTGGTCTAATGGAACTGCTGCCAGTCGGCTACAGAAGGAGAGAGCAAGCAGAGATGGGAAGAAAGCTGGTAAAACTTTTGCTCCGTGTGGGCTAAATCACTATTTACACAAATATACTTGAATCTTGTACTTACCTGCCTGTTTCTCTGGCTTAGCTATAGTTTTTAATTTTTGTTTGCACTAAAGTGTTGTGGTATTGTGGTATCTTAATTGAGAAAAGATGGTAATGATTTATTTGAAGATACAGGTAGTCCTTGACTTACGACCACAATTGGGACTGGAACTTCCATTGCTAAGCAAGGCAGTTGTAAAGTGAGTCATACCCGATTTTACGACCTTTTTTGCTGCGGGCATTAAGTGAATCACCACGGTCATTAAGTGAATCTGGCTTCCCCCATTGACTTTGCTTGTTGGAAGCCAGCTGGGAAGGTTGCAAATGGCGATCACGTGATCCCGGAATGCTGCAGTTGCCGTAAGTGCAAGCTGGTTGCCAAGCGCCTGAATTTTGATCATGTGACTACAGGGAAACTGATGGTTGTAAGTGTGAGGACTGGTTGTAAGTCACTTTCCAGCGCTGTCGTAACTTCGAAAGGCCACTAAACAAATGGTCGTAAGTTGAGGACTACTTGTAGCAAATTTAAAACCATGAGTGCCCTATACGGCACAGGGCCAGGTTACTTGCGGGATTGCCTCTCCCTGACGGTATCTGCCTGTCCTACGAGATTAGATAGGGTGGGCACGCTCCCTTAAATATTGTCACCAGATGGGACCTTGGAGGCGTGCCTTCTCGGTGGTCACCCCAGCCCTCTGGAACAGCCTCCGATCTGAGATATGAGGGATCCCTACCCTTTTAGCCTCCCAGAGGGCTGTGATGTCCTGGCTCTTCCCCCAGGCGTTGGGCTAGGATGGGGGTTGAGCTGAGAGGATGTTTGGTCTGGTGCCTGGGGAGAAGGGTATCTTTGTTTCTAAGTATGTTTTATGGATTGTTGTGACCCGCCTAGAGTAATTGTATGAGATAGGCGGCCATATAGCTCCTGTAAATAAATAAATACATGCAAACATAGATACGTGGCATAAGCCTGAAACTTGTCTAGATTTGCTCAAGCTATGCTAAATTTGGATTTTGTGTAACATCTGAAAATGATCCTTTGAATTAGAGAAAGATGCCTCTTGATATGTAATGGGCTGGCAGGCTATCCACTAGCTATTTGCCAATAACAAATGATAAATAACTGCTGAATATTATAGTCACTCACAGGAGTCCCTTTACAACTAGACACTGTGTTAGAGATTCTAGCATGGAATTTAATTCGACGCTTTCATGGACAGTCTGTGCTTGTTTTCGAGTCTTTTTCAGGGTCAGAAATGATGCAATATCAGTCTCTATGGTGACCGTTTTGATTTTTATTTTAAGCTTGAGTTCTTGCTTGAGAACAAAGTTGCATCTCTGAGAAGAATGAAATTCAAAAATCAGGTGTTTAAAAAACAATGCCACAATAATAAAGCAACATTAATTAGTACGGTATCTAAGAAAACAGGCCATAATTATAAGTGACTTGGCATGCTTCAGAGTAGTCAATTATATTTTATAAAATAGTAAAAAGAACATGTTAAAAATGGACAAAGAGGATCTTCACTGGCAGGGTATTCCAAAAATTTGGTACCCCTGATAAGAAGGCCCTGTCCCTCATTGGAACAGAGGACAGGCCTTCCAGGGCTAAAATTAAAGGGTACACATTTTTAAAATGTGTTGTGAATGACCTAGGTCAGTGTTTTCCAACCTTGGCAACCTTAAGAAGTGTGGATTTCAACTCCCAGAATTGCCTAGCCAGCATGCTGGCTGGGGAATTCTGGGCGTTGAAGTACACATCTCTTAAAGTTGTCAGGGTTGAGAAACACTGACCTGGGTCATCTAGACTTGAAAGAAACACTGTGGCTGAGGCATTCAGTTGTTCCATTTATGCTTCGTACTCTGACTGTTAGGGTTCCAACTCAGGTTATTGTGCGTTGGGTTGGGAACTGGATTTAGTGGGATTTTCTCGTAATTCCTGTTCTAGTCTTGATGGAGATTAAATTTTATTACTAGTTTTTAAGCAACTTTATAACACTTCTAAATTTCTTTTCTTTTTTTGGTTTAAGATTTGGAATGAGCGGTCTTTTAACTGCAAATATATCAAGGTATGTCAACTACTATCCTTTTCTTATTTAACCAAGTAGTTCTGGCTTTAACATGGAACAAAACCATGCAGCAGAGCAAGAGTGTAGGCTTACTTTACTGCAGCTAAACAACTGATTATGAGTTGCATGACTTGATGTGTACTAAAAATGTACTTCCATTTGTAGCCTCCATGCTGATTTAGATTTGCTTGCTTTCCTCTTTACTAGTAACATCTGAGTCATTTTGTATTGTCCATATAACACTGACTGGAAATTGAAAGTAAAATGTAATGATGTTCATTTTTTGGTGACATTTGAGTTGAAATATTTTTAATTTGGATGAGATTGTTACCTTGTCTTGGTGCTAGAGATTGAGCACCTCAATGATGCCATGAGCTAAACCGTGAAGGGACACCCAAGACGGGAAGGTCATGGCAGAGAGGTCAGACTAAATACGATCCCTGGGGAAGGTAACGGCAACCAACCCCAGTATTCTTGCTGTGAAAACTAAATGGATCAGTACAACCAGAGATATGTTGGTATACCATTGGAAGATGGGACTCCCAGGTCGGAAGATGGTCAAAATGCTACTGGGGAGGAACAGAGGATAAGTTCAACTAGCCCCAGATATGATGACGCAGCTAGCTCAAAGCCGAAAGGACGGCTAGTGGCCGACGGTGCTGGTGGTGAACGACGAATCCAATGTTCTAAAGATCAACACACCATAGGAACCTGGAATGTAAGATCTATGAGCCAGGGCAAATTGGATGTGGTTATTGGTGAGATGTCAAGATTAAATATAGACATTTTGGGTGTCAGTGAATTGAAATGGACTGGAATGGGCCATTTCACATCAGTTGACCACCAGATCTACTACTGTGGACAAGAACACAGAAGAAATGAAGTAGCCTTCATAATTAATAATAAAGTGGCTAAAGCAGTGCTTGGATACAATCCAAAAAACGATAGAATGATCTCAATTCGAATTCAGGGTAAGCCATTTAACATCACAGTGATCCAAATATACGCCCCAACCACAGATGCTGAAGAAGCAGAAGTAGATCAGTTCTATGAGGATCTGCAGCACCTACTGGATAATACACCAACAGGAAATGTTATTTTCATTACAGGAGACTGGAATGCTAAGGTGGGTAGTCAAACGACACCTGGAATTACAGGCAAGCATGAGACGAACAAAATGAAGCGGGACATAGGCTGATAGAATTTTGCCAAGACAACTCACTGTGCATAACAAACACTCTCTTCCAACAACCTAAACTACGACTTTATACATGGACTTCACCAGATGGTTGACACCAAAATCAGATTGACTACATCCTTTGTAGCCAAAGGTGGCAGACATCTATACAGTCGGTAAAAACAAGACCTGGAGCTGACTGTAGTTCAGATCACGAACTTCTTATTGGACAATTTAGAATCAGACTAAAGAGAATAGGGAAGACCCACAGATCAGTTAGATATGAGCTCACTAACATTCCTAATGAATATGCAGTGGAGGTAAAGAATAGATTTAAGGGACTAGATTTAGTAGATAGGGTCCCGGAAGAACTATGGACAGAAGTTCGCAACATTGTTCAGGAGGTGGCAACAAAAAACGTCCCAAAGAAAAAGAAAACCAAGAAGGCAAGATGGCTGTGTGCTGAGACACTGGAAGTAGCCCAAGAAAGAAGGAAAGTAAAAGGCAACAGTGATAGGGGGAGATATGCCCAATTAAATGCAAAATTCCAGAGGTTAGCCAGAAGAGATAAGGAATTAATTTTAAACAAGCAGTGCGTGGAAGTGGAAGAAGACAATAGAATAGGAAGGACAAGAGACCTCTTCCAGAAAATTAGAAACATCGGAGGTAAATTCCAGGCAAAAATGGGTATGATCCAAAACAAAGATGGCAAGGACCTAATAGAAGCAGAAGAGATCAAGAAAAGGTGGCAAGAATATACGGAAGATCTGTATAGGAAGGATAATAATATCAGGGATTGGTTTGATGGTGTGGTCAGTGAGTTAGAGCCAGACATCCTGAAGAGTGAGGTTGAATGGGCCTTAAGAAGCATTGCTAATAACAAGGCAGCAGGAGACGACGGTATCCCAGCTGAACTGTTTAAAATCTTGCAAGATGATGCTGTCAAGGTGATGCATGCCATATGCCAGCAAATTTGGAAAACATAAGAATGGCCATCAGATTGGAAAAAATCAACTTATATCCCCATACCAAAAAAGGGAAACACTAAAGAATGTTCAAACTATCGAACAGTGGCACTTATTTCACATGCCAGTAAGGTAATGCTCAAGATCCTGCAAGGAAAACATCTATTTCTGTTTTATTGACTATTCTAAAGCCTTTGACTGTGTGGACCATAACAAATTGTGGCAGGTTCTTGGTGGTATGGGGATAAGGGGCGCGGTGGCTCAGCGGGTTAAACCACTGAGCCGTTAGACTGCCGACCATAAGGTTGGCAGTTCGAAACCGCGTGACTAGGTGAGCTCTCGTCACTTGCCCTAGCTCTCTGCCAACCCAGCGATTCGAAAGCTAATATAGCAAGTAGATTAATGGGTACCACTCACGTGGGGCAATTTGCGGGCGTCCAGCGGAGAGTCGTCCTCGATTCCAAAAAGACCTGGAAGAGCGGTGATGTCGGCGGAGGACGACGGAGGACGACGGATCCGGAGACACCAACTTCCTGGACGTCAGCAGCCGGCTCGGAGCGAGGCATTCTGGGACTTGCAGTCCAATGCCTTCAGCGGAAGAGCCGGTTCCCTCCCTCTCTCCTTGTCGCGCGGGTATAATATATGATGTATAATTTGATGTATAAATTAATGTATACGGATGTTGTAAGCCGCCTAGAGCCCTCCAGTAGGGAGGGGATAGGCGGGGTATAAATAAGATTAAATTAAATAAATAAATACCAAGTCATCTTGTCTCCCTCCTGAGGAATCTGTATAACAACCAAGTAGCAACGGTAAGAACAGACCACGGAATAACGGACTGGTTTAAGATTGGGAAAGGAGTACGGCAGGGTTGTATACTCTCACCCTACCTATTCAACTTGTACGCAGAACACATCATGCGACGTGCTGGGCTTGATGAATCCAAGGCTGGAGTTAAAATCGCTGGAAGAAACATTAACAATCTCAGATATGCAGATGATACTACTTTGATGGCTGAAAGCGAGGACGAGCTGAGGAGCCTTATGACGAAGGTGAAAGAAGAAAGTGCAAAAGCTGGGTTGCAGTTAAACCTCAAAAAAACCAAGATTATGGCAACCAGCTTGATTGATAACTGGCAAATAGAGGGGGAAAACGTGGAGGCAGTGACAGACTTTGTATTCCTAGGCGCAAAGGTTACTGCAGACGCTGACTGCAGCGAGGAAATCAGAAGACGTCTACTTCTTGGGAGGAGAGCAATGACAAATCTTGATAAAATAGTTAAGAGCAGAGACATCACACTGACAACAGAGGTCCGCATAGTTAAAGCAATGGTATTCTTCCTAGTAACCTATGGCTGCGAGAGCTGGACCATAAGGAATGCTGAGTGAAGGAAGATAGATACTTTTGAACTGTGGTGTTGGAGGAAAATTCTGAGAGTGCTTTGGACTGCAAGAAGATCAAATCAGTCCATACTCCAGGAAATAAAGCCAGACTCCTCACTTGAGGGAATGATATTAAAGGCAAAACTGAAGTACTTTGGCCACATAATGAGAAGACTGGATACCCTGGAGAAGTTGCTGATGCTGGGGAAGGTGGAGGGCAAAAGGAAGAGGGGCCGACCAAGGGCAAGATGGATGGATGATATTCTGGAGGTGACGGACTCAACCTTGGGGGAGCTGGGGGTGGCGACAGCCGACAGGAAGCTCTGGCGTGGGCTGGTCTATGAAGTCACGAAGAGTCGGAAGCGACTGAACGAATAAACAACAAGCCACTAGTGTCTGCTCACCATACTACTGGCTCAGAAGGCAGTATCCTGGTCCCAAATTGTTTAGAACCTTGAATGTCATAGCTAGAAATGTGATCTGGGCTTAGTAGCTAATTAGCAGCCAGTACAGTAACTTAGCCATGTTAGTTGCCTCACTTTACAGCTGAGTTATTGCATCCTACAGCAGCTGCAGCTTTTGGACCAAGCATAAGAATAGTTTCACACAGAGTACATTAGAGTGGTCTATGGATGAGGTTTCCAGCTCATGAGCAGTTGTAGCTGGATTGTTCCTCTTAAGAAAAAGCACCTAGGTGGTATATTATCCAGTTGACATTAAGCACTCTTAGCCATGGAGAGTACTTGGGCCTTTAGTGACAATGATAAATCTAGGAACTTTTCAGCACTATAGAAAAGAAGGCATAATAATCATTTCTTTATAATATTCATGTGTCACTTAATTGAATGTTTAGCTTGAAGGATGTTATAGAACTTAATCTTGAAGAGATTAGGGTTTAAAAAAGTAGGCTAGGGTTTAAAAGAAGTATTTCCTATTTTAATTAGATACACATTTCTGTTTTACAACACTTGTACACTTAAATTTGACTGTATTAGTGTTATATTTCTGGTCTGGAACTGAATTTGTTATTTGCTCTTGAAAATACACTGTTTAGCATACTTGTCTAACTTGCTAGGGTTCATCAACTTTATGGCCAATTTAGATAAGGTTTAGTGCTGATTTAAAATAATAAGGCTATGGAATATGTAAAGAGGGTGAATATTTGATAGTGAGTGACTGGACTTGAAGGCTATAGGCAGATGCCCAGTTCCTGAGGGGAGATCTTTGTAAGCTGAAATGTGTGGGAAAGCTTTACTATTTAAATTTTTAGTAATTTAAATTGCAGCTGCTCCAGAATGTGGCAGCAGGTATGGACAATGGCATCTCTTGAAGTCACCCTTGGTTGAACTAACTATACTGATTGCCATTTGCTTTATGAATGCAATTTAAGGTGCTCACTGTGGTGTACAAAGTTTCTTACATGATCCCATATTTCTTTAGACCTTCAGGTCTACAACACCTCTTGCAGGTTGCACCACAGGTACATCTACAATTGACAGTAAATTCTCCTTTCTCTGTAAAGGGCCTTTTATTTTAGAACAAACTTTCATTGGAGTTGAGGCAGGGCTACACTGCCCAGAGCCATTTGGGAATGGGTGGTGTAAATAATTTGCAACTTTAGTTATACAGTATATTGGTCATATACTGGTAGTCCTTGCTTACTGACCACTCGTTCAGCGAGCGTTTGAAGTTGTGACAGGGATGAACGAGTGGTACTTATGACCAGTCTTCAAAAGCCCGCCTGTTGCAACACCCCCAAGGTCATGTGATTGCAATCGGGGCACTTGGCAACCGGCTTGCACGTAGACGGTTGCAGTGCCCCATGATCACTTGATCGCCATTTGCAACCTTCCCTGTCGGCTTCCCATTCCCCTGGACAGAGTTGGTGCACAGTCTGGGGGTCCTCCTGGACTCTGGCTTCTGCTCATGGAGCAGGTGGCAGCCGTGGCTAGGGGGGCTTTCCATAGATTCATCCTGGGCACCAGTTGCACCCATACCTGGACTGGGAGGCCTTCCTCATGGTCACTCATGCCCTAGTCAATGCACTCTACATGGGGCTACCCTTGAAGATCACCTGGAAACTTCAACTTCTCCAGAATGCAGTGGTGTGTGAGGTTGGGGTGTGCCACGGTTTGCCTGTGTACTGTAACACTGCTTCTGTGTGAACTGTACTGGCTCCCAGTTTTTTTCCAGGTTCAATTCAAGGTGTTGGTTATCACCTTTAAAGCCCTGTATGGCATGGGGCCAGGTTATTTGAGGGACCGCCTCTCCTTGAGGACATGTACCTGCCCCACTAGATTGGATTGCATAGAGTGGGCTCACTCTAGGTCTCGTCTCTTAAATGTTGTCATCTGGTGGGACCTACGAAGTGAACCTTTTCTGTAGCTGTGCCTGTCCTGTGGAACAGCCTCCCCCTAAGATACAGAGGACACCTACCCTCCTTGCCTTCTGGAAGGCCATTAAGACCTGGCTTTTTCCACAGGTGTCGGAGCAGTATGGGAGGTGAGCCCAACAATGTGTTTTTCAGAAGATAATGTTATGGTATTTGGTGGTCTTATTTATAATCAACTAAATAAAATCTAAATGTATTAATATTAGGTAAAATTAAGACAAAAAGGGGGGATCCTGGACATTTGTGCCATAGATAAAACAACTTCCTCCCAAATTATCCCAATTTCATTAAGTATTTTTTTAAGTTTCTTTGTCTAAAGAAGATTAATTGAAATGTTGATAAACAACACATATCAACAGTCAACTTCAGTAATTCATGTATTGATTTATATCCTTCTAGTGTTGTTCATAAAAATGATTTTTACTAATTTGCACCTGGGCAAAAAAAATAAATATTTTAATAGATTCAATAGACCAGTGTTTCTCAACCTTGGCAGCTTTAAGGGTGGACTTCAACCCCCAGAATTTCTCAGCCAGCAAGGGACTGTACAGGAAGGCTAAGACTACTTTTATTGAGAGTGGCTATAATAACAAAATCTTGCAAGTCTGATTGTGCTGTGCCTCCTTCCCTTGGTATGCCCATGTGAATTAGGGAGGTATGTGTCTGAGCCACCTATGCATACACGTAGTCCTCGCTTACTGACCACTCGTTCAGCAACTATGCAAACTTAAAAGGGCGCTGAAAAATGAGACATGACTGGTCCTTGAAGTTGCAGCTGTTGCAGCATCCCCGCAGTCATGTGATTGCAATTCAGGCACTTGGCAACCGGCATGCATTTATGATAGTCACAGTGTTCTGCAGTCGCATGATCGCCATTTGTGACCTTCACAGCCAACTTCCAACAAGCAAAGTCAATGGGGAAGCTGGCAGGAAGTTGCAAGTCGCGGTCACGTGACATCACGCTTAACAACCTGCGCTGATTCACCTAATGACTGCAGCCAGAACTGATGTCGTAAGTTGGCATGGTCACGTGACATCGCGGTTAATGATTGCACCGCTTAGTGACAAGAGTTGCCAGTCCCAATTGTGGTTGGTAAGTGAGGACTACTTGTACTTTCTGCTTGTTTTGGATTTAAGCCATGTTTTCCTCCTCATTGCTTTGGTAACAGATCTGGTGTATATCTGTCAAGGTCATCTTCCTAACTCTCTACATCTGGGGATATAGCCAAGCGAACATGTGTGCCCTTGACAGGCAATAATCGCTCAAAAGTCACATTGTCAGTCCTTTGACTTTCAGAGCAAAATGGGGTAAAAGTAGGAAAATTCACATCATTTGAGTTTGTGTCATCTGGAGTTTGAGTAGGTAGCATATAAATGCTGGTAATAAAAATAAATAAAATGTTCGAACTCCTGTATTACATATATCTCCAGTAGAATTCAACAGTAACTTGATATTAATACCTTTAATTTACAAAAAGTTGCCAATACCTTTGCAAAATTAACTAATAAGTTAAGTACATAGAATTTTTAAGCTGTCATTTATAAAAATAATAAAGGCGGGATAAAAATAAATAAATAGTTATTCTCGTTTGCTTTGTTAAGGTTTAGGAAAGTGTACATGATTTGTAGCAAGACTTTTTTGTTGAGGTAGATCACTCTCTTAGCAATCATCACTTGCTCTGTAATATGGCTTACAGTCTATGAAAAACTTCTATCTTGCTTAAAATGGAAATTTATTAGATAGTAAATAAAATAAGGCTTAATATGTCTGGGGAACTTCTGTGTAGAACACTAATTGTGATTTAGTTTATTTTCTAAATTAAAGGAAGATTCTTAAAGAATTCTAAAATTCTTGAGTTCAAGCTGTGCTTCTTATTGATCAGGTTAGTAAACTGATGTTCTGTTGATTAAAAACTCTAGTAATTTCATTTAAATTGGTAATATCTGTTGCACTGTTGCCAGGATTGGTATTAAATTGGTATTACATTCATATTAAATGGTTAGCGTTCAAGTTCTAAAATAAGAATGGATTATGGTTAGGTGATGTTGGTATTGATGGCATCTGAGTACCCTTCGACCTAGTTCATGTAGCCCATACTTTTTTTTTCTGGTCACTCATAAAATGGATTTGGGGGAATACATCAGTAGGTTTCAGTCTCAAGTGCTACCTAAATTTCTTCAGGTGCATCTTGGAATCACTGCCCCTTTGTCTGGCTGTGATCTGTGTATTAAGTAGCCAGTCTCATACAAGTAACATTGTTTCTTATTAATTGATTCTAACCAAAAAAATATACAGTTCCTACTGAGGACTATGGAATCTAGGCAAGCCAACAGCGTATGATTTTAGCTTTTTAACATTTCATTTTAGAACTAGATTTCCTTGCCCTCTTACTCCCTATTTGTTCTTTTAAGGTAATATCATGCTCCTTAGTTGATGAAAATTAAACTTCAAGTAATATTATCTGTTACCAAGGTACTTCGCAAAACTTTGGACAGAGTGGGTTTAAAGACCATTGGCATCATTGCTGCGGATGGAAATTGGGACATTGCCAGTCAAATGCTAGTCGATCCTTATCTAAATGATGCTGTTGAGATAGTGGGGTAAGTGTGGAAATACAGAGGAACAGTGATTCCTCTACTGTATTTAAAGCTTTGTATTAATTAGAATTTGGATGCAAGCTTGACTATTCTGCTCTTCTTATGCATGGGCTATAGTACCATTCATTTCCAGTTCTGCACCTGACACTGGGCAGCAGTTCTTACTTCCTTCTGACCATTGCTGTAGCTTAATATGATACCCACATCCTTCTGCTATCTTCTATAGCTATTGGACTCTTCTTTTACATAGTATATTCCATAGGTGCTTCCCAAATAGTTACTTCCTCTCCTATGAGTACCCTGCGAACCTAAGGCTTCATATCTGTAATAGAATTCTCAGTACCTCCACTTTGTGAGGATCCTTAGGGGAAACTTTGACAATTGGTGGCATAAAATCTAAGAGTTGTTGATATGCTCATATATATAGGATTGTGTGGAATGTTGGGGCTTCCAGTGAGGATTCATGGCGAACTAGACATCTCTGAAGGAGTGGGGATGTCTTTGGGGCAGAGATCGGTGGCCAGGCAGCAAATTCTGGCCACCAAGGTCTCTCTGGAAAAAGGAGAGATCGTGAGATTTCCCACTTGCACTCCAGACAGCTGCTCCTCATGAGTAGACTCAGGAACTGAGTTTTTTGCAGTCGGCTTGTGAGTTGAGTGGCTGGAAGTCAAGGGATTTCAATCAAGCTCACAGCCATAATGTAGCCTAAATGGACATAAGGTTCGCACAAGACTCATTTCTTAACCACTTCCGGATGAAATTAATTTACAGCTAAAGAGAGATTTTATGAGCAGCAGGATAAGAAAATTGCACTTGGTGAGTTCTTTTTTTCTGGATTACAAAGGAATAAAGGAAAAAATGGTTTTAAAGACTTAAAAGCTTTTGGCAAAAAGCTTAACAAGGAGTCAGTGTAAGAAAGTTTAAAACAGATAAAGGGGACAGTTATTTTGAAAGATTATTTTTTGGTAAGAGTGCTTTTGAACAAATTGGAAATAAATTAGACTAACAAACCAGACCTTTGTGGGAATGTTTTTTGTTTACTATTAAAGAGTGCAGACAATTGGTGGATTTTACAAAACAAAAGATAAAGGTAATATGAGCCAGACTGTGATGCTGAGTGTAACTATGGAAATGTTGATTGTGATGCTACTGTAACTACGAGTGCCACTTGAGACGAAAGTATTAAGGGCACAGGAAAACAAAACGGAAAAAAAGGGGGAAGCTTGCCTTTTATTTTTTCCTTGTTTGAGACGCTTTTATTTTTGGATTCTAATATCATAATGGCAACCATCAGAAAAGTAGCAAGAATGGAGGGGGGGCGGGAGAGGATCGCTAGAGCAACCTGCAGAGAGAGGAATTACACCAGATTTGTTTCAGAAATTGAGCAACTGGGCAGTAAGTTAGTTGAATCACTTGATACTAAATTGACAGCTTTTGAAAAAAGAATGGATGCAAGACTTCAAAAGCTGAAAGAGGAGATGAAAGAGGAAGTTAAGAAGATGGAAAGCTCTGTAAAACAAGTATCTGGAGATGTAAATCAAATAATGACAAAGTGGAAATTTTGGAGAGTAAGACAGAAGTTATAGACAGAGAGTTGGAAATAGAATTTGATAATCTGGCTCTGTTGGAATTGAGAGAGAAGGAATTTTGTTTGAGATTTAGAGCAATCCCAGAAGATTCTGGTGAAGATATTAGAGAAAAGATTATTAAAGTCTTACCAATTTTTTTGGATTGGGATGAGGTGGATACAGAGGCAGAAATTGATAAAGTATATGGAATAAATACAAGATTTGCAAGATAAACGTTCCAAGGGATGTTTTGGTGCACTTTGTCAGGAAGAAGACAAGGGATCAAGTTTTGCAGCAGTATTTTAATACAAGACTGAAGATTGATAATACAGATATAATTGTTCTTAAAGAAATTCCTATTAGAATTTTGTATAAGAAAAGAGTATTCTTTTTTGACTGAGAGATTAAAGCAGAAAAATCCAATTTTTATGGGACAAATTGGAAGGTGTGATTTTTACTTTTAAACAGCAGAAGTTTTGATTGAATTCTGTCCAAAAGGCAAGGGAATTTCTAGAAAAACTCAAACAGGAATTGGAGGAGATTCAAATGGAGGTGTCAGAGGAGACCACACAAAAACTCCAATATTCCTTTTAAAAAATATTTAACAAAAATTGTGTGCGTGTGTAGGATTGTGTGGAATGTTAAACATTACTGATTATCTCTAAGGAAGTGATTGCTTGGCCTTTTCGGTAATGGTGGTGTACTATAGCTTTAGAATACTTTTCCTGTGGAAATCTGTTGGGATCTTGCTTTGCTTTTTCTCTTAAGTTTTAAGTTTTACTACTCCATTTTTTAAATTTTATATTGCTGATTTACTGTTTATTTGTGATGGTATATTTAATGCATGTCATTTCACTTTTTGATCTGTAACTTAGTTGCTCTGAACATCGGAAATGCAGGACTGTGCTATACATTATACATTTAAATGTCCCCTTCCCAAAGTGAACACATTGCCTGGAAATCATTACTGACAATTTTAATGTCTGATTTACTAAACAGTATCATCTAACATTATTCTCACTTCTTTGTTTTTATGGCTATCTAATGACTTGTCTGATGATAAGTTAAGTGTCCAGCATTAATTAACTAATTGACTAAGCTAAAAACCATTGGACAGTAGCTACAGTTGGCTTAATTAGATCTTCTAGGCCACTTGGATTTTATATTTATATTTATGTTTATCTTGGTAATTTTATAGCGATATTTTAGATGTTATTTATGCTCATTGTTTTAATGTCCTTATTGTTGTAAACCACCCAGAGTCTTTTTGGGGGAGATGGGAGGTGGCAAAATTCAAAAAATAAATAAAAATAAATAAATAATTGTAGATTCATCCAACAGAGTTATTGATCAGCTTAGGAAAGTTACATATATACCTACAAGTGCCATTGTTCAGTGGATAAATTCTTTTAAAACATTTAAAATGGAACCATTTTTGATTTCTATTAAAAATGAGTTTTATGAGAAATGATGGCAATTTGTTAAATAATAACCACAAAATTTATACTCGAATGGACTAATGCTGAAGATTGCTGTGGATCATGAAGTTTGTAGTTTAATTTTCTGCTCTTTCTTAAGAATTAAGAATAGAAACAGAAACTTAGAAACTTTAGTTGTGGGAATGCTTCTAAGGCTAAATCCAAATTCTGGCTATTTTGCTGTTGGCTGCTTGTTTGAAGTTTGTGATATTCAAGATTTCCTTACTCTCACCCTCATCTTATTTATTCTCCCTCCTAATAGATTGATCTATCTATCTATCTATCTATCTATCTATCTATCTATCTATCTATCTTGGTGTAATGGTGTAAGATGCTGGCCTAGAAACCAGGAGACTGTGAATTCTAGGTCTCCCTTAGGCATGAAAGCCAGCTGGGTGACTTTGGGCCAGTTACTCTCTCTCAGCCCAACCCATCTCATATGGTCGTTGATGTGGGGAAAATAGGGGGCAGGACTATTAGGTATATTCACCACATTGAATTGTCCAAATATATATTAAAAAGGCAGAATAGAAATCTAATAATAATTATCTACCTGTCTACCTACCTCAAAGAAAAGGTAAAGAGAAGGATGAACTATTTTGTACTGTTCTTCTTTCTCTCTCGTCCAAAGCAGAATGTATAAGAAGTCTCACCAGATCAGTGTTTAGGGAGTTGCTGAAGCTGACACCACCTCTGTCAAACTCCCAAGTGGCATTGCTATCATTGCCATTTGCAGCTGTTAGAATTATTGCGGCTGACAATTGTTTCCCCATTCATGGGGCAGACATCACTGCCTCTAGATGGCAGGGTGACTCTCTTCTGATCTCCCAAAATGCAGTGCCCTCCTTTGGCATTGCATTTGAGGAAAGTTAAAATAGCAACTTTTTCATTGGCAGTCTACATAGCTATTTGGCTCCCATCAAGACCACCATTTGCTACTAAGTATCTATAATCTCATAATTCTATGTTATTACTAACATAGAAACAACAAATGGCTAACAGGTAAGCTGAAATGAAGGCATAATTTGATTTGTTCTGTTTAACCATTGTTTAAACCATAGTAGATTAATAGGGGCATGGTGGCTCAGTGGGTAAGACGCCAGGCTTGTTGATCGGAAGATCGCAAGTTCGGAGGTTCGAATCCCTAGCCCTGCGTGCGGAGTGAGCTCCCGCACTAGCCCCAGCTCTTGCCAACCTAGCAATTCAAAAGCATGCAAATGCAAGTAGATGAATAGGTACCACTTCGGTGGGTAGGTAACAGCGTTCCACGCATGCCATGCGGCCACATGACCGTGGAAGCGTCTTCGGACAACGCTGGCTCTTCGGCTAACAAACGGAGATGAGCACCGGCCCCTAGAGTCGGACACGACTGCACAAATGTGCAGGGGGAACCTTTACCTTTACCTTTTAGATTAATAAGAGGGATATCTAAGAAAGATACATTTATTTGGTGTTCATTTACCTTCATTAAAAAAAGACAAACTTTGATGTACTTCACTATTTGTGTATATTACAGACATTACACTAGTAGAGAAACACATTATATGTATGTAGCTTGAATCATGTCAACTGGATTTCTATTTTCTTAGTGGAAACGTTTCGCTCCTTATCCAAGGAGCTTCTTCAGTCTGAGCAAAGTTGGTAAGGGAATCCTAAATATGTTCCTAGGTAGCTGTGTGACCTTACACCTGGGGCTAGGTCATGGTTATATTGAGATGTAATTTTTAAGTCCTTTTATCATCTAATGGAGGGTCGTTAAAATCACCATGCTGCTGTTGAGCTTCTGAAATGGTCTTAATCTTCCTAGGCACAGAAGACAACACGGGGAGGAAGATGGGGGAGAGTTTGTGCCTGAGGCCCCCACCTCTATTCAAGGAAGGATTTTCCAAGTTGGCATAAATGGATTCCTTGACCCCTCTCTCAAACCACCTATCTTCTCTGTTCTTTGAGAGAGGGGTCAAGGAATCCATTTATGCCAACTTGGAAAATCCTTCCTTGAATAGAGGTGGGGGCCTCAGGCACAAACTCTCTCCCATCTTCCTCCCCGTGTTGTCTTCTGTGCCTAGGAAGATTAAGACCATTTCAGAAGCTCAACAGCAGCATGGTGATTTTAACGACCCTCCATTAGATGATAAAAGGACTTAAAAATTACATCTCAATATAACCATGACCTAGCCCCAGGTGTAAGGTCACACAGCTACCTAGGAACATATTTAGGATTCCCTTACCAACTTTGCTCAGACTGAAGAAGCTCCTTGGATAAGGAGCGAAACGTTTCCACTAAGAAAATAGAAATCCAGTTGACATGATTCAAGCTACAGACAATTCCACCTGGATGACTGAGAACCTTCATAGACATTATATGTATACATGTGCAATTATAAAAAATCTTCTCCAATTTTAAAATGCCAGTTTTCGTAAATACCATTGATTGGGTTTATAGCATCTTTTTACTATGTAAACAAAATACTTTTTTTTCTGCTTAGAAGCCATTTTCTTTTCTACAAGTTCCAGAATGCAGTAGGGTATTAAAAGTTTCTAGAATTCACCTGTTTCCATGTTATCTTAGCTGCTGTTTTTTAGAGTGCTATGTACCTTTTCTTGACCTTTACGCTATCTCATTCAATTCCAGTATTTTAGTATTTGTCAAACCAAGTCTCAGATTATTTTGTCACAGTCTATATGCACCCTATAAAGTTGGCTCAAATTGCAATTTTGTGGGTAATCTCAGGTCTTGAATCTTATTCTGGGTCTCTTCTGATAGCTTTGCAGAGAATTGGCAGTGTTTATTCAAAGATGGCTAATGGTCTTCAATCAATTGGTGTACAAGAGTTAAGATGCTCTGTGATTTGTAATGATATTATTTTCATAATCTACATTGCAATTTGTTCTGCCAAGTGTCCAAGCAGTGATCAGGTGCTCAGACAATTGGTTCTTTTAGATCCAGAGACAATAAGCACACCAGTGAACAAAGAGATTTTAAGCTTTATTATTAACTTAAGCAAACAGATTTAAACATAAACATAGTTTAGGCAGATTAAACAGATGCATAAACAGCATAACATAAAGAAAGAAAGAGAGGGCATGCTGCGGACCCCGTTGGTAAGGGAATTTTCTGGGAGTCTAGAAGGCGGGCCTTCTCTGCGGTGGCACCCGCCCTTTGGAACATTCTACCCCTGGAGGTGAGGCAGGCCGCATCGCTCCTGGCCTTCAGAAAGAACTTAAAGACCTGGTTCTGCCGCCTTGCTTGGGATGGGGGGGGGAACAGTTCCTCCTGGGGATGGCTGGTGCCATAGAGCCCTTTTAAACACAAGTTCATCACCTCTTGGATTTTATATTTATTCTAATTATGATTGTATTATATGTTATTTTAATTGTTTGATTTTTTTTGTAAACTGCCCAGAGTCCCCCTAGGGGGAGATGGAGCGGTGATATAAATCGATAGATAGATAGATAGATAGATAGATAGATAGATAGATAGATAGAAAACATACCAAGCAAGTTGATACCCAATCTCCCATAGTCTGTCAGGAACCCCTTAATAAAGACAGTGGAGATACCCCAGGGCGGCTCAATTTCCACAGCACCCAGCACTCAGGTCTGTGCAGAAGCTCCCAAATTCAAAAGGCAATCCTAAGATTTTTATCAAAGTCTGGCCCTAAAATCTCGTGACCCTGTTTCCGTGGTATAGAGGCTGCAGGATCTGACCTTGACTGGATAGTTCCCAGGGTCTGGAGATTCACCCGTTTAATCCAAGAGCCTGAGAAGCTATACGGATAAGCTAGTGCTTAACAAAAACAATCTTGGGGTTTTCTCTCCCCCCCCCCCATTTCAAACAGAAATAAAAAACAAGCCAGCTAAACATTAGTATAACTCAAAATAAAATGTAAGCTTCTTCGTGTGAAGGAGAAAAATCAAAATATGTCACTTAAACTCCGCGAAATAACAATGGTCTTCCACGTTGCCACTGCACAATTTCATCGCAGATCTTTGTTACACTGCTAAGTAAATACTGGTGGGGAAATTCAATTAACTTCTTTCATTTAGAACATTGCTTCCATCAGTGGGAGAGAGAAGAAGTTATTTTCTCTTCCTCTGCCTCCACCGCACTCCCCATGCATCCTTAGCATCTGTTCTGCGTGTTGGGAGCATCTTCTGGGGTACATTCAGGAGAAGAACATTCTGTTGTGTGAGCAGACACTGGATCTTGCCCTGATTTGTTTATTCTTCTACATGTTCTTATCCTGGCATCTGAAAAGGCAGCTATTTGCCTACAAAAGACTTTTTAATCTTGCTGCAGGAGATATTCCTTGGTTATGTTTGGGGAATGAGGCCTGCCTCTTTGTTTCCCCTGCCTGTCCATGGAGTTCTTCTATGAGCTTTGTCCACTTGAAACTTTTAGAACCGAAGCAATTTACTGAAGACCGTGGCATCTTGCTCTATTTTTCCCTTCGGCATACACGTGGCTGCAGGTATTGTAACTTCACATTAATGCAGAGGTCATACAGAGAGAAAATACCTGTTTTGTATCTAGACTTCAGCTAAATAAATTGCACAATTTGGCATTTTAAATATTTATTTCTTACAAATGGGGAAAATGCTACTTTTTTTGTCTCTTTCTTTTGAAAGACTTTAAGATACGCTTTGGATAAACAAGAGCTTCAGCGGGTGCGGATCGTAGCCAGCGATGACCTCTGGGAACCAATATCCTTTTTCATGCTTGTTGACTCTGAGCTCCATGAAGCAGTCGATATTATTGGGTAGGGCATCTTTTCAAAGCTGATGCTTTTCTCATAACCCCTTGTGGTCACTTCTGATAGGCAAATGATTTTTGAAAAAAAATCTTTCTGGAATATTAAGTAGCTACAATCTTTAGACTCATGAGCTTTCAAAGTGTCAAATGACATGCGCAAATATGACCGCACCCATTACAGTCTTTTTTATTAATTAATTTATTATTTTGTTTGATTTCTTGTCTTTTTGTCCACAATGCATTCAGTGCAGTTGTCAGGAACTAGCAATTTTGCATAGGAAAGTAGAGGGAATGCTTCCGTTTTCTTTTCCACCTTCTGTTTCACCACTCAGGCTGCTTATTCCCTTGAGATTGTTATATAGGTAGTCCTCGAGTTACGATGGCAGTTGGGACTGGGATTGCCGCTGCTAAGCAATGTGGGCGTAAAGAGCGATGTCTCGTGACTGCATTGCTTAGTGATGGCAATCCAGGCAGTCCCGGTTGTCGTCGTAACCCCACAAGTGAGAAGCAGTGGGAGTCCCAGCTAAGGAGGGCCGGGGGTGCCACAGGGGGGTGGGGAGGCCCCGTGTAGACCCTGCATGAGTTGGGGGAGCGGGATGCTGCAGAGCAGCGTGAACACAGGAAGGGCGGGTGGAAGGAGGGCACGGTGCGTGCAAGTGAAGAAAGGCCAGGGGGGTTGGGGAGACTTACTTGAGTGACTTGTGACCTTCCCTGCCAGCTTCCCCGTTGACTTTGCTTGTGGGAAGCCAGCAGGGAAGTTCGCAAATGGCAGTCACATGACTGTGGGACGCTGCGACCAGTCGTAAGTGTGAGCTGGTTGCCAAGAACCTGAATTTTGTTCATGTGACTGCAGGGGCACTGCAACGGCTGGAACTTTGAGGATTGGTCGTTAAGTCCCTTCATTCAGCACTGTCATAACTTTGAAGAATTGCCAAACGAATGGACGTTAATGGAGGACTACCTGTATTCATGAGATTTAACTTAATTAGTTTCCCATAGGAAAAGGTTTCCACAGAAAAAGGAAGGGCTATTCTGCTGGCGTTAGAAGTGAAAGATTGAAAATCACCAGATGAACTCTGGGAAGGAGATCTGGGAGAGAACTTCATGGAGATGTGTAATGGCTGCTATCTAGGATGGCGGTAGACAGTTTCTGGCTGTTGAAGGTTAACTGTTGGTTTTAGGAAAATATATGGATGTCTGGTAACCCTAAAAGAGGCTAGGCAGTGTTACACTGCTAAAGCTTTGTTGTTTCTGACATCTTGGTTTGAGGGGAGTTTGAAGCCTCCTGAAGCAAAGGAGAGCAAGTCCAGGGAAGACCTGCCAAAGACCAGAGGAGGAGGAGGGTCTGCCTTTCACAGATGATCTCTGATGAAGGCTGAAGATGATGGAAGGAAAAAGGTTTTACCAGCCTGAGGGGGAAAAAAAACCCAGCTGCCAGCTTGATTGACAAAGGAAAACTGCTGGCCAGTATCTTTAAGCCTTCTATTAATTCTAGATAGTAAAGGGCAGAGGGTAGAATAATTAGATATACTCATAGGGTTGTACATATTAGAGAGCATTATAGCTTACAAACATATATCCATGAGATGGGTGGCCATATAAATTTGATAAATAAATAAATCTTATTCAGGAGTACAGAAAAAAAAATTAAGCTACAAGGTCTTTTTAATCTTAAGCCATTAAGTGGGCAGCAGAAACAAGGGGGACAGGAGATGACTTCGCTTGCATAGCTGTGAACAGTCTTGCTGAGGAATGTGGCTGGAAAATGAAAGTAATTGTTGTGCATCTCTAAATTATTTTGCATCTCTACATTTCAAAAGGAATTTAGACTCCTGTTTTAAGATACATAAATAAAAAGCACTGTGGCCATAGACATTTAGGTCTCTGAATTCTGCTCTATAATAATAAGAGAATGCTGGTAAAAAGGTAAAGGTTCCCCCTGCACATTTGTGCAGTCGTGTCCGACTCTAGGGGCCAGTGCTCATCTCCGTTTGTTAGCCGAAGAGCCAGCGTTGTCCGAAGATGCTTCCGTGGTCATGTGGCCGCATGACATGCGCGGAACGCTGTTACCTACCCACCAAAGTGGTACCTATTAATCTACTTGCATTTGCATGCTTTTGAATTGCTAGGTTGGCAAGAGCTGGGGCTAGTGCGGGAGCTCACTCCGCACGCAGGGCTAGGGATTCGAACCTCCGAACTTGCGATCTTCCGATTGACAAGCCTGGCGTCTTACCCACTGAGCCACCACGCCCCTAAGAATGCTGGCATATTGGTAAATAAGTGGAACCCGTGAAGTCCTTATTTTAAATTCTGTCTCTACTTTGATCTTACTAGACAGCCACAAGGAAAACTGAGGCTAAGACTTGCCAACTGTAATCCAGGGATTATCATAGTGATTTACCTTTCAGGATTTTTCAAAGATTTCTGAGTTTTAAAATGCTGAACATTCGTAAATGGTACCCTTTAAGTGCTATTCCTGAATTCATGGATGAACTCTTTTGTTTTCTATGTCATGGCTTTACTATTGCTGTAAATGTAAAAGCTAAGGGGAATAGATGGGATCAAAAAGATTGCTGGAGTGTCCTTGGAAGAGCTATGAGATATTATTTAAAACAAGTCAAGATAGTGCACATTTGTCCATATAGCCATCAAAAGTTGAAGCCCTGAAGAATACCACTATTAGAAAAGACACCACACCTTACATATTTTTCTAGAATGTTATTTAAATGCATATGGATTTTACTGGTTTTACTGTATTTTAATTTTTTAGTTTTATTGTAAACCGCCCAGAGTCCCTCTTTCGGAGGGAGATGGGTGGTGGCAAAATTTGATAAATAAATAAGTAAATATACATTAGAATTAAAATGCATACTTTTTTTCTGTCTAGGGCTCACTACCCAGGAACAGGAACAGTGAAAAGTGCCCAATTAACTCTAAAGAAACTCTGGTCTTCCGAAGACTACAGTACTTTCAACAATGAAGTGGGTGCTGGTTGCTGGGCTCGAATCCTGAACCAGAATTATGTAAATGGGAACATGACTGCGTATGTGTCAGCATGTCTGGTGATATAAAAGTGTATTTTATGACAATATATATGCGTGACTATAATACTGTGAAAGCCTTGCTTAACTCTTGGCAGTGGCAATTGGGTCAATATTTTTAACAAACGAAATCACTATGTGCATGAAACTTGGACCAATTAATTTTTTTCTAAAGCTGAAGTGACCATAAAAAGCATTTATTCTGCAGATATGCTCAGTTTCCCCTTGTAGGAGTGTTTCCTAATATATGACTTGAGAAATACTCATGTTGTGCTTGCTTGATTGATCTATATATAGTAGCTCTTGTGCTGAATTTAAATAGCTTGATTTTTGCTAAACCATTTATTTGCATAAACATCTGTGAAGCCCCCTCCCCTTCTATTTTTTGCGCCATTGCCATCAGCTGAAGAGTCTCAGAAGAGAGTGAAAGGCAGGCAGATACATATCAGTCCAAACTTAGTCTGTGTCAGCATTTCCAACTTTGGCAACCATCTCTCTCTCTCATTAATGATTGCTGCTGTTTCCTATAAGCTGATTCTGAAGACTTTGGATTATGAATAGTGGAATATAATTAATAATTTTCCTCCCTCTTTCTTATTCACTGTTCCTAGCACCATTGCTTGGAATTTGATAGCTAGTTACTATGAAAAATTGCCCTTTGGAAGGTGTGGTTTAATGACAGCACAAGAACCATGGAGTGGGCATTACACTGTGAATTCTCCCATATGGATCACAGGTACATTTTTAGTTAAATGTAAACTTTTCCAGTTCTTAAGTGCATGTTGAGCTGCTGCTTAAAATGTTACTGATTACTATAAACTGTTGTAGCATATTGAATATCCATTGTTTTGAATTGTAATACTTGTTGGAGTAGAGCAGAATACAAATCTTTGTAAATGAATAATAAATAGTTTCTTGCTAAAAATTATAAGGGAGTGTGCGTGGAATAAAACAGTTTGTTTCAACGTATGTGCAGGATTTTGCATGATTGGGGTAGCTTCCTAGGACTACTGTCAATTTGAAAAGATTTCAGACATTTTGTCTTGTCAAGATTGAGGTAGCATGCTCACTCTGTTTCCCTGTACAGATTTTTGGCTCAACCAGGTTTTGAATTCAAACTATAGATGTACTGATTCAATGCTTACATTTTAGTAAGCTCTCATGACGTTATGAAAAAAGTGTGTTGTATGAGAGCATAATGCTGTTCTTCCTGTACTGCTTAATCATTCAAAATACTTTTTCTTTCAGATGGTTGACAATCAGTACTCAGTATTGTAGGAAGTTACCCTTGTACCTTTGTTTGAGTTGTAACTATGTGTGGGCACTGCAGCCAGAGGAAGATGACCCTGCAAATGATTGCTTATTTGCAGGACAATTGAGCTATTTTCTTTCTTTATGTCATTTTGTGTTGACTTTATCCCATTCTTCTCTTGCTCTGCGCTGAAACCATTTTTTTTCTTTGTCAGGACAGCAGCTGGTTGTGTGCATATACATTTAACTTGTTGTTGTTGTTCAGTCATTTAGTCGTGTCCGACTCTTCGTGACCTCATGGACCATAGCATGCCAGGCCTTTCTGTCCTCCACTGTCTCCAGGAGTTTACTCAAATTCATGTTCATTACATTGGTGATGCTATCTAACCATCTCATCCTCTGCCGTCCCCTTCTATTTTTGCCTTCAGTCTTTCCCAGCATCAGGGTCTTTTCCAGTGAGTCCTCTCTTCTCATTAGGTGGCCAAAGTATTTGAGCTTCAGCTTCAGCATCTGTCCTTCCAATGAGCAGTCAGGGTTGATTTCCTTTAGGATTGACTGATTTGACCTCCTTGCAGTCCAAGGGACTCTCAAGAGTCTTCTCCAGCACCACATTTCAAAAGCATCAATTCTTCGGCGCTCAGCCTTCCTTATGGTCCAACTCTCACAGCCATACATTACTACTGGGAAAACCATAGCTTTAATTATACGGACCTTTGTCGGCAAGGTGATGTCTCTGCTTTTTAATATGCTGTCTAGGTTTGCCATAGCTTTCCTCCCAAGGAGCAAGCGTCTTTTAATTTCATGGCTGCAGTCACCGTCTGCGGTGATCTTGGAGCCCAAGAAAATAAAATCTGTCACTGCTTCCATTTCTTCCCCTTCTATTTGCCAGGAAGTGATGGGACCAGATGCCATGATCTGAGTTTTTTTAATGTTGAGTTTCAAGCCAGCTTTTGCACTCTCCTCTTTCACCCTCATCAAGAGGCTCTTTAGTTCCTCTTCGCTTTCTGCCATTAGGGTGGTATCGTCTGCATATCTGAGGTTGTTGATATTTCTCCCGGCAATCTTAACTCCGGCTTGTGATTCATCCAGCCCGGCATTTCTCATGATGTACTCTGCATATAAGTTAAATAAGCAGGGTGATAATATACAGCCTTGTCGTACTCCTTTCCCAATTTTGAACCAGTCGGTTGTTCCATGTCCGGTTCTAACTGTTGCTTCTTGACCCACATACAGGTTTCTCAGGAGACAGGTAAGGTGGTCTGGTACTCCTATCTCTTTAAGACTTTGCCACAGTTTGTTGTGATCCACACAATCAAAGGCTTTAGCGTAGTCGATGAAGCAGAAGTAGATGTTTTTCTGGAACTCTCTTGCTTTTTCCATGATCCAGCGAATGTTGGCAATCTGATCTCTAGTTCCTCTGCCTCTTTGAAACCCAGCTTGCACTTCTGGTAGTTCTCGGTTCACATACTGCTGAAGCCTAGCTTGTAGGATTTTGAGCATAACCTTGCTAGCATGTGAAATGAGCGCAATTGTACGGTAGTTTGAACATTCTTTGGCATTGCCCTTCTTTGGGTTAAGCTTTGTTGTTAATAATGCTTCCTAAGGCCCACTTGACTTCACTCTCTAGGACAGGGCTTTCCAAAGTTTTCCCACGGCGACACACCAACCGCCGTTGGTGTGTCGCCACGGGAAAACCCGGAAGTGCCACGGTTACGGCAACGCGCAAAAACCCGGAAGTGCTGCTGCTGCTTTCGTTTTTTGCGCGCCGCCGTTGGTGTGTCGCCGCGGGAAAACTCGGAAGCGCTGATGGCGATCAGCGCTTCCGGGTTTTGATGCGACACATCTGGGCCCCGCAGGCAACACACTTTTGTGTCGCGACACACAGTTTGGAAAGCTCTGCTCTAGGATGTCTGGCTCAAGGTCAGTGACCACACCATCGTATTTATCAGGGAAATTAAGATCTTTCTTGTATAGTTCTTCTGTGTATTCTTGCCACCTCTTCTTAATCTCTTCTGCTTCTGTTAGGTCCCTGCCTTTTTTGTCCTTTATCATGCCCATCTTTGCACAAAACGTTCCCTTGATATCTCCGATGTTCTTGAAGAGATCTCTAGTCTTCCCCATTCTATAGTTTTCCTCGATTTCTTTGCATTGTTCATTTAAGAAGGCCTTCTTATCTCCCCTTGCTATTCTCTGGAAATCTGCATTCAGTTGGTTATATCTTTCCCTTTCTCTCTTGCCTTTTGCTTTCCTTCTTTCCTCAGCTATTTGTAAAGCCTCATCAGACAGCCACTTTGCTTTCTTGCATTTCTTTTTCTTTGGGATGGTTTTAGTTGCTGCCTCCTGTACAATGTTACGAACCTCCATCCATAGTTCTTCAGGCACTCTGTCTACCAGATCTCATCCTTTAAATCTATTCCTCACCTCCACTGTATATTCATAAAGGATATGATTTAGGTCATACCTGAGTGGTCTAGTGGTTTTCCCTACGTTCTTCAATTTAAGCCTAAATTTTGTGATAAGAAGCTCATGATTTGAGCCACAGTCAGCTCCAGGCCTTGTTTTTGCTGATTGTATAGAGCTTCTCCATCTTTGGCTGCAAAGTACGTAATCAATCTGATTTCGGTATTGACCATCTGGTGATATCCATGTGTAGAGCCGTCTCTTGTGTTGTTGGAAAAGAGTGTTTGCTATGACCAGTGTGTTCTCTTGACAAAACTCTATTAGCGTTTGCCCTGCTTCATATTGTACTCCAAGGCCGAACTTGCCTGTTATTCCAGTTATTTCTTGACTTCCTACTTTAGCATTCCAGTCCCCTATGATGAAAAGGACATCTTTTTTTGGTGTTAGTTCTAGAAGGTGTTGTATGTCTTCATAGAACCGGTCAACTTCAGCTTCTTCGGCATCAGTGGTTGGGGCATAGACTTGGATCACTGTGATGTTGAATGGTTTGCCTTGGATTCGAACTGAAAGCATTCTGTCGTTTTTGAGGTTGTCCCCCAGTACTGCCTTTCCCACTCTTTTATTGACTATGAGAGCTACTCCATTTCTTCTAAGGGATTCTTGCCCACAGTAGTATATATAATGGTCTCCTGAATTAAATTTGCCCATTCCTGTCCATTTTAGTTCGCTGATTCCCAAGATGTCGATGTTCAATCTTGTCATCTCATGTTTGACCACATCCAGCTTACCTTGATTCATAGATCTTACATTCCAGGTTCCTATGCAATATTGTTCTTTACAGCATCGGACTTTCCTTCCACTTCCACATTTAACTTAGGGGTTACTTTTAAGCAGGACATGCAACCAGCAGAATATTATAATTTTGCTGTTTGTGTCCAAGCTTCAAGCTGGTCCCTCATGCCCTCTTCTGGAATGCTCCATTTGATTCTCACTTGCTCACAGTTTTCTTCCTTCTACAATTCCTCAGCACTTTAAGTGTTCATTGAGCATATTCCTGTCATTGCTGGGTTCTGGGGTGGTCTCCCACTCTCCCATTTTCTGACTTTAGCCTTCTCCCGAGCTTCCCCATTTTGAGTGTGTCAAAATCCACATCTGAAGAGTGAATTTGCCATTAGAAAAGAGAAGTGGTCTATCCCTTTTTTATGTTTATTATGTTTATTATTTTTTATTTATTATTTTTATCCTCTTTTCTTATTCTGTTCCTGGAAATGTGAAGGGATAGCTGTCGTATAGGGGAACCCTTTTGCCTTTGCCTTCTGTGTGGATGATTGCCCGCCCTCTCATGCTTTAACTTTTGAGAATTCCTCCCTTTAGGGAAGGGTATCTTTTTCTTCCCATCAAAGAGGATTTCACTACTCTTTCTTGTTTTGACACAGCACACACAACGCAGTTCACACAACCAGGCTGGTATTACCTGCAAGTAGATGGGCATCTGGAAAAAGGTGGAAGCTTTGTGGCTCTGACTGATGGGCTAGGCAATCTGACCATCATCGTTGAAACAATGGTAATGCTATTTGGCAAAGTTCATCTAATGTAGAATTGATTTCAAACCCTAAACTTTATCGAAGTATAACAGTACAAATACTATGGAAGTAAAGTGTCCTTTGAGTTGCTCTTGACTCCTGCTAACTTCATGAACACATCCATGTAGTTTTCATGACAATATGAAAGCAGTTTGCTGTTGCTTTTCTCCAAGATGTTTTCTGACTTTCCAGTATAGTCTATAGCAGCCTTTCTCAACCTTTGACCCTGGAGGAACCCTTGAAATATTTTTCAGGCCCTGGGGAACCCCTGCACATTCAGGCTCAAATATAGGCCAGAAGTTACATAATTATTATATTTGTTTCATGGGTAGGTCTGTATATACGCATTAACAGTGTTCTTAAACTAAAAATAAAGAATGAAACTTACCTCTTCAATGTGAAGTTGCCCGAATTTGAAATATTTTTTTAAATAAATTGTGATCTCCCAGGGAACCCCTAGTGACCTCTCACAGAGCCCTAGGGTTCCACGGAACCCTGGTTGAGAAACCCTGGTCTATAGCCTGGTACTCTTGACTTCATACTCTTCATACTCTTGACTTTATAGTAATTATGGTTTTTTATTATTATCATTAGTATTTTATTGCTTGAGTGAATTTGTGAGCCAACTGCAACGAAATTTCATTCTATTGTGCACTTGTATAGTGTATAGTGGGATGACAATAAAGTTATTATTCTTCTATTCCAAGGGTCGGAAATGGCGGCTTGCGAGCCACATGTGGCTCTTTGGCCCCTTGAGTGTGGCTCTTCCGCAGCTGAACTCACCCCCGCCCCTTCCACGCGATTGGATCCCGCCCCCAAACTCCGCGGCTCTCCCACCCTGCCCCACCCCCACCCTGCGCAAAGTCCAGGTCATGTCGAGTAGTCACCCCTCGGATCCGAAGCCGCAGGTGGCGAGGGTGCCGCCTGCCCGCCGTGCTCGGTGCCCCGCGCCACAACCCGACGGCCGGCGGGGAGCGTCCCGTGATATCATTGCCGGTCCCTCTCTCACTCCCTCTCGCGCTTGGCTCTTACGCGCTTTTGCTCAAGGCCAGGGCCACCCACAGCCGCCCACACCTCGCGCACAGCCCGCAGGGCTCTCTGCCGCTCCCAAGGCACGCCGGTCCCTCCTCTGTCGAAGGGAGCGGCAGAGAGCCCCGCGGGCTGTGCGCGAGGTGTGGGCGGCTGCGGGTGGCCCTGGCCTTGAGCAAGAGTGCGTAAGAGCCAAGCTCCGGGCGCTCCAGCTGTGGTGCAGTGGGACGGGAGCGTTGCAGGCGGCCCGCGAGGACCGGCCAGGGAAGGTGAGCGAGGGCCATGGGAGAACTAAGAATTGGGGGTGGCTCGCGGCGTGTGAATGCGTGAGAGGGCCGGCCAGATCCGAGCCTTTCCTCCCCAATGGGGTTCAGGGTCTGAACAGGCAGCATGGCCGTGGGGAAGAGGAAGGCATATGGCATCTTTATTGCCTCGTCCAACTGGGCTGCAACGCGTGTGTGTTTGACTGCCAAATATAACCAGGAGTGCAGAAGCTCCTCTCCAAAACAGGCTGGGTGTGAAGGCCAGGTGGCTGCGCATAATTTTTCTCATGTTTCAGAAAAGGTGACGATTTGTGCAGCCGCCTTAAAACCAACTTCTCTGACTTCCTTTGTGGGAGGAGGCAGCAGCCCTTCTCAGCCCAGCAGGACGTAGCCTGCAGAATTTTCTCTCCTCCTCCTCGCAATGGTCCTTTTTGGAGGCGCAGCAGGGAGAGAGTTTTAGCCAGTGACATTCTCTCATCCAGAGCAGGGAAGGGGAGATTATTTTCTCTTGATCCTCCCCCCCCCCCCCACTGCAAAAGCCTCCCTTCCTAAGTTGAAACTGGCTCTGATTGTAGGGAGAGATGGTCTGCAGATTCTCAACTCTTGGAGCTGTGGGGGGGGGGGGGGAGGCATTGTTAGGCTTGGTCGCTTGGAAATGCCCCTGCAGCAGGAAGGTTAGGGAAGCGTGCGGGCGCGTGGGGGGGGGGCGTGGGAGGCAGTTAAGGTGCTAGCTGCAACAGCCGCCCCCGAAGTGACCATATTCCACTCTTCCAACAGAAATTCCCCCAAGGAAAGGGTCGCTCTTTCCCTCAAGGAAATGTGCTCCAGCAATAAGGCTTGAGAAAAGGAGGAAAAACAGTGTGTGTTTTGCATTTTGCATGCCATTGGCTCCTGCCCCCAAACCCTGCCCCCTTCCACGCGATTGGCCCCTGCCCTCAAACCCCGCCCCCTTCCATGTGATTGGCCCCCACCCGCAAACCCCGCCCCCTGGCTCTCGAGCATTTCAAAATGTACACGAGCATGTCAAAATGGCTCCCGGCATAAAAAGTTTGCCGACCCCTGTTCTATTCTATTCTGCTCTCTGGTACTCTCCCATCCAAGTAGTAACCCTGTTTAGCTTCTGAGCCCTGACAAAGTCAGCTAAGTGCTGCCACCTGCTGTTAATTTGGAAATGAATGCTTCTATTTAATTATCTGTGAAGAGCATGGTACTAGTGTTTTTCAGTTGGTCTAACATAGTCCCTAAGACTGAGTTGTGAGTGAGAAGTGCCCTTTTTGAGTCTCAGTTCTGATAGAGCTTCAGGAAGTAGCCTTAGACAAGCACATTTGCTTTCTGGGAATAATTTATACTGATTTACTTTACAGGGTTGTAGTATAGATTATTGGTATAAACTGCATAAAGGCCTTTCAACATTTTGACATGCCATACTAACACTAAGTATATTGGAGCACATCTTTGTAACTGGTGCTTTTTCAGAGATTGAGTGGATAATAAGGAGCTTATGACTTGTTTTTGGCAATCACAGTTGGTTCATTATATTCTTCAACAGTCTTCGAGGTGTGGTCTTGAAATATGGTCTTGCATTATGCTCTATGAATTCAGCTGTGCAAAACTGGTCTGTTCTGCAGATTATGTTTGTGTGTGTGTATTTTTTTTCTGGGTAAGTGTAATTTCTCTTTTCACAATAGGCTGTGTGCTGTAGTTTCCACTTCCTGAGCATGTCAGATAGGGTAGCCTAGTTCCCAGGATTTCCCACTCCCAGACAATACTGCAGTTGATAGGGATGTCCTGGACATAAGTTGCACACATAATTATTATTGCAGAATATTGCATTATGGATTACTCCGTCTTCAGAACATTGTAACTCCATTCCATTTGCTTTCTCCCTCTTCAGTTTTCTGAGTCCCTAAGAGAGAGGGAATCTTCTCCTCTTGCCCCCTCCCCCAGTGGTCAGTATTTCATGGTCACCAAACATACTCAGTCCTCTTTGAGCTATTCTGAGATTTCTCTCTCCTACCTCCTCTTCACCCCTCCTTTAAAAAAAGTAAAAAAAAATCTAAATCTAAATCCTTTCGTACCTTTGTGAACCTCAGGATTCTCCAGAACTTGGTAGTTCCACTTTTATATGGGTGACACTCTTTGTCTAAATAAGCAACGTCGTGTACAGTCTGGATGATGGAAATAAAAGGAATATGTTTTCTTAGACTGAGGGGATATTTGATCTGTGCAACTTTTTCTTCATTTTCAGACTCATAGCCACTCAGAGTGCATCAGGCCACCACTTCCTTTCTATGTTGTGTCACCCCAAAAAGCAGTTTTCTACCTGAAAGGGTCCTTTGTAAGTAATTGAGCTGTACCTCATTCACAAATACTATGTTGGGTGCCTTAGAGAATAAATGATCAAAACAGGATCAGGCAATACTTTGTTTTGTTTATCTATAGCAATTATAATGATTGGCATTTTTGAAGTGACTATGTAGTTGAATGTTACATATAACTAATTCAAGGAGAAGCTCCATTTCTATGCACCTATTCTTACTGGCTGTTGTCAGAAGTTGTCCATGAACAAATAAACATGGTGCAGTCTAGATTCATGGTGCTTCAGTGTTTTGCCTGCCTATGCTACAACTCAGATTTCCATTTATTTCAAAGTGAATTAAAGTGTGGTTCATTTATCTTCAATTCTGCTGCTGTTGGTTCCATTTAAATATTTTAAACCAATTGATAAGCTAATAGTTAATTTTTAATGGAAGGAACAAATACCCAGAATTTTCCTGTTAAAGTTACAGTGGATATAAAAAGTCTACACACCCCTGTTAAAATGCCAGGTTTTTGAGATGTAAAAAAATCAGATCAAGATAAATCACTTCAGAATTTTTTCCACCTTTAATATAACATATAAGCTGTACAATTCAGTTGAAAAACAAACTGAAATCTTTTAGGGCGAAAAAATTAAAATAAAAAATTCTAGATGAATGAGTAATAGCTCTTCGGAGGCTGGCTTGGATCTGCTGGATCCGTAGCCTGTGAGAGGACTTGGTGTTAACAAAAATGTCCTAGAGAGATAAAAATCAACAAAGGTAATGTAGGCCTGTATTACAGGGGACAGTCCCCATCTCTTGACTGATTGCCTCCACTTTATTCCTCTCATTTAGGATTGTTCTATCCATGCAGAAATCAATTCATCCTCTTAGAATGATTACCTCACATCATGCTATATCATCTTTCTCTCTGGCTGGGAATTTTGGGAGCTGTAACTCCAAAACATCTGGAGGGGATGAGGTTTGATAGAGGTTTTGAGGGGAAGAGTAGACATCTTTGACAGTTAAAAAAGGTTTGAGATGTTATAAAGAAAATCTAATGTGATTCTTTTCTCCTCAGAGCAAGATGAAATCTCTTCAGATGTGGTATTCCAAGCTTGAATTTTCTACTGCCAACTCTACATTATTTCAGTCACTTGGACCTAAAAATGTGAGTGTGCCATAAGTTACTGGGTGAATATGATTATGATAGAGTTGATGGATATTGCCTTTAAGAACTAAAGGTATACAAAGGAAGAGCATTTACCTGCATGTTATCTTCTACAAAGCTGCCTCTGTAACAAAAGAGGAAAGCTGTTTAAGTAGGAGGAGTCTTAGGAAGTTCCCATGTCTGAAATACATGCATCTTGACACTGCAGATAACATATTTCTGCTTTTAATGAGGCAACCGGAATTGAGAGAAGAAATGTGAGCAGTCTCAGTTCCTCTCTCCCACCCAGAGCTGTAGCCTTGTTTCAATCATATAACATATTATTGTGCTATAGCTCTTTTTTGAGTGGCATAGCTCCATCTACAGATGAAGAAAAAAAATTGCAGTTTGAATTGAGTCAAGTGGGAGATTTCTAGCTTTAATTGATGCCCCTCTGTGTTGCACGTGGCTCAGGGTTCATACTTTTTTGCACTCCTGTTTCAGAGCATATGTTTGATGCCTCATGATAGAACTGTAAGGCTTATATATTTATATATTTATATATATATATATATATATATATATATATGTATATATCAATCAATATATATCAATCAATATATATCAATCAATATCTATCTATCTATCTATCTATCTATCTATCTATCTATCTGTATATATATTGATATTATTGTATTTGTAATGAGTATTGAATTTTAATGATGATCTTCTTGTAAACCGCCCAGAGTCCCCCTTTTGGGAGGAGATGGGCGGTGATAAAATCCAATAAATAAATAAATAAATTTATTTAAATTTATTATATGCACCCAACTCCAGTGGACTCTGGACAGCATACAAAACCAAAAATTTAGTCTGTCTATAACTCCTTATAGTGTCACAGTAAATTGCTGATTTGGGGATACTGTATGGCTGCAACTTAGTAAAACATTTGGAATAATAGTTTGAAGCTAGAGCCCTATTCTTGTCAGTGTTCCAAGAATGAATCCTTTCCAATATACCCACACTGGAAAATATCCCTGTTACTAGTGGGTCACTTGTCCTCCTTCTTGCTGTGCAGATCACTGAAGGAATGTTGACGCTAAACTTGGGCTTGGATGAGATCTATACTTTGACAACTCTAACAACTGGCCGTAAAAGTTTTTTTTCAGAACCTCCTCCATCTCAATCTTTTCCGTCCGTTTACAAAGATGATTTCAATATCCGTAAGTCAACATAAAGCTATTTTGAGGGAATTCCTTATTTGATGATCCTAGGCTATCAGTCATCTTTGTCAAGGATAGGACCCTTATCAATAGTATAAATTCTCTAGCATTCCTGATAGATGAACAGAAACCTATAATAGTAAATATAGAAATCAAAAGATTGGGAGAATCTATTGACATCATTAAGTCTAATCCCCTGTTTGGGACAGGAATCCAAATTAAACCATCCATGATAGATAACTGATCAGCTCTGCTTGGTGATTATTGCTGCAAATTGGGCAGTCCATGCACTTGTTCATTGAACTGCTTTCTGTAGCTTTCTAGTTTTGAAAAAGCCTTAGTTTGGTGTAAGTCACAAATAGCCATGAATACTGAGATCTGAACCCACCAGGTTTTCCAATCACATGCAGATTTCAGTTGACTGTTCTTGGTGGCCTTTCTGTTTTTTCATTTAGCTTGATAATGATGAAGAGATGACCAGTTAAGACAGTAAAAATGAGTTTTTCAGTAGGTATGGCAATAAACTATTATAATGGGGTTTTTTTGGAACTAAGAAATTGCTGCTTTTGAATAATGTGAACACCTGTGATTGTGAGGGATTGAAATATTAAAATTTATGTTCTTCAAATAGGCAACCCACCTTTCAGTGAAGCACCATACTTTGCTGATCAAACAGGAGTGTTTGAGTATTTTATTAATGCTTCTGATCCAGGGGAGCATGTCTTTACGCTCCGACAAGTGGTGACTCAGAGACCTATAACCTGGGTTACAGATGCAAAGAACACAATCAGCATTATAGGCAACTATAAGTGGTATGTAGTGAATGTAGTACTTTGTATTTACAGTCTAGTCCAAAGTTTACTACGAAATGTGGTCACAGCAGTGAACTTATAGTTGCAGAGAAGAATCCTTTGCTGATGACTTGCTTATTGTATTGTTCTGTTCTGTTCTGTTCTGTTCTGTTCTGTTCTGTTCTGTTCTGTTCTGTTCTATACTACTGCCCATCTCACTTATGTGACTCTGGTGGCTCACAAGTTAAAACAGTACAAATAAAGTAAAACAATTGAAACAATGAACCAGAAACATAAACATGTGGGAGAGTGCCATCCTACAACTCACAGACAATACAGCCACCTTTCAGGGTCCCCACATCCATGGGATCCCCAGACCTGATGGCACAGCCATGTCTTCTGGGACTTCCTAAAGGCCACAAGGTTGGAGCCAATCTATCCTCAGATGATGTTTCAGAGGGCAGGTGTCACGGCAAAAAGGCTCTCTTCCTGGGTCCTGCCAGATGGAACTATGGGTAGATGGGACCCATAACATGCCTTTTCTGCTGAATCTGAGGTGTCATCGTGCTTATGTAAACCTAGTGCTACATAATAATGTTTTTAGTGTGATCCAAGATTGCCACTTACTGCCTCCTTCTGTGTAATGAGAAGCTGTTGAGTGAAAGCCATTGCTAAAAGAGAACTGAACAGATTTCCTATGAAGAAAATTATCCTAGCCAGTATAATTTTCCAGTAGCCACACCTACTTTCAAGTATTCTTGAAAGTAGGTGTGTTACAAGAATACAAATTATACTTCAAAGTACGAATTACTTGCTTTCTTGAGTACTGGAGCCTTGAAAATAAACTTGCTGTAAATAAACTGATTTATTTTATTTTAAGAGACTGTGGTGCCCTTCAATTTAAAAAAAATGAATACAGAATGGTTGAGAAATAAATTTGTAAAGAACAATCAGATAATTGCTTATTCTCTTCCCTACTATTCTTTCCCTTGACCTCATCTTTGGTGCTGTTTCTTCCTTGGAGCTATAAAAAGGTAAATGTTCCCCCTGCACATTTGTGCACTATACCAAGCTAGAAAAGATTGCACCTGGAAATAAAGTGGAGGCCCATATAGCTAGGACAGCATGGTAGCCAGAGAAATAGAACATTGCATTATATTTTTGGTTATCCTTTTAGATTCAGTTCTCTTAAAGAGGCTGATAGGTGCATCTCTGTTGGTCTTGGAGGTACAGTATTTCCAGAGGTATTTCCAGGTATTTCTTTAATTTTATAATACAGGTAGGTAATATAACACTTTCAATAGCCCTAGATAGTATTGAGTGAGCCCCAAATTAAACTTAAAAAACTCCTAAAGTATTGTAAAGTGTTGGCATTGTAGGGAACAAAATGTCAAAATATTGTAAGGTATCAGGCAGTTTTGAAGATGGATTTTGCCTGGTCCCTACAAAGATTGTTGATCTTGTCTACAATATGTCCCGCTTCATCTTTGCTAAAAAGTAATCTAAGATGAAGCAGTTCCTTTTTGGGAAGTCTTATATGGAATGACTTTTAGCACTAAATAAAGCATCATTATATTTAGAATATAACTTTAGAGGTTTAGGGGAGAAACAGGAAGAAAAGATCAGTCCCCTGACATATTATAATTGTGATCTCCATCACCTTCTCCCTCCCCCTTCTGTGGTTACAAATTCTAATTTCAAAATAGGCAAGAGAAAAGTCTATTCAAACATTAAGATTATTAATATTCATTCCTAAAAAACTTCAGTCTGAAATTTGACCATCTTCCTTTTTTTCCTTGCAGGGTAAATTTCACAATAACCTGTGACATTTATATAGAATCAAATAAAGGAGGAGCATTCATTGCGGGAAGAATTAACAAAGGTGGCATATATGTTACAGCTGCTGAAGGAATTTTCTTCTGGATTTTTCCTGATGGCACGTATAGAGTCACAGGAGATCTCGGTGAGTAGTTGCTTTTAAATGTGTTTTGTGGGGTAGGGGGTGTTGGATAGATGAATTGCCCTCTATTCTTAGATGCTTCATAACTGCACTCACTGCAAATCTTTCATGCAAGTACGATTATTTCACACATTTATTTGAAGAAGCAGATAAATTTTACCAGCACCCAAGCTCTAGAACTTCAATTAATCCCTCAGCTATACAACTCCAAGTAAATTACAATATTGAAAACTATCCTTTAGTCATTATTCTTAGCGTATTTTTAAATTTGTCGCTGTGTCCCAAAGTTTGAGTATAATGTACTAATTGTATTGTATTCTGTTATGCTTTTAATTTTGTTTTGTTTAATTTTGTTTCTGTTGCACATAATTTCAGTTCATTTCCTAAATAGATAAAACGTTTTAAAATGTTATTCATTTATAGCTGGTGACAAAATCTTGATGAAAGGGTTATCTGGTGTGAGAGCAAACAGATGGCATACACTCACTCTGATTCTTAAGGTAAGCACTGAAGTGCTATCCAAATACTGGTAAGCTGATTAACTCCTATAGAGGGAAAAAGACCTGCTATCTCATTAAGCCACAGGTATTAAAATTCAACTACCTGACAAGCTGCAATTCAGTAGTATCATGCTGAGAGGTTCCTTTGTTCAAGAATAGCCTCACAGAGATTAGTACAAGAATATCCCAACCTGCCTATCCACATATTTTTTGAGAATAGCCCTTCCTGAGTTCAGATTTTGATCTATAATGCATTTCTTGGGATGCAGCGTAGATATAGATTTTCATATCATTTCTACAATCTGGACTGTGCAACATGAGGTTGCTTTTTGTGGGGTGGGGATATATTCTGATTTATTCCTCTGAATAGAGGAAAAAACATGTAGATTTCCTCCACTTAGTCTAGCTTGCAGAAGACTTGTTCCTGTGTCTGTAGCTTGAATCATGTCAACTGGATTTCTATTTTCTCTGTGGAAACGTTTCGCTCCTTATCCAAGGAGCTTCTTCAGTCTGAGCAAAGTTAGTAAGGGAATCCTAAATATGTTTCTAGGTAGCTGTGTGACCTTACACCTGGGGCTAGGTCATGGTTATATTGAGATGTTATTTTAAGTCCTTTTATCATCTAAAGGAGGATCGTTAAGATCACCATGCTGCTGTTGAGCTTGTGAAATGGTCTTAATCTTCCTAGGCACAGAAGACAAAGCAGGGAGGAAGATGGGGGAAAGGGAGGAAAGATCTTCCTCCCTGCTTTGTCTTCTGTGCCTAGGAAGATTAAGACCATTTCACAAGCTCAACAGCAGCATGGTGATCTTAACGATCCTCCTTTAGATGATAAAAGGACTTAAAATAACATCTCAATATAACCATGACCTAGCCCCAGGTGTAAGGTCACACAGCTACCTAGAAACATATTTAGGATTCCCTTACTAACTTTGCTCAGACTGAAGAAGCTCCTTGGATAAGGAGCGAAACGTTTCCAATGAGAAAATAGAAATCCAGTTGACATGATTCAAGCTACAGACAATTCCACCTGGATGACTGAGAACCTTCATAGACTTGTTCCTGTGACATAGCAATGACAGGAATTCATCCTGAAATAGCAAGATACGCCAGCTTTTCCCTAACTCCCCCCCCCCCCGGTGTGCGCGTTTTAATTTCCAGAAGTCTCAGAAAGGGTCAGGCTGGCTGGGGAATTCTGGGAGTTGAAGTCCACATCTCTGCAGAGTATCCAGATTGTGGATAAGTATGCATGGTGCAAATAAAGGTCAGTGGGAGGGGTATGGAATTATGGAATGTGGCCATGATTTGGTTTCTGGTTTCAATCAATGTAAGTAATCCATCAAGCAACAATTTTGTAAATTTGTTTTCAGTGGATCTTGCACTGCATTTGCCTTGTGGGAAACAAAAATATTTTCCAAACAGAGAGATTTATTTTCTGCTTTATAATGTGCTTCATCATTATACTGAAAACAACATTGACTCCTGTAACTGCATACAAGTTTGTACTCTTCCCTTCTTTTTGACAGGGATCCAATGCCTCTGGCATGTTGAATGGCTATCCTCTCTGGGAGAATGTCACCACACACAGTCCAGAGAATGGCTGGGCAGCAATTGGGACCCATTCTTTTGAACTGACACAATTTGACAACTTTTACATTCAGGCCAGCTGAGGTTTCCATCATATATAGTCAATTCTTTACTCTTTTGAGCCAGATCAGACTTTAGTTTGATAGTACATTATGCTACTGGGGATTTTTGTTTGTTTCCTACTAATAGTACATTCAACTTTCTTCTGACTAGAAATTGCTTCTTTCCTTTCCTTGCAGAAAGTATGAGATCAACGTTAAATATCAGATCTATGTTAGAAAAAATATTTTGTAAGCTATAAATGGAAATGTGACACAGTCATATCTCTTTAATTGATTGAAATGTAACACTTTGTAGCATAACTTTAAGCAGTTACACTTAGAATTGCTGCTTTCAATATTTCCGGGAGGCGTGAAGTCTGTTTTTTTGGTAAAATTCACCTTGCAATCAAATGAAATGCCTCATATATCTATTATGAAGCACTGTAATTTTTAAAACTTCTTTTGTATTTTTATCCAAGTTGATGGAATAAGGATTTCAGTGGATTTAGATGTCTTCTCCCAGGAAATGAGATTTTACTCCTAGTTTTCTAATGTCTTAATACACTTACCTAATTTTAATGGAAAAAAATACCCAGCTTATGGCTAGCTGGTTTATTGATGAAGTGCCTTCTTTCAAACTACCTCTTGTTGACAACAGTATAGAAAATGTATTAAAAATCCCTATTATTAATCTTAGGTTGATAACCCAGATTGCCTTGTAGTTTTTCTTTTTGTGCTTGACTAGATATGTTGAAGGAGAAAAAAGCGTAGCTGAGGAAAATTCATGAGAGCTTGTTTTTTCCTCAAGTCTGCAGGCCAGTATACACATGAAGGTACTATGACACAATGACTTTACGAGCAAAGTTGTCAAATTTACAATCCAAAGAGTTGTGCAAACATCAATATCTGTGGATGATGTACATATCAAGGCCCTAGCTTTCATGAATAAGGAAGAAAGCATGCATAAAAGCAATATTTCACATACGCTAGCTTACAAATGTCAGTGGCCCTCTATGCTTTCTGTTGAAATTTGATTTTCAAGGGTAAAATAATTTGCACTATCTATTGACCTGCTTATATGAGTGGACCAGTTTGAGTTTATTTTGTTACTTAGTATTTTGAAGTATACAGGTTAGGTGCCAAATGCCAAATAGTAGAGAATAAAACTAATACAAACTGGCAGTTTATAGGACAGAATAAATAGTCCTCTATGAGAATGTACTTAGTCGTCCTGAATATATAATTACAAAGCTATACTGGATTATTATAGTTGGGAAAAATATTAACACATAATTCTAAAACTCCTCAACAGAAGTATATAAAGTTCTGATCAAAGTCCACCAGTTCATGTTCATATTTTGCAGATGACAAATGATGAAGCTGAGAGATGAGTAGTTTGTAAAAGACAAGCTATGGGAGAGAGGGTTGTTGTTGGGGTTTTGTTTTTTTGGGGTTTTTTGCTTGCTATTGTAAGACTGCCGGCCATCAGAAACCTTTGCAGTGCTGTTGCAGATCATACAGAGTGGTACCCCTGAATCTTGGTTTTCTTTATCACCTTTTATCTACCAGTGAAGAAATCCTAACGTGTCCCTTTCTGTGTTAGTGTTACAGATTACTGGCTTCATAGAAAGAATAGGCAACTACTTAAAACCATACCCCTTTATAATAAAATAGCTCAGTTTGGTATCTCTTTTTATTTTATTTTATTCTAGGGAATGTCAACTTACGGTATGCATTAAAAACTAAGTGTATGTGTTACCCTCAAAGCTGATTCTGATAAAATTTTGTTTGTACTGTAGATAGTGTTACAAAACGTCTTTGTTAAGTGACCATAGCTCTCTGTCTCTCCTAGTTCAAAGAGACTTCTGAGACAAGACGCTACAGTTGATAACATGTTGGCTTACCAAACAGGATTATGACTGTGTTTGTCTTTTTCAGACATAATTAAATTACAAGACCCCAATTAAACATTTTTTCCATCCCATCCAAATCAAGACACTTGTTTCCTAGCCAGGATATTGAGTTTTAATTTTAAACTAACAGTCTAGCTTGTTTGTAAATGGTAATAAAAATTGTTGATTACCAGTTAGGCAAAGACAAAATGGAAAAGTGTGGTTATTGGAAATTCCTTGTATGAGTAAAATGCCTGTTCATGTGTCAGCTTAAGAAGACTAAAGATGATCATTCAGGCATGGCCAATGGTAAATATACTTACATGCAGCTAATTGTAATATAGGGAACCTCTGTCCTGTTTTGTGAGTTGGATATTGATAGTTGATCAAAATAAATTAGGCTATCAGATTCTTCTGAATTATGGCCCAAGAAAAGTAACTTTCATGATTAAAGACTAATGGCTTAGCAACTAAATAAAAAAGAATATTTTTGAAAGATATCAACAGCTGTGTTTAAATGACATTTTGATACCTTATATTGTCCAAATGTCCAAACTGGAGGTTGAGATGATGTTAACTGCCTTTTCCTTTGGTAGTCTGAGGATACAAGGGATGGACTGCACAGGGGTTTTTTTGTTTGTTTTTGCCATTCTTTTTCAAATGGACTCCAAAGTTGCTGATGAAGTCACTCATATCACCAGAGCAGACAAAATGTCTGGCTTTTTTTTTTTTTTGTTTTGCATAGCAAATAAAAAGCAAAATGGGTGCCTTAAACTTTTCCCCCTTAATGCCTCCAGACAAATAAAATCAGTCTTGGGATGGATTTAAGGGATGAAATGAATACCTTAAAGTTACTACATTAATGAATATCGTAAGGCTGCAAAGTTAAGACTTTGCTATCCCCATTTTGCTTTCTGGGGATTGCAGAAAGGCTATTGGGACACATGACACCCTTTGCATGAAGTTACCTCTCCCAACCAGTTCATTCTGGGAAGTGACCCAGTCCAGCCAGTCTGAAGGACACTAGTTGGGGAAGACTGATACATGGATATGTCTGGCGGCCTTTAAGCTTTAAAATATTTGCACTGCATAAATGGCTCTGGTTTTGCACTGTGTACTAAATGTAAACTTAAGAATTCAGTTTCTTGTTAATTTATGGAATTTTAGATGCTTGTTATAAAATTGCCTTGTCTAATTAAAACTGCTTTGATGTTTCAACAACAGGCTGGTGTATGTGTATGTATGGTGTATGTGGTTGATTACTGCAATTCCTAATGTTTCAAACAAAAAATAAATGTCATTTAAATCTTTGATTTGTTGTGTGTGTGTGTATGTTCGTGTGTGTGTGTGTGTGTGTGTGTGTGTGTGTGTTCAAGTCCACTCACAGCCATGGAAGTTGACTGGGTGACTTTGGGCTAGTCAAACTCTCTCAACCTAACCTACAGCCTAACCTGTAGAGTTCTTGTTGGGAAAAATTGGAGGAGAGAATGCTGTGTATGCCTTCTTGAGGTCCAGGTCCTGGAGAAAAGGTGGGATATAAAACTAGTCAAAAAATAACTACAGGAGATTAAATTATTTTCAGAAGTCACCATACAACATAGTGCAGAAGATGGCTCCAAAAAAAAAACTGGGAAAGAAATTTCAGTGGTCAATAATGTGCTTTACAAGGAGAAGGTTCAAAGATAAATCTCTGGTAGCTCATGGTGGAACAAAAACAATCCAAAACATATGCCAGTCAGTGGCTGGGTTACACATTATTTGTTTGGTTTGGCTTAATGGGATGTATGAACCCAGCCAAACAATCAGCTGTGGTTAAACAATGGTTTAGTGCAATGTGCAATACTAAATTATTAACAATATTAGGCTAATGACAGCTTCCTATTTTTAAACAAAGTACCTCCTGAGATCTTCTCTAACCTGAAGAAAACACACACAGAGAAGAGGGGGAATTGGGAACAGGATGCAAAGAAGAAGAACTGGATGTGCCTGTCCTTAGCAAAATGCCTTTGTTGCAGAGATGAGATTTAATCAAACTTCCCAAGTGCTACAGGCCTAATACAATAGGCTTTCAATTTTAAAAGTGATTGCAACAGCCCTTGGGAGAGATTCTTCCACATTCCAGGGGGTTCCGATTCCTGTGGTAGATAGGCCTGGGAGACCTTGATCAGCCTGAATGAAGATTCCATGATTCTAAAAACCATAGTTCTCACCTTTAAAATTACCTGTTTGCCATTTTATTGCCGAGTATATTTTAATTTGTTACATTATTTTGTGTAATTTACAGTTTTTCTATCTTTTGTACCCAGAATCACATAGTTTGAGTTGGGTGGCCATATAAATGCATGCACACACACATAAATCTTCATCACTGTGAGGAGGTTCTTCTGGGAAATGGTACAGGATAGCAGCAAACAGGCTGTTTTTATTTTCCCTGCAATTCCACAGGGAGGCTTTTATTTAAAAAATTAACAAACTTACTTATTTCCTACCTTACCACTTATTACTAAGCCTACACTATCTTATACTATATCTATACTAATATCTATGTCCACGCCTATGCATATTTCTTATCCCTAAACAGTCTATTCTTTGTTGCTTAAGCTTACACCAAAGTCTTTAGCCACCATTTAGCCACTTCTAATTAATTGGCTTCTGTTGCTGTCAGCTGCTGTTCTGCATTGGCTGGGCAGTTTCTCAGTCTGTGCTGGGGCAAGAAAAGGAAGATGCTTTGCCAGCTGCTGCCCGGCTGTAGCTTCTCAGCATTGCTGCTGGAGCAGTGAAGCTGCTGGGTTCTGATTCTCCTTTCAGCTTGTCCACTACTGGTTTGTTAAAGCCCGAGCCTGCTTCTCCATTACCATCAGTTGCCAGTTGAGCTGATGGCTGCTCTACTCCCTCAGCTGCAAATTCTTCCTTTCTGTTCCCCCACACAACACAAATCTTCCTCCAAACACACATCCACACTTTGGTGCAGTGTTTTCCTTTTATAATTGGAAACCAGGTGTGGTGCACTGCTCTTCAGGCTGCCTTAAAGTCCCAGGGGAGAAAAGAAAGGGAAGGAAGAGCTCACACAGTAGTGGCTTTCCACAATCTCCCAGCCCCACTTTAAACTTTGACTATTCAGCTCTCTGAAAAGAGATGGAGGAAAAGATGTTCCTGCCTCCCTTTGCAGTTTATAGCAGTACTACAAATGCCTGGCCAGAATCAATTTCTTCCTTGGTTACATCCTCAGCCCATAATTTTAGCATTCTTATTCTTATTTCATGTACTGAAATAAAAATAGTTTGTCTTCCCTTATTCTGGTACTATCTCAAAACAGCTTCAAGATGTGTACATACATACATATATAATGCTTTGCCATACCTCATCTTGGCGACGAGGTGCGGTGACCTGTTATCCATATGACCATATGTGTATCAGGAGGTGCCAGCATGTCTCCTCTCCTTTGGTTGCTGGCCAGCCTCCATTGCAGCTATTTCTCTTGCCCTTTCCATTAGCTCTTTGTTTCCTGAGTTCCCTATATACCCGTAACTTCCCAATCACCACCGTTTTTGAATCTTGTGTCTGTCCAGGCTTCCAAACAAGTACAAGTGAATAGCAGAGTTCAGTGAAGAACAGTGATGTGGATAACTTTCATTTGCATAACTCCCAAAAGGTATCTGGTTAGAAGCTGTGTGACAGAGATATATGGGTTTGAGAGATCTGATTGAAAGAGGCAGGTCAACACAGCTTTCCAGTCTTCCCCCACCTTTTATTAAAAATTCACTTGAAAGACAGTAAGAAGCAATTTCAGCCAAGCTTTATCAGAACAGTTAAGGACTCACTTTTCTGGCTGCAAGCCTCGCTAACTGTTGTAGTCAGATACTTGTCCTGAGTGATAGCTTGCCACAGCCTGTTGCAAAAGTATCGAACAAGCATTTTTCCCTCTGGACCCTTAACGTCTAGCAGCTCAAAGCCATTTTAAAGCTGCATTACTTAGAAAGTTGTAATATAAACTTACTTACATGTACCGAACACGAATGCAACTTTCTCTGTATTGCTAAATACTAGCATTATTTCTGTCTAGAATTAGGAAAGGGCTTGAAGTTATTCTAGCAAGCATTTTTCTATCAATCGGACTGGCAGCTGATTATCTGGCAGACATGCCTTTGATCTTATTTTCCATCTTCAGCTTCACCACAAGTTTTCTGTGATGAGTAGAAAAGTCCCACAGTGTCTCCTCTTCATGCTTTTTTGAGTAGTGCTCAAACAATTCTTTTTGGCAATCTTTTTGGCATTTGTCCACAAGCTAATCCAACTCAGGTTTACCTACCCTTATTGGGTTTTACGAAAACCAACAGTCCAATTTCAATAGCCAGTTGCTGTCAAAGTCCATTTTAACTGCCAGCCATCATCTCCATTTCCAATCTTCTTTCCAATCTTCCTAGAGTCCTCCATGATGCTATTTGACTCCACATCTGATGCCAATGTGATATCTGATACTGATGCCAGCCTACCTGCATCTTTGCCTTTTCCTATGACAGCTTTCATATGAGAATCTAAACTGGCCCCTACTCTCAGTTTCTTAGTAGTAAAATGAGAACAAACTGTTTTGTTTGGATAGATGCATTCATATGTGAAGAGCTGGCAAGACACTATAGTAGACAGCAAGCTCATCACATACAGCATTCCTGCTTTTCCGCATTACAGCATTCTGTGGGGAAAAAACGTGATGTTGATCTCGGCTTTGTTTATTTGCCAATTTTGCTGTATTTGTCAATTTCAACTATTTCCTTTGGTGAAGTAAGAGACAACCAGATGTGGTTGCTCAGTTTCAGTTATTCAGCTCTACAGGACCTACAGTAGCTAGTCACAGTCAATGCTGGAATTTGTCTTCCTTGTCTTTTAGATTATTTTTACCTTGGTACTTCCTTTGTTTCTGTCTGGATTAGAACTGTGTCTGTGTTACTTGTTTGACTTAGAATCTAGTGGTGCTCAGTTAATTGAAAAAAATGTAGACACACGTTTGATTGGGAGCCAACTTGTTATATGCTTCTTCAAGTTAACAGTATTTCAACTTGCAAGATGCCCAGATGAAGGGAAGACAGACAAACCATCTTCAAGGGGTCTGCACTGTGTCTTGAATTTGTGGAATTATGCAATGCTGTCAGACTGATTCCATCCATGCTGCAGTGCCTAGTTGCTGTATGTTTTCTCTCTGCCAACATGCTGAAAGTGGACAGCAACAAAGTTAGAGGAGAAAAAAATAGCATGTTATCGTAACTGGTGTACCTGCAAATTTGGACAATAAGAGTTTGGAAGGGAGTCACAGCAGATGCACTAGATAGAGGATAAGAACTGGTGATGCAGACAGCTGATTTTATGAGCATTGTTTTCTGCTGACACAAGGAAGGGTGGATAGTGTTATAAATCAATTGTGAGGAAATAGCTTGAGTTACTTCTTCCATGGCCAAGCCACTATCTGATCTCTGCCTCTATAGTCAGAATTTTGACCCTAACAAATGAGGTTTTCTATACCTCTTGGCCTCATTGGGCTGGATATGAAGGTGCTGAAGTTTCCCTATTTGTACTTTAAAAGCTTTTTGAAAACTTGAAATGTAACGAAATAGGTATAGTGCACATTTTCTGTTCTCCCAGTATTTGTTCTGTATAATACAGATCAATGAAACGCAGTCAGAAGAGCTGTGAATTGGCCTGGATGACCTCAGCTCAGACACCCCTCACTGGGAGAATTCTTCCATCTTTCCCAGCCCAACCTTTCTATTAGCTCAACCTAATAAATAGGAATGAATCCTATTCATTAATCATACTAATTAATCAATTCTCATATATGCTATTCTGAGCTTCTTAAAATGGAAAGATACAAATAAAAGTTACAGCCAATATTGGTGTTTGCAGCTGCAAACTCAACATGGAAAGCTTTCTTAATGAAAGAAATATAGTGCTGATACTTTAATTTTTCAAAGAGTTATAACTGACTATTAACAGAATAATATGATGGTTCAGTGATGCTGGAAGTGGATTTCATTCCATATACTGAAATGTTAAGCAAGATTATATTACAATGTTTTGGCTTGCCAGAAATAAGAAGGGGAGGAAAGAATAAATCTTAGGATAAGTTTCTAATGCTCTGCTTCAAATAGATATTCATGGAGGGCTGAACTTTTTTCCTACTCTGCATTACATTAGAGAATAGTACATAACTGCTGTCAAGCAAAACAAAACAAAACAGAATTCCTTCTTAATTTACAAATATGAATCTCTTATTTCGGTTGAAATGCACTGAAGCAATAGGATTGGAGAAGAACATGATAAATAAAACTGTTAGTGATAAATAAAACTGTCCAAGCAGCTAGGATTATTCATTATGTTCTACTCTTTAGCCATCTTTTTAAGGCTTCAAATGCATGTTCAGTCAACAAAAGGAGGGTGGAAGGGATCATATCTACAGTATGCTTGTTACCTCTCCTCCCACTTCGGTGGGAAAAAAAACAGGGACACGAAAGGAGCCTCCTTGGGTGTCCCCCGGGCAACGGGCAAATCCTTTCACTACAGAAGCGAAAGTTTCTGACACAGAAACAACAGCAACCTCTCCTCCCAGATTTTATAGAATCATAGAATTGAAGGAACCACAAGGATAATCTAGTCCAAGCCTCCATATTGTGCAGGAAAGCCATTTAATCATTCGTGAGAGGTGGCTATCCAGCCTCTTCTTAAAGACCTTCAGAGATGGATAACCCATATTGGAAGAGGGTAATAGTAAACCTCTTTGATACTGTTGCCAAGAAAACTACATGGATGTATCCATTAAATCATTAGTCAAGCGCAGCTCGAAGGAGACTTTCCTTACTTTCTCAAAAAAGCTTATAGCAATTCATACGTGATTTCCAGCTGGTGTTTCATATTCACATACTTTAGTTTCAACATGTATCTTCAAATGTTTTCTATCATGGATCTGTATTGTAGAAAATGTACTGCAAATACTTATTACTGAGCAAATATTTCAGTTAGCCTCTGAAATGAACTTATCATTGAACAGGTTTTTTTTAAATGTAAACAAATACACAGATTGTTTGTTAACAGCTTGGGTGACTGATTTGAAAAAAAAAAGAAACACTGGAATATGGCACAAAATTAAATCAGCCTTCCCCATCTAGCTATTGGTTATGCTGGCTGCAAATTCTGCAAGTTGTAATACTGAGATATCTGAAGGCCTTCCCGTTGGGAAAGTCTGGAATAAAGTAATGAGTAATATATGACTGCAAGATTTCCTTGAGTAAATTCTTCATGCTGCAATGTAGGATATTCTGCAGGATAAAAAACAAACAACTCACTCCTTCAAAACATTTTACCATCTTCTGTCCAGTCAAGGCCCAAATCTGACATAATAGGGGAGATGACTGGATATCTCCTACTCATTAATGCATGGGACCTGAATTTCTTGGGAACCATAGAATGGAGGAGAGAGCCCTTAACTAGGGCTACCATATCTGGGTTGCAAAAACTCAGATGGCCACTAGATTGCAGGAAAAAACCCATTTGCTGGTATCTAGTGGCCATCTGGGTTTTGCAGGCTAGATATGATAGTTCTAGCTTAAGCCTTCTTCTGCAGGCCAATTCCCCACATAGGAAACTATAATATTATTATAAGAAAAATAGGAAAAACTGCCATAAAACATATTTGTCTCCTGCTGTATAGCCAGCTTCAAACTCTTCCCTAGTCTTAATGTATCCCTTTGGAGGAAAAAACCCTCCAACAAATTAATGTAGCTCACTCCCAGATTTGACCTACATAATTTATCTGTGTATTTGATTGATTGATTTTCCCACCTTTGAATGAGCATTCAAGTTGATACAATTAAAAATACAATATATAAGATTAAAACTAGAAAAAATGAATGCTAAAAGCAATTAACAGCCTGATGAAAGCAATAAGTCTACAGATTTTCTAAATACTGAGATAATGGAAGCGAAGTGCCATTCCTAAGGCCTTCTAAGTGCCAGAAGACAGGTTTAGAGGGCATCTTTAGAAGGGCCTTTATTGCAGGTCATAATGGGCAGACAGGTTCATAATGAGACAGGCTGGACCAAAGCATTTAGGACTTTAAAGGTCAATTGTCAAAACCTTAATTTGTTGGGTAAGATGCCAGGTTTGTCGATCGGAAGATCGCAAGTTTGGAGGTTCGAATCCCTAGCCCCGCGTGACGGAGTGAGCTCCCGCGCTCACCCCAGCTCTTGCCAACCTAGCAATTTGAAAGCATGCAAATGCAAGTAGATAAATAGGTACCACTTCAGTGGGAAGATAACAGCATTCCGCGCGCGTCATGCCGGCCACATGACCACGGAAGCATCTTTGGACAACGCTGGCTCTTCGGCTAACAAACGGAGATGAGCACCGGCCCCTAGAGTCAGACACGACTGCACAACTGTGCGGGGGGAACTGTCTGTAGCTTGAATCATGTCAACTGGATTTCTATTTTCTCAGTGGAAACGTTTCGCTCCTTATCCAAGGAGCTTCTTCAGTCTGAGCAAAGTTAGTAAGGGTATCCTAAATATGTTTCTAGGTAGCTGTGTGACCTTACACCTGGGGCTAGGTCATGGTTATATTGAGATGTTATTTTAAGTCCTTTTATCATCTAAAGGAGGATCGTTTAGATGATAAACGATCCTTTAGATCATTTAGATCTAAATCTAATTTATTTAATAATTTAATTTAATTTATTTATTTAATAAATTTAGATCGTTTAGATCGTTTAGATCATTTAGATAAATGATCCTTTAGATGATAAAAGGACTTAAAATAACATCTCAATATAACCATGACCTAGCCCCAGGTGTAAGGCACACAGCTACCTAGAAACATATTTAGGATTCCCTTACTAACTTTGCTCAGACTGAAGAAGCTCCTTGGATAAGGAGCGAAACGTTTCCACTGAGAAAATAGAAATCCAGTTGACATGATTCAAGCTACAGACAATTCCACCTGGATGACTGAGAACCTTCATAGACATGTGCGGGGGGAACCTTTACCTTTTTAAAGCAATTGGCAACCAGTGCAGATATCATGTGATCTCTGTAGCTTGCATTCTTTAAATGGTCAGACTGACATACGTTTAACATAGTACGTTTAACATAGTACATAATGTTCAAGCTGTATTACCTGTTGCTTTGAGAAATATATTGTTCCTTGCAGCCATATATTATAATAGAAATCAGTCTTGTCAAAATCAGACCATTGGTCAGTAGTACATTAAATTATTTGCAAACAAAATAAAAAAGCAATTTACAGGTTTTGTGCAATGTTCTAGAAACACTAAATCTGTGAATGTGTTGAGACTAACTTTTGCATGTCACTGCATGTTGAACTCACTTCCCGCTGATATATGTGAATTAATCTTTCAGTTCAGCTATAAATAAAGCTGTCACTCTCCAAGGAATTCAACATGTTGTCTCAGTCAGCAGGCTTTTCTTTCATCCATTTCAACCCTGGTTTTCGTGTATTGCTCTGCTTTTTCACCATTACAGCCTCTCATAAGTTTCTAGGCAGTATGTTCTTGGTCAAGAAAGGGTGCTGCATTTTGTTTTTCATTACAAAGATGGATTGCAGCAATTCTCTGCTGTCCAGCCTCCCTGATGAGGCCCTTCAGCATCCATAGCTATTCTTGCTGCAGGGCACTTAGTCTTATTAGGTCATCTCAAAAGCAAACTACATTTCAAGAAGTTTCATGGTGTCATGTGCAGCAGTGTATCTTTTAGGCAGTGGTTTTTATTTAATGTCGCAAATTAACTTGCCATGTCTTCACTGGATAGATTTCCTTTTAATCCCTATTGCTGTGCTAGCAAGCTCTTTTTTTTAAAAAAATTAAAGATAGGCAGGGTCAAGGAATCATTGAACCATTGAAAGAAAAGGTGACTGGCACAGATATTTTTTCAAGAGGCAGGAACTTGATCCAGTCAAATTTTTAATCTCACTGATTGTAATGAAACAATTCAAGCATTTACTTGATTTTCATTATAGCCACTTCACACAGGTATTGTTTTGGACCAAAAATAAACAATTTTGGGTGGATCACGCCTGAAGCTTTTCATTGTTTTCTACTGAAATTGTGGCACTTCCAAGGTATATAAAAACATCAGATTACAAGTAACCAGCTAGCATCTCCTTATATACAGTATCTGTCTTCTGCAGTGATGTTTTAGCTGGTAATCTTAGAAGTTCATTATGTAATAGAATATCAGCAATGATATCCGGATTTGCTTACTTGCCTTTGTTCCATGTTCTTTTTTTTATGTCAGGAAGTATATAAGGTATGAAGTATGAAGTACATTAAGGCAATGTATTCCTGAGGTTAATCAGGCAACAATTGTGAAGACTAATATGGTAACCTTTTCCCATATGGCAAAGTTTGCTATTGTCCTAGATCAGATTTATTTTCTCTTTTCTGAAAAGAATGAACTTAGCCTTATCTCAGCTGTGTTGGTAACACCAATGGAAACAAATAATGCCTAGTTCATACATTACAGTAAGCTATAATGTGTAAATTAAAAGATTATACTAAGCCTAAAACCAACCAACTTCATTTCTGATTTGTGTTATTGGTCATCAAAGCCAGTGAGTGGGATGGACTTAGATATGGGAGAGTGAGGTAACATACTATGGTTTATAGTCTTGAAATTCATTGCGTGGTTGTGGGTGTCACCATATTCCTATCTATCTATCTATCTATCTATCATCTATCTATCTATCTATCTATCTATCTATCTATCTATCTATCTATCTATCTATCTCTATCTATCTATCTATCTATCTATCTATCTATCTATCATCTATCTATCATATGCCTTATTCCAATATGAATTGGACAAGCATGGAAGAAATATGAATGGATAAGGATGAAAATATGAATGGATAAGGATGGAAGATGGAGTACATGAAACACAGTCAAAGCAGATCATAGAGGAAGAAGGTTTTGTTCTGGAAGATTTTAATTCTGCATTTGTGGAAGAATACCAGTATGAAAAGACCTCTAAGAAGACAAAACAAGATATGGTTCCTAAGGGAACTGGATAAGACAGGGGTCGGCAAACTTTTTTATGCCAGGAGCCATTTTGACATGCTCCAGGGCATTTTGACATGCTCGAGAGCCAGGGGGCGGGGTTTGCGGGTGGGGGCCAATCGTGTGGAAGGGGGCGGGGTTTGCGGGGGGCCAATCGCGTGGAAGGGGGCGGGGTTTGCGGGCAGGGGCCAATCGCGTGGAAGGGGGCAGGGTTTGCGGGCGGGGGCCAATCACATGGAAGGGGGCGGGGTTTGCGGGCGGGGGCCAATCACGCACACTTAGGGCCTGCTGCTGCCATGCCCGCTGCAGTGCCCGCCGCCGCCATGCCCGCTGCCACGACTGCGCAGGCGGAGCTGCCTGCCTGGCACTCGGGCGCTCCGGCTGGGGTGCAGCGGGACGGGAGCATCGCTGGCAGCCTGCGAGGACCGGCCAGGGAAGGTGCGCGGGCGGAGCTCCCGTCCCACTGCACCCCAGCCGGAGCGCCCGAGTGCCAGGCAGGCAGCTCCGCCCGTGCGCCTTCCCTGGCCGGTCAAGATCCCTTCCCCGCCCCCAGCAGAACCAAATATGTTAAAAAGTGGGTAGGTAAAGCACGCTCGCGTAAACATCGTCACGTGGGATCCCTACCCTTCCCTGCCCCCGTCTCGACCACCTGCCGCCCCTTTCCGTTCCTTGATCTGCTTACTGCCAGCCTCGTCGTCTTCTAGAGTCACCCAGGCTCCAGCCCTCGTTGTAGTGATAAACCAGCAATGTTGTAGCTTTACCTTGCTTTCAAGAGGGCTGGGTGACTCTTGAAGATGCTATTGCAAACTGGCCAGTGACGAACACGTGCACAGGGAAATCTAATTAGAAATCAGGCCGGGAGAGGAAGGTAGAAGGTGGGAGGGTCGCCCTGTCACCTGACCCGCCAGTCCAGCTCCACACTCCGGAGTGGGAGCGGACGGGAAGAAGCAGCGATTTGCTCCTGGATTTTCCTTCCCCTCCTGGTTCCTTCATGATCAGTTGAGCGGCAGCCACGCAGCAGCAGCAAGCGGGCGTCTTCGACAAATTGCTCTGGAAGGGGGCAGGGGAGGTTTGGAAGAAGAAGGGAAAGAGAGGCTCGACTGTTCCAGTCGCTTCTCTTCCGGAGCCGCTCATGCCCCCAGTCCAGGCAAAGTAAAGCTGGTGGGGAATCCAGCGCGGGAGCGGGGTTTGCGGGCGGGAGCCAATTGTGCACACTTAGGGCTGTGGGGTGGAAATGTGCTGCTTTTGCATGGAGAAAAAGAGTAAGCAGAGCAGCAATGAAGAGGTTAAGGCGATGGGCAAGTGCCCGTCGTCAAGATGGCTGCCGGAGACGGAGGCTTCCAAACTCTCGCAAGACTGTGTGAAGCCCGTCCCCGGAGGAAAAAGAGAGGCTGGGCCTAGGCGGTTGCCAGGGGTATGCCCACCGCCACACACACCATGCCCGCTGCCGCGCCTGCCCCCACCACACTCGCTGCCGTGCCTGCCCCCACCACGCCTGCCTGCGGAAGAGCCACACTCAAGGGGCCAAAGAGCCGCATTTGGCTCGCGAGCCGCCATTTCCGACCCTTGGGATAAGACAATGAAACTCAAGTGGAAAAATGCCTAGATGCATGAGAAAAGTACCAAACTGGGACTGACTGAGCCCTGAGGAAAGTTATAAAGTGAATAAGAATGGTATAAATTTGCAACCATCACACAGAACAAGGAATGGTGGCTTTCTCCATTTTATGCTTCTGGACCTCAAACCTAGTCTGGCCAGCTTGACCTTGAATTGGAGTATGAATAGATGTTTGTGTGTGTGAATAAGTAAAGGAAAGATTTAGAGTTTTCAGTTCAATAAATGATCAATAAAACTTGTACTGGTTCATATATTTCTCTAAGTATTCTGAGTCCCTGGATAAATAATAACAGCAAGTAGCACTGGAAGTATTACCTCTTTACACTGCCTCCCCCCCCATGTGACATGGCTAAGTCAGAGTTTACTCCTTACACATGGCATATCTCTGGATAACATACATGCAGAATTTCAGCTGGGTCAGTTCCTCATTAATCTATCCATTCATTCTCTCTCTGCCTAATGTAACTGATACAATTATTCAGAGGATTAAATGTTTTGTATTCCTCGGAAAAAGGTTAGGATTCAAAAGTTAATGAAAGAAGAAAGGTGTTCTTAGATGTAGGTATTTCCTGTATTACTATGCAGTCCTTTTGCCATAAGATTTTTTCCTCATTTGGCTACTCTTCATTTGCAACTGATGGATTGTTTCCTCAGCTTTGAACCTTCCCTCCTCCTCTTTTCTATAAGAGTTCCCCTTTTCTCAGCTATACAGAAATTACATGAGATTTGATCACTAGCATCCACAGCAAACTAATACCATCAAAATGACAGTATGTGTGCAGTGATGTCATCAGATACAGTACATGCCATCATTTGTGTCCTGACATCTGATGTAAATCTATCTATGTGGTTGGTGGGAGTCAAAAACAACTTGATGGCACATAATCAGTCATCTGATGTAAGTATGTAAGTCATGGAATTTGCATGAAGATATCATCATGCACGTGACAACATTTATCCACCAGGGAAAGTCTATGGATTTGATATGTCTTCTATAAGATGGCTGCCATGAGATAGTAATAATTTTCCTTCATGTATTCATTCTGTTAAAAATAACTTTCAAAAGAACATAACATTCCAAGTAGTCAATGTGATGTATGGCCCTATCACTTGTGTTTATGCAGCTTATCACACCACTTGGCTGGACAATTTGTAAGGCAGTAGAAAAAGAATCCTGGAAATCTCCATGCCTGGATAATATTCTCAGTGGAGTTCAATTTTTGAGTACTATAGTTTTTTTCATAGAAAATAGGCATAGAAAAGAAGCTATTAGAGCAAATAACTTCCTCTGTTTTCTTATGGAATTTCTTCAGGTTTAGATGGAGAAGATCATTTTCAAAAAGGGAACTAACTTGTAAGGCATAACTCTATGGCAAGGATGGGGACCATTCTCTGGGAAGGATTAGCTACTGAAAATTGCAACTTTTTAAAAAAATTATTTTTATTAAAAGTTTTAAAAATAATAAAAGATAATACAAACCAAATTCAGAAGAGAGAGACAAAATGAAAAGAAAAAAAAAAGAAAGTGCAAGGAAAAAAAGAAAAGAAAGGGATTAAAGAAAAAAGGAAACATTATTTCTGCCATTGTAGCTACAAGTCTCTATCCCCATTCTTCAAATGTATCTTGAAATGATTCAAATTTCACAGTATTATCTTTCATTTTGTACAATCTAATGCTTACTCTCCAATTCAAAAACGAGAAGCAGATTTTTTTCTTTTCCTGCCTGGATACTTTAGTCCCCTTTAGTGTCTAATTTCTGAAATCATGAAGGATCAAATCTCTGTTATTAGTTGATAGACTAAACAAAATGGTATTCCCATGAAAGTATTATTTATTAATTTCCCTCCAAATATTTTAGCAAAAGTCCTAAGGCTCCAAATTTTTCTGGCTGCTTAGTCCATTTACACCTTTCTTAAATTAAATTCTTATTTAGCTTTTTGCTGTTTGTTTGTATTTCTTAGTTCTTAAGCTTATAGTTAATTTTTCTATTGTTCAAGAATGAAGGTAAACTCCCCAGGTGGCTTTTCAAACCTGTTGTTTTGAAGATCTCTATTGTCCCAAATATAGTTAAATAGGTAATTTCCAAAAGTGATTAGAAAGTGAGGTTAGCAAGCTCAGTTTCCTTTAAAAGGCTCCACTGCAGCTGAGAGCATGATGATTCCCTTCATCTCCCAGTGCTCAAACCTGCAGGAAACCGCTGTCCTGAGGTCTCCTCATGAGGAGCAGCCATTTGGAGCACAAGTGGGTGATCTCCTGTCCTGTCCTTCTCCAGAGAGGTTCCGTGAGACCGGTTTACTCACCAGTCCTTTGGTTTTTGCTGCAGTCATCGTCTCCACTCGATCAGAGACATGATAGTTCACCATTCCTCATTCCAAAGTCCTAAAAATTGCGTCTTGTTGGGGGTCAGGGATGAAGCCAGAGCCACTCTGAGAACTCTTTCATCTTCTCTTTCTCTTTGTTGCCTCCTGTTCCTCTTCTTCTGTGGATAGGAAAAACAATTCACTCTAAACCAAAAACTTGCAGTCAAAGCTGAAGGTTGTTCTTTCTTGTTCTATTAAAAAATAGTAAAAATGAGGAGTATGATGGTATCCTATTAAGCATATGTTTATTAAATAAAAACATGTTTTACTCTGAAACAATTATTTTCTCACCATTTCACTTTGGCCAGTTATCTAGAAGTTGGATATCTGCAGGGTGTGGTCAAAAAAGCCAAGAGCCATGATGGTGTGATTGAAGCTCCACCCATTTTTTATGTGTGTCACATTTGTGGAACTTTGATCATGCCATCGTGGTCACCATCTTGATGTTCTTTACCATATTCTGTGGGCAACCCTGCTAACAGTGTTTTTCATTTAGAAGATCACTAATATTTGGTTTGGTTATTGTTGAATGATGGCATAAAACCCTTGAACTTAATCATCTGAAGCTTGGTGGCGTTTACCCCTTCAGAAGAGAGAATAATGCTTGAAAATAATTTCCAATTCTGGCAAGGTTCTAAATTGGTGTAATCCTGCCCCATCCCAAAAATCACCTAGTCAAGTTCCAAACCTCTAATACTACATTTCAGGACCCAATTTAATTCTAATGTTCAATCTCTGTGAAGCCATACTTCTGTTTGCTCTTGATCCATCAAAGGGCATGGCTGGAAAAACGATTTATTGGAAAGAAATAAAAACCTTTTGCCCTTTAGCAGGTCAAGAGAAAACAGAGGAGTGTCTTCAGAGATTGAAAATTAAAATCTGGGTAACAGAGACAAGAAGGGAAAAGGGGCATCTGGTTCACCAGAAACCCAGGACAATAGAAAATGCCCTGCTTCATTTCAAGTAAGCAGGAAGGAGTGACTTGTTGATTTCACCAAGCACTATAGATCTTAGGCTGAGAAGAAACAGCTCCATACTTGGACAGAGCTGGCTGAAGGGCAGCTGTCTTCCTAGCCCAACTCTGAGGTGTCATTACAGCCAGGGACGGAGCCTCCTCCCGCTGCCACTGTCACAGCTCCTCCTTGCTATGGCAAGGAGAAATGAGAAATGAGACTTTGGCCTGGGTCATGAGAAGAGCTTTCTTCTTAGCATCGAAGAACATCCATAGCACTTGACTAAGGTCAGCAAGCTGCTATCGCACTTCTGCCCATTGCTGTCCTGCTTGGTGTGTGACTGACATGAGGCTGCACAAAATTGTTGTGGGGTTATTTGAGATCCCTGCTTCAGAAGTAACTTTTCCAGTGTTTCTCAAATTTCTGAATTAAAATAAATAGCATGTATCTACTTTTTTCCATTTCAAATATGTGTAAAACTAAAGATGGGCACCCTGAAATGATTCATAATACAGTATTTCTGCATAAGTCAAGTCTAACTTATGTGAAAATTCATACTTATTTTGCCTCTGTATATCCCCACTATATGTGGTCAAAAATATGTCCTGGCAGTGAATTGTTGTTGTTGTTGTTCAGTCGTTTAGTCGTGTCCGACTCTTCGTGACCTCATGGACCATAGCACGCCAGGCCTTCCTGTCCTCCACTGTTTCCCGGAGTTTACTCAAATTCATGTTCGTTACATCGGTGATGCTATCTAACCATCTCATCCTCTGCCGTCCCCTTCTCCTTTTGCCTTCAGTCTTTCCCAGCATCAGGGTCTTTTCCAGTGAGTCCTCTCTTTGCATTAGGTGGCCAAAGTATTTGAGCTTCAGCTTCAGCATCTGTCCTCCTAATGAGCAGTCAGGGTTGATTTCCTTCAGGATTGACTGATTTGACCTCCTTGCAGTCCAATGACCTCCTTGCAGTCCAAGTGAATTATACTTTGTTAAACATGCTCTCTTTGGCATCAAATTACTCAGGAGAAAATATTTAATCCTTAAAGGAGAGAGGGGACATCCCCCCCCCAAGAGTGACACATCTATACAGGTAGCTGCTGTTAGTTCCACAGAGAGGAAAAGAATTCCAAGAGCATCTGCATAGTCTGCTTTGTCCTTAGTGCTAATAGTTTGGATGGAAAATGGTGGTGGTGGGGGGGGGTGTGGGTGAGGACCCAAGATCTTTCCTAGGCTTAAAAAAAAAACACCACAACCACAGAGTTGTCATGAAATATCTAGATTGGCCCTCAAAACATAGCAGTCTTTGGACAGTTTCTTCTGAACATGAAGGGACTGGAGGAACGTACAAAGGCAGGCCTGTTATGTACTTTGTTATTCATCTTTATGTTGATGTTGTTGATGTCTTTGTTTGTTTGTTTGTTTGTTTGTTTTTTGTTTTGTTTTTTAATAATAAAATTATTTAAAAAAAAAAAAGAAATAGCAACACTTCCAAACTTATATGTAATCTTCTCAGACTGATTGTCACATGTAGACATTTCTAATGCTACAGGGACATACTGTAAACTCTGATTAGATACAGGGAAATAAACCCTGATTCCCTGGACTGGAATTCTTGTGCCTGATGAAGGCAGCCCTTTTTGATTCAAGCCAATTGAGAATGCATGAAAATCTCTGAGTGGGTGGAGTTAGTTCCACACCCTCCTGCGGCTCATCCATCTTTCAGAAGTGAACCTTTGAACCAGTCTTGGGCTCTGCTTGCGTATATGTTTGGGGCAGGATTTTGCTTGTAATGGGGGAGCAACCTTTGCCCCATAGTTTCTGAAGCACTACTCAGTTGGGGACTGCTTCTGTGCAGGATGGAAGCAAGTGATAGGTGAGGGCTGCAGTCAAAAGAATATTGTAGCCTTTTATTCCTTCTTTTTCTGGTACACTACTTTTTCCCCTTGTCTGTCTGTCTGTCTGTCTGTCTGTCTGTCTGTCTGTCTGTCTGTCTATCATCCTTCCTTCCTTCCTTCCTTCCTTCCTTCCTTCCTTCCTTCCTTCCTTCCTTCCTTCCTTCCTTCCATCCATCCATCCATCCATCCATCCATCCATCCATCCATCCATCCATCCCTATTCTTCCTGGCAATCTCTTTTCTGTTATATTCTTTCCTACAGAGCAGATCTCAGAGAAGGAGCAGCTTGTGCTTACTTGAGGTCTGGCTTGGCATCTTGCAAAGGGCTTTTGAAATTAGGGTAAGGGACACGTGTAACTCTAAGCAAGATGTTAGCTGCAACTTGCTCAACTCTTGCCTTATAATATTTTAATATTTTAAATATAATATAATATTTTTATTCCTCCCTGATAAGGTGAAATCAGTTCCCAATGAAAAAAGTCAGAAATGTTGTAAGAACCTCAGTGCAACTGCTAAGTTCTTGCTTTGTAATGCTGTTCTTACAATATAACAACAGTTCACAGTAGTAGACCTTATTTGTGCATGTGTGTGTTACTGATTGATTGTTTTTCATTAAACAACCAATTATGTCATTACTAATTCTTTAGAAGATCATTAATGTCAGCCCCCCCCCCTCAAATTTGGTTTTTCTCATGTTTTCTTTCTGTGTAAGAGAGTTACTGTAAGTGGTTTTATGTTATTTATAACCATGGTGTTTTTTATCCAGTCAAGATGAAATGTTGTGGGACTCTGCTGTTTCTTGAAGTGATCACAGCTGAGAAATATCAGTGCAGAAAAGGGCTCATTTTTCAAATAATTTTAAAAAGCTAGGCAGATGCAAATGCTAGCTGCATCTTATGCATTCATCTGTTTCTGTTTATTGAAAAATAATGATTGGGATCCATTTTTTTCATTTGTTTAAAAATAAATATATTCCATAAATTACCTTTGACTTCAGAAATGTTCAAATATCTCTTATGTAATAATGACAGAATTATGTTATATAATTCTGTTAGAATAAAACAACAAGAAAAGAGTTGTCATTGACATACTGTTGTAAATAACTTAATTTTAAATCTACTTTGAAGGTACTGTAGGTAGTGAATTCTCTACCTACGTAATAGAATGATTATTGCTACATGTTCCATCATGCTGCTTTCTTTTCTTTTGAACAGCTTCTAAGCTTCAGCTATAAACAGTTAAGCAGCAGTATCATTCCAGTGTATTAAGAAAGACTGACATGATATTTCAAAAATGTAGTGGGCAGGAGCTGTTAGCGGATTTACTTTATGCCTCCATCTAGAAAAAGGTGTTAAAAAAGAGAAGAAAAAGATCACCCCCTTCCAACAACAAATTTATCCTGTAGTTAGAATGAATGAAAAATATCATAAAGATTGCTTTCCAATATTTAAAATAGAAAGTTGGCATGAAATGTAGATAGACAGACAGACAGTCATATACATGATTATGTTGTAAATATACTTTCTACAGCAATATGCCACTGGATGGCAGCATTACTTAGGTTAAATCTCCATTGAGCATCTTTAAAATTTTTCTCTCCCACTCAGGCACAGGAAAACAATTTAATGTATGGCTACTTTAAGATGTCATTCTCTATACTTTTGAGATAAACACAATTTTGAAATGCTAGAGTGGAAGAAAGTGACTGAGCAGGCAATAAATGATCAAAGATCTGTTGGGACTTTCTAGCCCAAGATGTATGTGTATGTGTATGAGTATGGCTCGAAAAGGAATTTCTCTATGCTTTCGCATTGCTTATCATCCAGGTAGTTGCTCCTGTCAATAATCCCTTGAAAAACCAGAACAAAGTTTGGCAAATGGAATGGAGGAATGAATAGCAACCCCACATTTGTGAAGAAAGTTTATATCCCAATATTCAATGCTCTTGATTGAATGATTGCCTTGGAAGCTCTATTTTGAAAGAGGGTATATACATTAAAACATAAAATAATAAAATAAAATACTCAAAGTGGATAATGGATGAGAATGAGCAAGATGGGTTTAATTCTAGATAAGACAAAAGTGCTGTTGATCAGGCGAAACCCTGATGGAACTTGGAATTCAACCTGTTCTGTTTGCACTTAGGAATGGAGTTGGTCTGAATTTTGTATTTAGTATCAGGTGCCTTTCAAATTTAAAAATTAATCAGAATGCATTTGTGCATTCTGTAATTCTAAAACACACATATATTAATTGAGCACAAAAATGACTGTGTTAAAGAAAATATATTCAACAGTGCTTTACTTAGGGAAAAATTGGGGGGAAATGTGCCATTTTAGGAATGGGCATAAGAAGGGGACTGATTAAGAGAAATGAGGATGAAATTTCCTAAGAACGTTTGTGCAGATTTTGTGCAACCCAAAATGGGCTGAAACAAAAATATATTTGGGACAATATATGTCCTGGATGGCTGGATTTGTACATTACATTAAGCTATTGTTTAATCATGGTTTACTAATTAGACCACAATGGACTAGCTTCACATATTGTATTAAGATGTATACCATATAAAAACCTCACTGTCTTTGATGAGGACTGTAGTTTGGAAGAGCTCTTTGATTTCATTCTGATTCTGAAGTTTCAGGTAGCAAAATGTCTGAAACTGTGTTTGCACAATTTCCTTTAACATGCCAGCTCCCTTCTGAGTTACGCTGCCTTGATAATAGCACTGATTCCCATTATCAGGATCATACTGTCTGCCAATTGTTATTAAGCCTCAATTCAAGGTATTGGTTTTCCCTCCTGAAGTGTTGGGCCCAGCTCTAAAAACATTACTTGTCTCCTTATGTACCTTCCTGCTTATAACATCTGCAGGAGAATAATTTTTGAAAACACCAGTAATATTCATAGGCTTATTTAGCAGATACACATAAAAGTGCTTTCTCTTGCATCATTCTTGAATGCATTGCCTTTGTAGATGGTTTAGATCTCTTCCCCTGTGCACTGGGAAAAAGTATGAAGATGTATCTTTTTAATTTAATATTTTAAAATTGCTTTTTTGAATTTGGACTGTTTCTAATAGTTTATCGATGAATATTATTAGAGAATTGTATAATTGTTTTTAATCATTATTATACTTCATCTTGATGACTCTTTATAGAAAGGAAGGATAGATGGATAGAATAAATAATCAGGACTAAGGGGCATTCATGGAAGACCAGGCATAAACCTTCCCTTTATTGTAGACAAAACTGAGTTAGACTATTCAAGGGATGGTTAGAAGACAGTATTAAAATTCAGGACGATCTCAACAGGCTGGAACAATAGGCAGAAAGCAACAAAAATGAATTTCAATGGGCAGATGCAAAGTCTAACACTGGGAGAATAAAAGGCAAAAGCATGAGATGGGGGAAGCGTACCAAGCAGAAAAGGAAAAGGATTTGAATGTCTTGGTAGATTTGATTGTTCGTCTGGTGTTAATCCTGGTGTTAATCTTTGCCTATCTGGTTGTTGATTGCTGGAGAGGAGGTGTTCTGGTCTTTTAGTTTTTCTATTGTCTCTTTTGAATGGTATATAAATGTTGTTTACCTCTATGTGCCTGTTGATGGCTGACTTGTCTGAGTGCCAAGCTTCCAGGAATTCCCTAGCGTTTTTGGATTTGGCCTGGTCTAGGATGCTCACAGTTTCCCAGCTGAAAGTATGGTTGAGTCTGTCCATGTGTTGTGAGATTAAGGAGTTTTCATCGTGTCTTCTGACTGCTAGTTGGTATTCATGGATGCGCTTTGCTAGTCTTCTGCCAGTCTGTCCTACATAGTGGCTCTTACAGTCCTTACACTGTATGTTGTAGATGACTCCTGTTTTTTCTTCTTGGGTATTTTGGTTTCAACAGGCACATAGAGGTAAACAACATTTACATGCCATTCAAAAGAGACAATAGAAAAGCTAAAAGACCAGAACAGCATTCCTGAGAGAAGGAAAAGGGTTAGTAAGCAGGTTTAAAAGAAAGGAGATACTTTCAGGAAATCCATTATAAAGACAGGCAAAGCCTAGCACCTATATCCTATTAGGAGAGGAGTCCAAGATCATGTGCTCTATGTCTGTGTGCCTGGAAAACAAGGGAAAAAGAAGTACCCTTGGATTAGTAATTTGATAGGCAAACAGCAAGCAGCCTTTTCCCGAAGATCAAGTGTGGGCAAAGAGGGAGAAAAAGGAGTTAGTTTGAGAACAAGCAGCTTCTCAGTTAATTACATGAACCTTTTGCTTGCTGACCAAAATATGGGACCTAGGTAGGTTTTATTGGCTAGTTCCTGGGTTCTCATTGCATGATAGATTTCCTGTTGAGGGTCTTAATCTTTGTGGTCCTTTGGGAGAGTGAATAGCAAATTCCTTGTAATGCTTTTGTATTGTTCAGTAGGGAAGGCTTAGACAGCTCAAAGTATTAGTGTAGGAATAGACATTATTTTAACTGGCTGGTTATTATTTAATCATCCTTGAACTGAATAAAATGCAAGAGCAAGTTTTCATTTGTTAAGGCTTTCTAGATTACATGGCTTTCTAGATTATATGGCATGGCAACTGATTGTTTTTATTATTGTCAGCCACCCAGAGTCACTGGTCTGAGATGGGTGGCTATATAAATTGAATAAATAAATAAACTGAAGAAATTTCAAGGATATTTTAATTGTTCCAATTGTATTTTGAAATGTTGCATGTTGCACTTTGAGACAGAAGCACAAAATCATATCAGGTTTTAAAAGAGATGGAAGAAGCTGAGATGAAGGGGAAGAGGTAACATTATCTAATCATTTCAGAGCAGTTCAAATGTTTTAGAAAAATATAAACCAAATGCTTTAAAAAAAATTTTTTACTTCCTCTAAAGGAAACCAGAATAAATCTTTCAGTTTGCTAGTTGGACAACAGTATTCCCACAAAAAGATATTTGTTGTTCAGTCGTTCAGTCGTGTCCGACTCTTCGTGACCTCATGGACCATAGCACGCCAGGCCTTCCTGTCCTCCACTGTCTCTCGGAGTTTACTCAAATTCATGTTCATTACATCGGTGATGCTATCTAACCATCTCATCCTCTGCCGTCCCCTTCTCCTTTTGCCCTCAGTCTTTCCCAGCATCAGGGTCTTTTCCAGTGAGTCCTCTCTTCTCATTAGGTGGCCAAAGTATTTGAGCTTCAGCTTCAGCATCTGTCCTTCCAATGAGCAGTCAGGGTTGATTTCCTTTAGGATTGACTGGTTTGACCTCCTTGCAGTCCAAGGGACTCTCAAGAGTCTTCTCCAGCACCACAGCTCGAAAGCATCAATTCTTCGGCGCTCAGCCTTCCTTATGGTCCAACTCTCACAGCCATACATTGCTACTGGAAAAACCATAGCTTTAACTATACGGACCTTTGTCGGCAAGGTGATGTCTCTGCTTTTTAATATGCTGTCTAGGTTTGCCATAGCTTTCCTTCCAAGGAGCAAGCGTCTTTTAATTTCATGGCTGCAGTCACCGTCTGCGGTGATCTTGGAGCCCAAGAAAATAAAATCTGTCACTGCTTCCATTTCTTCCCCTTCTATTTGCCAGGAAGTGATGGGACCAGATGCCATGATCTGGGTTTTTTTAATGTTGAGTTTCAAGCCAGCTTTTGCACTCTCCTCTTTCACCCTCATCAAGAGGCTCTTTAGTTCCTCTTCACTTTCTGCCATTAGGGTGGTATCGTCTGCATATCTGAGGTTGTTGATATTTTTCCCGGCAATCTTAACTCCGGCTTGTGATTCATCCAGCCCGGCATTTCTCATGATGTACTCTGCATATAAGTTAAATAAGCAGGGTGATAATATACAGCCTTGTCGTACTCCTTTCCCAATTTTGAACCAGTCGGTTGTTCCATGTCCGGTTCTAACTGTTCCTTCTTGACCCACATACAGGTTTCTCAGGAGACAGGTAAGGTAGTCTGGTACTCCCATCTCTTTAAGAATTTGCCACAGTTTGTTGTGATCCACACAATCAAAGGCTTTAGCGTAGTCAATGAAGCAGAAGTAGATGTTTTTCTGGAACTCTCTTGCTTTTTCCATGATCCAGCGAATGTTGGCAATCTGATCTCTAGTTCCTCTGCCTCTTCGAAATTATGCCCAACCTTCAGTTTCAAATGTGAATGCATGAATTACGTGCTTATCTGTACTAGGTCTCTGAAATATCAGAAACAATTACTGTGTTCTTTCCTTAATTTGTTTAAGTCTGACTGGCTGTTGTAAAGAGATATATAAAAATAGCCTGTCCTTTCACTCCCCATGAACTTCAAGTAAGTCTACTTTTTTCCTATGATGAAGAACCAGATGTTGTGTTACTAATTATTAAAGGATGAAGGTACTGTCTTCCTTTAAAACTAGAAAATCAAGCCTTTATTTCCAAGATTTTTAAAAAGAATTCATCTGGTTTTTGTTATATACATCCTTTTAATGATGAAATATTCTAAATATTGTATTTCTTGATTTTATAAACATGTGCACATAATTTTTCTCAAAGCTGTATTAGAAAGAAATAAAACCACTTTATCCACCAGAAATAAACACTTTTAAGAAAGGAAGAAGTTATAATTAGGCTAAAGTAAGAGTGGGTAAATCTTTTATGTGATGGTTACACATTCCATTTTTTATTTATTTAATTTTTATCCCGCCTTTATTATTTTTATAAATAACTCAAGGCGGCGAACATACCTAATACTCCTTCCTCCTCCTATTTTCCCCACAACAACAACCCTGTGAGGTGAGTTGGGCTGAGAGAGAGGGACTGGCCCAAGGTCACCCAGCCGGCTTTCATGCCTAAGGCGGGACTAGAACTCTCAGTCTCCTGGTTTCGAGCCCAGCACCTTAACCACTAGACCAAACTAGCTCTCTACAATTTTACTATTCTTTTAGCATCTGATGGCCACAGAAGTTCTGACAGTGATGTGATATTATTAGGAGGTTTGGCTGAATTTTGTCCCCCTTTTTTTGCATTTTTGCATTTTTTTTCAGGGGTTAGGGAAGTAAGTTGCAAACATTGTGCATCTATTCCCCCCCCTTTTTTTTTTTTTGCTTTAGAACACAAATATAATGATGCATTCTGAGGATTCTTTGGGGAGTACAAACAAGATAAGGTGCATATGCAGTTAATTGGCTATGGGCTGCCCAGCTTGGGCTAATATATGGAGAAGGTGTCCTCACTATGAAGACAATTCAGCAGCCATTATCACCATCAAAGTGCTTTGAAATACAATCTTTGAGAAGTGTATGCATTTATACAAGGGAAGCTTTTTCATTTGTACAAGAGAAATGTCTTCTACGATTTGAAGCTTCATCTATCACATAAATTGCCAACTTATTCATTAAAAAACGAAGCTAGCACTCAGTTTTCCTCTCTTGTTAATGAATTTCTCACTAAAGATTATTTGCCAAGGCCACTGCTTGACTGCAGTCTCTGGCCAAGAGCTGCATGAGAATCTACTTCTTAATGAGCCTGTGAAGCTTCAGCCTTCAAAGAAATGGCCTGAAGGTCACCTTGTTCTCAGTTTCCTTCTTCGCTGTCTAAAAGTCTAACTTAGAGGCCAAATAGATTTCAATCTGTTGTCTTTTGGCAAAGAACACATGGCCACCCATATTCATGCTTGCCCATCATCACTTCACTTGATAGCTATATATATTCAGACTAGTCTTGTTTAGTTAAAAGATGGCTGTGTATCATCATCATCATCACCACCACCACCACCACCACCACCACCATCACCACCACCACCCTGAGAATATCAATGATAGGTATATATGAAAACATTGGCAAGAATAGAAGTAGGCAGATATATACTTTTTTTCTTCTTTAAAACAGTATCAATAGGAGCCAGTTAATAATGTGAGGTGATACAAATCTTGGAGCTATTATTATTATTATTATTATTATTATTATTTATATTATTTATTAATATTATTATATTATTTGATATACAGCCAGGAAATCAGAAGACGTCTACTTCTTGGGAGGAGAGCAATGGCAAATCTTGATAAAATAGTTAAGAGCAGAGACATCACACTGACAACAAAGGTCCACATAGTTAAAGCAATGGTATTCCCTGTAGTAATCTATGGCTGTGAGAGCTGGACCATAAGGAAGACTGAGCGAAGGAAGATAGATGCTTTTGAACTGTGGTGTTGGAGGAAAATTCTGAGAGTGCCTTGGACTGCAAGAAGATCAAACCAGTCCATACTCCAGGAAATAAAGCCAGACTGCTCACTTGAGGGAATGATATTAAAGGCAAAACTGAAGTACTTTGGCCACATAATGAGAAGACAGGATACCCTGGAGAAGAAGCTGATGCTAGGGAAAGTGGAAGGCAAAAGGAAGAGGGGCCGACCAAGGGCAAGATGGATGGATGATATTCTGGAGGTGACAGACTCAACCATGGGGGAGCTGGGGATGGTGACGGCCGACAGGAAGCTCTGGCGTGGGCTGGTCCATGAAGTCACGAAGAGTCGGAAGCGACTGAACGAATAAACAACAAATTTGGTATACAGGACAGATCTAATATGTACTCATTCCAAAAATCAGAGCATCCCTCCCTTCCCCAAATGACAGCTTCCCTAGGAAAAATTAAAATATGGTATTTGAACAAGTATAACGTAATATAGTATAAAGCGTTTTCTGATCATGGCAAAACTTTTAGCATGTCTCTGTGTGAGTGTGTGTATTATAATCATTATAATCATTTTAACATATCCTGTTTTTACTTCTTTTGCTATTTGCCAGCTTGGATAGGTGCTCCCAATCCACTTCTGTCTCCTCTCCTCTCCTCTCCTCTCCTCTCCTCTCCTCTCCTCTCCTCTCCTCTCCTCTCCTCTCCATCCTTGTATCTGAAGGCAGTGGCAAGGGTAAAACAGTACATCTGGAACATTCACACTGGTGGAAAAGGACCTTTAAGGAACCAGATTCCAAACTGATTAGGGAACTTAAGGTCATAACCTTGCTACATGTGTGGCTCTGATTTGGCCCCACCAAATCACCGAAATGTCACTTTAATTTCAGCATGTAAAAAGGACAGCCACCTAAGTTGGGGTTGATGTCTTGGCTCAACCCTATTTCCAAGCCCCCAAAAGAAGAGATAGGGTCTAAACATGCTTTTTAAAATGTTTAATTATAAGCCTAATATATAAAAAATACATTTTACAAATACATAGAAAACAAAAATGCTTGCAGAAATCCCCAAAATACAGTTATTTCTAATATTGGGTGTTCTGTTACTTACAAATTATGCAGTTCAGAATGTAGCATGGGATATGTCTGTAAATACTGTTTTACTGGTTTTATGAAAGCTAAATAAATTTTATAAATAGCTTAAAGAAAGCAAGTTTAAATATGATGGTTGATTAAATATATTATTAACATTGTGGGACTTGTCTACTGCCTTTGTGATTTAGTTAGACAAGCTTTGATTTTTCATGTGTGTTCTGCCTTAATTTTTTATACAGATGACAGGTCCCTAATGCAGGTTGTTCTTAAGGTAAAATCATAATGCTGATATTTTTAAAAAAATAATCTTTCAACAGCAAGAATAGGAGAATTTTCAGCCAGCTCTGGTTTAGCATTTTTAGATATGGTGTACAATGTAACACATCCAGGTACTTTGGGATGAAATGAATTACCTGAATTAATTCAATCTGATTGGAGTTAGGATGGAATTTGTCTTGGTTGCCCTGGTAACCTAGATATGAAGGATGAAATGTGAACCTGGATTTCTCATCAGTATTTAGTATGCTTCTGCATGGGTTTGGAGTAGCATAGACTGCGTTGTGTTACTTTAGAACAGAGCTTTCCAAAGTGTGTGTTGCGACACAAAAGTGTGTCGCCTGCGGGGCCCAGATGTGTCACGTCAAAACCTGGAAGCACTGATGGCGTGCCATCAGCGCTTCCGGGTTTTCCTGCGGTGACACACCAATGGCGGTGTGCGAAAATCCAAAAGCGCTGCAGCCACAGCGGCGCGCAAAAACTGAAAGCGGCAGCAGCGCTTCCGGGTTTTTGCACGCTGCTGCAACGGCGGCGCTTCCGGGTTTTCCCGCAGCGACACGAAAACCCGGAAGCGCCGCCGTTGCAGCAGCGTGCAAAAACCCGGAAGCGCTGCTGCCGCTTTCGGTTTTTGCGCGCCGCTGTGGCTGCAGCGCTTTTGGATTTTTGCGCGCCGCCATTGGTGTGTTGCCGCAGGAAAACCCGGAAGCGCTGATGGCACGCCATCAGCGCTTCCAGGTTTTGACGTGACACATCTGGGCCCCGCAGGCAACACACTTTTGTGTCGCAACACACACTTTGGAAAGCTCTGTTCTAAAGTAACACAACGCAGTCTATGCTACTCCAAACCCATGCAGAAGCATACTAAATATCTTATGGTTGGTGTGTCGCCGCAGGAAAACTTTGGAAAGCCCTGCTTTAGACCAATAATTTAGGAAACTGGTTCTTGCAGAAATTATCCCATAAGATTCTTCAGCATTCTGTCTTGCCTCTTACAGCTTGTAATAGCTGCCTGAAACTGTTGCATGAAATCAGTTAACAATTTGGAGGGCAAAATAATGTCATATTATATATTTTATAAAAATCCTACTAAGCTCAGAGAGCATCAAGGACTCCACAGGTCAACCCTGAGCTATATATTCTCTTCTATTGAAAATCCTACTAGTTTAGACAGACCAGAATTGTCCGTTCTAATTTCATGTCAGATCTCTCATGTTACTCAGAATGATACCACGGTCAATGATATCAAAACCTCAAATGTCAAGAAGAACCTAGTTTCACTCTCTCTGTTGATTCCCAAACAAAGATCACCATCAGGCTGACCAGTGCAGTCTCAACCTTTATGCCCATTCTGGAGCCAGTTTAAAATGGTCAGGAGAATCTGCTACCACCAGTATTGCCTGAAGTTGAGCATTCATTACTTTTTCAGTCACCATACCCAACGACAATAGGTTAGAGATTGAGCTATAATTGCCCATCTCTGAATAATTGAGGGGAAGCTTCTTAATAAGAAGTCTTCTTTAAACTTATTCAAACTTGCTTCCTTAAACAAGGAAGAATTCTGCCCTCCCTCAAACTAAGGATGAGTCCCAAAGTGGATTCCTCAAAGGGACAACTCATTTGATGTTGCCCCTTCAGCCAATGACTGGATGCAAACTTTCCCAGGCAAGTGGTCTGAACCGGTGCTGAGCTGGCACTGAGGACTCTGCTTCAAGGCCAAGTGGAGTGCAGTAATAAGTGGTGGAGGAGCTGGGAATATGTATAGCAGGGTTTTCCAAAGTGCCGCTGCTGGCGACACACCAGTGGTGGCGGCGGTGGCAGCGCGGCGGCAGCGCGCACGCGCACGGCGGTGGCGCGGGGGGCGTGCGGCGGCGCGTGCGCACGGTGGCAGCACGGGGGCGTGCGGAGGCGCACGTGTGCACGGCAGCGGCGGCAGCGGCAGCAGCCTCCACTAAAACGCGGAAGCACTGATCCCGCACCGCTGCCGCTGCCTCCGTGCACGCGCGCGCCGCCGCTTCCGGGTGGTGTGGCGACACACCACGCTGTGTGTGGCGACACTTTTGTGTCGCGACACACAGTTTGGAAAGCTCTGATGTATAGAATCCCTGAGAAAAGTTTTTACTGATGCAGCCTCTGCTTTGTTCTACTAAATGTTCTCATGGATCTGGAAGAATAGGAAAAAACTTATCCATGATTTGTCAGAAGAACCCAAGTGCCAAACAACATATAGAAGAAGTAAACCTACAGATGCTGGGTTTTCCATAGTTCCCTCCCCACAGCACCTTTTTGATGCAACTTTTCTCTGTCCAGCACCAGGCCTCCCAACTCACCTATTCATCCATCCATCTATCCCACAAAATTTATATTAATGTATATGCCTGTTGCCAAAATGAAGTGAGTTCTCATTAATGTATTGTCGAAGGCAATATGAGTTCTCATTACTTTGGCCAGTACCATGGACTTGAGGGCTGATTCCTCCCCTCCAAATAGACATACTAATCAATGGCAGATGGGCCTGTAATCAACTTAATGTTGAGATGTCGATGAAGGTTCTCAGTCATCCAGGTGGAACAGTCTGTGGCTTGAATCATGTCAACTGTAGCAATATCATCTCCTTTAGATGATAAAGGGACTTAGAAATAAACATCTCAAAATAACCATGACCTAGCCCCAGGTGCAAGGTCACACAGCCACCCTAGAAACATATTTAAGGATTCCCTTACTAACTTTACTCAGACTGAAGAAGCTCCTTGGATAAGGAGTGAAACGTTTCTACTGAGAAAATAGAAATCCAGTTGACATGATTCAAGCCACAGACTTAATGTTGAGATGTGCTTGCAAATCTGCCACCTTTGATGATTCCCCAGCCAAGTTATGCAAACATCAGATCTGGTTCCCATGTCTTATGTTAGCTGTAACCCCAAAAGTTGTGGTCAAAACTTTACTACAACAAACTGTGAAGTATCTTGTTTGCAACTCTCTCACCCCTTCCCTGCTGGATAAATCAGAGATTCCTTGAACAGAAGCGCCTTCCTGTCATACAAGGAGTTGTTAGGATTTCACCCAATGAATTATTTGCCCTTTGCTTTAGTCCAAAATTAGGCAAAAGGAATAACATCCTTATTTTTGGTGATAATATTTGTGATCATCAATATCTCCTCTCTCAATTTTCCTACTGGTTAATGGCAAATGGAAGGAATGTTTGTTTTAGTGCTGCATTTTACACCTGAACAAATTAATAAAATAAAGCATCTCCAGGGTATTTTGAAATGGCTTTGAAAATACTTTATTAAAAGCAATATATCAAGTATTATGATAGAAATGATGCAATTAAGCATCAGTTCAATGAGTTGTCTTTTTCCTTCTTTGAAAAGCCTTCCTTATATTAATAAGTTTGAAACAAAGAACTGGATTTAATATTTCACAGCAATTTAATTTAGCACAAATATTGTGGGAAAGTTTGCTGAAATGAGCTTTGGTTTAGTCTACTTTTTATGGTTTTGCAATAAGGAGGGTTTTAAACTCATTTGATTCAATGATACCATCCCTCCTTCCCCACTGCAATTGGGTTTATAAATATCTATTCAAGTAGGAAGCCATTTTCAAGTTTATTAAAATGGCAAATTATTCATAGGTCATTACACCATGTACAAAAGGTTGGTGAAGATATAAAACATTCACAAGAATGTTTGTGTATTTTAACACTATGGGAGCCAATGAGAAGAGCAAAATTTAAAATGCAATATGATTTCTGTAGATAGTTATAATAGCTGAATTAACAGCTTTCATATATCTACTCCAATAATATGCTTATTTATTTCATTCATTTTTTCCAAATCCCATTGAAAACAGTTTATAATATTCATCCCCTCATCACCTACAGTTACATATTTAAGATTTAGTCTTACAGTAATTGACTTATTTCCACAAGGGTGAACAAATCCAATATTTACTAAGCATATTTTTATTATTTATAATTTTTATAGCCTCTTTCCATCATACCTGGTATACAAAGTACTTCAGCTATAATTACATAATTGATTCTCTTCATGCCATGGCGAAGTTGGCTGATGATATTCTTATTTTATAGATGAAAAACTAAGAATGTTTATACATAATTATAAAACTGATGAGGATCTGTGATCCAGTGACCTGAACATGAACATCCTCCTATCCACTGATGATACAGCATTGGTTTTCAGTAGTAGAAGGAGGGAGATTATTTTTCCAGACTTTTTTTTTTTTTTTAAAGAAAACACATTTCTGCTCCTGGAAGAGGCATTCCATTTTATGCCATCATTTATAGTGATGCTTCCTGAAATATACGAAAGGGCTGTGCCTATATAGTTTCTGCTTAAAACTTTTTGCTTCAGAATGGTTATATTAATGTGTATTTTTTGCAGCTTGGTATATTGAAACTTGAGTTAGCGAATGATTCAGTCAAATACATACACTGTACATTTACTTAAAATTAAGTATTCAGTGGAATTCATTTCTGGGTGATTGTCTTAGATTGTAACCTCAATAGGGTTTGTAAGAACCCTAATTTTAATTTAATCTAAAGGCTTTTTTTAATTGAAAACAATTGAACGTTTACCTCCAAATGCCATCATCTGAATAAACAGATTATGCCCCCAGCTAATTTAGCTCATCTGTAGTTAAGGAATAAAAGGGAAACTTTTTTAGGTCTGAAAAAATAAGTGTTGTTTTCCTAAGGCTATGAAGCAGATCAAATTCAGGTTTGAACGGAATCTAGAATCAGAGACCCATTAGGCAGTACAAAACTGGATCAGAATTGGCATTTTTGCTCTCATTACTTCAAATCTATAAAGCCTCATGAATGAAAGTGCTGTGCCTATATGGCTTCTGCTTAAAATAATATCAGAATTATTGTCCATCAATGTCCCACCATTGTCCATTATACTGAGACTTAAACACTGAGAATTTCATACCAGGAAGACAATTCTGGCTGGCTGGATATTTGGAGTGTCCTTGTACAAATACTTCTGCAAAATTAGGAAAGGTAACTGGAAGGTCTCAATAAATCTTTGATTGCAATTTAGGTAAAGGTAAAGGTTCCCCCTGCACATTTGTGCAGTCGTGTCTGACTCTAGGGGCCGGTGCTCATCTCTGTTTGCTAGCCGAAGAGCCAGCGTTGCCCGAAGACACTTCCACGGTCATGTGGCTGCATGACGCGTGCGGAACGCTGTTACATACCCACCGAAGTGGTACCTATTCATCTACTTGCATTTGCATGCTTTCGAATTGCTAGGTTGGCAAGAGCCAGAGCTAGTGCGGGAGCTCACTCCGCACGCAGGACTAGGGATTCGAACCTCCGAACTTGCGATCTTCCGATCGACAAGCCTGGCATCTTACCCCCTGAGCCACCACGCCCCTTACTGATTGCAATTTAGTGTACACCTAATCATGATGAATTTAATAGGATATGCTTTCAAATACATATACCCCAAATGAGCTGCTTTGAAAGAAATTGAGAAGCTTCCATTTTTAATTCCCTGTAATTTCCAAAGAGTTTTGAAGAGCTGCCCAACATATACAGACTGTAAGTAAGTTTCTCAGAACCAGAAACGTTCTCAGGAAAAATACTATCTTTGTTTTATGGTGTTTTGCGGAACCACAGATGTGATATTTCTTGACTCTTTGATTTCAGTGGATTGGAAGAAGAAACAGGAACACTTTTCTGTTCACAGCTAGGACCATGACTCCTTGAAGCCAAGGATTCATCTACTGAATCCAACCCCACGCCCACATAACATTGTTGTTCACCAGCAGAGGTGCTGCTCTGCATGGAATTGATGTCTTCTAGTTTTCATCTTAGATGTTTTCATCTTAGAATAAAAGACAGGACAACTTGAAATATCTGGTGGGGTGTGATCATATTGTATCATATCTCATATCTCATATCATCATTAGAATAATATGTTGTAGAAGACTACACAGTTTAGCATGACTGGTCATTTCTACTATAGAAGTGTATGTGGAATACTTTTCTGTAGGAATCCAGTAGGAGTGGTGATGATGATGTCACATGTATCATGATATTATCACAGAAATGATGTAAGTTACATAATTTGTGTCATTTGTACAATTACATAAAGTGTGTGAAAACATTCCCCCCATAGATGCCCATGTGTTTTTCTCCTTGTCCGTACTAACCTGCTTCATATATTTGATATTTCTGCAACAGTATTTCCCTGTTTCCTCTCTAGAGAGAGGTGACATGGTATGTAGATATCCTTTTGGTTAGGCCCCCCTCCCAACTGGAGCCACTCATAGAACTGCGTGGATCACTGCACAACTTTTTCTGCACTTGCATCCTTTCCTGTCAGAAAACCTGCCTGAAAACCATGTAAGATTGGGTTTCCAATAGGCCCCAAGAGTAGATTCATCATCATTTTCAGAGCCAGATTATCAGAAAGGCAGCATTCCTATTGATCCTGTATGGCAGCGTCTTGGAGATTTTAGCTAGCTGTATTGTCAGCCTCTTCTCCAAAATGCTGACTTGTAGAACTCCATCACTCCAGCAGATGGGGGAAGCATCTTCGGGAAAGCAGGAATCTGCAGCTAAACAAAAATGCTGAAAGCGAGCTCTGGAGATGGAATACCCATAATGGAAGGTTGGAAACAGGTCAGGTAATGCTCAACCTTTCAATTACTTTAGAGATGTAAGGTGCTGTAGATTGCTCATTAACCAAGGTTGTAAAAAAGCACATTTGCTGTGTCATTATTCTTTTGAGCATTCATCTGACAGGCTTCTAAAAGGTTTATCAGAACTTGTTCTGACTCATTGGAAAATCCACTCCCTCTTTCGCACTGGAGCATTTTCTGCCTGTCTCTAAGCCGAGACCAAGTCAGATTTTTGCTTTGTGACCTGCTTCATACTCTGCCATGTCTATTCAAAAACACAGTCTTGGGAAAAGTATACTCACATAGACATGCATGCAGAACTAATTCTTTTTCTGACAGCTGGTTTGAAAGTCTTTTCCAAATTATTAGCATAAAGGCCTTTCCTTTACATAACTAGTCTGGTCCTGCCTCTTCCATTGCAGTCTTCCTGTATTTTCCTGGAAGAGCATTTGAAGTAGAAACCCAAATGTATTCAGCTAAATACTCTACCAGAACTTCCTTTGATTTAATCACTCGAAATTTCTCCCAAATGAATGACTTTTCTGTCAGTGCTTTCTATTGGAACTGGGGTTTCAGCGTTTTAAGAAGGAGAAACTTATGTTTTTCACACTGAAAAACATTGGTTTGTATGATTTTTTTTAAAAAAAATATTTATTTTACCTAAGTTGCACTGGAAATATTTTTAACCCTAAAAAGCAGTGAAGGAATGTTTTAAATAGATAAATAAATTCAATAATATTACTAGGTTTATGATTGCACGGAGATCTGTAATCATATTCAGGTTGACAAGATATTTAGTTTATTTATAAATATGTAGATATTTAGACTCCCAACCACTCTGGACAGCTACCAACAGTTACATTTAATATAGGAGGAAGTTAATTTTTTTAACTATCTAGGAGTGGTTTTTACCAGTTCAGGTTTGTGGTTAAATCACTTTAAAAGAAGCTCAGAAAGGCAGCGGCAAGTACTAAAAGATTATATAAATTATTTAACTACAATTATGCAGTCAGAGCAGAATTAGGTATCCATTCCTTACACAGTCATTCAATTATTAAAGTTTTTACATATTGGCTGAAGATCCAACAAATGGATTCAGATAGACTTCCCAAAATATGCTTAACGGAACAGATAAATATGGCATAGTCCAATTCCTGGATCAGCCAACTTTATGAAGTTATTTTAAGACATGGGTTTTCTATTCAGTATTTGCTTTCAACGGTCTCCCAGGCAAGGGAAATTTTTAAACAGTGAGTCCTGGATATTAGTGCACAAACTGACATGGAATTATTAACTAAAAATAGATCTTTAAGATGGTTGGCTAAGAATAAAATTATATTTCAACCCGAAAAGTATCTATCGATGAGTATTCCACAAACTTTAAGAAGGGCCTATTCTAGAGCTAGATTTGAGTTGCTGGATTCCATGCCCAAATATGGGCGTTTCCACCACTTGCCATATCATGAGAGAACCTGCATATGTGGTTCTCCAACCACTGAAAATATTTTTCATATTTTGTTCAATTGCCAATTATATGCATCCATTAGGCACAAATATCTATCATCTTTATTAGAAAGAACAGCACACTGGGATCCAAACCATTTTATTGTCTTATTTCCTCCTGGGCTCAAATGTGCATATTGTACGTAGGACTGCTAAGTTTATAACTAAGGCAACGGTCATTAGAACTCAATACATTGAACAAATTGGGGTATCCTGTAAGGGAGATTCATATATCTGATTTTTGACTCTATGTATTATCACATATGTACTTTATTATTGTATTTTTATCTTTGTATTGTATTTATTTTATTTTATTTTATTTTATTTTATTTTATTTTATTTTATTTTATTTTATTTTATTTTATTTTATTTTATTTTATTTTATTTTATTGATAAGGTCACAGGACTAATCAATTAATAAACTACTACTACATTTAATATAGGAGGAAGACACAGAGGGATATTATTGTCTATGTAAATGCCACATAATCCACCTTGTACTTTAGAAAATGCAGGTGAAGGATTGGGTGTTGAAAAATAGGTTTGACTGTAGTTTCATTTTATGAGAATACTAATCATGGCTCAAGCATGGTTTATTGCATAAATCACAATTAGATGGGTTCATGCAAGATAGATGACAAACCACAAAGTGCTACATTCATATATCAGATTTAGACAAAACTAAACAAACCATCTTATACCTTAGAGGACTGTGTGAATCAAGGCATTGAGTTATATTTTCTGCTTTCTAGCACTAATACCTATGGATTTTCCCTGGTTTTTTTTCTTTCTTTCTTTGAAACAAAGGTTTACATCTCACAGAACAATTGCAGGTAACTTTCCCACCTGTTCTGCTGCGGATGTTGCCAAACAATTGGTTTACCACTTGAATTTTCCTAGATTTTTGCATTTGCTTTTGTTGCAAACTGGTCAGCTTTACCCTGAAACCAGCCACTACGATTTTAATGTAACAGGTGACCTGATCTATAAGGACACCAGAAGACTTGAATAGTTTATCTTCCATTGTTACTACATCATGCCTCTTAGAAAGTTTGCAATTTGCTTTTGGAAAGTGCATCAACATCTTTTCCTTAGTTCCTCCACTTATTTTAACCCAGATGCTATCCATGCTAAATTTATCATTTGGATTTCCGAGCAGGTATAGATAGTTTTAACATTCAGTGCAACTTCCCCTCCCCCTCCATTCCTATTGTCTGTGTCCTGTTATATTCCAGTCATGGGAATCATCCCATCAGGTCTTTGTTATTAAACCACCCTTGCCTTCCTGTGCTAGAACTCAAGCTCATTTTGTTTGGTACTCATACTCTACGTTTTCCTACATTTAATTGTTTCTAAAGACATTTGCAAATTATTCTTTTTTTAAAATTCTAATGACATTCTCACCTATTTGCACCAGCCAAAATTTAGTATATTCAGCTATTCCCAATATGGAGAAGATTAGGTTGTGTGTATCTGCCAAGTAGCTGTTAAATATGAAGAGCCTATCATGGAAAAATAAAGAATATACAATCACAATTCATCTCCACAAAAGTAGTTGCACACCCAGGGATTCAAAGCCAGATTTTCAACATGAAGCTCAAACACACTGCCCTGGTAAACAAATTTTGTTTCATCCCATGTTATTTATTTATTTTAATCCACATTATTCCTGTTTTATTTATGAAGAAATCTGCAGAACTTAGTACATTTACTTACATATGTATCAAATAAAATTTTTACCTATTTCTAGTCAGTGATGGTGGACTACAGACTGAGGTTTTACAGTTGTCTATGTGACTAATTTTCCAAGTGATAATGTGTTTTGTGTTGAAATTTGCATCAGGGGATCTATAAAGCCTGAGTCACAGTGTTCTTGAGCTCATGCATGCCACTTATGAAATGTCAAGCCTAATCAGTAGAAGGACAGAAAGATTACTGAGACCCATTTAATGAATTTGCTGTATGGTGTTCCTCTACAGCAGCGTTTCTCAAACTTGGCAACTTTAAGATGTGTTGACTTCAACTCCCAGAATTCCCAGCCAGCACTTATTGGGGGTTTCTGGGAGTTGAAGTCCACACTTCTTAAAGTTGCCAAGTTTGGGAAACACTGCCCTATAGCAAAGAAGAAACAATTTGGTATGCAGATTAAAGTATACCTTCAGGTATAGATTTTTCCACAAACCAAGAAACTAACCTGGTTATATGTTTGGGTTTTAATTCTTAAATGTATTTGCTTGCCATGCCCATTGCAGATATACACTCAGTCTTAATTGTTCTGTTTTTATTCTCATGGGAAGCACAGTAAATTTTAATGGTTGTGCTTGATCATTAAGAAGCAAAGTAGTAGCTGTAGGGGAAAAAAGCATTCAAAACATTACAATAGCAATGGTGTAATAACATTCTAAAGATGTTCATCAGGATTTACATTGAATTTGAGGGTATAATTGTCCTGAGGAATTCTTAAGGGGGTCTTACAACCTCATCATATTCCATCCCCAGGACAGTTCTGTAAGCCTTGTCTCATCTCACCCACCCATTCTGAGACTTTCAGTCTTGTGAAAATGATGTTCTCCCACTTTAATTATAGTGCTGGTTAAGAATGCATTCTCTTGTTTTCACCCTGTTACCAGTTCACACACTGTTTGTTTATAGCTCTCTGAAAACTCATTTTTAATAAGGTCAGATTTGCAATTTAAATTAATGTTAATATTTCTTGCAAACTCCAGAACAGTTTATTTATGGAATGGCATGTAGATTCTATTAGAAATTTATGGGCTTTAGTTTTTTTTTAAAAAAACACAAACTTCATTTCTTTTGTTTTCCAAAAGATATATCATAGGAAATAAACAGCTGTGTCTTTTCCTTTTCCAATAAAAACCAAATCCAGAACAATAGAAATGAAACAATTAAGTATTAAATTCAGAGTTTGAGTTGACAAAATAATTCTTAGTGAGCCATCTCTTTATGCAAATTAAGCATTTTTCTCTGTTGCAAGTGGTCTGCACTTAGGACAAGTTGATGAATCCTTGAAATAAATCAACAGATGTTTTGTGTGAATGGATTTCTATCTATTAATGTTATTTTGACCATTGCATGTCTTTTCTTTTGTTCATGGGAACCAATATTCAAACATTTTAGCCTATTAAAAACATTGCTTATTTTGTTGTTTAATACAATTGGAGACAGATTGTCTGAGCCATGCATAATATTCCAGATAATCAAACCTGAATGACTAGAGTTCTATATTTTTTCTTCCCTTTCAAATGTTGCTTCATACTAGCTTCCTATAATATTAAGCTTCAGGAACCCTTAGAAAATTATTTCACTGAGCCCTCCCTGCTTTCGGTAGATACCAGCTAGTTTATTCAGCTGGGTTTTGGGTAGCTGTGTGTCTTTACATTTCCTGCAAGGGGCTAAGATGATACTAGATCGGGAGCATTGAGAGAAATTAATAAGGTGACTAGCTGGGGCTAATTGTGGCTGTTTGGAGTGTCAGGCCTCGAAAATAATGTGAAAGATTGCTCAGTTCATAACAGCGACCCCATCAGAGTGATATTGGTAAGTGTCCAAGGTTGCTAGGCATTGAAATTGGCCCTGGTACATACCAGCTGAACTCCCAGGGTGACGTCTGTACTGATTTACTGCAAGACACATATATCTTTTGCTGTCTTTTATTTCAGGAATGGCTGCTTCTTCCTGCAATGTCAGATGCAAATCATGGAACATAAGCAATTCATAAGCTTATAAACAATTTATTAGCAAATGCACCTATTATATGGCTCAGTGCACAATGGCTCAGTGCATGATGGCTCAGTGGTTAAGACGCCAGGCTTGTCGATCGGAAGGTCGCAAGTTCGGAGGTTCGAGACCCTAGCCTAGTTGGACATGACTGTGCAGGGGAAACCTTTACCTTTACCTTTACCTATTATATAATAATTATATAATTATAATTATATAATGAAAAACAACAATGAAAGCTATTCATTTATGGCAGAGTGAATGTTTTGCTTGCATAAACACTCAGTTACAATCCTTGGATTATTTTATTATTTTATTTTAGCAAATAAATAAATTTTATTTATTTATTTATTTATTTATTTGGAATGCTGCTGTCAGTTTGCAAAGATTTTGGTTTCATGAATTGAGAATCTGTAATTGTATGAATGAGACCATTGTCTGTCATCAGTTTTGCTATAAACAATTCTTTAGAAAGTTATCAAGCAAATCCTCTTGCAACAGCTCTCTCATTTCTTCTGCATTGGAAGTAAGGTATTCCTCTATTATTTATAGCAGTAAAGATCTTCCAGGCTTAGACGTTAAATCAAGGAACGGCAGGACAATTCTGCTAATGAAAATGAGTTGCAGAAAGAATATTGTAATTGGGGCCTTCAAGTCAATAGTGTACTTTGCTGATTCATGTTTACTTGAGACTTCTGTTGACTCCATTTGAAACCCCTCACTATATAATTGAGCCGTAAGTTCTTAATGTATTTTGAAGGCATGTGTGTGTGTGTGTGTACACACACACACACACACAATACATACATACCCACACATACACACAAGGGACTAAGTAGGAATGAGTCTCAATCACATTTTAAATAAGTACTTCAATGGATTTGTAATATACGGTCACTTAGGCTTAACCTGATGAATGTTTGTATTCAATTTGCACTTATTTTTACATTACATCATCATTATAGCATCAGCAGTAATGACACTAGAGAATATTAAGACCATTTTTTGTTGCTGGTGCAGGGACTTCTACAGCAAGCTGAGATTTTGTCAAAATGATGAAATAAGTGTCATAACATCAAAGGTAAACTCTCCCTTTTCCATGTAACATTATGGCACAAATACAAAATAGGCAGTTAACATTGTGATGTGATACACATTTGATCACTTAACCCTTCTGCTGAGGCCCATGTGTTGATATGAAAATCTCTCAATATGATGGTAACAATTTCATTATGTGGTACTCTCCAAATGTATTGGGGTTCAATTTCCAGTTACATCTGGATGGCAACAAGTTGGAAAAGCTAACTTATTTCATTTAAGAAGTTACTCATATGTAGGAATGATTCTGAGTCAGTTTTTGGACTAGCTTTGGTTAGCTAGATCTCTACATAACCATGTTAATTAAATCCACTATTAGCTTTCTACGATTGATGCATGATGGATGGACAGCTTATATTTGCACACAGGTGGCCAGTTAATTATTTTTACCTGCATAAATTTACATTTTAATGTTTGCTTACTTTTTAAAATCATTTTTCACCATATAAACATTAAATTAAAAAAAACCTGTCTTATCTGGCAGCTGTTTTAAGTATAGTACTGCCAGTAAAATGGAAATATGAAATCTATCTGAAAAAAATACCCTTTGAGAATAAAAATAATTTTAAATGCCTGCTGAGTTTTAGAAAGTAGAATCTTTCTGTGGTCTCCATCAAACAAAATATTGCTCATTGAGAGAAAATAGGAATAAATCAAAAGAACAGTTTTTCATTTTCTCTGTCTATAGCTTTGATTGTCAATCTTAGTGGAGAGTTCTGATTTTCAAACAATGTGTAGGTAAGCCTTTCTGACTGACTTCTAGGAAAATTCTGCACTTGTTTTTAGCAGAAATTTCAAAAGCAATTCCTAATGGGCTGTTAGTAAGATATGTAATCAAAGCCTACATTGTATACCTCTCTGATTGTTCTCCAGCTCCTATAATCCCTGTGAACTATCTTTCAGTTACTGTTCAAAAACTTGTTCTGATGAGTTGTTGTTCTCCCTGGTTATATCCAACTGTGGCTGATCCCTATCATTTTTTCTGTGACAGACACTCCTCTCCAGTTTGGGGAGAGAAAGAGAGTCATTCTGGTTACTACCAAAAGCCTGGCTGCCCTTCCCCACTTCAGTTACAGAGGCCTTCAAAGAGAAATGTGTTTTGCATCTTCAGGAGGAGAGTGACATTCTGCTGTCATAAAATGGATAGTGAACATGCTTGCCCACCCCAAAGGGAATGGAGCATTTTATACTCTACTGCAGAGCTTTCCAAACTGTGTGTCGCGACACAAAAGTGTGTCGCCACACACAGTCTGGTGTGTCGCCACACAACCCGGAAGCGCTGATCATCATCAGCGCTTCCGGGTTTTCCCGCGGCGACACACCAACTGCAGCGCGCAAAATCCGAAAGCGGCAGCAGCGCTTCCGGGTTTTTGCGCACTGCCGCAAGGACGGCACTTCCGGGTTTTCTCGCGGCGACACACCAACGCCGGTTGGTGTGTTGCCGCGGGAAAAACTTTGGAAAGCCCTGCTCTACTGTGTTGACATTTGATCTACACCACAGTAATCTAAACTGCAGCACCAATCATCTTCAGTCAGTCAATTCATGGTACTTCTTGCACTTTGCCAACCCAAGCCTAGCCATGCTAGAACTCTTGCTTGATTTGTGTACTAAAAGCAGATTAGTAAAGACATCTCTTGTAGCCAGAGGCACCATTTTGTTTGGAATCATCTACCTGGAAAAGCTTTTTCAGATCCCAAACAATAGGCAAGATGATTTGGCCTGAGATCATCTTGCAATAATCCTTTTACTTCAAGGATTTCATTCAGCTCAGGTTCAGAGTATCTTCTTTCAGTGTGATGGAGCTGCTCTCTCAAAACACTCCTATTTGTCTGTCTTTTCAGGTAATCTGCCATTTCATTAAATACAGCCACAATTTTATTTTGAATGATGTTATCTATCCTCCCATTTCATCCCCAATAAGTAGCAAGGATAGAATAGTGTGTGAGGTGTTGCTGGCTTTTGGGGTTCCAGGCGCAGAGTAATCCAAACAACATGTTTTAAGGCTAACAATATCTTTATTGATAGCATAAGGCAATAATGGCTGTATGGTGCATTATTGCAAAAAGGAAAAAACAAAGCATACGCAGAGTTCCATCAACAGATGTGAGGAAAGAAAAATCATGGTCTATGCAAAGACCAGGCGTAGTTACAGTTCAGATACAAAGTACATGTAGATAGCAGTCAAAAGAAGCATAGAAAATGAGTGAGTGAGATGAGTACCCATAGTTCATAGTTGAATTATACCCATGGTTCAACATTCTGATTGGCTAATGTGGGCTAGGCCATTTTTCAGCTTAACATTTTAGTAACAGTTGTACTTACTATAAACCGCCATGAGATGGCGGTGTTGCATGTTGGCTTTCCCTCGGGACACTGTTCTCATGGGAAAGGACTGTTATCACCATTGTTTTGACTAGAGAAAAGCACATCTGGTGTTTTTCATGCTTTTTGTTATGGGAACCGCTTACAGCATAGGAACCTGTAAAATTCCATTTTACAGGCTAGGATTTCATAGTGAAGGAATCCATTCGCTTGAATCCTACATAGAATAACTTTAACAAATAACTTTAACATAGTGAAGTTGCATGTATTCATCAGAAAGGCATTAATATACTGAGGATGCCTCTGGTATGAGGAGTTGTTATGGATCACTTTGAGTCTTCAGATTCAGAAGCTGAAGAGCTTGACCAGACTGATTCTCAGCCTGCACCATGGGAATTGAATGAAGAGTCTCAGCCTGCCCTCACAGCCTGAGCTGGTCTAGGTCCCAAATCCAGCAACATATCACAAATTAAGAAGAAAAGACGACAGGAAGTCAAGCCATCTATTTGAAATAAAGAAATGTGACTCAGAAAATTAGTCAGACTGGTAGGCAGGGCCATATAAAAGAAACAGCTTGATTGGCTGTTTGTGCCATCAATCTTCTCCTCCCTTCTCTATGATTTGCTCTTTATGCTGTGCTGAATTACCTGGAAACCTGGACTGCAAACTGGATGTTTTGAATTTGAAATTTGTCTCTCTGGACTCCTTTACAAAAGTAAACCATTGCGCTTGTTTTCTATGCAAAAAGCTTTGAGTTTGCAATGTGCTTTGCATTACTTCAGTTAGAGATTTACAGTACAACTGCAATAAATACTTTACGTTTGTAACAGAAGCTGGCTGTGTGTGTGTATAAGTGGTAGCACAGAACAGGAGGTGAGCATAGTGTGCAATATTGCCAGATAGTTGGGCGGAGCGATGGTCACTTGGCTCTCATGGAGGAAGGAGGGCTGTGAGAGTAGTAGGTTGGTTTTTATAACTCTGCTTGTTATGCCAATTATTGTTATTTTAAAGTAATTTTTATTAGCGATTTTCACATAAAAGATAAATATGAAATGATACCAAGTAAGATTAAGAAAAAGAAAAAGATAAAAGATAAAAGATAAAAGATAAAATAAAAAGTGTGAGAAACAGTGCAGATAAAAAAGAAGAAAAGATAAGATATATAAAGAAGCAACTTCCGATCTTCTTTACAGCAGTTACAAACAAACTTATTGTCTCTCCTCGCTCTTTCAGATTATGTTACATAATTCCCTTCTTCCCATATTCAACCCTTTTTAATCAGCAAATCCATAAATCACCAATTCATTTTTTCCATTTTCAGCAAAAAGTCCGTAAGAGGTTTCCAGTCTTTTATAAAAGTACTTGTTGTCTTATCCCTGATCAAACAGGTGAATTTTGCCATTTCCACGAGTTCCACCATCTTCACAATCCACTCCTCCACTGTGGGTTTTTCAGTATTTTTCCATCTTTGTGCATATAGTGGTCTCGCTGCAGTTACCATATGCAAAACCAATCTCCCATGAGACTTTTCTAATTGGCTATCCATAAGTCACAGTAAGAAAAATTCTGGTTTTATCTGAATACTGGTCTTTAAAATTCTTTGTATCACCAATTTATTTTGCTTTTTTTTTCTGTTTTAACAGATTCAGTCACTGATGCTGTCACTAATGCTGTAACATTCTCCCCAATTCTTCAAACATCTTTTGTAATATCTCTGGCATAATCCCCTTTTCTGTTATTTGTTCTGTTAATGACCCTCTCCTCCCTTCTGTAGTTTTCACTGCTTTCCTTTTTTTAAATAGAGCTTTATTAATTTTCAAGATATAATTAAAACACAAAATACAGAATATAGAAGAGTACAAGTCTAAAAAAGAAACAAGATAAACTAAAACAGTGCAAGAAGAGACAGAAAAACATATAAGACAGGTGGCTTCTGACCTTCTCCAACACAGATATAAAAGTACATAAAAGTTAATCTCTTGCTATTAATTAAACATTTAGTAACATTATTTCTCTAAAATAGTTTTCACTGCTTTCCTAATAGTAGCCATCTTTCACATAGCTAGGAAGAAAAAAGTTTCAGTTAATGCAATAGGGCTCATTCCTGGGTAACTAGCTTGAGAACTGCAACTTCACCCATTTTAATCCAGACTTGATCCATCCCAGGTCCAGTCACTCTTCTAGAGATTAGTGAATTTAAAGAGTCAATCTCCTGGTCTAGTGGACTGGCAAACTGTGATGTCCTATCTTGTGCTAATGAAAATTGGTACAAAGTAAGTACTGGATATAATCTATGGGGAATGATAGCATGGCTCTACTTTACATTGCAAATGTCTGAAATAGCTCAGTATATGAATTCTAGGCGCGATTCTATACTAACAGATAGCTTTAGGGGTTGAGGACAGTTCTACAAGACTGAGGCTTAGAAGACGAAGTTCTGTCTGTCTGTCTGTCTGTCTATCATCTATCTATCTATCTATCTATCTATCTATCTATCTATCTATCTATCTATCTATCATCTTCTACTTACCTACCCACTCAATAATGCAGATTAAATAAGCCTTCACATGTCCATCTCTCCCTTTTGATATTGAAGTAACAACTACCTAGTGTCTTCCACAACCAGCCAATGTAATATTAGGCTGAAAGTAATATAGTGGTATTGTAACTTTTCATGAAAACAGACAGAGGACAAACGAAGGGCGATACAGGTGTAATTTGTCTTACAATTGATTGATTATGTGCCATCAAGTTGTTGTTGACTCTTAGCAACCACGTAGGTAGATTTTCTCCATGACAATCTGTCCCCAACCTGGTCTTTCAGGTCTTCCAACTGTGCACTCATCACAACTGTAACTGAGTCCATCCATATTGCTGCTGGTCATCCTCTTCTTCTCTTTCCTTCCATCTTTCCCAGCATTAGAGCCTTCTCCAGAGAGCTAGGTCTTCACATAATGTGTCCTAAGTAGGATAATTTGAGCCTGGTCATTTGTGCCTTGAGTGAAGACTCTTGGTTGATTTGTTTGATGTTCCATTGGTTTGTTTTCTTGGCTGTCCATGGTATTCTCATGAGTCTTCTCCAACACTAAAGTTCAAAAGCATCAGTACACTTCCTATCCTGCTTCTTCAAAGTCCAACGTACACTTCCATAGAGTGTCACAGGGAATACCATCACATGCACAATTCTGATCTTTGTAGGTATAGCCACATCACGGTATTTGAATGTCTTTTCCAAGGCCTTCATGGCTGCTTTACCAAGGGCCAGTCTGCGGTGTATTTCTTGATTGCTTGTTCCATTACTGTTGCTGATCTACCACATTGTGAATTCTAAGGCTGGCTGTTCTACCTGTTGTCATTAGTTTGGTCTTCTTTATATTTAATTTTAATCCCATTTTTTCACTGTGCTCCTTGACTTTTATTACTAGAGCCTGCAGATCCTTTGCATTTTCAGCTATCAGGGTAGTATCATCAGCATAGTACAGGTTATTGATGTTTGTTCCTCCAGTTTTAGAATGATGCTCATCTTCTTCCAATTCAGCTTCCCTTAATGTATATATTCAGCATATACAGTAGGTCAAATAAATAAGGGGAGAGTATTCAGCCTTGTTGCACACTTTTGCCAAACTAGAGCCAGTCTGCTTCACCATATTCTGTCCATACTGTGGCTTCCTGATCTGTATACATGTTCTCACGAGGACAGTGAGATGTTCTGGGATTCCCATTTTTCTGAGCACATTCCACAGCTTGATGTGATAGACACAAAAGCCTTTCTATAATTAATGAAGCACATAGTGACTTCTTTTTTGGTGTTCTTTGGCTTTCTCCATTATCCAATATATATCAGCAGTAATATCTTGTGTTCCTCAGCCTTTTCTCAAGCCAGCTTGAACGTCTGGCATCTCTTTTTCCATGCAGAGGTCTAATCTGCATTGGATGACCCTAAGGATTATTTTTCTAACATGTGTAGTTAAGGATATTGTATGATAGTTTGCACACATTGTTAAATCTCCTTTTTTTCAGTACTGGAATGTAGATTGACCTCTTCCAATCTGTTGGCCACTGTATCGTTCTCCGGATTTGCTGGCATAGCTTGGTTAGAACCTTTACTGATTCTTCTTCTATTGCTTGCTCTACTTCAGTGGGTATTCCATCAGTTCCTGTAGCCTTCTGACTTAGTAATATTTATTTTATTTTATTTTTATTTATTGTTTGATTTATATCACCGCCCATCTCCCCCCACAAGGGGACTCTGGGCGGTTTACAACAAAATTGATTAATTAAAAGCATATAAAATACAGTACATTATTCCAATTTAATTAGATATAAATATATAAATATATAAAATCCAAGAGGTTATGTTATTGTTTAAGGAACTCTATGGTGCCAGCCACCTCCAAGAGGAGCTATTAACCCCCCCCATCCCAGGCGTGGTGGCAGAGCCAGGTCTTCAATTGCTTTCGGAAGGTCAGGAGTGTGGGGGCCTGCCTCACCTCCAGGGGGAGAATGTTCCAAAGGGCGGGTGCCACTGCCGAGAAGGCTCGCCTCGTGGACCCCGTCAGATGGAATTCTTTTATAGACGGGATCCGTAGCAAGCCCTCTCTGGATAACCGGGTGGGGCGGGTCGACGTTCTGGGGATGAGGCGGTTCCTTAGGTAACCTGGTCCCATGCCATGTAGGGCTTTAAAGGTAACAACCAACACCTTGAATTGCACCCAGAAGCAAACTGGTAACCAGTGCAGCTCACGCAGCAGAGGTGTCACATGTGCCGATCTTGAGGCACCCATAACTGTGCGCGCAGCTGCATTCTGGACCAGCTGAAGCTTCCGGATACTCTTCAAGGGTAGCCCCATGTAGAGCGCATTGCAATAGTCTATGTGAGAGATGACCAGGGCGTGAGTGACTGTACGGAGGGCATCTCGGTCCAGGAAAGGGCGTAGCTGGCATACAACTCGAAGTTGCATAAACGCCCTTCTGGCCACAGCTGCCACCTGCTCATCGAGCAGGAGCCGTGAGTCCAGAAGGACCCCCAGGTTCCGCACCAAGTCCGAACGGGGTAGTGCCACCCCATCCGGATCTAAAGATAACAACTCTCTGGATCCCGAGGCGCCATCAATCCACAGCCACTCTGTCTTACCAGGGTTCAGCTGAAGCCTGTTGTTCCCCATCCAGACTCCCACAGCCTCCAGGCACTGAGAGAGGGCAGCCACTGCATCACTTAACTCACCCGGGATGGAGATATACAATTGAGTATCATCAGCATATTGATGATACCTCATCCCGTGTTGGCAGATGATCTCACCCAGTGGTTTCATGTAGATATTAAACAGGAGAGGGGAGAGAACCGAGCCCTGTGGCACCCCACAAAGTAGGGGCCGAGGGTCGGACCTCTAATCTCCTATTACCACCGATTGGGACCGATCCCGGAGGAAGGAGGCGAACCAGCGCAAGACTACGCCGCCCACCCCCAACTCTCCGAGCCGCCCCAAAAGGATACCATGGTCAATGGTATCGAAAGCCGCTGAGAGGTCAAGAAGGGCCAGGATGGACACACTGCCTCCATCCCGCTCCCGCCAGAGATCATCTGTAAGTGTGACCAATGCAGTTTCCACCCCATATCCCGGCCTGAACCCTGACTGGAAGGGGTCTAGATAATCCGTATCATCCAGAATTCTCTGGAGCTATAATGCCACCACTTTCTCAACCACCTTCCCCAAAAAGGGGAGGTGGGAGACGGGACGAAAATTGTCCAACACTGTAGGGTCCAGCGATGGCTTCTTGAGGAGGGGGTGCACCAGCGCCTCCTTAAAAGCAGCTGGAAACACTCCCTCTCCCAAGGACGTAACAACCATCGCATGGACCCAGCCACATGTCACCTCCCTGGCTGCTTTCACAAACCAGGAGGGACATGGGTCAAGATGGCACGTGGTGGCTCTTACAGTCTGGAGGATCCTGTCCACTTCCTCAGGCCCAACAGGATCAAACCGTTCCCAGATAACCGGGCAAAGACATTCCCTTGGCATCTCCCCAGACCATGCATCATGCCTGGAGTCCAGCTTAGAGCGAATCCGAGCGATTTTATCCATCAGATGCTCTGAAAATTCCTCCGCACGGCCCTGAAGGTGGGTCACTGGGCCCACCTTACCTAGGAGAGATCGAGTAATCCCGAACAGGGCCGTTGGGCGGCATTCTGCGGACGCAATAAGAGCGGAGAAATATTATTAATAGCTGGAGTGCTAATCTAACTTCATCTTCTAGGACTGGAGGTTCTTGTAAGTTTGGAATATCCTCTGAGGTTTCTTGGATGTTGACATCTCTACTGTACAGTATTTTGGTATATTCCTTCCATCTTAGCTGATCTCCTTTGAATTGGTTACTATCTGTCCATTGACATCCTTTAGCATACCAATTTCAGGTTGGAACCTCCTTCTGAGTTCAGAGTTCAGAGATCTTTTGAAAGATCTTTTCCTTGTTTTCCATGTTTGTTTCCATCTTCCATGTCTTTACAGATGTTGTAATACTGCTTCTTGTCTCTTCTAGCAGCTCTCTGAAACTCTTTGTTAAGTTCCTTTCTGAGATTTTTATTTTTCTAGGCTTTGGCTTCTTTTCTCAGCAACTTCCATGGTTTGTTCTGACATCCAGTTTGCTTTCTTCTCTTTCTTCATTTTTAGCAGTCTCTTTTCACACTTATCCTTAACAACTTTAAGTTCATTCCATAATTACTCTGGTTCTCTATCAACAAAGTTCAGGACTTCAAAGTGTTTCCTGATGTTTTCCTTGAAAATGGTAGATATACAGTACTGTGCAAAAGTCTTAGGCCACCATTAGATTTGTTGTTTTAGCAATGGTATAATATAATATATGTTCAAGATCATATTGTCGAAACTGACTGGCTTTCTTCTTCTTCTTTAGCTTAACTTCGAGCTTGCACATGAACAGTTTGTGATTGGTTCCACAATCAGCACCTGGCCATGACTTTGCTGCTCTAAGTGAGCTCCTCTGCCTCCTTTTAGTATTAATATAGTCAATTTGATTTCTATATACTCCACCTAGTGAGGTCCATGTATAGAGGCGTCATTTTGGTTGTTTGAAGGCAGTGTTAGCTATGAGGAAATCATTGGAGGGGCAGAAATTGATACGTTTATTTATTTATTTATTTTATTTTCTATCCCACCTTTATTATTTTTATAAATAACTCAATTTACCTAATACTCAACATACCTAATACTCCTTCCTCCTCCTATTTTCCCCACAACAACAACCCTGTGAGGTGAGTTGGGCTGAGAGAGTGTGACTGGCCCAAAGTCACCCAGCCGGCTTTCACGCCTAAGGCAGGACTAGAACTCACAGGCTCCTGGTTTCTAGCCGGTTGCCTTAACCACTAGACCAAACCTAAGCCACACAATCCAAGGACATTTTCCTCTTTTATGTTTCCAACTTCGGCACTCCAGTCTCCAAACACAAGCAGGACATCCTGCTTGCACGTTCTGTCGATTTCAAATTGAACTTGATCATAAAACTCATCAACCTCCTCCTCTTCTGCAGGGCATCTGAAAAGAGTGCTGCTCTTTGAAAGCACTCATTTAACTATCAGTGCATGGCTGCCAAGGAGGTAGGGTGGCTTTCTGTTTATACATGATTGCTATGGTGGGAATGGCATTCACAAAGCACACATTTACCAAAAGAGAAATGGTTGACACCCCCTGTAGCCCCAGGACTTTTACTTTTCTTCTGCAGAGATTGGCCTACTTCCAAGCAAAGCGGTGAGCTACAGCCATCCCCCAACCTTTTTTGTTTGTTTGATTTTTAAACATATGTTGGGACCTGTGAGAATCCCAGAGGCATTGTACTAAATAAAGATGATACTGGAGGCTAGGAATTTGATTTTCAATACATCACTTCTGTTGATTATTTCTTTAAAAGGGTGAGAAGCACACTAATGTTAGGTAAGCAACCTGGTAGATGACACTGGAGGAATCTGCAGTCATGCTGGTGTCCATAGGTATCATGTTACTTACTTCTCTTTTTTTATTTGTGGCTATATTACACTGCTCAAGGTCTAATGATGTAGCAGGTATCAGCTTCGCATTTCTGGTCACCAGGAAACCATCTATGTTTGAACAGGATTTGGCTTGCCTCTTTTGAGACCATTTAGGTGCATTGTCTCACTTGTTTACCTGAATTATACTTCATTAATGTATCACCATCTGTTTAGACCACAGAGCCTTGTTGATGATCTATCACTTAACCATGATGGTGTTGTTTGCTTCAGAATCTGGCTGGGACTTTTGGCTGAATTCTAAAATGGTAACTTTAAATGTTCTATCTAGATTTCCATCAACTTTGGCAGTCTTATTAATCCAAATTTATGCCAGTGAACATATGGCTTTTCCATTTAAAGTATACTGTGGGACTCACAAGAGGGCATTGTGGAGAATGAGAATTTTTGTCCACATGGCTATGTAGACAGAGCATTAAATCTTGCCTTTCTATCTGCTGGATCCCCATAGGCCAGCACTATACTAATTATCTCCAAAATGATTGATGTTCACTTTTGCAGGTGGAATGTGTATTATAATTTTTCATTCTTCAATTTATCTCCTTTTAACAGCTGATTATTGCTTTGTGCATGGGATTGTGAGAAGCGTTTCCAAAGGAAATGCTTTAATAAAAAAATTGAAATGAAAATCTGTATGATGGAAAAATTGTTTTGCTCCCTCCTTAACATACAAATGGATTTGGTTTCCATTGGTTAAATTGCTGGAGGCTTTTTAGGAATAAAATGAGATGAGTGGATGATTCTGAACCTTGGTGGTGGAATTAAAAATAGTTTAAAAGTTAAGGAGACAACTGTGAGAATAGAAAGCTTTTGCTGATAGTCATTTGTCTGTAACAAATAGGTGATACTTCATAAAATGGTATTCATGTTTGCCCGTTATGCTGTCAGAAGAATATATTCACACTCCCAAAATATGAGGATCTTTCCCTAATTCATTTCTTATTGCTGCTATAATATTAGGCCCAGGTTTTTAAAATTACTAACCATCCATCATCTATTATTCCTCTCCTATGACACCTCTGCCTCCAAAGGTGTAGAAAACTGCAACAGAGTAAACTGTAATGTGCTTTCCTGACCTGACCCCGTAAGTGCACCAATTCCCTTCTGTGATATCTTCAGTTATGCGGCTGGAGTGGGCTGATTTCTCTTTTTGCAGTCTTCTCTTAAAAACTCTGACCTGTAATTCACTAGCTGGAGAGCCACCTGAATCATATCCCAGTAAAGTTGACTACAATGTAGTGGTTTTGGGAAACTGCCCATAAAATGAAATGTAAGATTTTTGTTCTTTTCTTAAAGAACTTCCTTTTTTTTAAAAAAAAAAGGAATCTCAGGTTCTACTAATACAAATAATAACTAGCATCTTTTACTAATGTTACACTAGAGTTTTTGTTAGTTCTACAGTTAAAAACAAGCACATATTTTTCATGGAATTTCAGCCCTACTGATATGATCAATGTTGATGGCCAGATTCAACTTCATTCATCCATGTCCAGTTTATCATCACTGCAATATCACGTGGTAACTTGCTTATGTGAATTGAACCATCACAAAGAGAACACCCATATCTTGCCACATCATCTCTGAATGCAGTCTTTTCCAGTGGAGTTAGTTTTCACATGGATAAAATACAGCAAAATTAAGTGATTATGTACATAGCATGCATTTGTTTATTGATGCATATCTGGCTTTATTGACTGGTTTCTTCAGTCAGTCCAGCATTTTCAGGTGCAAGACTCAACCATCAGTCTGCAGAAGGAAAAATGTTACCTCTTACAATGGGTGGGCAGCCCATACAGTACATGGCCCTCGCAACTTCCCAAGATCTCCTGCTAGAATTCAGCAGCAAAAGGGTTTTAGTGGTGCAATTTTTCATTTTTTAAAAATAGGATGGGAATGGAAATGAGAGGCTTCTAGGAGGCAGATCACTCCCATTTCCCAACCCTAGGGAGTGATCTGCCTCCTAGAATCCTCTCATTTCCATTCCCATCCTATTAAAAAAAATTCCCATTTCCCACCCCTAGGATGGGGGCGAGGAAGGAACCTCCAAGTGGTGCCCCCTGGTAACAGTGAATTTTTTGCTGGCTAATCCATCCAATCCAGAATACAGGAAACCTCTCTTGTAAACAAAGGGCCCTTTTCAGGGCCAATTTTAACGATGGCTACTATGAATATCGAAGGGATTCCCTTTTTTATTTCCTGCATTTCTGACATGAAACGAGACCCCTAGGATGTCCAAACTTCCATAGTCAATAGTCTGAAATCTTGCAAACCAAAATTTGGCCATTTTGCCATCTACATTTCAGATGTAGGATTTTGGGCCATTTGGAAATATACCTCCTGAAATACAGGAGGTATACAGTACCTCCTGGATATTTCTTGTTCCTATTACTACCCTTGATTTTCCCAGAAAAGTCAGGAATAGACAAAAACCCAGCTTTGCCCATTCTGGTAACATCTCAAGAAGACATCCTGTGGCTCTCCAGTTTATTATAGAAATGAATCATGGTGAACCACCCAATAAAAATTTGCCCACCCCAGATTTAGAAGACGATTTCTGCTCACTGAATCATATCTAGCTCTGTCCTGCTCAGATTAGTCAGGGACCACTGTAACATGGTTGGAGTGCTGTGCACAGTTGGTGATTTATTTCAGAATCTGATTATCTGTCATATTTGGTTGCTTTTGAGTTGTAGACCTAGAATAGTAAATTTCATTTTTCATTTCTTGTTCTTTACCCTGGTTGGGCCCTGGAACATCTAGTCTGAATAATTCTTTGAGTGAAAATATGACAAGGTGATAATCAGTGCTTTAAATCTTCTGAAGTTTATAATCTAGCCATGATAGTAGTGATGTTCTCAGCACTCCAAATAATTAAGGTGCCAGTTTCCTGTCCAGGAGAAAGTTAATAATTTAATGAAATAAACAATGATCCCAATTTATTTTATAATATTTTCACTGCTTTTAAATGTTTGTTAGCTGTTCTAAGAGTCTTTTAGTTTGAAGAACAAGAAAAGAAGCATTCTACATAAGTCATCACTAAAACTTGGAAAAAGAAAATTGGGCTCATTAAGGTTTATAACTTGCCTCAGATCTTCTGCCTTACTATGAAGTCTCTCTCTCTCTCTCTCTCTCTCTCTCTCTCTCTCTCTCTCTCTCTCTCTCTCTCTGTGTGTGTGTGTGTGTGTGTCTGTGTGTCTGTGTGTAATCATATTACTTAAATGGAACTTGTAGAACGTCTACAAAGAAATGCATTTAAAATAACAATAGATTGAACCAATAAATGGAACATCTTCATGCCTTCAAATAATTTTACCATGAAATATGCATGATAACTATTACAAACAGTGGTTGGGAGCTGGTGTTATATGGCACTGCTGTAATGGCTCTCACCTTCCAGGTGTGGGCCACTAAAGTTTCTAGCAACTGCATCATCTGGATAACCTTCAAAGGCAGCCCCGTTTGGAACAATCTTCTCTCTCTCCCCATCCCCTAATATACAGTAGGCCCCAACTCTACTGTAGTTAAGACCCAGCTCTTTCTGCAGGCCCTTGGGTAAGGATACTAAGTAGAGTTCCCAATTGGTGGGATATAGTATAATTTTAGTCCTTGTTGTTGTTTATTCATTCAGTCACTTCCGACTCTTCGTGACTTCATGGACCCGCCCACGCCAGAGCTTCCTGTCGGCCATCACCATCCCCAGTTCCCCCATGGTTGAATCCGTCACCTCCAGAATATCATCCATCCATCTTGCCCTTGGTCAGCCCCTCTTCCTTTTGCCTTCCACTTTCCCTAGCATCAGCATCTTCTCCAGGGTATCCTGTCTTCTCATTATGTGGCCAAAGTACTTCAGTTTTGCCTTTAATATCATTCCCTCAAGTGAGCAGCCTGGCTTTATTTCCTGGAGTACATACTGGTTTGATCTTCTTGCAGTCCAAGGCACTCTCAGAATTTTCCTCCAACACCACAGTTCAAAAGTATCTATCTTCCTTCACTCAGCCTTTCTTATGGTCCAGCTCTCGCAGCCATAGGTTACTACGGGGAATACCATTGCTTTGACTATGCGGATCTTTGTTGTCAGTATGATATCTCAGCTCTTATCTATTTTATCAAGAAATTTTAGTCCTGATACCATTTAATTGTTTTAGTTTGCTTTACTGGTATGTGTTGTTTTTCTCTTGCATTTTTGTTTAACAATTTTGTAATGTTGCTTGAGTTGGGTGCCCATATAACTGTTCTAAATAAACAAATAAATAGCACATTGCAACAGTCAATTCTAGGTGTTATAAGGGCATGGGGTATCTGTTGCATTAATTAATTAATTAATTATAATTTTCTAGTTTTTAATTAAGATTTTAGTATTACTGTTTCTTGTCTCTTTGTTGAAATCTTCTCAAGCTAGACAAAGAAAGCAATAAAGGCTTATTTACTGTTGCAAGGTCTAATGTTTCAGGAAGAGATGCAAGTGGTGCAGCCCTTATCTGCCTCTCAACCATAGCCTTGAGTCTGAGAGGATCCTCAAGTTACAGATATGCTTTTTTGGGGAGTGCCTCCCTGTCCTGAGTTATTACTGGAACAGCAAAATGGCAAATGGTAGATGGGCAAAAAAAATCTTGTCTTGTTAGCACTCAACCTCAGCTTGTTTCTTCTCATCCAGTCTCTTAAGGGCCTCCCACTACATCTCCAGCTTGGCCTGGGGTGGTGGTATATAATTAAGTATCATTAGAATATCAATTATACTGGACCCTAAATTGGTGAATGATTTCTTTTAGTGGCTCCATGTAGATATTAAAAAGCATGGGAGAAAACAACAATCCCTGCAGCTCTCGCCTAGATGACTTTTCCTTTCCCACTAACATCAATGAATACAGCTCACTTATGAAGGAGCAGAACCACTGTAAAGTGGTTTTCCCCACTCCTAATTCTTGAAAGTAGCTTAGAAAGATACAGTGGTCAATCGTACCAAAGGCTGCCAAGAGATCCAAAAGGACCAGGAGGGATGCACTCACCCCATGTCCAGATGAAGTCCCACTGTCTGAGAAACAACCAGTTCAGGCAATTTCTGTTCATTGTTTGCTCCAAAAAGTTAATTTGCCCCATAGTAGAGACCAGATGAAACATCTGCAAGAAAACAAGAAGGCTCAGAGAGCACCAAGGACTCCACAGGTCAACCCTGAGCTACAAATATTCTCTTTGATTGGTACCACATATGGGTGTCAAATGCTCCAGATAGCACGCAAATGGGAGAAATTTGCAGGTAGGCAAACCTCCACCAAAGAACAGCTGTTCTTTCTGCATGAAAGCCTACAACAGCATGCCCTGCCCACCAGTGTCAGATACAAACCTCCAATCAACTGCACAGCTGGATGGAAGATAGTGCAACAAAGTGGGTGAAAAATGATATGGCTAATGATCATGGATGCCCACCTCAGATTAAACAAATATCAACACACAATAGACAGCCTCAAGGAACAACTTGACTATGACACCTGAACAAATCAACATGCTGACTACTACAATCAAGACCACATCACTGAGACAAGCAGAAAAAAGGAAAGCTAAACTCCAAACTAAACTACTAAAGTTAAATCCCAGAAACAAAGAAGTACCGGAACTGGAATGGGTGGTCAACATGTCCAGCCGCCCATTATCCACTGCAGAACGCAATATCCTGCAGAGGCCTCAATTACAACACAGAGGATGCAAATAAATTAGAATTCTTTGCAGCTTTAGAAGCAGCATTGAAAACTACAGGACTTACTACAGAAACCCAAGAGAATGTAAGACAGATAATCATACCACAAACCAGAAGGACATGGAAACAGAACCAACTGAAAGCAGAGGACAGAGCAGCCCTCAAAAACCTAAAGATGGACCAAACTATCATCATCCTCCCAGCAGACAAAGGCCGCACCACCGTCATTATGGACAGATCGCAATATATACAAAAAGCCAAAGATTTACTTGAGGACAAAGAAAACTACACCCCAGTAAACACCAATCCAATACAGAAACTGGACAACCAGGTCAAAAGAATCCTCAACGGCTTAACTAAGAAAGGTCAAATCACAAAAGAAGAACAGAGGCAGATGAAAAGCAGTGGACCCATCATCCCACGCTTCTACAGACACCCCAAAATACACAAGCCCGACATGCTGCTCCGTCCAATTGTATCGTTACCAGGGACCCCCACATACAACTTAGCTAAAGAACTTACAAGAAAACTTGGGCATCTCACAGAGGAGAGTGAATACTCTATCAACTCCCCACTACAGTGCCTCCAGAAAATCAAAGACCTAAAAATAGATGAAGATGAAATTATGGTGTCATTTGATGTCACTGCACTCTTTATATCCATAGACCCAGCACTAGCGATTGAATCCATGCCAGCAGCTCTACGCAACACACCTGACCTAACTAGATACACCAAGATCAAAATACCCAGAATCATGGACCTCTTCAACCTCTGCCTCACCACTTACTTTCAGTTTGATGGACAAATATACCAACCAATCTAAGGAACACCTAAGGGATTACCACTCTCAGGACTCATAGCAGAGATTGTAATGCAATGTCTAGAAAGGATAGCACTCCCACACATACAACCCAAAGTATGGATCCGGTATGTACAGTAGATGACACCTTCATCAAAATAAAAAAGGATCAACTGGAGGAAACACATGAAACCATCAACAACATCTTCAAAGGAATAAAATTCACAAGGGAAGAGGAAAACAACAACACACTACCCTTCTTGGACATCCTCATCAGTAGAGGAAATGATGGCATTCTAGAAACACAAGTCTACCTGAAATCTACCCACACTAGCCAAGTGCTCCACTACCAAAGCAATAACCCAACCTCCCAAAAGAGGAGCTGTGTAAGAACACTATTCAGACGAGCACAAATGCACTGCAGCAACCCAGAACACCAGAAAAAGATAACAGACCACTTATGCAGCATCTTCCAGCAAAATGGCTACCCACGCAACTTTATCAAAAAGTGCCTGACCACTCAACCCACCACAGCAAAACCAATAGAAGCTATGAAAAGGATTATACTGCCATACAACAGAAACATCTCAGAAACTACTAATAGACTGTTACAACCACACGGCATCACCGTAGCACACAAACCAACCAAAACCCTTCAGAACATCGTAAGTAATCCAAAAGACTCAGTAGCCCAAGAAGAAAAAACAGGAGTTATCTACAACATACAGTGTAAGAACTGTAACAGCCACTATGTAGGACAGACCGGCAGAAGACTAGGAGAACGCATCCATGAACACCAACTAGCAGTCAGAAGACACGATGAAAACTCATTAATCTCACAACACATGGACAGACTGAACCATACTTTCAACTGGGAAACGGTGAGCATCTTAAACCAAGACAAATCCAAAAACGCTAGAGAATTCCTGGAAGCTTGGCACTCAGACAAAGCAGCCATCAACAGACACATAGAGGTAAACAACATTTACATACCATTCATAAGAGACAATAAAAAAGCCAGAAGACCAGAACACCTCCTTGCCAGCAATCATCACCCAGATATGCAAAGATTAACACCAAAATTAGCACCAGAGGAACAAACAGCACAATATACCTTAATCAAGGAACTATTAACTCAGTCAATCAACCAAGCAGCAAACAACAGCCCAATAAAGGAACTACCAAGGAGAAAACAACACCCTCACCAACACAAGCAGGACAAGCCATGGTATATAAACAGAGAGCAAGTCCCACTCCCTTTTCACACTGAAGATGTTTCCTAGTCTGGCAATGAAACATCCGCAAGAAAACAACAAGGCTCAGAGAGCACCAAGGACTCCACGTTAGAGACTTTCCCCACAATCGAAGAGAATATTTGTAGCTCAGGGTTGAACTGTGGAGTCCTTGGTGCTCTCCGAGCCTTGTTGTTTTTTTGCAGACGTTTCATTGGCAGACTAGGCAACATCTTCAGTGCAAAAAGGGAGTGGGACTTGCTCTCTGTTTATATACCATGGCTTGTCCTGCTAACAAACAACAGCCCAATCAAGGAACTCCTAAGGGGAGAGCAACACCCCCACCAACACAAGCAGGACAAGCCATGGTATATAAGCAGAGAGCAAGTCCCACTCCCTTTTCGCACTGAAGATGTTTCCTAGTCTGGCAATGAAACATCTGCAAGAAAACAACAAGGCTCAGAGAGCACCAAGGACTCCACACTTTCCCCACATCCAACAATGCCACAATGGCTGTTTCTTTTTTGTTGGCATATTAAGTTATTACACAAATCAAGAATCTAATATTATTGGAAGCCTGACTACATTATAAAACCAGATTGTACGGAGTAAATTATTGAAAGTAATAACTTCTGTAGTCTACATGCCAACATTGTTCTTTAATTTTGGCATTGACATTTAACAAAGATTTTGGATGATAACTCTAACAATTCAGAGTCCTTTCCTAGTTTTAGAGTAACTTTAATGTATCCCTCATAAGATAATGAACCAATTCTGACATCTTTCAAATTAAGATCACTTCTCAATTGCAAAGTCTAATATGTCTAATATGTGGCCACTTATGTGAGTAGAGCCTGAGATCACATGAGACAAGCTTATGGTTGCCATGTTGATCATGAATTCCCGAGCCTTCCTTGAATTCTTCCCTCTGAGGCTGAGCATTGAAAGCCAAGGAATTTGGTTACCAGCCTGGAGACAGTCCAGGAGCTCAGGAAGGGACTCTGTCATATAGCAAGATGGGCAATGCATTAGCAGGATTCCTAGTTTGTCTCTACTAGCTAGCATCATAGGTTCACAGCCCCTCACCTCCAGAGGAGTGTTCTGGTGTTACATAATATTCTAAGGAGGAGCCTGAGCTTGAGAATAAAAGTAATTGCCTGCTGCTGGTGGGAAAAGAAGTAGACAGGCTCGGAAGGGTGAATTTAACATGTATCATGTACTTCTTTTCTAACTTAATTGAATAATTAAAATCTCATGTATAGAATATTGGAACTGAGGAAATACAATATGGTACCCTCATATTTACAGGAAAGCTTTAGTCCTAAAAAACACCAATGGCATAGATTATTGAGAACAAACAGGGATTCTCTTCAATTGGTACAAACAGGGATGTAAAAAAAAACTTTCATACATAAGACAGAATGCTTCCATGCTTGTCTTTGCTTCTGTTAGTTACAATTTCTCTGTTATTTGTGAAATACCTTTCTCCTTCCAGTCATCCGGCGTGTCATGCTATTTGTATTTCCTCACTTTTTCTTTCCTTGAATTTGGTCTCCTTGTTGTTTCTGTGGCAATTGGTGAAGTGTGAGTGGATCTACTTAACTGATGAATAGCTCTGTATTTTGATACAGGTAGTTGTGATGGTCCTGATCCTTTAGCTATTAATTCAGAGACTCTTACTACAAGCCATCAAGGATATGAAAGAGTTCTTTATTAAAGCAAACGATCATTTCCAAGGCAAAGACTAGAATGAGAAACAGCCCACGGCAAATGGTATTTACATCCTCCCCCTTATGCCAGCCCCCCCATAGGGGAAGTCACTCCGTGACAGCCCCTCCCCACGCTCTCACCGTTTCCATACTTCCCAGCCACAGATCCTTTGCTAACAAGCTGACAGCGCCATTCGGGCTGATCTTGGTGCCAGCCTGTTCGACTAAACAACTCTAATCAACATTCCTAATGGCCCTGCAGGCATGCCAGACTACTACTACCCCCCATAACTACACTGGCAGGATGCTCCATCCTGACAGTAGTCCTCGAGTTACGATGGCAATTGAGGCCAGAATTTCCATCGCTAAGCAATGCTTGACCCCTCCCAGCTCTGAGCCTCGGTTCTTCCAAGGTAAGGGACTGCCTCCCCTTCAACTCCCCCAACTGCCTATTCCGCCCATCTCTGCCATTTTGGCTGCCCTGCACCCTCCCTTGCGGGGTGGCAAGCAGCCTCAGAACTGTGTGGCTCTGGGGCTGCTTGCCATGCTGTGGCTCAGGGGCTTCTCGGCACGCCTCATCTCTGGGGCTGCAAGAAGCCCCTGGGCCTCAGTGCAGCGCAAAGCTGCAGCCGCCCTGGGAAGCCCCATCCACCCCAGCCCAGCCCAGACCTGCCCAGCAGTGTTGCATGAAGCCCCAGATGCACTCTGAGGCCCCTGCCGCCCTGCGCTCCACCGCCCCAGCTGACTTTTCCCGTCTTCTTGCTCCCACTGCTGGTGAGGTGTGCTAGGCTTGGCACTTCGCGAGGCCTTCTCCCCTAGGTCTTGTGAGGAAACCGCTGCATGTGACCTTGGGAAGAAAGCCTTGCATGGAAGGCCCAGGCCAGGTGTGCTTGGTCAGCACAGGAGCAAGAAGATGGTGAAGGTCAGCTAGGGCGGCAGAACGCAGGGCGGCAGGGGCCTCGGAGTGCAGGGGGCCAAAAGGGCAGAGATGTGGGGGAGACAGGTGGGTGGGGGGAGTTGAAATGCCCCTGTGGTTGTAAGTGTGGGTGGGCTGCCATGCATCCAAATTTTGATCACGTGACTGGGTGTGTGTGCTGCAATGGCCGTAACTTCAGGAACCGGGCATAAGTACCATTTGTTCAGCGCTGCCGTAATTTTGAATGGTCACCGACTGAGTGGTCGTAACTTCAGGACTACCTGTAATCTCATGGCCATTGATCTTTTCAATAATAGCAGCATTTGTAATTGTGCTAATAAAAAATAATCTGAGAACAAACATTCAGCAGAAGATAAAGCATTATGAAGCATAGAAATAGGCTTAAGAATTAATCTTCAGTTAAATGTATAAATGTTATTGACGGCCCTTGTTACTCTTTTTCCAACTGATGCTTTGGGTTTTTTAAAAAAAATGTTATTGCTTTAATAAGCATTTTTTGAAACAGGTTTGGTTTAAATATGGACTTCCTTCTTTTTTCTTAATTGGATCAATATGTGCTTTTCTTTTTGCTAGCATTATTACAAATGGAATTATTTTTTCTTCTGTCAAGATGACTCTTGACTAAAGAAGGATATCCTTTATCTCATCTTATTTTTAATTTGATACTGAAAATCATTGGCCTACCTTATTAGGCAAATAAGTCATTATGGGTATAACAGTCTCTTCAGTTTAATGATTTATCAGGTTATTCAATTAACTGGAATAAATCTCACATCCTTTCTATAGGTTTAAATATTTCTATGAAAATGTGTAATAATTGTTTGAAGTTCCAAGGAACCATCTTTTATGGATGCAAATATATCAAATCTCTGATAAAATTTGATGTAAGTGGATGGCCTTTGAATTTATAGAGAAAGTTAACTGTAAAAATGACTTTTACTCCAGGATTGATACGTTAAAGTTATGCCTGTATTAATGCCTTTAAGTTATTTTAAGCATATTGATAAGATAATAAGACAGTGACCTATAGGAAGGTCAACGTTCCCAAAGTTTTCTTTATCTAAATTACAGCTGTCATATCACGATGGAAGTTTTGACTTCAATTTCTCTGTTGAATGCAGATAATGAAGTTGCTTTTAAAAAGTAAAGAAACATTCTAAGCACAATTACCTTTGACATCATGGCAGGAGCTTTACTCCATTTTTAGCAATAACTCTGTTGTATTTCCTGCAATGCACATTTGAAACGATGGAATATACTTTTGACCTATATGACAAACTTAGATACTGGGACAAACCCAGTTTGAGAATTGCAGGTAATTTTTGTATGCATGGGAAGAGGAGTCATGGGCAAGTAGGAATATGAATACTTCAGATCAGGCTATTGCCAACTGATGTACAGGTAGTCCTCGCTTACCGACTGCTTGTTCAGCGACCATTCAAAGTTACGATGGCGCTGAAAAAGGAGATTTATGACCAGTCCTCAAACTTGCAGCTGTTGCAGCATCCCCATAGTCAAGTGATCACGATTCAGGTGCTTGGCAACTGGCGTGCATTTATGACAGTCACAGCATCCAACAGTCATGTGATCGCCATTTGCAACCTTCATAGCTGGCTTCTGACAAGTAAAGTCAATGGGGAAGCCAGCAGGAAGTTGCAAGTCGCAGTCATGTGATGTCATGCTTAACAACCACAGGTGATTTGCTTCGCAACCACAGCTGGAACTGACATCATAAGTCGGGTGCCATCACGTGATATTTCACTTTACGACCGTGTCACTTAGTGATGGAATTGCTGGTCCCAATTCCAATCGGTAAGTGAGGACTACCTGTATAGACCATTTGAGTTGTTGCAAGCAGAATTTGGATTGGCTAAAATTGCAAAATGGCAATATATTCAATTAAAACATATCTTGATTCCACAATTTGGAATTAATAGTATAATAGCATTTAAAACTCCCAAATTATTGTCATTAGTGGAATGTGTTTTTTTTATATTTTATTTTATTTTCAAGATATATTTAAAATACAAAAAAGAAAAAACCATAGAATAGATAGAAAATAGAACTAAAGAAAAAAGATCAAACTATAAAGATGTGAATAGAAAGAGAGAAAGGAAAAGGCGACTTCCGACTATTTCCGATACAGATATAAGATTAAATATAAATCTAAACTCTTACAATTAATGAACCTATCATAACATTATTTCTATTACAACAAATCATTCAATCTCTAAAACCCAGAATCAAAACATCATTTTTTTCAATTACAAGCAAATATTCCAAAAGTGGTTGCCAATTTGATATAAATGTAGAAATAGAATGCTCTCTCATTAAAGCTGTTAATTTAGCCATCTGAGCCAAATCCATTAGTTTAACAATCAATCTTCAACTGTAGGTACTTGTGGATCTTTCCATCGTTGTGCATATAACAATCTTGCTGCCTTGATCATATATAGTAACAAAACTCCATGCTGTTTCTCTAGTTGTTTTTCCATCAAACCTAAAAGAAAAAGTTCTGGCTTTCCTTGTATATTTACTTTAAGAATCTTCTGAATAATAATACATATTTGGTCCCAGAACTTTTTAGCCTTCTCACAAGTCCACCAAAGATGGTAAAAGGTTCCTTCGTCCTGTGAACATTTCCACCAGACATTAGTTACACCACTATACATTTTTGACAACTTATCAGGAGTTAGATACCAACGATACATCATCTTATAAAAAATTTCTTTCAAATTATAATTCAGTGTAAATTTCAAACCTTTCATCCACATATTCTCCCATTGGTCCAGCATGATATTATATCCAAAATTCTTAGCCCATTTGATCATACAATCCTTAACATGTTCATCTTCCATATTCATCTGTAACAAGATATTATACTTCTTAGTAATAACATGATCATCATTTATACATAAATCCATTTCAAATTGTGTTGTTTCATTGACAAATTTATATTTCTTTTTGTCTAGTTTAAAACATTCCATCAATTGTATATAGGTGAACCAATGACATATAAATCCATCAGATTCTAACATTTCCCTTGTTTTAATTTTTGGTTCACCCTCTTCAAACTTTAACAGGTCTTTATATTTTAACCAACTTATTCCTCCCACATTTTCTCTCATTGCTTCCTGAGGAGACAACCATAATGGTACATTTGGAGACAATCTTACCTTATATTTATTCCAGACTCTCAGTAAGGCATTTCTAATAAAATGATTTTTAAAATCCTTATTAACTTTAACTTTGTCATACCATAGATAAGCGTGCCACCCGAATCTTAATTCATGTCCTTCAAGTTGTAATAATTTCTTATTCTCCAGAGTAATCCATTCCTTGATCCAAAGCAAACAACAGGCATCAAAATACAATTTTAAATTAGGCAGACCCAAACCTCCTCGTTCTTTGGCATCTTGTAACAATTTATATTTAATTCTTGGTTTCTTGCCTTGCCAAATAAATTTGGAAATATCCCTCTGCCATTCTTTAAATGGTAAGTCTGTTGATAAAATTGGTAAAGTCTGGAAAAGAAATAACATTCTAGGCAAAACATTCATCTTAATTACAGATATCCTTCCTAAAAGAGACAATTGTAATTTCCCCCATCTTATCAGATATTTTTTTACATCATTCCAAATTTTAATATAGTTATTCTGAAACAGCATACTATTTTTGATTGACAAGATTACCCCCAAATATCTGACCTTATTTTCAATCTGGAATCCCGTCTTACCCATCAGCAGATCTTGATTAGACAGGGTCATATTTTTAATTAACATTTTGGTTTTTTGCTTATTCACTTTAAGTCCCGCCAATGACCCAAATTCTCTTAATTTCTTCATCAGATGCTCTGCAGTTTCCAGAGGGTCTTGCAGTATCAGGACCAAATCATTTGCAAAAGCTCTTAATTTAAATTCCTCTTGTTTAATTTTAGTCCCTTTATTTGTTCATCATTTCTAATATCTCTATTTAAAATTTCCAATACTAGAATGAATAATAAAGGAGATAGATGACATCCTTGTCTTGTTCCTTTTTGTATCTGGCATGGTTCAGTTAGTTCATCATTCACAATTATATTTGCCACTTGTGTTGTATAAATTGCTTTAATGCCTTGAATAAGATACTCTCCAAAGTCCATAATCTCCAAGACCTTAAACATAAAACTCCAGTTCAAATTATCAAAAGCTTTTTCTGCATCTAAGAAAATAAGAGCTGCTTGGCATTCATTGTGATATTGTAAATATTCTATAACATCCAAAACCACTCTTACATTGTCTTTTAACTGTCTTTTTGGTAGAAATCCACATTGATCATGATGAATAATTTCTTGTAAGATTTTTTTCATTCTTTCTGCCAACACTGATGCAAATATTTTATAATTGTTATTCAACAATGATATTGGTCTATAATTTTTAACTAGGCAAGGATCTTGTCCTTCCTTTGGTATTAAAGCAATATTAGCCTCTTTCCATGAGTCTGGCATTAAAGACCCTCTCAAAGTAACTCACAGACGCATGAGTTCTTAGAAGCAGAAGAGTTTATTATAGCATACAGAAGTTAGCACGAACAAAGACTTGAATGACTGAAACCAGTAATGTGTGCACATTTAAATCTCCCCCCCCAAGGTTCTTTGGTGGTGATACGTGTAACTCGTGTCTTCCAAGACGCTCAGACATCCGCTGGCGGGGATGTGTATTCGCGATCGTCAGCTAGGTGTGAACCGGTCTATTTCCAAGCTGGCATCTCTTCTGTGTCAGTTGCAACCTCCTGGAATGCGCATATTCGTCTAGCGTCTTTGGCAGAGATCTGCCAATCTCTGACATGCTCCCGGCCCAAGATGCTCCCCCCACCTCCTTTGGTGCGTGTTTTGTTAACCCAACCCATTATTTACACATTTTCATACATTTCCTGTAAGGAGAGAGCACAAAATATTTTAGCACCTTGCATTATTCAAGCGCCTGTTTCAATGCGGTTTGTCCGGGAACTCCCTGTGAAAGGTTTTTACTACTTTGGGAGTGTGTGTGTGTTTTGCACTGACCCACTCCCTGTCTCCAATTGGTAGATGCTGCCACTTCACTAGGTACTGCAACTGCCCCTTGTGCCATCTGGAGTCCAGAATCCTATCAATCTCAAAGTGTGGTTCTCCCTCTACCAGTAATGGGGTGGGTTCCTCTGGTTCTGGGTGCCATTGTTGTGAACTGTGGTGTTGTTTCAACAAGCTAATGTGGAAAACTGGGTGCACCTTTCTTAGTGCCTTTGGTAATTGCAATTTTGCCGTTACTGGGTTGATGACCTCAATAATTGGAAATGGACCTATGAATTTTGGTGCCAGTTTCCGTGACGGTTGTGTTGCCCTCAGGTTTTTTGTTGACAAGTACACCTTGTCTCCTACTCTCAAGTCCCATTCTTCCCCCCGCTTGCGGTCGGCATGATTTTTATAACTTGCCTTGGCTTCCTGCAGTGTTTGCACCATGACTGGCCAATTACTGGTTATTTTTTCTATCCATTCGTCCGCTTTTAGGGGTTGTGGTAGTTCTGTGTTGTGTGACATGGACAATTCGGGGATAGTCACAAATTCCTGCCCTGTAGCAACTTTGAATGGCGAAAACCCCGTGCTTTGATGTAGCGCGTTATTGTAAGCAACCTCTGCGAACGGCAACAGTTCCGCCCAATCATTCTGTTGATAATTAATGTAGCATCTAAGGTACTGCTCCAGTGTGGCATTCAGACATTCGCTCGCACTCTCTGTGCACGGATGGAATGCACTACTGAGCCCCTGTTCCGATCCAATTAACTTCAAAAATGCCCGCCAAAACTTGCAAGCGAAAGTGCTGCCGCGATCGCTGATTATGCGTTCCAGCGTTCCGTGGGCTCTATAGATGTGTTGAATGAATAGTCTAGCTAGTTTTTGGGCATTCGGTATTCCTTTGCATGCAATGAAGTGTGCCTGCTTGGAAAATAAGTCTGTGACCACCCAAATGGCCGTGTTCTTTTTGCTCATCGGTAAATCCACTATAAAATCCATGACAATTTGCTTCCATGGTTGTGTGGGGTTTGCTACTTCCTGCAATTTCCCTGTGGGTTTTCCCATTTTCCTTTTGGCGGTTGCACACACTGGGCATGAGCGCACATAGGCTTTAACGTCTGTGCGCAGGGATGGCCACCAGAATTTGCGCCGGATTAAGTGTAGTGTTTTTATGAAGCCGAAATGTCCTGCCGTTTTGTGATCATGATGCATGCTCAAAACCTTTTGCCTTAGGGGCTCAGGAACATAGGCTTTGTTGTCTTTCCACCCCACTCCATCCTTCTCCACTAGGGTCTGTTTGTTTTCCCCCCACCAGGTGTCTGTTGCTGTTGCCGCCCGCAGTTCGGCTGTCCACCGGTCGCTCACAGCCGCGCGCTTCACGCTGCTGCGGGTGATTGCCATATTGCCTTCCCCCCTCCCTTCTATTGTCGCTGGGCTCTGAGCCTCCGCTGGTTGGGAGGGGATGAGCGATTCAATGACCTCCTCCATTTTGCCCTCATGTTGCGGCAGACGTGACAGCGCGTCTGCCAAATAGTTTTTCCCCCCAGGGAAGTACTTCAATATGAAGTTGAATCTACTGAAAAACTCTGCCCACCGGAGGTGTTTGGGATTTAGTTTTCTAGGGGATTTGAGAGCTTCCAAGTTTTTGTGGTCAGTCCACACTTGGAACGCCTCTGCTGTCCCTTCCAAGAGGTGTCGCCACGTGCTTAGGGCATGTTTGACAGCGAATGCCTCTTTCTCCCAAATATGCCATCGTTTCTCCATCTGATTAAATTTCCGTGAAATGTATGCACACGGTCTTAGTTTCCCAGTGTCGTCTGCCTGCAGTAGTATGGCCCCCAATGCGCTAATTGATGCGTCTGTGTGTATCACAAATGGTTTGTCTGCTTCTGGGTGTTTGAGTATGGGCTCCCTTGTGAACATCTCCTTTAACCTATCAAAGGCTACCTGGCATTCTTGTGTCCACACAAGTTTCGTGCTCGGTGGTGGGGCTTTTGCTTTTGTACCCTTGCTTTTCGTCTTTAATAAGTCAGTCAAGGGCAACGCAATCTGCGCGAAATCCTGAATGAACTGCCTGTAGAACCCCGCAAACCCGAGGAACGCTTGCAGCTGTCTGCGCGTTTGGGGGGGCTGCCAGCCCAGGACCACTTGACTTTCTCAGGGTCCATCTCGATGCCCTCATGCGAAATGCGATACCCCAAGAAGTCTAGTTGCTCCCTGTGAAATTCACATTTCTCAAGTTTCACATAAAGCTTCGCCTCAAGTAATTTCTCAAGCACCCTCTTAACTAATTCCATATGTTCCTCCAAATTTTCAGAAAAAATCAGTATGTCATCCAAATATACGAGTACAGAAATTCATACAATACTTCATTTTTGAACCTCATGAAGATTCCCGGTCCACCCGCAATCCCAAACGGGAGCACCCTGTATTGGAAAGATCCCAATGGGCAATTGAATGCAGTTTTCCTCTCGTCCCCCTCCCTTATGCGAACACAATAGTAAGCTTCCCTGACATCTAGTTTCGTGAAAATTTTCCCTTTTGATAGCTGGGCTAACATGTCTTTCAGCAACGGGAGAGGGTACTGTCTCGTAACCGAAATTGCATTAAGACCCCTGTAGTCAGTGCGAATATGTCGGTATACCATCGGAAGATGGGACTCCCAGGTCGGAAGATGGTCAAAATGCTACTGGGGAGGAACAGAGGATACGTTCAACTAGCCCCAGATGTGATGACGCAGCTAGCTCAAAGCCGAAAGGACGGCTAGCGGCCGACGGTGCTGGTGGTGAACGACGAATCCGATGTTCTAAAGATCAACACACCATAGGAACCTGGAATGTAAGATCTATGAGCCAGGGCAAATTGGATGTGGTTATTGGTGAGATGTCAAGATTAAATATAGACATTTTAGGTGTCAGTGAACTGAAATGGACTGGGATGGGCCACTTCACATCAGATGACCACCAGATCTACTACTGTGGACAAGAGGACCACAGAAGAAATGGAGTAGCCTTCATAATTAATAATAAAGTGGCTAAAGCAGTGCTTGGATACAATCCAAAAAACGATAGAATGATCTCAATTCGAATTCAGGGTAAGCCATTTAACATCACAGTGATCCAAATATACGCCCCAACCACAGATGCTGAAGAAGCAGAAGTAGATCAGTTCTATGAGGATCTGCAGCACCTACTAGATAATACACCAAAAAGAGATGTTATTTTCATTACAGGAGACTGGAATGCTAAGGTGGGTAGTCAGACGACACCTGGAATTACAGGCAAGCATGGTCTGGGAGAACAAAATGAAGCAGGACATAGGCTGGTAGAATTTTGCCAAGACAACTCACTGTGCATAACAAACACTCTCTTCCAACAACCTAAAAGACGACTTTATACATGGACTTCACCAGATGGTCGACACCGAAATCAGATTGACTACATCCTTTGCAGCCAAAGGTGGCGGACATCTATACAGTCGGTAAAAACAAGACCTGGAGCTGACTGTAGTTCAGATCACGAACTTCTTATTGCAAAATTTAGAATCAGACTAAAGAGAATAGGGAAGACCCACAGATCAGTTAGATATGAGCTCACTAATATTCCTAAGGAATATGCAGTGGAGGTGAAGAATAGATTTAAGGGACTAGATTTAGTAGATAGGGTCCCAGAAGAACTATGGACAGAAGTTTGCAACATTGTTCAGGAGGCGGCAACAAAAAACGTCCCAAAGAAAAAGAAAACCAAGAAGGCAAGATGGCTGTCTGCTGAAACACTGGAAGTAGCCCAAGAAAGAAGGAAAGCAAAAGGCAACAGTGATAGGGGGAGATATGCCCAATTAAATGCAAAATTCCAGAGGTTAGCCAGAAGAGATAAGGAATTATTTTTAAACAAGCAATGCACGGAAGTGGAAGGAGACAATAGAATAGGAAGGACAAGAGACCTCTTCCAGAAAATTAGAAACATCGGAGGTAAATTCCAGGCAAAAATGGGTATGATCAAAAACAAAGATGGTAAGGACCTAACAGAAGCAGAAGAGATCAAGAAAAGGTGGCAAGAATATACGGAAGATCTGTATAGGAAGGATAATAATATTGGAGATAGCTTTGACGGTGTGGTCAGTGAGTTAGAGCCAGACATCCTGAAGAGTGAGGTTGAATGGGCCTTAAGAAGCATTGCTAATAACAAGGCAGCAGGAGACGATGGTATCCCAGCTGAACTGTTTAAAATCTTGCAAGATGATGCTGTCAAGGTGATGCATGCCATATGCCAGCAAATTTGGAAAACACAAGAATGGCCATCAGATTGGAAAAAATCAACTTATATCCCCATACCAAAAAAGGGAAGCACTAAAGAATGTTCAAATTATCGAACAGTGGCACTTATTTCACATGCCAGTAAGGTAATGCTCAAGATCTTGCAAGGTAGACTCCAGCAATTCATGGAGCGAGAATTGCCAGATGTACAAGCTGGGTTTAGAAAAGGCAGAGGAACTAGAGACCAAATTGCCAATATCCGCTGGATAATGGAGAAAGCCAGGGAATTTCAGAAAAACATCTATTTCTGTTTTATTGACTATTCTAAAGCCTTTGACTGTGTGGATCATAACAAATTGTGGCAAGTTCTTGGTGGTATGGGGATACCAAGTCATCTTGTCTGCCTCCTGAGGAATCTGTATAACGACCAAGTAGCAACGGTAAGAACAGAGCACGGAACAACGGACTGGTTTAAAATTGGGAAAGGAGTACGGCAGGGTTGTATACTCTCACCCTACCTATTCAACCTGTACGCAGAACACATCATGTGACATGCTGGGCTTGAGGAATCCAAGGCTGGAGTTAAAATCGCTGGAAGAAACATTAACAATCTCAGATACGCAGATGATACCACTTTGATGGCTGAAAGCGAGGAGGAGTTGAGGAGCCTTATGACGAAGGTGAAAGAAGAAAGTGCAAAAGCTGGGTTGCAGCTAAACCTCAAAAAAACCAAGATTATGGCAACGAGCTTGATTGATGACTGGCAAATAGAGGGAGAAAAAGTGGAGGCAGTGACAGACTTTGTATTTCTAGGCGCAAAGATTACTGCAGACGCTGACTGCAGCCAGGAAATCAGAAGACGTCTACTTCTTGGGAGGAGAGCAATGGCAAATCTTGATAAAATAGTTAAGAGCAGAGACATCACACTGACAACAAAGGTCCGCATAGTTAAAGCAATGGTATTCCCCGTAGTAACCTATGGCTGCGAGAGCTGGACCATAAGCAAGGCTGAGCGAAGGAAGATAGATGGTTTTGAACTGTGGTGTTGGAGGAAAATTCTGAGAGTGCCTTGGACTGCAAGAAGATCAAACCTGTCCATACTCCAGGAAATCAAGCCAGACTGCTCACTTGAGGGAATGATATTAAAGGCAAAACTGAAGTACTTTGGCCACATAATGAGAAGACAGGATACCCTGGAGAAGAAGCTGATGCTAGGGAAAGTGGAAGGCAAAAGGAAGAGGGGCCGACCAAGGGCAAGATGGATGGATGGTATTCTGGAGGTGACGGACTCAACCATTGGGGAGCTGGGGATGGTGACGGCCGACAGAAAGCTCTGGCGTGGACTGGTCCATGAAGTCACGAAGAGTCGGAAACGACTGAACGAATAAACAACAACAAAAGTCAGTGCGAAGCTGGAGGGACCCGTCTTTCTTCTTCCTGAACATAACCGGGGCTGCAAGGGGGGAGTTGGCTGGCTCAATAAACCCCCGTGCCAAATTTTTATCTATGAATTTGCGCAATTCCTGCAGTTCTTTTTGCGTCATGGCATACATCTTGGGCTTGGGAAACGATGCCCCTGGGATGAGGTCAATGGTTGCGTCTGACTGCCTATGGGGGGGGTTCTTGTTCACATTCCTTCTTGTCGAATATCTCTGCTACCGGGAGGTATTTCTCCGGAATTGTGCTTGTGAGTGTGCCACCTCCTTGGTCCTGCTCCCCCTCCTCAAATTCCATCCCCGTTGCCCCCAGCTCAATGTAGTTAGGTGTGCTATCATTGTCCATCTCCTGATAAGTCCAAATCTCCCGAGACCCAATCCACCTTGGGGTTTCTTGCCCTCAGCCATTTTAGTCCTAACACAATGGATCGTGTTGCAATGGGAGCCACTAGGAATCGCAGTTCCTACATGAGTCCCCAAAGTCATTTGCAGTCCTTCAGTGTAAAACTCCACTGGCCCCCCTTTCAGTTCCGACCCGTCTAATTGGCAAAATGTGATGGGTGTTTTTAGCTTTAAAAGGCTCAGTCCCATCTTTTCAGCTACGTTCGGGTGCATTAAGTTTCTAGAGCAACCTGAGTCTAGCATTGCAACCCCCACAAACTTTTTCCTCCCACCCAAAGTTCTCAACTGTACCTTTAGGTGCATTGTTGGGTTGTTGCGACTACTTCCTTTGCGCCCCTTTGTGGAGGTCTGTCCTGTGGCGCTCATCAGAACAGACCTGGCTCGTTTCCCGCTGTCTGGATTTCAAAGTCAGAGTCGTCGCTGTCTTCTTCTAGGTCCGGATTCTGCCATGGGTTCACGGTTGCCGCAGCCGCTCCTTTTCCTTTGGTGTGTGTTGCTTTGAGGGTACTTCTGTCAGCTGCCTTTTTCACCAGAGGTTTTTCCTTAACGCTCGCTTTCCCCTGAGGGCAAGCGCTTATTTGGTGTCCCTCCTTCCCGCAGCGGAAGCACAGTCCCTCTCTTGTCCAGTGATCCTTTTCCTCTTCCCAATTCTGCTGTTTCACGTTCGAACGGGGCTGGTTAATGAAAGTCCCCTTGTTCCTCTGCCTGAATTGTAAGTTTCTGATACTTTGTAGCTGTAGTTTGTTACTCTCAATTTTCCCAGCTAATTGGATCCACCCCTCTAAAGTTCCAGGGTCATCTCTATCTAATTAAGGGGGCACGGTAGCTCAGCGGGTTAAACCACTGATGCTGTAAGACTGCCGATCAGCAGGTCGGCAGTTTGAACCTCCGCGTGGCGTGGTGAGCTCTCGTCACTTGCCCCAGCTCCTGTCAACCCAGCAGTTCAAAAGCTAATTGCAAGTAGATAAATGGGTACCACCTTACGTGGGAGAATTTGCTGGCGTCCTGTCGGGGGTCGCCTCCGGAGCGAAGAAGACCTTGCGAATGGCAGCGGAGACGGAGAAATGGAGACGACGGATCCCGAACAGCAATATCCAGGATGTCAGCAGCCGACTCTGAAGCAAGGTATTCTGGGACATGTAGTCCAATACTACAAGAGTCGGTTCCCTTACCCCTTCCCTGAGCGCGCGGTAATTAAACATTGTTAATATATGAATGTATAAATATATGAATTGCAAATGTTGTAAGCCGCCTAGAGTCCTCCGATAGGGAGGGGATAGGCGGGGTATAAATACAAATAATAAATAAATAAATAAATAAATAATGCCTTTTCCAGTAGGTCCTGTTTTAATCCATACTGGAAGTGTTCAATCTTTATTGATTCCGGCCATTCCGGCAGGTAAGATAAGAGCTTTTTAAAGTCCATAGCATATTCAGCTACTGCTCTGTTTCCCTGCCTTAAGTTCCGGAGCCGTGCCCTGGCTGATACTTTAGTCAGCGTATCTTCAAATCGTTTCCGGAGGGCATACATAAACTTCTGAAAGTCCAGTAGTTCCCTTGCCCCCCTGTCATGTAGCGTTACCAGCCAGTCACCTGCCTCCCCTTCCAAAAAACTGGAGACATATCTGATTTTACTCTCCTCCGTTCGGAAGGTGTATTCAAATTCCCTCATGAACCCTTGTACATGCGTTAAAAAGCATGCTAAATTCTTGGGGTCTCCATTAAATTTTGTCTTCAATTCACCTATGCCAAACGGTGTGTGAACCCCCCCTGGGGTAGTGCATTGATTGTATGACGGGGTCATGGGTGATCGATTGTAGGGGCGAAATTCTTCTTCTTCCTCCCCCTCACTTTCGACGTCCGGTTCCCTGATGTCCCCCTCTTCTTCGGGTGTTGCCAGGCTCTGTTCCCTCACTCTGGGTTCATCTAGTTTGTCCATCAATTTCCCAAAGGCTGCTCCCAACGAGTCCATTTTGTTGATCAGCAGTCCTATATTCAACTGCACATGGGACATCTGGTCTTCTAAACACACGATGCGCTGGGTTGGTGTGACCCTCTTCTTGGTGCCTTTTCCCCCTTTCTCCACCATCCCTTCGCCCACAGCTACGGACCATCCCGCCAGCCTCGGCTCGGTGCTGCTTAGATGGGTGGGGGTTTTGGTTACCTCTATGTGTTTTTCCTTCCTCTGTGATTTCTTGCCCTCCCGCTCACCGGCAGCTCCCTCCATCTTCTGGGTGCTTGCTGAGCTGGGTCCGGCTTCTTCGCTGATTTCTGCCACCTCTACCGATTCCATTTCGTGCTGCGGTAATAAGGTGTGGTTGTGTGCGTGGCCACCTTCAACTGAGGGTTTGCTGGATATCAGAGTAATCCTCGGGATAGGTAGTCAAATTTTTTTTTCCATTCAAGTCTTTATGTAAGGCACTCCATCCGATATCTATAATCTCCCTGCTCTAGAGTAACACACAGACGCATGAGTTCTTAGAAGCAGAAGAGTTTATTATAGCATACAGAAGTTAGCATGAAAAAAGACTTGAATGACTGAAACCAGTAATGTGTGCACATTTAAATCTCCCCCCCCCAAGGTTCTTTGGTGGTGATGCGTGTAACTCGTGTCTTCCAAGATGCTCAGACATCCGCTGGCGGGGATGTGTATCCGCGATTGTCAGCTAGGTGCGAACCGGTCTATTTCCAAGCCGGCGTCTCTTCCGTGTCAGTTGCAACCTCCTGGAATGCGCATATTCGTCTAGCGTCTTTGGCAGAGATCTGCCGATCTCTGACAAACTCACCCCTTCCAATTTCTCCCAACGAAAAGGGATCTTATTTTTTTTTTAGAACATCTGTCAAAAAAGTATATTCTTTTCTCTTTCTTAATATTCTGAGAGGAATTTCTTTCAATACCTTTATATCCACATTCTCAATGTTAAGTTTGTTATCAAAATGGGCTTGAAGAACCAAATCTCTTGTTTTTCTCCTAGCAAACTGAACCAATACATCTCTTGGCTTTTTATTAATCTCCACATATCTTGAATTAATCCAAAAAACTTTTTCCATTTCCTCAATCATTCTATCTTCCTCCCATTCAATCAAATCTGCCAAGGCCTGTATAATTTTATCTTTAAGATTTTCCTCTCTTTCTTCAGGGATACCTCTAAACCTTAAACAAAATTCCTTATCTCTCAGTTCCAATAATGCAATTCTATCCAAACCATTTTCCCTTTCTCTTTCTAAAACATCAACTCTGTTGTCCACCTTTTTGATTCCTCCCTCTAATTTCATTTCCATTTTTTCCAATTTCTGATCAAATCTTTTCTCAAATTCAGTAAATGTTTTCTCATTTTGTTCTTTAATATCTTGGAAAGATTGAGAAATTGATTGTGTAGTTTTTAATGTAAACTCTTCAAATAACATTTTCATATGAGGTCCCCCTGACCCACGTCGGGTTTGTTTTCTAGTAGCCATAATTTCTCCCTTTCTTTTTTTTTCTAGTATAGGGAAAAAGAAAAAAAAATTTTTTCCTTCTTCTTAATCTCCCAATATAAAAACCTCAATATTTATAATTTTAATGTTACAGCCCCATCTAGTTTCCAAATATTATAATTAAAAGAGAAAAGGTAAAAATAAAGATAAAAAAAAGACCTTATCCAATCACAGACCTTGAATTGAAACTTGAGCTTCTTGCTGACAATTTAAAACACTTTTGAAACAGTATCCAATCACAGCTTGTAAAACTAGCCACAACAAAACTTTCTCATACAGTCTAAAAATAGTTCCAGTCTCAAATGCAAGTTGTTGTTGTTTATTCATTCAGTCGCTTCCGACTCTTTGTGACTTCATGGACCAGCCCACGCCAGAGCTTCCTGTCGGCCGTCACCATCCCCAGCTTCCCTATGGTTGAGTCTGTCACCTCCAGAATATCATCCATCCATCTTGCCCTTGGTCGGCCCCTCTTCCTTTTGCCTTCCACTTTCCCTAGCATCAGCTTCTTCTCCAGGGTATCCTGTCTTCTCATTATGTGGCCAAAGTACTTCAGTTTTGCCTTTAATATCATTCCCTCAAGTGAGCAGTCTGGCTTGATTTCCTGGAGTATGGACTGGTTTGATCTTCTTGCAGTCCAAGGCACTCTCAGAATTTTCCTCCAACACCACAGTTCAAAACCATCTATCTTCCTTCGCTCAGCCTTCCTTATGGTCCAGCTCTCACAGCCATAGGTTACTACAGGGAATACCATTGCTTTAACTATGTGGACCTTTATTGTCAGTGTGATGTCTTTGCTCTTAACTATTTTATCAAGATTTGCCATTGCTCTCCTCCCAAGAAGTAGACGTCTTCTGATTTCCTGGCTGCAGTCAGCATCTGCAGTAATCTTTGCGCCTAGAAATACAAAGTCTGTCACTGCCTCCACTTTTTCTCCCTCTATTTGCCAGTTATCAATCAAGCTGGTTGCCATAATCTTGGTTTTTTTGAGGTTTAACTGCAACCCAGCTTTTGCACTTTCTTCTTTCACCTTCGTCATAAGGCTCCTCAGCTCCTCCTTGCTTTCAGCCATCAAAGTGGTATCATCTGCATATCTAAGATTGTTAATGTTTCTTCCAGAAATTTTAACTCCAGTCTTGGATTCATCAATCCCAGCACGTCGCATGATGTGTTCTGCGTACAGGTTGAATAGGTAGGGTGAGAGTATACAGCCCTGCCGTACTCCTTTCCCAATCTTAAACCAGTCCGTTGTTCCGTGCTCTGTTCTTACCGTTGCTACTTGGTCGTTATACAGATTCCTCAGGAGGCAGACAAGATGACTTGGTATCCCCATACCACCAAGAACTTGCCACAATTTGTTATGATCCACACAGTCAAAGGCTTTAGAATAGTCAATAAAACAAAAATAGATGTTTTTCTGAAATTCCCTGGCTTTCTCCATTATCCAGCGGATATTGGCAATTTGGTCTCTAGTTCCTCAGCCTTTTCTAAACCCAGCTTGTACATCTGGCAATTCTTGCTCCATGAATTGCTGGAGTCTACCTTGCAAGATCTTGAGCATTACCTTACTGGCATGTGAAATAAGTGCCACTGTTCGATAGTTTGAACATTCTTTAGTGCTTCCCTTTTTTGGTATGGGGATATAAGTTGATTTTTTCCAATCTGATGGCCATTCTTGTGTTGTCCAAATTTGCTGGCATATGGCATGCATCACCTTGACAGCATCATCTTGCAAGATTTTAAACAGTTCAGCTGGGATACCGTCGTCTCCTGCTGCCTTGTTATTAGCAATGCTTCTTAAGGCCCATTCAACCTCACTCTTCAGGATGTCTGGCTCTAACTCACTGACCACACCGTCAAAGCTATCTCCAATATTATTATCCTTCCTATACAGATCTTCCGTATATTCTTGCCACCTTTTCTTGATCTCTTCTGCTTCTGTTAGGTCCTTACCATCTTTGTTTTTGATCATACCCATTTTTGCCTGGAATTTACCTCCGATGTTTCTAATTTTCTGGAAGAGGTCTCTTGTCCTTCCTATTCTATTGTCTCCTTCCACTTCCGCACATTGCTTGTTTAAAAATAATTCCTTATCTCTTCTGGCTAACCTCTGGAATTAATGCAAATTAATGCAAATGCAAGTTACTTTATACGAAAAAAAAGAAAGTCTTTTCCAGAAAAAAAAATGGAAATAAAATAAATATCAGAGAGCAATTTTATCCCCTTTAAAAAAAGAAAAAAATTCTCAATTAAAAAAAACACACCTTTTGGTATCCTTGCTCGACTTATAATCATCAAAATAAATAAACCACCATTAAAAAAAATTCCCAGAAAATAATGATAAATCCACCAAGAGAATATAGTATTTCTGTATCACAAAGAAAAATCCAATAGATAAAATAAAAAGTGAGTTAAGAAGTGGGGTGGTCGGAATTGTGTCCCTTTAAGGGCTTCAAAGCGCAGTTTGGACAAGGTTTTTCTCCTGCTTCTCAGCTGTTCCACTCACCGTTCTATCGTCGATCAACTCTACGACCCTCCGGCAAGCTGCAGTTGTTCCGAAGACCTGGGGAGCGATTCCAAGCTTCCCTCCTTCCCAGAGCCAGCTTCAGGGCTCAGATTCTTGCCTGAGCCTCTAATTATACACCGCGTTTGCGGTTCTAGCCTGGGAGGCTAGAAGCGAACTTCCGCCATCTTTCCCCCACTGGAAGCCTCTCCATTAGTGGAAAGTGTTTTTGATGACTCTACAGCATTTTAAATAAAGAGTTAATCAATATGTCTAGGGTAGATATTAGCAAATTATACACCCCAAACTTGGAACATACCACTACATGAAGAATTATGGATTTATCAAGCTTTGGGCAGGGGGGCATCATGTTTTGCATGCCTTCCCTACCTTGTTGCTCTCTTTTTTCCCCCTGTATATGGAAAAATAATTGCTGCTGACAGTGTTTATGATGTGGCTGTAATAAATATGACTACAAATTCCCCTCTGGAGTATTTCCCCAAGCATTAGCCACTTTAAGTCTGTCTTTAACTTTGGCTACCAGAAATTCATACATTATATACAGTATATGGTAGTAAAATTGTTGTTGTGAAAATGAATAGCCTTAAATGGTTCCCAAACTGGCAGTGAACAACAAAGGCAGGAGTGGCAACAGAGGGAGTTGTGCTTACATTGAAAACAGTCTTGGATTGGACTTCTGGGGGAAGTATGGCGAACTGAAGATGGGTCTGCGAAAGTGGAGCCAATGACCACAGCAAAGACCAAGGAACCGGTGAATAGACCGGTTCCTTGGAACCTCTCCAGATAAAGAGAGGATAGGAGATTGCCACATGTGCTCCAGACAGCTGCTCCCCGCGAGATCGCAGGACAACGGTTTTCCATGGGTTGGAGCTCCGGGAGACAACGGGAGAGCCAGTTTGGTCTAGTGGTTAAGGCAACGGTCTAGAAACCAGGAGTCTGTGAGTTCTAGTCCCGCCTGAGGCATGAAAGCCGGTTGGGTGACCTTGGGCCAGTCTCTGTCTCTCAGGCCTAGGAAGGAGCCAATGGCAAACCAGGAGATTGAGAGTTCTAGTCCCGCCTTAGGCATGAAAGCCGGCTGGGTGACCTTGGGCCAGTCTCTGTCTCTCAGGCCTAGGAAGGAGCCAATGGCAAACCAGGAGTCTGTGAGCTCTAGTCCCGCCTTAGGTGTGAAAGCCAGCTGGGTGACCTTGGGCCAGTCACTCTCTCTCAGCCCAACTCACCTCACAGGGTGGTTGTTGTGGGGAAAAGAGGAGGAGGAAGGAGTATTTGGTATGTTTGCCGCCTTGAGTTATTTATATAAATAATAAAGGTGGGATATAAAATAAACAAATAAATAAGTAAATTAGCCATCTTGCTTGCAACTGTGGCAGAGACTTTTAAAGGACACTAAGTTCACAAACCTCACTTTCTAATCACTTTTGGAAATTGCTCATTAACTATTTCTAATGTATTAGAGACCTTTGGAACGACAAGTTTGGGTGAGTCTGCCTTTAATCCTGAATGAAATAAAAATTTAATCATAAGCTTAAGAATTTGAAGAATCGTTATATTATAAAAGTGTCCGTGCCCATGCAAATTTGATTTATATTCCTAATGGGCCCTGCTACAAATTGATCTAAATCTAACAGAACTGCGGATTACTATGTTCAGAATGTAACACTGATTGCTACAATATAACCCTGATATAACCCTTCACGGTTATCCTACTTAAAAAATACAAATCAAGAAACAGCCAGAAAGCATCAGCCAACAACACGCATGAGCTTTTGTTCCATTTTAAGGCTCCAGTTTCCCCTACACTTGTGACAACATGATTAAAGTAAGTGGCTCCTGTTAAAGTGACAAGGGGACTTTGTTTTAAAGGAGAAAATATTTCAAGTAAATGACTATATATAGAGAGCTTGGAGCCAGTAGCTCAAGCAGCATCAGCATGTTTGATTAATGAAGTGTTTTATTGGGCATGCAAATAATATGCAATGTCAGAAGACCATATGTTGTAGATTAGAAAAATATTAAACTTCTCTTGGTGCCAAGGAGAAAATTTAAAGTATCCTTCTGGTAAAATATATCCTTCTGGTTTTTGTTTTTTTAATGGCATGTTGGCATTGCTATTATTTATACTCTTGATAAATTACATGCCATGTTTATTTAGTTCCAAGATAATCCCCCCACCCAGTTTTTAATGTTTTAAAACTTTGTTGGTGTTTACATTAATACATACTAAAGATATTGTATCTATCTAAACACATATTTCTCTTCTCTAACTACAATGACCTTTGAGTACAAATATAAAACAATAGATTCTGGCTGCCCTCAGAAGCATTCTTACCCTTTTCTCTTACGAACCCACATGGTTGGTTCTTCAGCCAGCAATGCATTAAGACTCTTATTGTTTCAAATGGAAATAACTTGAAGAAGAAAAATAGCTTGATCTCTATATCACACAGAGCAGCGTTTCTCAGCCTTGGCAATTTGAAGACGTGTGGACTTCAACTCTCAGAATTCCTTGCTGGATGGGGAATTCTGAGAGTTGAAGTCCACATGACTTCAAGTTGCCAAGGCTGAGAAACACTGACATAGAGACATATATGTAGCAATCTGAACTTGTGGTATTTATAGACAGAAAGGAAGTTTGCAAACTTTATTGTTGCAAATAATATCTTTGTATTTATTTTAGGACAGTTACTCCAGACTGTTGATACTATGTTCACTCAGTCTTCCTTGAATCTTGCCTCTTCTGTTAGAGGTCTGAATTCCTCTATTGGATAACTGTCATTCACACTGGTGTTTGTTAGAAACAATTTGAGGAGCAGCTGGAAAAGGATTGGAGGTAGATCGGTTTGATTTATCAACATACTCAATGGAGATCTCTATAATTTCACATAAGATGATGATGATGATGATGATGATGATGATGATGGAAAATGATCCCAGATGATGAATTATATGGAAAATAAGCAACTTGGAGAACATACAGTAATTATAGGGGCAGCTGTAGGGGGGATGTCAATAGCATCTAAATGGGGAGTGCTATATTTGCAATACATGTTAAAAAGGGAAGGGGCTCAAACTGCTCAGCTAAGACTGTCATTTTGACACTGTTGACCATCCTCAGACACTCCTAATTAGTTTTTGAGACTATGTATGTTCATTCATTCTGGTTTATTACGGTCACTGACCAGTACAAGATTCTACAAGGTATACTCATTGAACCTTACAATATGCACCATCTGATTTAAAATAGTTTTAAAATTATAAGTTAAATTACATTGTTCCAATTAAAAATTAAAATACATTCAGACCACAATGTGGATGAGCCCCTTAATCAAATTTAAATATGCTCTTAATATTAGTCATAACTAATATTCTATCAGATGTAAATGCTTATAAAATAAAATATCATATATAAAATATGGTGTGATATATATATATAAACCTTTTAAAAGTATTAAAATCATTACAAGGAGTACATTACTACATTTTTCCTATCATAGTCTGGCGTATCTTTATAGCAGCTGCACAGAATTTGGCTACTTGCGCCGTAACAGTTGGATCTTCATCTACAAGTAACATTTGCATATACTCTATATCTTGCCTCCTAGGATATTTCTTGGTCAAAGGTAATATTAATTTACTCCTAAGCTCTTTATAAAAAGGACAACGGAGGAGCACGTGGACTGTATTTTCTATCTCTCCATTATTACAACAGCACCACCTTGCAGCTTTGGGGATTTTTTTATATCTACCATCCAAGACTGCGGAAGGGAGTGCGTGGCTACGAGCTAAGGCAAAGGCTTTCCGATGGCTAGGGATTTCAAGTTGAGTAAGGTAGTTAGCAGAATTAACAATATATTTATTATACTCTGATGATAAGAAATTAGGGGCCTTCTCTAAGTCCGTTTGTCTCTCTATGTCCTTTATCCTTTGCTTCAAGGCCAATTTTGCCTGTTCATAATCCATCCTGAGAATTGAATCTGTAGAAAATCCTAGCTTGGTGAGACTAGATTCAATATCCTTTAACCAAGAGGATTGGAAGTAATCTTGGAAAATGAGTGGTGCTAAACCTTGAGGATAATGCTTGAGTTTTAGCCAAAGATTCAGGGAAGCTAGGCGCACTCTTGCCTCAACTTTTATCATGCCCGCTTCCAATCGAAGGTAAGCGTTTGGAACACATTTGGGCATTTGAAATACTGCTCTAATAAATTTTGATTGCACTCTTTCCAGGGATGTAATACTTGAACTTAGAGCACCAACACAGGACCCATAAAGGAGCTGGGCTAATGTCTTTGCCTGGAAGAGTTTAAGAGCTGCCGGTATATAATGCCCTCCTTTACTCCGGAAAAACTTTAAAATGGCATTAGCTGAATTTTGTCCGGAATCAGCTGCATAATCAAAGTGAGGTTTCCTAGATCCAGTGGCGTGCATAACTACCCCTAGATATTTAAAGCTAGTCACTTGCTCTATTCTATGCCCATTTATATTCCAAGAACGAAATTTCGGTCTTTTGGCGAAGGTCATTATCTTTGTTTTCTGATAATTTATTTCTAGCTGATTATTAATACAATACTGGGCCACAGTTGTCAAAGCTCTGTTGAGACCTACAGGAGTCCTAGAAAGTATGACCGCATCATCTGCATAAAGCAGCAGGGCAATACTACGGTCCCCTACTTTAGGAGGGTGAAAGTCCGGGTGATTTAGACAACTTACCATATCATTAATATAAAAATTAAAAAGTAGCGGGGCCAAAATACAGCCCTGTTTCACCCCCTTTTGTACCTTAATCAGCTTGGAAAGGGACCCAAACCTATTGCATCTGACCTTCAAGGCCGTATCAGAGTATAAGGCCCGAATTAAATAGAGAAGTCTACTATCTATTGAGGCAGCTTCCAACTTCTCCCACAGCTTAGGCCTAGATATAGAATCAAAAGCTGCCTTTAAGTCTATGTAGGCTGCATACAATGATGTTATCTTGTTGGTACGATATTTTTCAATCAGATGTTGAAGAATCAGGCATTGTTCAATGGTTCCTCTGCCCTCTCTGAAGCCAGCCTGCTCGTCCGCTATAAGCTTTCTCTGGTCCAGCCATTCTTTGAGTTTTTCTTGCAGATGTCTAGCGTAGAGCTTGCTAATTATATTCAGGAGACTAATAGGCCTATAATTGGCAGGATCATTTGTCATCCCTTTTTTAAAAATCGGTACTATGATAGCCAGGCCCCAATCCTCTGGAATTCTCCCTGTTTTATCAATATAAGTAAAAAGTGTTGCTAAAATTGGGGTCCACCATTCGACATTGTTCTTTAATACTTCCGCTGAAATAAAATCCATCCCCGGAGCCTTCCCTTTTCTAAGTTGTCCTATAAGAGATTTAATTTCAGTTACCGATACTGGAGGCCACAAGGTTAGGCCTTCGTTCATATGTGTCAGCATCAAATTATTAGGGTCCTCATACATTTTCTGAAAATGATATTCCCAGACCTCTGGTGAAATGTGAGTGTCTAGAATAGTAGAAGATCTTGCTGTCTGGTTAGATAATAATTGCCAAAAAAGAGAGGTGTTCTTCAATTTGGCAGCTTCAATAAGGCGCTTCCACATGGTTTTCATATCCTGCTTCTTCTTATCAATCACCAATCTCTTATACTGTTTTTTGATGGAAAGAAGGTGTTCAAGAGACTTCGTATTTCTGTTGTTGTTAGACTCTGTCTCAGATTTATATAGATGATAAGCTGCAGTGAGAGCTTTCTTGGCTTCAACACATTCTTTGTCAAACCATGTCTTGGATAAAGGCACAGCTTTTTTGTTATCAACGTTAGAAGCGCGAGTTAATATTGGTTGTAATTTTTGTGTTAAATTTTTATACAAAGTCAATGGGTCTTGTGAGATATTAGGAGACATAAACGATAATCGAATTGTTTGTAGATCATCCTCTGCTAATGTCTTCCTCACCCTTTGATCAAGTTGTGGGGTCCATTTAGCACGACAACTTACTTGTCCTGCCGGGACGATGACAGGGGTAGAATATGCCTCTGGCTGCATCTGACTAGTAGTTGTCTTCAAATGTAGACATAGAGGAAGGTGATCATTTTCTAGATGCGGAAGCACCTTAAAGGACTCCACTAAATGTAATAAGTTAGTAGGAACTAGCATATAATCAATGGTACTTTTCCTAGTCCCAACCATAAATGTATATTCTCCTGGGTGATCACTTTTAAAAGAGCCATTTAGTATGAATAAATTAAACTTATTTGCAAACTTGGCTAGACAGATCCCAGCGTAGTTAAATCTTTTATCTTTGGAGAGGCGTACGAAGGTGGTATCTGGTAAATTGGGAGCATGGGTTGGAGGATACTGTAGAAATTTAGAGAACAGTGTATGGTCATCAGGACCTAGCCTTGCGTTAAAATCACCCCCAAGGAGTACCAAAACACTAGGGTATTCCAGAAGGAGGTTATCAACATAGTGCTCTAAATCTAACCACATTGCCTCAATTTCTGCTTTTCTTTGTATTGGCGGGAGGTATACATTGATAATTAATAAAGAGATATTTCCCAGATCTAAAAGTACGGCCATAGTTGTTTGATTAAGTGATTGAATGGATTTATGACCTACACTCAGGGCGGTGGAAATAAGAATTCCCAATCCACCTTTCATCCGCCCTGGCCCTCTGCCAGTGGTTGCCTCCAACTTGTACGAATGATAACCATTTAATACAAGGTCATCTGCTGTCCACGTTTCCTGTAGCAAAAGAACATCCATATCTAACAAGTGATCTAAATGATTAAGGCCTTTGTTACGATACCATCCAGCTATATTCCACAAAATAATTTTCAGGGGATTTATCTTATACTGGAGGCTATGTATGTGGATGCAGCAGGGGGTGCGATGGCTCAGCGGTTAAGACGCCAGGCTTGTCGATCGGAAGGTTGGCGGTTCGAGACCCGAGCGCCACATGACGGAGTGAGCTCCCGCACTAGCTCCAGCTCTTGCCAACCTAGCAATTTGAAAGCATGCAAATGCAAGTAGATAAATAGGTACCACTTCGGTGGGATGGTAACAGCGTTCCGCACGCGTCATGCCGGCCACGTGACCGCAGAAGTGTCTTCGGACAGTGCTGGCTCTTCAGCTAAGAAATGGAGATGAGCACCACTCCCTAGAGTCGGACACGACTGTGCAGGGGAAAACCTTTACATTTACTTTTTATGTGGATGCAATTTCAAAATATCATTTTGCTCTGAAATAATAAATAGAATAATGATCTCAACAATGGCTATATGAGTCACCACTGTCATTCCTCAAGCTAGCTGCTCCATTGTTTGAGAGTTGGGATAAAATTGCCATGCCTTTGTGAAATTAATTACATTTAGGTTAATTAATTTGTAGAAAACTGCCTTGACAATTCTTATTATGGACTTCTGTTTGGAGACTGATGAATTGAGTAGAAGCACTGACCTAGAAAATAGAAATGTCTCCCTGGAATAACATCTTCCCCTGATTTCCTTATAGTGCAATATTGAACATGTTCCGTTAGCTTTGTTACAGTTTAATTCCAGGTAAATGGATATAGGATTGCAGCTTTAAGAAGATTTTTGCAGAAACGCTCTAGATAGATTTGTAGCAATTAAACAGTCCATTTCAATATATCTATTTTTCATAGGTAATAGGATGATGATCATGCCCAAAGTTGTTGGTAACTATGCAAATTTAAGCAGGATCTGCTTAAATACATACTGAGAAATCAATTTAAGAAGATAGACAGCCCTTAATGATTGCTGAAGAAACTCATGCCTTCAGTTCTGTACAACATATATCTATTCTTTATCACTGTTGAGTGCTGTGCCATAGTTTTGTGTAGATTTACTCATATAAAATTCTTATTAGTCACAGCTGCAGAGAGACAGATTCCTTCCTTCCTTCCCTCCTCCTCCCTCCCTTTTGATGAATATATAAATTGTCCTGAACCAAAATTGAATGCAAACATTATCTGAGGTACGTTACAGTGCCATCCCTCCATGAGGCACCTATAAGGCTACGGTTCCAGCAAATGGCATCAGCAACTACAGAGGGCTGATTTCACAATATCCCATATAATATGTGCTTCTGCCCTTGCTCCAAGGAAACTATAGAAGATTTTACCCATTATTTATTCTACTGCCCTTATTTCCACTTCAGCACGTGGAAAATTTCTGGAGCCCCTCTTGGTAAGAAAAGTATTTTGGCCTGATTCATATAAAATTGAATATCCAATGAATTTAGATAAGTAGATACTGTTATGGAATTTAGCAAGCTTTGCCTGGGCTGCTGCTAAACAAAGAGAATATTTTATCAAAAGTTCTTAATGTTTTCTAATATTTTATTCGCTGTAATAACACTGTTTTAATGTTTTTACTAATTTTTGTACAGTTTAATCTATTTTATTATGTCAAAACAATAAATAAATAAATTGATTGATTGATATTTGTGGGAGAACTTGCCAAAGTTACACACAATTTTACTTCCTAGTGACTTTAATAGGAAAATTACTCTCTACTCAATCTACTTTTGTTTAGTATCCTTGTTTGAAGAGAAGTACAGCATTGTCAAGCGCTGAAGTGGCAGGGGAGTTGAGATACCATCTCAACCCCAGCAGGTGGTAAGTCCAGTCATGTATTGATTACATTATATTGTGAATGTGTGAGGGAAGCTATAAGAGATGAAGTATGAAATGCTTCCAGCTGCACTATGAAGGCGAAATTACTTTCAGAGACAGAAATTTCTCTTCAGATGAAGCCTGGGAAGCAAATTTTTAGCTCTAAACTATTTTCACTTTACAACATCTCATGAAACTGGATAGTTAAGTTAGCCAGATGAAAATAAATCCCATTTTAAATAGCTTGGAAACCAGCAAGAGAGCAAACATGTTATTGGAAAACATGAGCAATATACATTAGTAAATCACCTTGGGAAAAAAAAAACCTGTCCACATGGTCAGGAAGAGACAAAAGGAACTGAATAAATTATATTGTCTGAATTTATTTTTCAAACAACATTATCTGCAATGAAGACATGGAGAAGTGCCCAATTCCACAATTGGCCACTTTTGTAAAAAATATGAGGGATAATTTGAGAACCGCATTTGCTGAATTGAATCCAAGTTCTTAATTTAAAAGGAAGCTTCTTCAATCTTCTATGACCAACCAAATGCCATCTGGAACTGCAAAGGTTACTGAAAGAGAGCAATCAATTTTTGGATCTTCTTTTACAGTCTATTGACTGCATCAAATAATCCAGTACCTGGCTTTTAAGCCAGCTTTTACACTGAACGTTTGCTTCAGTGGATTTTCACACTTCCTCACACCCTTTTATGTCCATATTGCAAATACCGCTATTTTTATTTTAAATATGTCAAAATTCTCTTTTTTTCTCTTTCTGTCGCACAAACATTTCATCCTAACAAACAATAGCTGATTTATGCTGCTTTTTATGCTGTTGCCACTCAGCTGGTGGCTTCTTTTAATCACACCTTTCTATGTATTTGTGGAAAATGTAAAAATGCTTCAGTAGTCTAATAAGGCATTTATTTGTTTGTTTGTTTTTTAAATGCTGCAGTGGAAGAGCTTGAGTCCCAAAATACCTGCAGTTGATATTCCTGCTTCTATGGAGACAAAGCAATTGAAGTAGTGGGGTGTGGTTGTGCCTGTCTATCTATATGTGTGTGAGAGAGAGTCAGTCAGTCAGTCAGTCAGTCAGTCAGTCAGTCAGTCTATGGAAAGAGTTTTTCAGATTTTGTTAATAAGACAAAGCTTTGGGTTGGGCAACTAGTTACTCTTCTGAGGATCACTCCACAATGAAGGAGAAATTGCATGAATTTCCATGCCAGCAAGTTGAACTGCAGAAATACATTTCAAAATTGCTCAAATTAATTCTTTTAGCAAATTTATATGGCCGCCCATCTCACATAATGTAACTTAATAGTTGGATTGAGTAAAAAAAAAGTAATGCAGTGGATTATAAATACCTTACAGAGCCATTCAGTAAATATTCATTCAAAACTAAGGAGTGTTTATTGGGCTTAAAAGCAAATACAGACAAGATTGTAGGCTTGCAGGATAATAACATAGATGGGAAATACAAAATGTTATTGGCTTCCATTTATTTCTGTTATGAAAAACAAATATTGTTTGAATATTGATTCTTTACCATGACTTGTTCCTTTTTTTAACTTAGATTATAAAATCTAATATTTTATAAATTACATAATGCCTTTTCTGTCAACCCCTCAATCTTTGGATGAACACTACATACCTCCTTGATTGAAACAAAGCCCCTTTACTTCATGCTGATATGACAGAAGTGAATTTTGCCACTCAACTCAATAAAATTGAATTTATTTATGATGAGCGGCCAATCTGAGGAGGGCAGTATCAGAAGTCTGTCCATAGCCTCCCCTGGGGTGCTCATCAGCATGCTTCCTATCACATCTGCCTGACACTGACAACAGAGGGAGCATTTTACCTGGCCTTTACCTGTTACTCTCTCTACCCCTGGGCAGGTTTTGATATCACATCCACTGTGGTTCCTCATAGAGCTCTATTATTATTGTATGCTATGAAGGTACCTGCAGTAGTAACTTGCCCCGTAGGGAAAATCATGCAGATATCTGTATGACAGAAAACAAGAGCTTAAAATCTAAAAACCTATTGAGGTGGTGACGGGTCGGGGATGTTATGGTGGGAACCGGAGGGCAAGCCACCTTTGGGGAAGACGCCCCCGGTGTTTGCTACCGGTGGTGTGTTCCGGCCCTCCGGGTTCAAACCCAGGCCCTGGTCAGCAGACCCTCGAGGGCCCTGGTTTCCGGCTGTTGTTGCTTAATGCCAGGTCGGTTAATAACAAGGGCCCCCTCATATGAGATTTGATCATGGAGGAGGGGGCCGACCTGGCGTGTATTACCGAGACCTGGCTGGGCCCTGGAGGAGGGGTTGCCCTCTCGGAAATTTGCCCGGCTGGGTTTCAGGTATGGCACCAGCCGAGACACAGGGGTAGGGGAGGAGGGGTGGCAGTTGTCATCCGAGAGTCTATAGTGGCCTTCAGGGGCGCTGCTCCACAAGTAGCCAGATGTGAGACCCTGTTTTTCAAGTTGGGTTCCCGAGAGCAGTTGGGAGTGTTGCTGCTGTACCAACCTCCGTGCTGCGTAGCAACCTCCCTGCCCGAGCTGCTGGAGGCCGTCTCGGGGTTGGCGGTGGAATTCCCCAGACTTTTGGTTTTGGGGGATTTCAACCTGCCATCCCTGGGATGTGCCTCAGAGGCAGCTCGGGAGTTCATGGCTACCATGGCAGCCATGGGCCTGTTCCAAATTATTCGGGACCCGACTCGAGACAGTGGCCTCACCCCGGACTTGGTTTTCTTGTCGGAGCAGTGGCAAGGTGATCTGGGGGGAGAGTTACATCTTTCCCCATTGTCATGGTCAGATCATGCCCTGGTCACCCTGAGATTGTCATATGCTGCCCCACTCTGCAGGGAGGCTGGACCCATTCGAATGGTCTGCCCCCGGCGACTAATGGACCTGATAGGGTTTCAGAAGGAGCTGGGGGTTATACCCGAGGATCTACTGCACGGTCCAGTGGAGGTCCTGTCCACAGCCTGGAATAAGGAAGCAGCCGGGGCCTTGGACAGGATCGTGCCTGTGCGGCCTCTCTTGCCCCATCCGACCCAATATTCCCCATGGTTCACGGAGGGATTAAGGGTCTTGAAGAGGGTTAAGAGACGTCTAGAGCGTCACTGGAGAAAGACAAAGACCGAATCCGACCGAACACAAGCTAGAGCCGCGGTTAAGGCCTACCTTGTGGCGGTAAGAGTGGCGAAACGTCAATATTTCTCCGCTCTTATTGCATCCGCAGAATGCTGCCCGACGGCCCTGTTTGGAATTACTCGATCTCTCCTAGGTTAGGTGGGATCAGTGACCCACCTTCAGGGCCGTGCGGAGGAATTTTCGGAGCATCTGCTGGATAAAATCGCTCGGATTCGTTCTAAGCTGGACTCCAAGCGTGATGCATGGTCTGGGGAGATGCTGAGGGAATGTCTGTGCCTGGTTATCTGGGAACGGTTTGATCCTGTTGGGCCTAAGGAAGTGGACAGGATCCTCCAGACTGTAAGGGCCACTACGTGTCATCTAGATCCATGCCCCTCCTGGCTGGTAAAAGCAGCCAGGGAGGTGACATGTGGTTGGGTCCATGCGATGGTTGCTACATCCTTGGGAGAGGGAGTGTTCCCGGCTGCTTTTTAGGAGGCACTGGTGCACCCCCTCCTCAAGAAGCCATCGCTGGACCCTACGGTGTTGGACAACTTTTGTCCCGTCTCCCACCTCCCCTTTTTGGGGAAGGTGGTTGAGAAAGTGGTGGCATTACAGCTCCAGAGGATTCTGGATGATACGGATTATCTAGACCCCTTCCAGTCAGGGTTCAGGCCGGGATATGGGGTGGAAACTGCATTGGTTGCACTTACGGATGATCTCTGGCGGGAGCAGGATGGTGGTAGTGCATCCATACTGGCTCTTCTTGACCTCTCAGTGGCTTTCGATACCATTGACCATGGTATCCTTTTGGGGCGGCTCGGAGAGTTGGGGGTGGGTGGCGTAGTCTTGCGCTGGTTCGCCTCCTTCCTCCGGGATCGGTCCCAATCGGTGGTAATAGGAGATGAGAGGTCCAACCCTTGGCCCCTACTTTGTGGGGTGCCGCAGGGTTCGGTTCTCTCCCCTCTCCTATTTAATATCTACATGAAACCACTGGGTGAGATCATCCATCAACACGGGATGAGGTATCATCAATATGCTGATGACACTCAATTGTATATCTCCATCCCGGGTGAGCTAAGTGATGCAGTGGCTGCCCTTTCTCAGTGTCTGAAGGCTGTGGGGGTCTGGATGGGGAAAAACAGGCTTCAACTGAACCCTGGTAAGACGGAGTGGCTGTGGATTGATGGCGCCTCGGGATCCAGGAAGTTGTCATCTTTAGATCTGGATGGGGTGGCACTACCCCATTCAGACTTAGTGCGGAACCTGGGGGTCCTTCTGGACTCACGACTCCTGTTTGAAGAGCAGGTGGCAGCCGTGGCCAGAAGGGCTTTTGCACAACTTCGTGTTGTGCGTCAGTTACGCCCTTTCCTGGACCGGGATGCCCTCCGTACAGTCACTCATGCCCTTGTCATCTCCCATATAGACTATTGCAATGCACTCTACATGTGGCTACCCTTGAAGAGCATCCGGAAGCTTCAACTGGTCCAGAATGCGGCTGCGCGCGCAGTTATGGGTGCCCCAAGATCGGCACATGTGACACCTCTGCTGCGCGAGCTGCATTGGTTACCAGTTTGCTTCCGGGTCCAATTCAAGGTGTTGGTTGTCACCTTTAAAGCCCTACATGGCATGGGACCAGGTTACCTGAGGGACCGCCTCATCCCCAGAACGTCGACCCACCCCACCCGGTTATGCAGAGAGGGCTGGCTACAGACCCCGTCTGTAAAAGAATTCCATCTGGCGGGGTCCAGGAGGCGGGCCTTCCCGGCAGTGGCACCTGCCCTTTGGAACATTCTGCCCCTGAAGGTGAGGCAAGCCCCCACACTCCTGACCTTCCGGAAGACCCTGAAGACCTGGCTCTGCCACCTCGCTTGGGGGGGGGAAGGGTAATAGCTCCTCTTGGGGGTGGCTTGCGCCGTAGAGCTCTTTTAAATATAACATCATAGCCTCTTGGATTTTATATATTTATTCTAATTTATTTTAGAATGATATATTGTATTTTACATGTTTTTAATAATTAACTTTGTTGTAAACAGCCCAGAGTCCCCTTGTGGGGGGAGATGGGCGGTGATATAAGTTGAACAAATAAATAAATAAATAAAATAAACAACATAAAAGCTAAAAAGCGCATTATAATATAAGGCTACAAAAGCAAGAATCCATCTACAGGTAGTCCTCACTTACCAACTGCAATAGGGACTGGCAACTCTGTCGCTAAGTGGTGCGGTCGTTAAGCATTACATCACGTGACTGCATGTTCTGACTCACTAGTGCTGGACACACAAGAAGGTGGAACTTTCTTTTTTATTTACAATTATTTACAGTTAATCACACTTTACAGTCTGATTAATAGATATTCTGTCTTCTAAACGTGGTTTAATGCTTCACTTTCAGGCAGTCTTTATCAGTTGCTTCTGAATAAATGGTAATTGATCTTCAGTCAGGAAGATGACTTTTAGGAACTAGGTAAGGCAAAGTAATTGGCCACCTAATGCGAAGAGAGGACTCACTGGAAAAGACCCTGATGCTGGGAAAGACTGAAGGCAAAAGGAGAAGGGGACGGCAGAGGATGAGATGGTTAGATAGCATCACCGATGTAATGAACATGAATTTGAGTAAACTCCGGGTGACAGTGGAGGACAGGAAGGCCTGGCGTGCTATGGTCCATGAGGTCACGAAGAGTCGGACATGACTAAACGACTGAACAACAACAAACAACAAGGCAAAGTAATGTAATACAATTAAAGCGATAAGGTAATATAATTCAAGGCAAAACAAGGCAAGACAAATAAAAAGGTAACAAAACAAGATAATTCAGAACTATTCACAAGATCTACAGTATCTCTGAGGTTTGTGGAGAATTCGTGTCAGGATAATGCTTCAAGTGTGGTAAGTCTGATGAACGGTTGTCTCCAACAAACCGTTCTTTCTGTGAGCTCCCTTTTATACCTTCCCTCACGCGCCGTTTTTGAACGGGAGCCAATTGAGCCACTTCTTGCTGAGCTCGTTTTTCTGCTCTTCTTTCCCTGGCTGTGATAGGCGGAGGCGATTCCACTCTGGCCCTATCAACCTTCGGTGAGCTAGAATTTCCTGGCTCTATGTTTTTAGCCAGACTAAGCTTAACTTCAATTCTCCTTCCTTCCTGACTGAGCTCCTCTTCCTTCGATTCAAAGTCAGGCTTCATTCTGACACCGCACCAACTTACAATGTCAGTTCTGTCAGTTCCTGCTGTGGTCATTAAGTGAATCACTGCAGGTCGTTAAGCATGACATCATGTGACCACGACTTGCGTCTTCCTGCTGGTTTCCCCATTGACTTTGCTTGTTGGAAGCCAGCTGTGAAGGTCACAAATGGTGATCACATGACTGTGGGATACTGCGACAGTCATAAATGCCCGCCGGTTGCCAAATGCCTGAATCACGATATGTGACTGTGGGGATGTTGCGACAGCTGCAACTTCGAGGACCAGTCATAAGTCTTGTTTTTCAGTGCTGTTGTAACTTTGAATGGTCACTGAATGAGTGGTCAGTAAGCGAGAACTATCTGTACTTGTTACAGAGTATAAACTAGTCATGTAGTAGAATTAATATTGATACTAGAAATGGCCTTTTTCTGTGGGCAGATGATGGGATGGATGATTCTTCTCAATTTCTGCAAGAGAAGGGTACATTCTCCAACAAAGTTTGGACTCTCCTTTAGCAGGGACTACAAAAACCAAATGGCTGATGTCTGTAGCTTGAATCATGTCAACTGGATTTCTATTTTCTTAGTGGAAACATTTCGCTCCTTATCCAAGGAGCTTCTTCAGTCTGAGCAAAGTTGGTAAGGGAATCCTAAATATGTTTCTAGGTAGCTGTGTGACCTTACACCTGGGGGCATGGTTATATTGAGATGTTATTTTAAGTCCTTTTATTATCTAAAGGAGGATCGTTAAGATCACCATGCTGCTGTTGAGCTTGTGAAATGGTCTTAATCTTCCTAGGCACAGAAGACAGAGCCGGGAGAAAGATGGGAGAAAGATTGTGCCTGAGGCCCCCACCTCTATTCAAGGAAGGATTTTCCAAGTTGGCATAAATGGATTCCTTGACCCCTCTCTCAAACCACCTATCTTCTCTGTCTAAAATGTGAACATTAATGTCCTCAAATGAGTGTCCTTTTTCCTTTAAATGAAGATAAACTGCTGACTCTGGTCCTGTGGTGTTACTTCTCCTGTGTTGGGCCATCCTCCTGTACAAAAGTTGTTTGGTTTCTCCAATGTTAAGTTCAGAGCACTCCTCACTGCACTGGATTGCATAAACTACATTGCTTTTCTTGTGTTTTGGAGTTTGATCTTTGGGGTGTACAAGCCTCTGTCTCAGTGTGTTGGTGGGTTTGAAATATACAGGTATGTGGTGTTTGCCAAATATCCGTTTTATCTTTTCAGACACACCAGCCATGTAGGGAATGACCAGGTTCTTTCGTTTACTCTGAGTCTCAGCCCTATCTGTCGCTGTTTTAGGTCTGGTAGATCACCAAATCACCAAATCTAAATCTACCAGTCCTAAAACAGCAACAGATAGGGCTGAGACTCAGAGTAAACGAAAGAACCTGGTCATTCCCTACATGGCTGGTGTGTCTGAAAAGATAAAACGGATATTTGGCAAACACCACATACCTGTATATTTCAAACCCACCAACACACTGAGACAGAGGCTTGTACACCCCAAAGATCAAACTCCAAAACACAAGAAAAGCAATGTAGTTTATGCAATCCAGTGCAGTGAGGAGTGCTCTGAACTCTACATTGGAGAAACCAAACAACTTTTGTACAGGAGGATGGCCCAACACAGGAGAAGTAACACCACAGGACCAGAGTCAGCAGTTTATCTTCATTTAAAGGAAAAAGGACACTCATTTGAGGACATTAATGTTCACATTTTAGACAGAGAAGATAGGTGGTTTGAGAGAGGGGTCAAGGAATCCATTTATGCCAACTTGGAAAATCCTTCCTTGAATAGAGGTGGGGGCCTCAGGCACAATCTTTCTCCCATCTTTCTCCCGGCTCTGTCTTCTGTGCCTAGGAAGATTAAGACCATTTCACAAGCTCAACAGCAGCATGGTGATCTTAACGATCCTCCTTTAGATAATAAAAGGACTTAAAATACATCTCAATATAACCATGCCCCCAGGTGTAAGGTCACACAGCTACCTAGAAACATATTTAGGATTCCCTTACCAACTTTGCTCAGACTGAAGAAGCTCCTTGGATAAGGAGCGAAACGTTTCCACTAAGAAAATAGAAATCCAGTTGACATGATTCAAGCTACAGACAATTCCACCTGGATGACTGAGAACCTTCATAGACAAATGGCTGATGTTTCCTCATTGCAATTTAACTGAGTTGTGTGGTGAGCCAGGAAGGAGGCAGACCCTGGGAGATAAGCTTGCACGATGAAAAGCATGACATTCATGCCGTTCTCTTTGCTGGGGCTAACAGGTTTGGGTTGCAAAGATTTGGATGTAAGCAAGAACATTCTCTTTTGTTTTAGACTTTTTTATCCCACCTTTATTACTTTATAAGTAACTCAAGGCAGCAAACATACAAAATATTTCTTCCTCCTTCTATTTTCCCCACAACAACCACCCTGTGAGGTGGGTTGGGCTGAGAGAGAGGGACTGGCCCAAGGTCACCCAGCAGGGACTAGAACTCACAGTCTCCTGGTTTCTAGCCCAGCACTTTAACCATTAGACCAAACTGGCTCTCTTTCTTGCCATCTGTTTGGACTTTTGCAACTGCATTCTGGTAGCCCCACCCTTGAACATCTCATAAATAAGTGCAAGAACTCCACAGTCCTGCCATTATAATTTATTTAAAATTCTTGTCTCTTTTGAAATAAAAATGAAAGCATCAGACTGAATGAGAGGGATTAGGAAAAAAAACACAGATTCGTTTTGCAGTCCAACACTATTTGAAACCTCTCTTCAGAGTTTTGGATGCCTGTTTTCTTTCTCTCCCATTCTCTGTTTCCTCCAGGAAATAATTCAAGTCTTAGCAGTAAGGAATACTTAAATTTTAAGTTTTCTTATATTTTTCCCACTTGGGATTAACAGTTTATCTTTAGAGTAACTGGGTTGATTTGTGTTGAGATAAATACCAAAAGCTTTTATAAAGAACAGAAAGACTGAAGTGAGTGATTTGCTATGATTCAGAAAAAATATTCTCTTTCAAAAGCTGTAATCTACTCTTGGAATGTTCTCAAAATATGTAGCAATGTAATAACGTAGTAACATGAAATATGTTTTTACTGATACAGTGGGAGTCAAATCTGAAGCTGGTATGAATTGGTGCTAGCCTAGGGAAAGGAGAAAAAAAACCTTTACAATAAGAACAGAGGAACATTTCCCTATTTCAATAATACTTAACAAAAATATTTCATGAAACATATAGTTGTTTAATTCAAATCTGGAAAAGAATATTGCTCACATACCTATTGTAAGAAGAATGATGCTATTTGCAAGTTGATTTTAAATACAAATACATTGGCTCCAATATTTATTGTGTTTTAAATTCTTGAATGTGCTTCTAATTAAGACAACCTTAGGCAAGGCTGCCCTGTATTAAGGACAGATTACCTTAAGGCTTGCTCAGAAATATAGTAGTAATAGTAACAACAATAAGAGGTTACGCAGGTAGTCCTTGGCTTATGTCCATTCGTTCAGTGACCATTCAAAGTTACGGCAGCACTGAAAAAATGGACGTACAACCAGTCCTCGAAGTTCCAGCCATTGCAGAACCTCTGTGGTCACGTGATTGCGATATGGGTGCTTGGGTGCCTGGCTCACAATTATGGTGTCGCAGGGAGCCGCAGTCACATTATCACCATTTGTGACCTTCCCTGCCGTCTTCTCACCAGCAAAGTCAATGGGGTAGCTGGCAGGGAAGGTTGCAAGTCAGTCCAGTAAGTTGCTTCTGCTTTTTCTCCCACCTGCAGCACCCCCACCCACATGCAGCCTGTGCTGACCCTCCCAGCCCCTCCCCTGGCCTCTCCACCCCCCTGTGGCACCCCTGTGACATTCCCGCAGCAACCCTGCACTCCTTACCTGGGACTCCTGCCTCTTCCAGCTTAATGACCCATGTGTCTTGGGGTTACGACGACAACCAGGATCGCCCAGGATTGCTGTTGCTAAGCAATGCGGTCATGTGACATCATGCTTTATGACTGCATCGCTTAGTGATGGCAATCCCAGTCCCAATTGTTTTCCTAACCTGAGGACTACCTGTACATAGTTCTGTCATTCTTACTATGGAAGGTACTAATTCAATAGGGGCTTTGATGAATGGAGGAAAGGTAATTTCCCACATTTTTTTCTGGCAACTCCTCCTTCCTCACACCACTTTCTACACTTTCCCAGAGAACCCTTCAGTTCTCTGGAGAATAGTTTTGGAAGAGAAGGTAGACTCCTTATGTTCCCCTTTCATTTCAAGGTAACCTCAGTTGGATCTGAGAATCTTTTCTAACAGTGGCATAACCCATTTTTGTTGTTTATTCGTTCAGTCGTTTCCGACTCTTCGTGACTTCATGGACCAGTCCACGCCAGAGCTTTCTGTCGGCCGTCACCATCCCCAGCCCCCCAATGGTTGAGTCCGTCACCTCCAGAATACCATCCATCCATCTTGCCCTTGGTCGGCCCCTCTTCCTTTTGCCTTCCACTTTCCCTAGCATCAGCTTCTTCTCCAGGGTATCCTGTCTTCTCATTATGTGGCCAAAGTACTTCAGTTTTCTCTTTAATATCATTCCCTCAAGTGAGCAGTCTGGCTTGATTTCCTGGAGTATGGACTGGTTTGATCTTCTTGCAGTCCAAGGCACTCTCAGAATTTTCCTCCTGGCATAACCCATACTATGGCATAACCCATACTAGGCACAATAAGGGAAGTGCATTCATTCCCCCCAAATTCCAAACTGAATCAGCCTTATTTCAATAGAGTCTGTGGTTTCCCAGAGTCAAATTTAATTCCCTCTGTTACCAAAAATAGCCAGGACCTTCATGAATCATTTACATCTTGGTTTTTCCTCTAGAACTTCGGCTTTTAGAATTGAGTCTGCCAGTTTTGTATCTTGTTACAGAACCTGGTCGTATAGTGTTATATTTAGAAAATTCTACTTAAATTTATTTTACTTACCAACAGCTCTTCAATATCTGTGGTTTTCACAGATAAGAGCCGTTAAGATTCTGTTGAGACTCCCCATGCACAAAACCAATTGCAATTATCTTTCTGAAATTGGACAGAGAATCATAATAAGCTCCCATTTCCCCTATTTTTCACTTAGGTTTGAACCAGAAACACTGGAAAGTACAGTATGTTATAATCAGTCAAACTCTTGATCCATCTAGCTTAACCCTGACTACAGTGATGGGTGGCAGCCTTCCATGGTCTCCAGTAGATATTTTTTCTAGTTCTGTCTGGAAAGACCAAATTTGAATTTGGACTGTTTTGCACCCTTTATAAGATGAGAAAACATAATAGAAAAGAGCACAGATCTACAGAAGATGCATCAGGCTTTGAGGATCTAATTCTATGGAAACCTTTCCCATAAAAGAAGGCCTACCACCATTCTTAAGTCCCTTGGAATGATGGTGATGGTGATAATTTTTATTCAATCACGAGAGACAAAAAGAAGTTAGCTATTTTATCTCAAGAATGTATGATTATATACAATTGGTGTTATAGTGATTTCTTTCAGTTCTTTGCATATTATCCAACAAAAAGACAGGGAAGTAGTTGATTAAAACTGAAATTCCCCCTCCAGATGTCTGAAAATCTTCTACTTGTGCATAATCAGGTTTGGCTGAGTTTGTAGGGGTAGATGTTATGATCCAAGCCCACATTCCTTTGACAGCTCCTTTCTGAATATAATTGCCTGCTTCCAACTGGTTGAACGTTTGAACATCCCAGCTGCTGTGACAAATATTCTCGAGACATGCTGGCGCTCCTTGTACATTAGCAATGCATGATTATGTTAGAAGAGATCTCTTGTCTCTCTTCTGCCTCAGTATAAAAAAAAGTTCTTGAAAAATGTTTCGTGGGATGAAGCCTTAATGGCAAAATGGCTTGAAATAGCACCACCTTGCATGCATGCCATATGTTTGAGAAATAAATCTTCTTCCTCCCAACTCTGCTTTCATGTTTAAATGCATTGCAACATCACCACAAGGGAACGTTTATCTTGTTAACAACATCATCTTTGCTCTGGCTTTTGTCCTCTCTGTTACCATGACCTCTGCCTCTCCCAGTTGGGAACTGTTTCAAATCTACATGCTTGTTATAATATCTTCTGTATTTCTGACTACCATCTTGATTTATCCCTTGTTAACCAATCAGGGCACATGACAAAACACTGCCTTCCAATCCAGCGTTTGATGAACTGCTTGACTGCATTCTAATTCATAGCTGGAATTTCAGCAGAGAAGCTACAGAGGGTGGACATATAATAAAGAAATTCAAAGCTATGTTTTGTGCCCACCTCTTTCCTAAGTCATGGGATTTCAGACCAGCCTCTTCATAGTTGACAGATAGAGCAATGGGAATTATTATGGTGACTGTATAAATGTATTGGTTAAGAATTGTGAAGGAAAGATACAGCAGTAGCAGCTGCATAGGATATGGCAAAACTAGAGTTGATTCACATTTCCATCTTAAACTTGGATATAAACATTATATCCCAATCCAAAATAAATCAAAAACAAAATTTAAAGAGTACATCTATTATCATCATCAATTGTAAAATGGATAAATCAACAATAGGCAAGCTTTTACTGGCCATGGCATCCTATTCTAGATGAGGGCTGCAATGGGCATGGCTATGATGCTACATGGGTGGGGGCAGGTGATAAACATGGATAAATAATAAAGGGATTTTGATTTTGATTTTGAATATATATATATATATATATATATATATATATATATATAATTTTGATTTATATAGCTGTCTATCTCACATACGTGACTTTACAAAGCATCCCATGTATTCTCTAGCATGCTTTCCTTCCAACCTTATGATATTCAGCAAACAATCTTCAACTCCATATTCACACAAAACATTCCATAATTGAAGCCTATTTGCTTAATCATAAACTTTCTCTACATCAACCAATATACAGTAAACTTTCTAACTTTCATACAATTCTCAATAAATGTATTGCTAAAGAGCAAAAATTTAGTCTGTACATCCCCTGCCCTGCATAAAGCTATATTGCATTTCCAAAATTTTGTCTATTATTATCTCTCGTACCCTTCCAGTCAGAAATCTGCCAAAGTCCTTCCTGGGCACACTTACTGTAAACTAATCCACCTGTCATTTCTACATTTACTCTGGCTACATTTCCCTTTGTTTATGGAACAATAACAGCATTCTTCCAATTGTCAGACACAGATGTTATAGAAATGGTAAAACTATTCTATAAGCAAACCCAATCCATATCAAATATTTTACCATCTACACCTGGAGCCTTACAATTTTTCAACATTCTCACAACATTTCTGTATACCGTTTATTTCAATGCCATCCTTGAATATATCACTTCATTCCCATGCAGGTTTCTAAAATACTTTTCCAGAATTCTCTCACCTCAGTTCCATCCTAAATTATTTCATCACTTTTATATTTTAAATTCTATTCACTCTGCTGGAGGCTCTTTGTATAATTTTCTTCATCCACTTTTCAAACAATTTCTATTTCTATCAAAATCACCCTGTTTTTTTCTGTCTCTTTTAACCATCCCTTGTTCTCCTTGACTATCATTTCGCAACTATCTTTTCTCTCTAAAGACACATGATGCATCCCCATCCTCATCCTTATATGCATTTTTCATCCATAGATTTATTCTTGCATCTTTCCACCTGGCATCATTTTTTCACACTTTCCATTGCCATAACTCCACACTCTTCTGTGGTACTTCTCTAACATAATTTCCATCTGTGCCATCTGTGCCAAGCAGCTTCCTTATGCTTTATGGACACTTCTTTCCTTACACCAGTGTCCTTAAACATTCTGTTGGGAGATCTTCTAATACTTTTTTATACAGGAGTTGCACTTCTTTTCCTGTAGTTCTCCCATTTATTTCCTTTTCTTCATTGTCCATTCCCCCCAAAATCCACTCTTATCTCTACAAAAAAAAGTCTGTTCCACATTTGTCATTTCTCACCACTCTTTTAACCTTTCCTAATCTGTCAGTCTTTTGTCATAAATAATCAAATTAACAATTTTTTTACATTTATATTTTTTCCTTTGCCATGTGTTTGTATGAATGGACATGTAGGTATGAATAGTCATCATTTATTTGAAAGAGCTTTTTCTAAGCTGATCCTCACCCATCACAATTCTGATTTATTCTTGGTCTCCAAATGGATCAGTCACTTATTCTATAGTCTTTTACCATTCCCACCCAAATTTTATATCACGTACCAGAATTTTTCCCCTCTGGACCACATTGCTTTACATTGTTTCCCAAACATCATAACTGGTTCTTTTCCATTCATAATTACATTTTCACTTCCCTGCACGTATTCATCAACTTCATTGCATAATATCCAATCACCTTTATTCAGATCTATTTCATCCTTATTATTTTTGTTTCTTTTAGTTTCATAGACCACAACATATATCTTCCTTCCTTCCTTCCTTCCTTCCTTCCTTCCTTCCTTCCTTCCTTCCTTCCTTCCTTCCTTCCTTCCTTCCTTCCATATTGCTCTTTACCACTTCCTCCATATTCTGTGTTTTTAGCCATCTAGGTCCAATGATATTAATCTTTGCTGCCCATCTTGGCCTTGGTCACTTGAGGCTTTCATGGAACATAATTTTTTGTAAGATAGAGAAAGTTACCAGCCTTTATTGCACCTGTATCACATGCAGCATTTCCAGATAACCGTAAAGATGGTACTGACCAATTTTGGTACATTTGGCCAAAATGCCACAAGCACAACCAAAGCCCAATTTTGTCCTAAGCATGCTCACATTATTCTAAACCAGTTTGGATCTCTATTGAAGAGACCACATTGTAAGCCAGGGTTTCCCAAACTGTGAGGTGTACCTCCCTTGGGGAGATACAGACCTCCCTTAGGGAGGTACAGACCAAGTCCGGGGGAGGTTTGAAGAACCTTTTAGTTAAATTGTTACAATGAATCCACCTTTCCCAAAGTTTCATTGTATTTTTGTCATTGTTCATTTGTGTTCATACTGGTGTTTGGATTTTTAGGGGAGGTATTTATACAAAGATTACACTAAAGGGAGGTGTGATGGCAAAAAGTTTAGGAACCCCTGTTGTAAGCCACAATTCTGTTGCCCACTTTCCACCAATAAATACAGTGGATCAACATACATGCAGTTTAGTTTTTTTAGCTCTGCAATATCTTTTCCACATTCTCTGTGGTGTCACTCACTTTCTGTAATGATCTCACCACTGAAATTGCATAGTTCCTGAGATGGGGGACTTCTGTCAGTCACTGAAGGCATACTTATATGATTAACTTGACTGTCAGTATTGCCAGCTATCCTTAGTGAATGTATTGTGACATTTTATCATTTCAGCTTTTTATTATTGGATTGTATTGCATTGTCCCCTTCAAGGATCACTGCCTTGTTGTGGCGAAGGGGCTTGCATAACTCAATGAAGTCAGGTCAAGACGGACAGGTCATGACGGAGAGTTCTGACAAAACGTGGTCCACTGGAGGAGGGAATGGCAAACCACTCCAGTATCCTTCCCAAGAAAACCCATGGACAGTATCAAAAGGCTAAAAGATATGACGCCGGAAGATGAGCCCCTCAGGTCAGAAGGTGTCCAAAATGCTACTGGGGAAGAGCGGAGGGCAATTCCGAGTAGCTCCAGAAAGAGTGAAGCGGCTGGGCCAAAGCCGAAAGGATGCTCAGTTGTGGATGTGTCTGGAAGTGGAAGGAAAGTCTGATGCTGTAAAGAACAATATTGGATAGGAACCTGGAATGTAAGATCTATGAATCAAGGTAATCTGGATGTGGTCAAACATGAGATGACAAGATTGAACATCGACATCTTGGGAATCAGCGAACTAAAATGGACAGGAATGGGCGAATTTAATTCAGGAGACCATTATATATACTACTGTGGGCAAGAATCCCTTAGAAGAAATGGAGTAGCTCTCATAGTCAATAAAAGAGTGGGAAAGGCAGTACTGGGGTACAACCTCAAAAACGACAGAAAGCTTTCAGTTCGAATCCAAGGCAAACCATTCAACATCACAGTAATCCAAGTCTATACCCCAACCACTGATGCCGAAGAAGCTGAAGTTGACTGATTCTATGAAGACCTACAACACCTTCTAGAACTAACACCAAAAAAAGATGTCCTTTTCATCATAGGGGACTGGAATGCTAAAGTAGGAAATCAAAAAATAACCGGAATAACAGGCAAGTTCGGCCTCGGAGTACAAAATGAAGCAGGGCAAAGGCTAATAGAGTTTTGTCAAGAGAACACGCTGGTCATAGCAAACACTCTTTTCCAACAACACAAGAGACGACTCTACACATGGACATCACCAGATGGTCAATACCGAAATCAGATTGATTATATACTTTGCAGCCAAAGATGGAGAAGCTCTATACAATCAGCAAAAACAAGACCTGGAGCTGACTGTGGCTCAGATCATGAGCTTCTTATCACAAAATTTAGGCTTAAATTGAAGAACGTAGAGAAAACCACTAGACCACTCAGGTATGACCTAAATCATATCCCTTATGAATATACAGTGGAGGTGAGGAATAGATTTAAAGGATTAGATCTGGTAGACAGAGTGCCTGAAGAACTATGGATGGAGGTTCGTAACATTGTACAGGAGGCAGCAACTAAAACTATCCAAAAGAAAAAGAAATGCAAGAAAGCAAAGTGGCTGACTGATGAGGCTTTACAAATAGCTGAGGAAAGAAGGAAAGCAAAAGGCAAGGGAGAAAGGGAAAGATATAACCAACTGAATGCAGATTTCCAGAGAACAGCAAGGAGTGATAAGGCGGCCTTCTTAAATGAACAGTGCAAGGAAATCGAGGAAAACAATAGAATGGGGAAGACTAGAGATCTCTTCAAGAAAATCGGAGATATCAAGGGAACGTTTTGTGCAAAGATGGGCATGATAAAGGACAAAAAAGGCAGGGACCTAACAGAAGCAGAAGAGGTTAAGAAGAGGTGGCAAGAATACACAGAAGAACTATACAAAAAAGATCTTAATATCCCTGATAAATACGATGGTGTGGTCACTGACCATGAGCCGGACATCCTAGAGATTGAAGTCAAGTGGGCCTTAGGAAGCATTACTAACAACAAAGCTAGTGGAGAAGACAGTATCCCAGCTGAGCTACTTAAAATCCTAAAAGATGAAGCTGTTAAAGTGCTGCACTCAATATGCCAACAAAATTGGAAAACTCAACAGTGGCCACAGGATTGGAAAAGGTCAGTTTACGTTCCAATTCCAAAGAAGGGCAATGCCAAAGAATGTTCAAACTACCGTACCATTGCGCTCATTTCACATGCTAGCAAGGTTATGCTCAAAATCCTACAAGCTAGGCTTCAGCAGTATGTGAACCGAGAACTACCAGAAGTGCAAGCTGGGTTTCGAAGAGGCAGAGGAACTAGAGATCAGATTGCCAACATTCGCTGGATCTTGGAAAAAGCAAGAGAGTTCCAGAAAAACATCTACTTCTGCTTCATTGACTACGCTAAACCCTTTGATTGTATGGATCACAACAAACTGTGGCAAATTCTTAAAGAGATGGGAGTACCAGACGACCTTACCTGTCTCCTGAGAAACCTGTATGCGGATCAAGAAGCAACAGTTAGAACCGGACATGGAACAACCGACTGGTTCAAAATTGGGAAAGGAGTACGACAAGGCTGTATATTATCACCATGCTTATTTAACTTATATGAAGAGTACATCCTGAGAAATGCTGGGCTGGATGAATCACAAGCCGGAGTTAAGATTGCCGGGAGAAATATCAAAAACCTCAGATATGCAGACGATACCACCCTAATGGCAGAAAGTGAAGAGGAACTAAAGAGCCTCTTGATGAGGGTTAAAGGAGAGAGTGCAAAAGCTGGCTTGAAACTCAACATTAAAAAAACCCAGATCATGGCATCTGGTCTCATCACTTCCTGGCAAATAGAAGGGGAAGAAATGGAAGCAGTGACAGATTTTATTTTCTTGGGCTCCAAGATCACCGCAGACGGTGACTGCAGCCATGAAATTAAAAGTCGCTTGCTCCTTGGGAGGAAAGCTATGGCAAACCTAGACAGCATATTAAAAAGCAGAGACATCACCTTGCCGACAGAGGTCCGTATAGTTAAAGCTATGGTTTTTCCAGTAGTAATGTATGGCTGTGAGAGTTGGACCATAAGGAAGGCTGAGCGCCGAAGAATTGATGCTTTTGAGCTGTGATGCTGGAGAAGACTCCTAAGAGTCCCCTGGACTGCAAGGAGGTCAAATCAGTCAATCCTAAAGGAAATCAACCCTGACTGCTCATTGGAAGGACAGATGCTGAAGCTGAAGCTCAAATACTTTGGCCACCTAATGCGAAGAGAGGACTCACTGGAAAAGACCCTGATGCTGGGAAAGACTGAGGGCAAAAGGAGAAGGGGATGGCAGAGGATGAGATGGTTAGATAGCATCACCGATGTAATGAACATGAATTTGAGTAAACTCCAGGAGACAGTGGAGGACAGGAAGGCCTGCCGTGCTATGGTCCATGAGGTCACGAAGATTCGGACACGACTAAACGACTGAACAACAACAATTGCATTGTATTACTATCATACAGTATATCATATCATATCATATCATATCATATCATATCATATCATATCATATCATATCATATCATTTTGATTTATGTTATTGTAAACTACTTGGAGTTTTTCAGTAAAAACGAAAAGTGGAATGTATTCCTTTTAATAAATAAACGTTAGAACTGTATATAACATACAATATTTCAAATATGGTTCATCTTACTTTGGATAAAGCAATCACAATATTGATATTTATCCATTTCCATTGCCCCCCCCCCCGTATAGCATTTCTCTTTTTTACTAAGTCAGTGTTGCTACTGAGCAATTAGTTCGGTGCCTGTTCACATTTCTTGGTACTCCCCCCCTCCCACTAGCTCCTAGCAGCAGATTATGTGATGGGCAAGTTAAAAAAAACCTGTCAAAGTTCAGATTCTTAGGAAATCCTACTTCTGTTCTACCCATTCATGCATCATTTATGGTATGTATACATGTTTTTCATTTAAGCCTTAATACTTCAAAAAGTGGATGTAGGTTCTAAAGTCCACAGAGTTATACTAGACTATTTTTTCCAGGCCCCACAAATCTGAATTTTAAATTACTAACACTACCTGTACATTTTCTCTGCTGCTAAGATGCAGCAAATTTCCACCCTTCCTAACAATAGTGTAGCACCTGTCGCCAGGCCATGTTACTATATTGGGCACTTAAGGTCGGTTGCTTGTGGTGATAAAAGCTTTTAAACTGTTATAAGTACAATGTTAGTCGTAGAGCTGGGAGACCCTACAAACACAACTATAAAACTTGCAGTCCTTCTCTCAGACTAAACAGGTTCCTAGGAAATTGCTTTTCAATTTTATACCAACCTCAATATTACGTACAGTGCATATTGTACACTGATTAGCCACATGTTAAGTATAGACAAGAATATTTTCCAGTCCTGCCAGAGACTGAATCTTGGACTTTTTGTATGCAAATTGTGTGACTTCCTCAGAGGAACAGGAATCTGAAAAAAAGGATGTTTTTACATTCCAATCTTTCTCTGAGGAAATCAGATTAGCACCCAAAAAAGGATGTATGGGTGCTAATCTGAGTTCCTCAGAGAAAGATTGGAATGTAGATGTGACAACAGATTAGATAAATAATAGCTGGGGCTTTTAGTGAGTACTTACTATTTTGTTTGGTAGGGGCGTGGTGGCTCAGCGGGTAAGACGCCAGGGTTGTCGATTGGAAGATCGCAAGTTCAGAGGTTCAAATCCCTAGCCCCGCGTGACGGAGTGAGCTCCCGCACTTGCCCCAGCTCTTGCCAACCTAGCAATTCGAAAGCATGCAAATGCAAGTAGATGAATAGGTACCACTTCGGTGGGTAGGTAACAGCGTTCCGCGTGCATCATGCTGGCCACATGACCCGTGGAAGCATCTTCGGACAACGCTGGCTCTTCGGCTAACAAACGGAGATGAGCACCAGCGCCTAGAGTTGGACACGACTGCACAAATGTGCGGGGGGGGGGAACCTTTACCTTTTTTTACTATTTTGTTTGAAGTTGCTAGTGTTGCTAAAGTAAGTGGGTCCCTCATTTCGATCAAAGATTAATGTCTTGATGAAGTCATAGCTCCTTCCAGTAGGTTGCTCAAAGGATACCCTGCTCTGAACAAGTTTAGCTGATGTTCTCTGAAGGCTCTTCCAGGTTTGTGTCACATCTTGATGAAAATTCAGCTAACGGGGCTTGTATTTTGCATATTTCTATCTTTGTTAACATTACATTTTGTCTTTCTTTTCCAAATCTCTGGCACTCTTTCTTTACATTTCTGCCTTGAAGCAATATAGCAAGAGGTAGAACAATGCAGAAATGAAAATATTCAGTATAATAAAGGTCATTATTTCTGTCAGCAAGCTTGGGATTGCTATACCAAGTCTGCTACCATCCCATCTGATTTCTGGGGAGTTACAAATTCGTATATTTTAATGTCAGTAACTTGCTTTCTAATTGTAACCCAACAGCCATCCAAATTAGGGCACTGCAACCCTTTTTTTAGTGGAAGACAAAAAGGAACCTTTATTTTCTTTCTGGTTAATTTATACTTATATGACAGTATTGGAACCATTATATTTTAATAACAGCACTGTCATTTGAATCACAAGTCTCATGTTGAAGAAGTCAGAAATTACTTCTTTTTAAAAAGGACATTTATTATACTATATAAATAGATGTGCAGCTCATTTTTTCAAGAAACTGGATGATATGCAAACATCTGTTTGCTCTTGCCAATCATTGGACCAATGCATGAGCAATGCATGCAACAATTTGATATTGTTCTCAATCATATTATTGAGAGGAGCTGGTTGATGTTATGCCAGACTGCAGATCAAGTTATGCCCATGTTATCTACCCTCGCAGCAGCTCTCCAAGGATTCAGGTAGAGCATACAACTCACGACCCTCAAAGTTACTTACCAACTATCAGGTAATGGTATTTTCTGTTACGAATTAAGTTGCCCACACCATTGGGTTATCCAATCCATTATCAACTCTGTTAGTCAATGATTTAAGGATCTGAAGCGGTGGCCTACCTCAATCTTACTTCCCAAGATGCCTTAATAATTTCCCTTACTAATATTGCCTGTTTGGTAAAAAGACCAAGGAAATAATTCTTCACATTATACAGAGCTGAACAATGAAGTGATGCACCTTTGGCAGTTTTAAAGTCAGACACATTAAATAACACGATAACACTATAAATGGTAAGTCATGTGTCTGTATGCCTGTCCAGTCCAGGTCCTGGGAAACGTGTCCTGGATATGAGCTTTGTATTTGGCCACTGCAGGAACAGAATTTATTTATTTATTTTATTTATTTATTCGACTTTTTCACCGCCCAACTCCCTCAAGGGACTCTGGGCGGCTTACAATACCGAATAGAATACCGAATAAGACAGGCTTTTGATCTGATTCAGCCAAGTACCTGTTACATTCCTAACTTTAGCTTCAAAGATGAGAAAACCCTATGTTTGATCTAAAGAGTAACCCATACCTTCTCCTTTTATGAATTTTTGTAAGCATAACAATTAAACCAATGTCTTGTGTTACTAGCTTGTCATCTACATAACTCCCCCTATGAATGGCTGCTATTCCTTTTACAATAGGGTGACCATACATCCCGTTTTGAATGGGACAGTCCCGTTATTTTAGCATTTTTGAACCATACCGTCTTTTTGACAAAAATCTCAGTATTGTCCCGTTTTGGGAGACAGCCTGGAAAATGAAGCCCTCCCGCCTATCAGCGCGCAGCAAAGGAGGGTGGAGAGGCGGGCCGAGCAGTGCGAGGCCCGATTGGCCAAGATGCACAAACGGCGCGAAATGCGAATAATAAAAGGGGCAGCGCAGCCAACATGTGCTGCCGGAGACACCCGTATACACCAGTCTTCTACGCTGCCCTGGAAGCCCGGTTGTTTCGCCATGTGCGAGCCCATCGCCAGAACTAGCACCACAGTCCACCCCATTCCTGCCTCCTTACCTGATCCTGTCGGTGCCGCATGCTCCGAAGCCCTGCAGTGGTGAGTCCTGACCCTGAGCCTTGCCTCCTGACCAAGGATCTGGTCCCTGAATCCCATCCCTGCCTCTCTGCCGGGAGTTCCACTGCCAAGCCTTGCCTCGCTGCCAAGAAGCGCCCACTCAGCCTTCCAAACGCCCACTCAGCCTTCCCCCCTGGAATCCGCTGGGCTCTCCACCGCTTTTGCCCGATTTGTGTGCTCCAGTCTTGCCGCCTCGCCTCGCCACCGCTCTTGCAGCTGAGCCGAGCCTCACGGCCCCCAGTCCCTCCGCCCCGGCAGCCAGCCTAGCTTACGTGCGCTCACACACCCTTTCCAAACTTCCGGCCAGGCGGAGAAGTTCCTCTTTCAGCAGCACTGCTGAGCCGAGCTGTCCTGGGTCCCTGGGAGGACTGAGCGAGGAATGGCAGGAAGCCTCCCGGCGTGGCGCTCTGAGCTCCTCCACCCCGGTAGCAGCAGCGGGCCCCGGGATGGGAGGAGAGTGCTCTCACCACCTGTCCATGCTGGGCAGGAGGAGCCCTCCCAGCCAGAGCAAGCCAGGGAACTGGTTGGCCGGGGCACCGCCGAGCTATGCGGTGAGATGCAGCCCCTCCGGGTACGGAGCTGCCTCTGCCTCCTGGAGCTGCTGCTGCTGCTGGTGATGCCAGCCCTCGCTGGAGGTACACAGGATGGCGGTGGGGCCAGCTACATCCTGTTCTGTCCCTTCAGAACAGGCGCGGGGGAGGCGATGTTTATGTCTGCGGTGCTGGAGCTGGTGCTGGCGGGAGAACCCCTCTGGACAGGCACAGTCTACCGTTGGGGCCACGGTGGGATGGGCGCCCCTTCCCGCCTGAATAGATGCAGCTGATGAGATCTGCAGTCCATAACATCTTAGGATATCAAACTCCAGTGTGCCTTAGTTAGACCTTGTTCTATATTTCTAGTCTTGCCGTATTGTCAAACTTTGACAATATGGCAAGACTAGAAATATAGGACCAATTAGCAGCAGGGCAAGGTCTGGGTCAAGGTTCCCTTTGACAGTCAATATATATATTTCCAGTCTCACCCTATTGCAAAAGGGAACCTTGACCCAGACCTTGTGGGTGATCGCAAGTCTTTTTATATAAACAGTAATCTGTTTAAGCAGGGGTACCCAAACTTTTTGGCACGAGGGACCAGTTTTGTGGAAGACAATTTTTCCACGGACTGGGGGGGCGGGGTTTGCAGGCGGGAGCCAATCGCACATAACGGGGGGCAGGGTTTGCAGGTGGGAGCCAATCGCGCATAACGCGGGGCGGGGTTTGCAGGCGGGAGCCAATCACGTGGACCAGGGGGTGGGGTTTGCAGGCGGGAGCCAATTGGGTGGACCGGGGGCAGGGTTTGCTGGTGGGAGCCAATCGCGTGGACCAGGAGGCGGGGTTTGCAGGTGGGAGCCAATCGCATGGACCAGGGGGCAGAGTTTGTAGGCGGGAGCCAATCACACGGACTAGGGGGCGGAGTTTGCACGCGGGAGCCAATCACGCGGATTGGGGGTGGGTTTGCAGGCAGGAGCCAATCGCGTGGACCAGGGGGTGGGGTTTGCAGGTGGGAGCCAATCGCACGGACCAGGGGGCGGAGTTTGCAGGCAGGAGCCAATCACGCGGATCGGGGGTGGGTTTGCAGGCAGGAGCCAATCACGTAGACCCGGGGGGCGGGGACCCCTGTCCCGTTTTTTCCATCCCAATGTCCCGTTTTTGTCTCAAGGAAATATGGTCAGCCTATTTTACAATGATTAGTTTTTATCAGGAATGTCCTTCATTTCTGGACCTAAAAAGTCAAACAATTAATGTTTCTTTCATTTTGGTAATTTACGTTGACTGCTCAACTCTAGAGCTATTTCAGGTAAAACAATGCTGGGAATTGAATACAAACTGTTATGTACTGACAATGTTTAATGTCTGATTGACAATTATGTATTTTTAATACCAATATGAATTGATATTGTGCAATGGCTTGGTAATTTATCATGCTACTCAATTAATTAGAGTAAGTCCTATGTACTTCATACAGACTCAAATGTTACTATTGGAATTTGCAATAAATGCAATTTCAACTGTTGCATCACTTTGTATAAATATTTGGGAAATAGGTATTCCAATGAATCTTTCTTCATTTATGACAGTAAATATATCAATTTTATGTTGGATAAAATTAATATAAATAGAAAGTTAACAATCTGCTTTGCTGCACTAAAATGTGGGCAGGAGATTTGTGGATTCAAAAGCAATAAACACACAAACCAGGTAAAAGCTGAAAGAGTTTAGTAAGTGTCAGGGAGACACAGGAGGAGGGAGCGGGGAGCCTGCCTGTGTCAGTCAAACGGGGACGTAGCTCAGAGAGCCTGGCCTTCTTCCCTAAACGCGTCAGAACAGCTCCGCCCTAGTTGGGCTCATATCCTTGGCTTTCTCAGTGCACTGTTAGTTTAGCAGGATTTCTGTATGTAGGCACCAATAAACACTAGAGACTGGATTCCTTGCCTCGGCGTGTTATTTTCTGCACCTACTCAGGACAGCAAGCAAAGCATAGCAAAAAGAATATCTTTAACTGCAAAGCATAATATAGACAGGAAATATATATAGACAAGGCAGTAAAATAAAACAATATTACTAGAGGAGTGGAGTGTAAATACAGAGCAAAATCTCACATTGCTTTGACAGCTGGTAGGCCCTCATCTTCATCAAAGACAGCTACAGATGTTCTCCAGATTATTCCAGCTAGCACATAGCCACTAGGTCTATAACTACTGAGGCTCATCTCTTAGGATTTTTTTTTTTGGGGAGGGGGGTGCCTTGACTCCTGGCAACTGCCTGGACAAGTCCCTGCAGTTTTCTTGGCAAAATTTGGGAAGTGGTTTTCCATTGCCTCTTCCTGGGGCTGAGAGAGAGAGTAACTAGTCCAAGGTCTCCTGGTTTCTATACCAAACTGGCTCGCAGGGAATGATATACTGAATGAATGAATGAATATGAATATACACATACACATACACATACACACATATATACACACCCAGACACACACACAGAGTGTGTGTGCATGTGTGTGTATGTATGTATGTTCTATATCTATATCTATATCTATATCTATATCTATATCTATATCTATATCTATATCTATATCTATATCTATATCTATCTATTCATTCCTCATAACTAATTATTTAAGTTGTTTAGAGACATCTTCCCAAGTCCTGGCATACATATCAGACATTCTATCATACATGGATAGATAGAGAAAACATCCCTGACCAGGCCAGTTCAACTCACTGCACAAGGTGGCTAGCCTTGTAATCAGTGGTCTAAGTTCATGCTAGGCTGATATCATTGATGAAGGGTGAGAAATAAACACTTACATCATGCTATGCTGATGTCATGTCCAAAAAAGCAAAGGCATAAGAAATACAATTCATATTAACCCAAAAACTACTTGTTCTCAACTTATATGCACTCAGCTCCTAAAAAGAAAAAAGGGTGATAGGAAAAGGGGTGCACTTTACCAGCTCCTCACCTTTCTTTTGTAGACCCACCACACAATCTCCCTGAATTTTTGGAGAAGATAAATGTAAAAATATTACTTCCAAACTGATATAGATTCTCAGAAGTAGTCCTGTGTTAATACTTTTAACAAACGCTAAGCAGTTGGATAGAGACAAATCCCTATATTTTATTTGTCTAAATTATGGCTAATATGATGACAGGCAAATGACCAGACTCAAATGATTATACTTTGGACACATTATGTGAAGACCAAGCTTTCTAGATAAATCTATAATGCTGGGAAAGGTGGAAGAACACGATAACCATCAAGATGAAGGGACTCAGTTACAGCAGTGGTGGGTGCACCTTTGGAAGACAGAAAGGCCAGGTTGGGGACAGGTAATCATAGAGAGAATGTATCTGTTTGGTTGCTAAGAGTCAACACTGACTTGATAGCACATAATCAACAAATCAATCCATGATGATATGGCTTTCAGTTTCCTGACTTTCAGCTTTATCATTGGGAATAGATCTTGAAATTTCTCTATGAAATACAAGTCATCAAGTTAAAAAAAAGAGGCTATGGGTTCAATTAGAAAATTATTATGTGACTACATCAGCATCATGGCAGAGGCTCTTGGCCGTATTTTTAGCCATAGCTCTATTGAACTGACATAATTAAAGGCTGCAACACACTTTTGGAAAATGTTGGGATAGAAGTATAATTTGGATCCTTACTTATATGATAAACTCACACTCTGGGACAATCCCAGTTTGAATGTTGATTGCCTAAAACTATAAAATGGCAGTATATTCAATCTCTCAAATCACATATCTTAATTTCACAATTTGGCCTAGATAGAACAGCAGTGTTTAAATCTCCTGAGTTCTTATCAATACTGGAATGAATTTTAGATGATTCTCCCTTAGTATTTTTAAATAGAATCGAAGAGCATAACTAAAGTGGATATTAATTACTTGCAAGAATTCTGGAATAAAGCATTGGAATATCTCATATTAATAGATCAATGTTTAAGGTTTTTTTTAAAAAAATTACGTTTGTTTCTTATTCTCATAAGATGAGACTAATTCTACAACATATGATTTTTCACATTTAGTGGATACTGCAGAGAATGTTTAAAATGGGTTGGCTATTAATCTCATTATACTGGAAGTGTTAATGGGTGAGGGAACACTTGTTCAGTTGTTAGGTTGCTTCTGATTCTTCATTATCTGATGGAAAACAGTTTTATCAAAAATTGTGGGCAGTAAAAAAAATCTATGTGTAATCTCAAATTTACAATCTTGGATTGTTGGATTGTTGATACATGGTCAATTTCTGTTTATGAGCTGCTTCTCTAAAGGTGCAGTATCTAGTATTAGATTGAGCCAAACATTTTGGGCAGTCACTGTATTGGCAACCTTGATTTTAAAACTCCAAGTAGGATGGAACCAATGACATTACAGGTAGACAAAGAGTGGTTGGATTTCTACCTGAATCAATTTTAAAAAATGAAAAATTAGAGTCACCAAACTAGTTCTGAATCAGCAATAAAACCAATAACTCTAACACATAAATGGAGTCCCTAAATGTATATTTTTCATAACTTTTGAATTTTTGGATACCCAGTGATATCTAAGAAATCCTCACTAAAAGAAGAATAAACTGTAAAAAAGCTACCCAGCCAAACTCAGACTACACTATTATGGATTATATTGTTTATAGTAAAAGTATAAATTAAACTAGGTTTCAGCACTGTGTCCTTCATAATAACATCTTGTACTTCATAACTGAAATGTAGCTGGTGGAAATGAAAATGCCCCTGTCACTTAAGCTTCAATTTAGCTTGTGGGAATGAAAATGCCCTCCCAATTTCAAGTAAAGCTTGAGAAGCAAGGAGCAGGGTGAGATTCCTTCTCATGTGCTAAATACAGTTCCAGAGGAATGCCATGTATTCTTGTTCTGCTTCTCAGAAAAAACTCTTAGATGGCTCTCCAAATAAATGGCTTGCTTTTTGCAATGGCTGACACATCCTTCATATCTCACAAATTAGAAGTTAGTATATAGCTGACTTCTGAATCTTTTTAAATCCTCCACCTGCCAATCTGGATATTGATCTTTGTAAGCTGTAAAAAAGTTGTCAGGTGAAAACATTATTTCAGTTACTGGTCCCAAGCTATGCTAAACCACTGCTTTCTCTTGTTTGTGTTGTAAAACTCTAAAGACTCATGGGCAAGTTATTTGATTATGATTAATTATGTAACTTATACACATATATGTATATGCACAGACACACACACACAGTGAACAAATAATGATAAGAGGCATTAATCAAGATTCCCAAAACTGTAAAAACATGATCACACTCTTTTTCAGTACAGTATCCCTAGTCAGAAAGTGACCAGAAAGACTCAAAGAACTGATGCTCCTAATTTGATTCCAAACTGCGTGTAAAAATGGGCCACATTTCTAATGGTTCATCTGATATATTAGAAATAATCTAGAAGTCCAATCTGTTCATTGTGTCCATATTCATCATAAACTTCTCTTTCACCTACTATGCTAGGAAATATGAACTTAAATGTGCTTGACTGTGTATGAATGTCAAAATGTAAAGTGATATATATATATTATCTTGGTATCCATTCACACCAGAATTCATAAAATAGTTGAAAAAAACATTGCATTTAGTTAGGGAATACAACCAGCTAGAACATGCAGTTTAATTAGGTATAGTTGCTGCCTAACATACTAAATATATCTGACTGTACCTTTCACTGGGTACACTGAACACCAGATTTTTCTCTTGCACCTTTTGAACTCTTTCTCCTCTAACTGTTCTTCCTAATGCTCTTCCCTAATTGTCTTTCCCAACAGACAGGCTACACCTGTCATATGCTCTTATTCTCCTTCATTCCATCTCACTCTCCTGCTGCCTCCAGGTCCAATCCTAATTAAAAAAGCTGCATTGGCTGGAGGGAGTTAGAACAAGGTACAAGTCATTTCTGTTGGCTGAAATCCACTTCTGCCAGCTGGAATGACTTTCTGCCGGCTGAGAGGAGATATATGTTAGAGAATAGAGAGAGATACTAGCAGAGGTACCAAAGGAAAAAAAATGAGTCAGAGAAGGGGCAGGAGAAAGAAGGATTGAGTTAAACTACTTCCAATCCCAGCTAGGATGATTCCTGTTCTACCAACCATTGGTTCATTTCCAATCACCCTACCTCCAAATTTAGATCAAGAATATCCCCTGCAATATGTATTGGGTTTATGATGTTCTGGGATAGACAACAGGTGTCATGGTGGCTGTGAAATCAGCATGAATATAGAACATTCCCATTCCAGAGTCCACCTCCCAGCTCATAAAGGGAGGAAGTTAGACAACAAAGTGGGCAATACCCAGCCAGATTTCTGTTCTGTTTCTACAAACTCAGCTGGTGAGTTGCCAGTTGAATTGATTTCTTAGTGAGACAGACTGGAAGCCTGTAGATGACTGTAGTCTTTATCCTCTCTGTCCCTCTGATCCATGCTAGTGCTGCACCAAGCAATTAAGAGTCACTGCCAGCACTTTCCCCATCTTCACCATTTTGAATTACTGAGAACTGTTACTATGCAAAGGCTTGTCTTTCTCTGATTTAAAAGTCAAGTTAGTGTTTGCATTTATGTTCAAACTTCCTTGAAAATCTCTGCAATAACATATGAAACGGCGGTCTGCATACTACAGTGTAAAACCCTAGGAAGCCCACTGTTGACTCACATGTTATTTTAGACAGAAAGCTCATTTTAGATAGAATGACAGTGTTTTAAAATATTGTCTCAGTTTTAAAATCTGAAAATGTTTTCTATTAACTTTTAATATTTTAAAATAATTTAATAACACCATGCCAGTCTTCCACTATTATGAATAGAGGAAGGGTGTTACTGGGTATGTCTGAATTTGGATGCCAAGATTAGAGTAAGGAAGGGGGAAAGTAGGCATGCTGGGAATAGAGAAGTGCAGGTGGCCAAGACAGATCAACCTAAGAAAAGTTAGGCTACCAGTCCTTTATGGGGGAAGGGTGGGAGAAAGAAATCCAGGATTTAACCCTGTGTTATGCCTATATATATAACTGGACTTTTTAACTTGGTAGAACCTTCCGTTCATCTCATTTAGTTTAGTTTGTGACTGCAATAAAGACATTTTATAGATTTAAGTTGAGTCCCAGATTTCCTGTGAGTCGGCTGAGTTCCAGAGAGAATTATTGCTGGTGTTTGAGGGTAACCTTGATAGTGAATTTGATTTGTGTTCAGCAGCCTGTCCTGCTCTAAAGCTGCCTTCTATGAAAGTGTCCCCTGAAGGTGGAATCCTGGCATAATGACATGTTTCAGAAGCAGAGACCCCCCGTTTCATCATACAATCCCAGGGATGCAATATGAAAAAAGATGTTCCTCAGCAAGCTACGGTATTTAATCACAAGACTCTAATTCAGACCATTGGTGTGGTAAATATAAAAGACTTTGTTTGAATAACAGCAACATAATGAGCCGTTATGTTAACTTAAGCTCTTTGATTAATTCACTGAAACGTCTTCACAAATGGGTGTCATCAAGCAATCAGTTATCCATCAGTTTTTAATATAGATTGTGACATCTATTTGATTTTTCTTCTAATGTTTTTTGCTTGCATTATAGGACTTTAAGTCTCTGCCATTCGGGATGTGAAAATTATGACCAGGTTCATAGAAGTACAGATATACAGAATTAGGAGAAGAAGAAAAAAAGACTAAATTAATTGTTGGTCAAAGGCTGGGAGATATAATGAAAATCTTCCATTTATTCAACCATTAAAATTTTATAACGTTCACATGTAATAACTTTCATTGATACATTTTGAAAATACTGATGATGTGGTTATCCACAACTGTGGATAGTGACCAGTGCAAGTTATATTGTAGCTAGAGAGCTACCCAATGTAAACCGAAGGAACATAGTAGAGTTTCAAGGGACTGAGCAGCACATTGGAAACACCATTATGTGCACTGGGTTTCACTGAACTATGAACAGAATTGGGCTGGTTGAGAAATATTCAGAGATCTGAATGGAATCAGAGCTTCTCAAAACTAACCAAATTTGAATCTGAATCCACCCCAGTTTCATTAGTGACCAAGGGTTCTTAGTCATACTTGTCTTAATCAGCTTAATTAGAAGGTAGTTGTAATCATCTTTGCATCAGACCTGTTTTGTGAATGGCAACTGTCAGAAAGGTCATTTTGCATCTTATTTCCCATGACTTCACATGTTATTATTTCCTTCAACTGATCATACGTCCCTTTATGCTCCTATTTCAGAACAGAACTCCATGTATCTAATGAAATGGGCTGTGATTCACAGAAATGTATATCAAAATAAATCTGTTGGTTTTTAAGCTACCAGAAGACTTTTTGTCATTTTGGCTGCAAAGGAATGAGAAGGCTATCACTCTAACAGCTGGTTTTCAAAGGATCAGTGTGTTAGAAAATCTTATACATTTTTTTCTCAAGACTGACTTGGAAGGAACATTCTATAGTGGGAAAAGAGGGGTGGAAGAAATAGGCTCACAAACTGTGTGATTGATAGATCTATCTTCTATATCAGAGTGAACAGTTTCACTCCAATCACAAAGTTTTGGGTGGGGATGTTTAAATAATATATTATAGAATGGTTTCAGTATTCTTTGCCAATCTCTCGCAAAAAAGCAGGAACTTTTAAGTGTTTTGATGGATGCCATGGAAATGATAATGTGCCCTATCTTGTCTTCTTTACAGCCCTATGAGGATTCCTATGAAATCCAGATAAAGGTCTGATACTGTGTGAGAGATTTTCAAGGCTGCCTGGTGAGATTATTGTTGAATTAGGTTGATTTGAAAAGACTTACCTTTCTGTAAGTTCTAGCAATTAAGCTCCACACAAATTAATAATCAATAATCATTTGGTCAATGATCCTAAACTTTGTGGTCCAAATAACTGCTAATTAACTACATAACCATTCTGCTGTATGGCCATGCGTATGTAACAACCTACAATGGCATCACAATGACATATGCAATATCACATTATTGAACAAATGGCATGGTTACATAATGATGTCTGATGGAAGTATCTAAGTCACCTCATTTGCATAATGAGATCATTATGCTGGTGCCATCATTTGCCCCTCCCTTTGTCCCCCTGTGTAGATGCCCATTGGTCATAGCAATATCCACATGTAGGATATAGTGGCTGCAACCACTGCAGTAAAGCAAAGATCAATACTCTTTTGGTGGTTGAGTGCCACAGAATGGTTTTTGGGAGTGCGGAATTAGGTTTCTAGTGCTTTTAGTTGGGGGATATATGGAGATTCTTTTAAAAAAGTGATTAAGCTGGTTTCAGGCTTACATTTCAGTTTTGTGCATTTTCCACTTCAAAATGGCAGGAAACCATGCTCCTGATTTTCAATAATAGCACCATTAAAATTTAGCAGGACAATTGGAACAAATTCTGCAGGCCTCAAACAATTAGTTTTGGGGTCCTGTCACAATGTTGACACTGTGGGGCTGGGGGCTAAAAAATAAGCAAGTTGTTCCATTTTCTTTCCCATCTGCTCCATTCCAGAGAACAGCACATATTTTCACCTCAGATTGATTTATCTGTAAAGCAAATAGAGCTTTGTTATTCCATTTTTTACACGCTGGAGCTCATGTCATTGTCTGAGTTGAAATCTTTACCATCTCTGCTCATTCTGTTTATCCAGCATGAATACTGGGTACACACTGGAATTCAGTTTAGCCTTATCAGACATACACCCTCTTGGTAACAATGAAGAAATATTTTCATTATTAATAACATAATGGGGATGGCAGCATGCCCATGGAAATAAAGTTTGCGTACTTATGGAACGTGTTGGGTATTATTATTTGTATTCTGCTAATTAGAATTCAGCAGACAAAAGTATGAAAACAGCAAGGAAAGAAAATCCATGGCTCACTTGTAGAAGTTCTAGAATTAGATGTCCTGGTTTATTATTTTAGACTTCACTTGGCCAATGGAGATGATAAGAGAGGTTAAATAGGAACTTCTCCAGAATTCAGAAGCATATTACAAAATAGATATACTACTGTATGGCCAAGACACATTTTTATTTTTATTTTTTTATCTATCAAATTTTGCCACCACCCATCTCCCCCCCAAGGGGGGACTCTGGGCGGTTTACAATAAAAATAAAACATTAAAATATGGTAATACATAAATACATATCAATACAAATATAAATATAGAGTAAAAAATAGAATAAAATCCAGATGGCGATGACCGTTTTAATGCCACTCATGTATATTTAAGGCCCTCTTAGGGCGCCAGCCGTCCCTAGGAATGGCTGCTTTCCCTCCCGCCCCAAGCGAGCTGGCAAAACCAGCTCTTCAGTTGTTTTCAGAAGGCCATGAGAGATGGGGCCTGCCATATGCCTGGGGGAAGGATATTCCAGAGGGCAGGAGCTGCTGCAGAGAAGGCATGCTTCCTGGACCCCGCCAGATGAAATTCTCTTACAGACAGGGCCTGCAGCATTCCCTCTCTGCATGATCCGGTGGGACAGGTCAATGTAATGGGGACGAGGCAGTCCCTCAGGTAACCTGGACCCATGCCATGTAGGGCTTTAAAGGTGATAACCAACACCTTGAATTGGACCCGGAAGCAAACTGGTATCCAGTGCAGCTGGCGCAGCAGAGGTGTCACATATGCCGATCTTGGTGCACCTAGAATTGTCCGCGCAGCTGCATTTTGGACCAGCTGTAGCTTCTGGATACTCTTCAAGGGTAGCCCCATGTACAGCGCATTGCAGTAGTCTATTTTTGCAAGAGTTGTTTTACAGTTCAGTTGATTTCTAAATTTAGGATCTGCCTTGATCTGGGCTCTAGTGGTAAAAAAAAAGATTGACTATTATATATTCTGTAGAGAAATCAAACTTTAATTCAGCCAACTCCAAATACTTGGAATTTCCACAGATTTCAGGCATTAAATACAAATGGGAGTGTACCTGGGGTCTTTTGAAAGCTTATCTGGGCAACATCCCCAGCTTGATCATACCCTACAGATGCTTTGGTGTTTTGACTCCTAAGTTCTTAGCCGGTATGTCCAGAGGGAGTTGACATCCAGCAGGAACACTGTGGCAGGATTTGAGGAAAGACATTTAGGCCCCCACTTAGCAGAATGAGCAGGAGATAGCAATGAGCAAAAGCAATAGGATAGCTCTCCACATTATTGTTCAAAAAAGAAATCCTTGTATGACTGGCTGGGGAATTCTGGGAGTTGAAATCCACATATCTTCAAGTTAAAAAGTAAAGGTAAAGTTTCCCCCTGCACATTTGTGCAGTCATGTCTGACTCTAGGGGCCGGTGCTCATCTCCGTTTGTTAGCTGAAGAGCCAGCGTTGTCCGAAGACGCTTCCACGGTCATGTGGCCAGCATGATGCACACAGAACGCTGTTACCTACCCACCAAAGTGGTACCTAGTCATCTACTTGCATTTGCATGCTTTCGAATTGCTAGGTTGGCAAGATCTGGGGCGAGTGCAGGAGCTCACTCCGTCACGCAGTGCTCGGGTCTCGAACTGCCGACCTTCCGATCTTCTGATCGACAAGCCTGGCGTCTTAACCACTGAGCCACCACGCCCCCCCATCTTCAAGTTACCAACCTACTTGGTAATCTTCAAGTTACCAAGGTTGAAAAACACTGATTACCACTATTGATGTCCAGCCTATTTGGAAGGTTCCAGGTTGAGGAGAACTGCACTAAACCATACTGCACTGTCATTATGGTTGGTGGAGCAAGTTGGCATAAACCAAAATTTTATTTATTTATTTATTATTCAAATTTATCACCGCCCATCTCTACAGCAGTAGACTCTGGGCGGTTAATATCAGAGGACAAGCTTTTTTTTTTAAGGGGGCGCGATGGCTCAGTGGTTAAGACACCAGGCTTGTCGATCGGAAGGTCGGTGGTTCGAGACTCGAGCACCGCGTGATGGAGTGAGCTCCCGCACTCGCCCCAGCTCTTGCCAACCTAGCAATTCGAAAGCATGCAAATGCAAGTAGATAAATAGGTATCACTTTGGTGGGAAGGTAACAGCATTCCGCGTGCGTCATGCCAGCCACATGACCGCGGAAGCATCTTCGGACAGCGCTGGCTCTTCGGCTAAGAAACGGAGATGAGCAGCGCCACCTAGAGTCAGACACAACTGCAGGGGAAAACCTTTACCTTTTTCAACGTGAATGAAATCACTATTTATTTTAGTCTGTTTTCACTCTGGAATTTTACACCAGTAAGTAACCTTGGTTGACGGTACTATCAATAACCAGAAACATTTCTCAGAACGCTTTCATAGAGCTTATTTTTGGTGGGAAGGATAAATGTTTCTCTTTCAGTTACTTATTCCACTGGATTCCTCTATGAACAAATGTGTGAGAGACTCTGAGATAGTACAAGTAATGGGCAGCAGTAAAGTGGCAATATTTTCTTTTTCCTTAATTGTTTCAATTGAAAGACAGTCTGCAATGTACTGTGGTTGGAGGCAGCCAGTATTTTGCTGCTAGATTTGATAAAAGACTCTTTTTTACAGAAGTGTTGGTATAAGAGAAGCTTAAGGATAAGAAGAAAGAGCCTGCTATGGAAGCAGAACTGCATGTCAATAGAAGTAATGCACAAGGACATTTCAAGCACAAGGCTTGGCAGATAAACTTCTGCCTTGCTTTCAATATGACTCCTAATAAACACCCAGAACATGGCCCAGATCCACCATTATGCAGACTGAGGTAATTATCTCAGGTGACACTTCCATATGTGCAATAGGGGCACCATTCTGTCATTTGCTTCAAGAGAACCATTTCTTAGTGCAGTCCATTCCAAGAGAAAAATCTAAATGTCTAAATACACATAGGTATGCATCATTAAATTGCAGCTAATCATGATTGTTCAGGGGTTTAAAAGATGTGCGTTAACATCTCTTTCAGATTTTGTGTATTTTGTGTTATGCTATATGATTGAGAAGCCCCAAAGCCATACCCCTTCATGGATCACTGCCTTGTCGTGGCGAAGGGGCTTGCGTAACTCAATGAAGTCAGGTCAAGAAGAACAGGTCATGATGGAGAGTTCTGACAAAACGTGGTCCACTGGAGGAGGAAATGGCAAACCACTCCAGTATCCTTGCCAAGAAAACCCATGGACAGTATCAAAAGGCTAAAAGATATGACGCCGGAAGATGAGCCCCTCAGGTCGGAAGGTGTCCAAAATGCTACTGGGGAAGAGCGGAGGGCAATTCCGAGTAGCTCCAGAAAGTGTGAAACGGCTGGGCCAAAGCCGAAAGGACGCTCAGTTGTGGATGTGTCTGGAAGTGGAAGGAAAGTCCGATGCTGTAAAGAACAATATTGCATAGGAACCTGGAATGTAAGAACTATGAATCAAGGTAAGCTGGATGTGGTCAAACATGAGATGACAAGATTGAACATCGACATCTTGGGAATCAGCGAACTAAAATGGACAGGAATGGGCAAATTTAATTCAGGAGACCATTATATATACTACTGTGGGCAAGAATCCCTTAGAAGAAATGGAGTAGCTCTCATAGTCAATAAAAGAGTGGGAAAGGCAGTACTGGGGTACAACCTCAAAAACGACAGAATGCTTTCAGTTCGAATCCAAGGCAAACCATTCAACATCACAGTGATCCAAGTCTATGCCCCAACCACTGATGCCAAAGAAGCTGAAGTTGACCGGTTCTATGAAGACCTACAACACCTTCTAGAACTAACACCAAAAAAAGATGTCCTTTTCATCATAGGGGACTGGAATGCTAAGGTAGGAAGTCAAAAAATAACCGGAATAACAGGCAAGTTCGGCCTCGGAGTACAAAATGAAGCAGGGCAAAGGCTAATAGAGTTTTGTCAAGAGAACACGCTGGTCATAGCAAACACTCTTTTCCAACAACACAAGAGACGACTCTACACATGGACATCACCAGATGGTCAATACCGAAATCAGATTGATTATATACTTTGCAGCCAAAGATGGAGAAGCTCTATACAATCAGCAAAAACAAGACCTGGAGCTGACTGTGGCTCAGATCATGAGCTTCTTATTGCAAAATTTAGGCTTAAATTGAAGAATGTAGAGAAAACCACTAGACCAATCAGGTATGACCTAAATCATATCCCTTATGAATATACAGTGGAAGTGAGGAATAGATTTAAAGGATTAGATCTGGTAGACAGAGTGCCTGAAGAACTATGGATGGAGGTTCGTAACATTGTACAGGAGGCAGCAACTAAAACCATCCCAAAGAAAAAGAAATGCAAGAAAGCAAAGTGGCTGACTGATGAGGCTTTACAAATAGCTGAGGAAAGAAGGGAAGCAAAAGGCAAGGGAGAAAGGGAAAGATATAAACAACTGAATGCAGAACTCCAGAGAATAGCAAGGAGAGATAAGAAGGCCTTCTTAAATGAACAATGCAAAGAAATCGAGGAAAACAATAGAATGGGGAAGACTAGAGATCTCTTCAAGAAAATCGGAGATATCAAGGGAACGTTTTGTGCAAAGATGGGCATGATAAAGGACAAAAAAGGCAGGGACCTAACAGAAGCAGAAGAGATTAAGAAGAGGTGGCAAGAATACACAGAAGAACTATACAAGAAAGATCTTAATATCCCTGATCAATACGATGGTGTGGTCACTGACCTTGAGCCGGACATCCTAGAGAGTGAAGTCAAGTGGGCCTTAGGAAGCATTACTAACAACAAAGCTAGCGGAGAAGACAGTATCCCAGCTGAGCTATTTAAAATCCTAAAAGATGATGCTGTTAAAGTGCTGCACTCAATATGCCAACAAATTTGGAAAACTCAACAGTGGCCACAGGATTGGAAAAGGTCAGTTTACGTTCCAATTCCAAAGAAAGGCAATGCCAAAGAATGTTCAAACTACCGTACAATTGCGCTCATTTCACATGCCAGCAAGGTTATGCTCAAAATCCTACAAGCTAGGCTTCAGCAGCATGTGAACCGAGAACTACCAGAAGTGCAAGCTGGGTTTCAAAGAGGCAGAGGAACTAGAGATCAGATTGCCAACATTCGCTGGATCATGGAAAAAGCAAGAGAGTTCCAGAAAAACATCTACTTCTGCTTCATTGACTACGCTAAAGCCTTTGATTGTGTGGATCACAACAAACTGTGGCAAAGTCTTAAAGAGATGGGAGTACCAGACCACCTTACCTGTCTCCTGAGAAACCTGTATGTGGGTCAAGAAGCAACAGTTAGAACCGGACATGGAACAACCGACTGGTTCAAAATTGGGAAAGGAGTACGACAAGGCTGTATATTATCACCCTGCTTATTTAACTTATATGCAGAGTACATCATGAGAAATGCCGGGCTGGATGAATCACAAGCCGGAGTTAAGATTGCCGGGAAAAATATCAACAACCTCAGATATGCAGACGATACCACCCTAATGGCAGAAAGTGAAGAGGAACTAAAGAGCCTCTTGATGAGGGTGAAAGAGGAGAGTGCAAAAGCTGGCTTGAAACTCAACATTAAAAAAACCCAGATCATGGCATCTGGTCCCATCACTTCCTGGCAAATAGAAGGGGAAAAAATGGAAGCAGTGACAGATTTTATTTTCTTGGGCTCCAAGATCACCGCAGACGGTGACTGCAGCCATGAAATTAAAAGACGCTTGCTCCTTGGAAGGAAAGCTATGGCAAACCTAGACAGCATATTAAAAAGCAGAGACATCACCTTGCCGACAAAGGTCCGTATAGTTAAAGCTATGGTTTTTCCAGTAGCAATGTATGGCTGTGAGAGTTGGACCATAAGGAAGGCTGAGCGCCGAAGAATTGATGCTTTCGAGCTGTGGTGCTGGAGAAGACTCTTGAGAGTCCCTTGGACTGCAAGGAGGTCAAACCAGTCAATCCTAAAGGAAATCAACCCTGACTGCTCATTGGAAGGACAGATGCTGAAGCTGAAGCTCAAATACTTTGGCCACCTAATGAGAAGAGAGGACTCACTGGAAAAGACCCTGATGCTGGGAAAGACTGAGGGCAAAAGGAGAAGGGGACGGCAGAGGATGAGATGGTTAGATAGCATCACCGATGTAATGAACATGAATTTGAGCAAACTCCGAGAGACAGTGGAGGACAGGAAGGCCTGGCGTGCTATGGTCCATGAGGTCACGAAGAGTCGGACACGACTGAACGACTGAACAACAACAACAAAAGCCATAAGATAGGTCCATGGATAATTTGTGTTGTTTCCCACTGCACACTTCCCATTTCAATCTGATTTCTGACCCGAGTTCCATACTGAAATACATTTGGCCACAGTAGGTGATTAAAAAAAAATGCAACACATAGGATGAATGCAGCTCTGTTAACTAAGTGGAAAACTATTCATGGTTCAGGAAAAACCGTGCAACTACAGCCTTCAAAGCAAATGGCATTGCCCCATGCGTAAATAGTAATTTAAAGTATTACTTAGTGTTCCTCTTATCCGCAAAGAAATGGTGGGAAAAAGCTGGTTCTGGATGAGATAGTTAAGCTATCATAATTGTCATTATGTTGATTTTCATTTCATGATATAATATACAATTTATTATTTTATGTGCAACAAAAATGTAATAAAGCCTTCTTGTCCTCCACTGTCTCCCGGAGTTTACTCAAATTCATGTTCATTACATCGGTGATGCTATCTCACTCGCTGGATCGTCACCTTGTTGTGGTGAGTGGGCTTGTGTGTTCCCAGTGAACCCTGTGAGCGAAGCCGTCGGGAGTCATATACTCCTGGCAGGGTCACCCATGGCGGTAAGGTCCAGGGGGAGGAACCAGACAAAGAACGATCCAAGAAAGTCCTCGACGGCAGAACAGGCGGAAGATAACAAGGTGTATTGTTTCAACGGCTGTGAAGGCAGATGAAGGCTGCAGCAGACAAAAGTTCACCAATCGTCATGGTATCCATGCCATTGGATTAGAGCCTTTTTCTGTGAAGGTTGTGTGCTGATCGTTGTGCACCGATCTCCACACATAAAACAAATTCACGCACAGGCGTCTTCCAACCACACCAAACCCAAAACAACCAAAAGTCCCATGGCGACTGACGAATGGCAACGGGGGCAGGACTGTGAAATCCGGAAGCTCCTAGTCATGGACCAGCACATGGGCGGTGGATACGGATTCAGTCGCCCTGACTCAAGGATCGAGGCAGTTGAGTAGTTCGGCAGCTGTATCCACGACTGAGCAGCCCTATTTAGGATCCACTCTGCTCACCCCATATGGGGAGGGGGCTAGAAAAGGTGCCCTAAACATAGTCTGCCTCATTTTCTCCCTGACTGGACTACCGCGACCAGTGGGGTCACCATCTAGCGGTCGTAAAAAACACATGAATTTTGGAACATGGAATATACGGACACTGCAAGACAATATGGATAGTGAACGACCTGAACGTAGGACTGCCATTATTGCAAGGGAGCTGAGACGTTTTAATATCGATATAGCAGCACTCCAAGAAACTCGAAGAGCAGGAGAAGGACAGTTGAAGGAAGAAAAAGGAGGTTATACCTTCTTTTGGAAAGGACTGCCTGAACAAGAACGACGAATACATGGGGTAGGCTTTGCTATCAAAAACGACCTTGTGAAGCTCTTGTCAGAAGTTCCCACTGGGATTAACGAACGACTCTCAACTCTCCGAATAAAACTCGCCAAAAACCAACAGGCAACTATCCTAAGTGCTTACGCACCAACACTAGATGCAGATGAGGATATCAAGGAAAATTTTTATACCCAGCTGGACACCATCTTATCAGAGATACCAAAGGAGGATAAAATTATCCTCCTGGGCAATTTCAATGCAAGAGTTGGGCGTGATTTTGATTTGTGGCCAGGGATCATTGGGAAAGAAGGAGTTGACAAGAGCAACACGAATGGAATCGTACTTCTGACTAAATGTGCAGAGCATAACCTTGTCATTACTAACACACTCTTTCGCCAGAAAAATAAATTTAAAACATCATGGAAGCACCCACGGTCGAAGCACTGGCATCTTTTAGATTATGTAATTGTCCGTGCTAGAGATCGCCGTGATGTACTTCTCACCAGAGCCATGACGAGCGCCGATGACTGCTGGACAGACCATCGATTAATTCGATCCACGATGGCCATAAAGATTGTCCCTCATCGTAGGCTCCAAGGAAGAAAACCAAGGCGTAAAATGAATACACTGGCCCTTCAAGATCCTATTAAACGAGCTTGCTTTCAATCAACTCTCAAGGAACATCTGCCTATGGAACTTCCTGAAAATGTTGAGGAACACTGGATTAAATTGAAGACTTCTGTTATTTCAGCCTGTGAACAAACTATTGGATACCAGACTAAGAGACATCAGGACTGGTTTGATGAGAACAATAGTGAGATTGAACATATTATTGACAAGAAAAGGAAAGCCTTCCAGATATGGCAAAAAGATATTAACTGTGCCGTTAAGAAAAAAATCTACGCCAGTGCAAAGGCAGAAGTCCAAAGAAGAACTAGAGAACTTAAGAACATATGGTGGATAAAAAAAGCCCAAGAAACCCAACATTTTGCAGATGCTCATGATGCACGGGGCTTTTTTAATGCCATAAAGGCCATCTATGGACCAACAAACCATGGTACAAATCCCTTACGCTCAGTAGATGGTGCTAAACTTCTAAAGGACAAAGAGTCTATTGCACTGCGCTGGAAAGAGCATTACTACAATCTCCTTAATCGTCACTCTACTGTGGCTGATGAAGTCTTCTTGCAAATCCCGCAAAAACAAATAAGAAATGAGCTTGCAGTACCCCCTAGTTTGGAGGAAGTCAGTAAAGCCACTAAACAAATGAAAAATAGCAAAGCTAGTGGACCTGATGGGATTCCTGCTGAAGTCTTTAAAGAAGGCGGGCCTGAACTTACACAACAACTTCATAAGCTCATCGAAAAAATCTGGATGAGGGAGGAGATTCCAGCAGACTTTAGGGATGCCATAATTATCACTCTCTTTAAAAAGGGTGATAGAACAGACTGTGGAAACTACCGAGGCATCTCCCTTCTAGCCACAGCAGGCAAAATCCTGGCAAAGATAATTGCAAACCGTCTCCTATCTGTATCAGAAGACATCCTCCCTGAAACGCAAAATGGCTTCCGCCCTTCCAGGGGAACAGTGGATATGATCTTCACTGCACGACAGCTTCAAGAAAAATGCAAGGAGCAAAACCGCCCTCTGTACATGGCGTTTATTGATCTGACTGAAGCTTTTGATACTGTAAATCGTACTGCTCTCTGGACCATCCTTCTGAAAATCGGATGCCCTGATAAATTTGTGAACATCTTGCGGTTACTCCATGACGACATGATGGCAACAATCCTGAATAACAATGGCTCTCAAAGCGATCCATTTAAAGTGGAATCCAGCGTTAAACAGGGATGTGTTATTGCTCCAACCTTATTCGCTATCTTCATCGCTATGATTATGCACCTTGTTGAAGAGAAACTTCCTACTGGTGTAGAAATTATATATCGAACAGATGGAAAGCTTTTTAACCTTAGTAGACTGAAAGCAAAAAATAAGGTAATTGCAACTTCTGTTATAGAACTTCAATATGCTGATGATAACGTAGTCTGTGCACACTCCGAGGAAGATCTTCAAACTATCCTAAACATCTTTGCCGAAGCATATGAAAAACCCGGCCTCTCGATTAACATTAAAAAAACCAAAGTGCTTTACCAGCAAGTTCGAACCAATCCCTCTGCAGCGCCATCAATCCAGCTTAAAGGTGTGTTACTAGAAAATGTCGATCACTTTTCTTATCTCAGCAGCCATCTATCTACAAAAGCCGACATCGACGCTGAAATTCAGCATCGCCTGAGCTCTGCAAGTGTAGCTTTCTCCCGAATGAAGCGTAGAGTGTTTGAGGATCGGGACATTTGCAGGGAGACCAAAATGCTTGTTTACAAAGCCATTGTACTACCAACCCTTCTGTACGCCTGTGAAACATGGTCCCTCTACAAACGCCACCTCCAACTTCTAGAAAGATTCCATCAACGCTGCCTCTGAAAAATTCTGCAAATTACTTGGGAAGATAGGCGGACTAATGTTAGCGTATTAGAAGAAGCGAAAACCACCAGCATTGAAACAATGATCATCCAACATCAACTTCGCTGGACCGGTCATGTTGTTCGAATGCCTGACCATCGTCTTCCAAAGCAGCTACTTTACTCCCAACTTAAGAATGGAAAACGGAATATTGGTGGACAGCAAAAGAGATTCAAAGATACTCTCAAAGCTAATTTAAAAAAATGTAATATCAGCATTGAGAACTGGGAAGCCCTAACTCATGAGCGTTTCAATTGGAGGTCATCCTTTATTAATGGCGCTATGGACTTTGAAGAAGCACGAGTACAGGGCGAAAAGGAGAAAAGAGCTAAAAGGAAGACACGTCAGGCAAACCCTCATCATGACCGTCTCCCACCCGGAAACCTATGCCCTCATTGTGGGAGGTTGTGCGGATCCAGAATTGGCCTTTATAGCCACTTACGGATCCACCGTTAAAATTTTACCTTTGGAAGACAATCTTACTCGGCTACGAGTGATCGCCAATGAATGATGCTATCTAACCATCTCATCCTCTGCCGTCCCCTTCTCCTTTTGCCTTCAGTCTTTCCCAGCATCAGGGTCTTTTCCAGTGAGTCCTCTCTTCGCATTAGGTGGCCAAAGTATTTGAGCTTCAGCTTCAGCATCTGTCCTTCCAATGAGCAGTCAGGGTTGATTTCCTTTAGGATTGACTGATTTGACCTCCTTGCAGTCCAAGGGACTTTTTTTTTAAAGTTTTTATTTTTTAAAAAAACAAAGATAAAAAACTACAAAAAACAGAAAAAACATTACAAACAAAAAACACTAAAAGTGCAAAAACACAAAAGAAAAGACTTTTAGAAAGTTACATACATACAGGTGACTTCCAGCTTTCAACAGCAAGAATATACAGCAATTCCCATATACAAACCCTTCCTCTATATCAAACCATTATCACATTATTTCTATAAATCCCTCCATTAACACATATACAAACCTCTAATACAATTGCTCCTTCCCCTTACATAATATATATATACGGTATACATAAATTTAAATTTCTACTTCAAACTTCCCTCCCTCTTAAGAAATAATCCATTTAATTTTTCTTTCTTTCTACTACTATTCTATATACTTCTGTCTATACAATAGGCATCAAATTATAGAAACAGATAAATTGTCTGCCTTTATAATAAACAATCTTAATCCTATTAGATCTGAAAAACAGTGTAAAACATTATATCTTATCTATATCCTTTAAGTTTTACAAATCTATAACCCTATAAATCCTAATCCAAACCATAAGAAAAGAAAAGAAAAAAAAATCATTAGTCTCATTATCAATCCAATTAAATATTCTTAATTTTTATAAATTGTCTACTTTTATAATTAACAATGTTAACCCTAATTATACTTAAAAACAATATAAAATATTACCAGAACTTTTCAATACCTTTTAAATCTTAGAAATAAAAAATCCTGTAAATCATGTTGACCTCATTATCAGTCCAATTAAATATTCTAAATTTTTTACCCCTCCTCAAAATATACCAGGGCATTTAAATATTTCACCATTACACCAACAGCATTTTTTTTACAAAGATCCGACAGCCCAATAGCCCCCACAGATACAAACTTTCCAGCGAAAGAGAAAAAAAAATCCCACATAACATACTCTTCTTTCCCATAACATTGATTGAAATAATCATAACATTTCCCCAGCTTGGCAGTTCCTTGTGCATTCTTAAGATTAAACAATCTTTTTAACCCCATAAACACCAATCCAGAGTTTTCAGCTGGGAATATTTCAATGTCCCTCACAATAAAATCGCTATCTTTTTCAAACTCTTCTTCTTGTTTCATCATAGTATTTTCATATAGTTGTTTCATTTTAACTAGAATCTCATCTTGAATGTCCCAAACAGTCTGTATAATAATTTGACAACCCTCTGAGAAAATATCTTCTTTCTGACAACGTAATTCTCTGAGATCTTCTTTAAAATCTTCCATTGTTCAAACAGTAAATTATAGCACAGCCTAAAGAATTAACTCACAAAAATAGAGGTTAATGAATTAATCCAAAATTAACCAAAGAAAATATACTAGCAGACAACTTGGAAAAAAGTAAAGAGAAAGCCTAAAGTTTAGAATGAGAAATGTGTAGAAAGAACACTCCAACCTTGAAATTCAGCAACAAAGATAACAACGGAAAGGCAATGTTACAGCTCTCAATATAACCCAGATGGGAAAAAAAAAACCAAAACTTTTTTTTTATAGTTAAAAATCTCCAAAAATAACTATAATCACCAAGAAATTCTGCTTTTTCTTACTGTAAAAAGCTTCTCTTAAGATACAAAACTTAAAAAAAACAAATTGGGTGCTTAAGATATGGGAAGGCACGACTTATTTCCCCTTTAAGGAGTTGCATACATGGCTTAGAAAAAGATTAAATCCCAGCCTCCCAGTGTAGACTTACCGCTCAGTCGCAGATGCTGTCTACGATCTCCTGGCTACAACTCACTGTCTGGAGGACAAATGGGTCAATTCTCAGCGTTTTCCTTAATCCTGAAAAACACTTGTGGCTACAGAAAAACCTGCCTGCACCCAGAAAAAACTACCACACTACCAGCTCTGCCCATGGAGCTCACAGGCAAAGTTGCTCAGGCAGCCATTTCCCACAGGAAGTCTCTCGGCCATTTCCCACAGGAAGTCTCTCGGCCATTTCCCACAGGAAGTCTGCAGTCCAAGGGACTCTTAAGAGTCTTCTCCAGCACCACAGTTCGAAAGCATCAATTCTTCGGTGCTCAGCCTTCCTTATGGTCCAACTCTCACAGCCATACATTACTACTGGAAAAACCATAGCTTTAACTATACGGACCTCTGTCGGCAAGGTGATGTCTCTGCTTTTTAATATGCTGTCTAGGTTTGCCATAGCTTTCCTCCCAAGGAGCAAGCGACTTTTAATTTCATGGCTGTAGTCACCGTCTGCGGTGATCTTGGAGACCAAGAAAATAAAATCTGTCACTGCTTCCATTTCTCCCCCTTCTATTTGCCAGGAAGTGATGGGACCAGATGCCATGGTCTGAGTTTTTTTTAATGTTGAGTTTCAAGCCAGCTTTTGCACTCTCCTCTTTCACCCTCATCAAGAGGCTCTTTAGTTCCTCTTCACTTTCTGCCATTAGGGTGGTATCGTCTGCATATCTGAGATTGTTGATATTTCTCCCGGCAATCTTAACTCTGGCTTGTGATTCATCCAGCCCGGCATTTCTCATGATGTACTCTGCATATAAGTTAAATAAGCAGGGTGATAATATACAGCCTTGTCGTACTCCTTTCCCAATTTTGAACCAATCAGTTGTTCCATGTCCGGTTCTAACTGTTGCTTCTTGACCCGCATACAGGTTTCTTTGGAGACAGGTAAGGTGGTCTGGTACTCCCATCTCTTTAAGAATTTGCCACAGTTTGTTGTGATCCACACAATCAAAAGCTTTAGCGTAGTCAATGAAGCAGAAGTAGATGTTTTTCTGGAACTCTCTTGCTTTTTCCATGATCCAGCGAATGTTGGCAATCTGATCTCTAGTTCCTCTGCCTCTTTGAAACCCAGCTTGCACTTCTGGTAGTTCTCGGTTCACATACTGCTGAAGCCTAGCTTGTTGGATTTTGAGCATAACCTTGCTAGCATGTGAAATGAGCGCAATTGTACGGTAGTTTGAACATTCTTTGGCATTGCCCTTCTTTGGAATTGGAACGTAAATTGACCTTTTCCAATCCTGTGGCCACTGTTGAGTTTTCCAAATTTGTTGGCATATTGAGTGCAGCACTTTAACAGCATCATCTTTTAGGATTTTAAACAGCTCAGCTGGGATACTGTCTTCTCCGCTAGCTTTGTTGTTAGTAATGCTTCCTAATGCCCACTTGACTTCACTCTCTAGGATGTCTGTGACCACACCATCGTATTTATCAGGGATATTAAGATCTTTCTTGTATAGTTCTGTGTATTCTTGCCACCTCTTCTTAATCTCTTCTGCTTCTGTTAAAAAGAATAGATAACTTTTTTTTATGAATAAAGACAGAAACATAAAAAATGAGTAGCTGGTAGGCAGAATGCTCTAGAGGAGTGAGAATCCTTTGGTTTTCTGCCAGTCTGTTTTTGGGGGGTGTCCTTTCCATGAATACCTTGGCAGGGCTCATCCATTCAGGTATAGCTGAAACAATCCAGTTTCTCAGTTCAAAACACCTGGGCATGTTGGTGTCTTTCTCATGTCTCAATACCGATCCACTGTGTTTTGAAAATAAAAGTAGCTGCCTGCCATATGCTTGGGGGAAGAAATAAGATGAAACACTTGTATTTGAAATTTGCAATTCTGACATCCCCTTTTATCCAGTTAGCATGCACATCCATTCCAATAAAGACATAATCAATGTATTTTACTGTCAAAAAAAAATCTGAATAAAGGCAAAGCAGAGCAATAGAAATTAATGCCACTTCTAACAGAGAAACAACCCTGGCGGCAGGGAATGCCTTATTACTCAGCCACTGTTCCTTGGACTGACATTAATTAAACAAGATGCAAAATCTGCAATTGCTTTTGGAAATACAATTAATAGTAGTGGTTAACTAATGACTAATTGGTTAATAGTTGTAAAAAGAAGACCAAGATTCTTCCTCAGGCCTGAAAGAGGAAGATGTAGGGAAAATGTTCCTCAGCAAACCTGTATTCAATTTTAACACTCCGTGCTTGTTCTGATATATTTGTATCTACTTTCAGAATCAGGGAGAGAAAAAAAAAAAGGAATGCCTTATTGCTAAATTGCTACTTGTCTATTCTTTTTAAGTAGGTATGGATAATATGCATTCATTCTGTCCCATGTGCACACCGTTTTAATATGCAATTTAGCCTCATATCTTCATTGTTGTAACCAATTGTGTCTAATATAATGCTGTTTATTCTATATTTTGGACCAATGTATGCAGTTTTGTGAACTATTTTCCGTAATGTAGATTGTTTTTGTTGTTGTTCAAAGAGCCACATGATAAAATAGCACATGTACAGTATCAATGCAAAACTGCATTTCTGTTCATTTACTGAATTGGAAGTGCAAAATCGATAACTACTTATTAAATCATGATCTAAAGAAAATTCTCTCCTTTCCTTAGATTTTAGCTACCTTGAACCCTCTCTAGAGTATAGAAAATTAGGCAATCAATCAATCAATCAATCAATCTTACGATCCAAAAGTGGAAGTCTTCTGGGATGAAAATGTAGCAAGGAAGCATTTTCAGGAGTGAATCACTGGGTATATGAGGGACATACAGTAGTTCTTCTAAATGAAAAAAAAAATGGTTGCAGTTCCAAACCTCAGTCCCACTAAACATAAATCTCATATTGTCACAAGAATGTCAAATTCCTGAGATTTAAAAGGCTGGGGAGTTTTAAAGCTGCATTTTATATCTATCTAGGTTATATAGGATATACCTATAATAGTGTTTTGGGAGGATGCATGCATCTTGCCAAGGCACACTAGTTTCCCTGTAGTGATTGTGTTCAGAAAGTATGGATTTGGGTCCACATTTGGACTCTTGAATCCAAATGTTCACTCTTTTTTATCTCTTTTGAGCAGTGTGAGAATTTGAACTGTCTTTCAAAGATGGATGGGTAGTGGCCTACAGTGGGAAACTGGGAAGCAGGCTGTGAGCATGTGTGATTATACTCACAATAAAAACTTGTGTGGGGTGTGTGTGTTGCAGGGCACATTTTTGGGCCCACGGTATAACACTCAAATACAGCAGATGGCAGTGCCTAGCTGATCTTGCCTGATCTCAAAAATGGCAGAAGGAGGCTGGTTATTTCTGGTATTTCTGGTTAACCTGATCTCCTGCAGCAAGGCACGGAAAGAACTCTGAGTTCGGTGGGGTTTAATCCCAGATTTATAGGTACGGGAACACCAGTTTATACATATTTTGATGGTATTTTTTAAAGTAGTATTTCTTTTATAATCGGGTTAGCAAACCAGGTAACCTCCATGTATTTTGGATTACAGCTCCCACACTCCCTTGTGATAGACGTGTTGTCTTGGAATTATGGAAGTTTTATTTATCATATTTAGTTGTTGACCCCTGTTTATAATTTCTATAGCAACAATGCCAACAAAGAATCTTGCAGCTTCTTAAAACCTAACAGAATATGGCCTAAATCTCAGTGGACTACAAATAGCTTTCTTTCTTTCTGCTTTTTTTTTAAATGCCTTTGAATCAATCTTGACTCAAGTCCATGGAGTTTTCTTGGCAACATTTTCAGAAGTGGTTTGCTGAGAAAGAGTGATTGGCTTCCATGCCTAAGGCAGGACTAGAACTTGGGTTTCCCTGTTCCTAGTGCAGTGGCTTAACTACTAGACCAGTGTTTCTCAACCTCAATAACTTAAGATGTACGGATAGGCTGACCATACGTCCCATTTTGAACGGGACAGTCCCGTTTTTTAAGCATCTTTTAACCATCCTGTCATTTTCATAAAAATCTCAACTTTGTCCCATTTTTCAAACCCAGTGGGAATGGCGCGGAAGGAGGATCTGAGCTGGAGCACAGACTGGGGGGTGAGGTTTGCAGGCAGGAACCAATCGCGTGGACTGGGGGGTGGGGTTTGCAGGCAGGGGCCAATTGTGCGGACCGGGGGGGGTTTGCAGGCAGGAGCCAATTGTGCAGACCAGGGGGCGGGGGTTGCAGGCGGGAGCCAATTGCACGGACCGGGGGGCGGGGACCCCTGTATTTTTCATGAATACGGAATATTACATAAGACCCCGTCCCGTTTTGCCATCCTGAAATATGGTCAGCCTATGTATGGACTTCAGTTTCCAGAATTCCCCAGCTAGCATGTTGGCTGTGGAATTCTGGGAGTTGAAGTTTACACATCTTAAAGTTGCCAAGGTTGAAAAACACTGCACTAGGCCAAACTTTGCCAGATGCTAATCTTTAAAGTTCCATGATAAGGGTGCTTTTTATCAGTCACAATACAGGGCAAAAAGAAGATACCAACCTACATAACATTTGCATCTGTTAATTTACACATATGCAAACAAGAAATAATTAGTGTAATTTAGAAAGAACTACAATTCATTTCACCTCAGTGAAGGATGTAGCCCAGTAACCTCAGTGCCTGCTCACACTACAGTTTAGAAGTTGTTAAAAAGGAATGTTGAGATCCCTGCTCTTCATTCATAGCTTCTCATTCATAGGAGTCACTATTTTAAAATCAGTCATCTTCACACCTAGCCAACTTAGTCTCAAGATTTTTAAAATTTTTTTATGATATTTAAATTGGTACCTTTACAATTCTAAGACTATATGCTCTGACCACATATAAAAAGTGAGAAAAAGAAACAAATATGTGTCTAGACATATCCATAGAATTCTCTGATTGATATAAAATATTGTTTCTGGTAACCAATGGAAGTTTATTGGATGAGGACAGTTACTCCATCTAGCTTACCTTTCTCTGCCCGCATTTGTCCTATTTAAGACAATTACTCCTCTGTGAGGCAAAAGATGATAAGCTGGCATATTTGATTACCATTTTTTGCTTATAGTCTCTAGCATAATATTAGCTTTACTACTAAATAAACTACTATTAAGCATTAATAATCAATGTTTTAAAACTGAATTCCAAATGTTAATGCATGGCAATCTGGTATACATACATAAATACATGTTGCAAATCTTCTGAGTGACTGCACTGAAGTGATTCATTAAGCTTTTAAAAAATGATTCTTGTCAGTTGAAGCTGAGCAGGATAAATTACCTGGGAAAAACCCATTATGACTTTTCTTAGCACTTTAAAAATTGTACTTGACATTCATTTCTAATAACCAATATAACATGATAGGATGGAAAGTGTTCAGCTCTGCCATAAAGTAGCAAACACCTTCACTTAATTATACTTCCCCATTTTCTCATGCCTTTAATTCAAGAATTTAATCACCTTTAATAATGTGTTCAGCACCTTGTGTCAGAAGGTGGGAGCTTCCTTTTGACCCTAGCCACACTGGAATGCAAGACATCTAGAGGAGTGTGACTAATTTGCACATTTCAAATTATATGTTAAAACAAATTGCATACAATTTGAATGAGCAAGAAGAGTGTCAGGACTAATAGAAAGTCTGGCATCCTCTTCTTGCCCAGTTTAGACATGGCATGGCCATTATTCTTATGTTCTGAAAATTGCAACTGACTGAGAGCTTATTGGTCATATATTATGATGCTAGAAAGAAAATGGGATAAGTATGGAAGTCATCAGAGAAAAAAGAAAGTAACTAGGCAATCCAGCTAAGGTTATTTGCTCCAATACTGTTAGAAATTCAAGAGGAATAGGAGACAATGTATCCTTAAACCCCATTTTTTGGTCCTCAGCAGGTTCTCAGCCCTATCTGATGTTTAAAAACTGTGAATCATCATCATCATCATCATCATCATCATCATCATCATCATCTTAAATAGGAAGCTGGAACACTGCATAGCAATAAGCCAACTTATAGCTTCCTATTTATTTGTGCCAATGCCTTTGGGTTCCATAAAGTTCCCTTTCCAATGGCAGATAGCATCCTGCAGGGCTAGTTTGCTTACTGTTAAATGAGCATTTGGTCATGCCACCATATGTAGCAAATGGTCATGTTGCCATGTTGTCATGTTACCATATGTGCCAAAATGGCAACTATTTTGTGAGCATATCTATCATATGCTTTCAAAATTCCTCATGGGTGCCTGGCCCCAAATAGTTACCTACCCTTAAACTTAAATAGTTGGGCAAGCGTTCAACCCTTAGGGCTGCACAGGTTGCCAGGTGGGGGATCAGGGACTCATATGGACATACGCAAACTCACATATACATTGTTGTATTTTTTATTTTGTGATCTAAAAGAATCTGGGTCACAAGATTCTGTTTAAAAAGACATGTTAAAAAGTTATTTTTAACTGTTTAAAAAGGTATTTTTCTTTCTTCACTCACTGGAGACACAAAGTCTACTAGTATTCGGATTACTGTTACCAAATAAGGAATCTCTTTGTATTCTCAAGGTGTTTTGTTACCATATATGGTATTCTTGTTTGACTGGGCTGAGTGTTGAGAAGTCACATGCTAATTGGTTACTATGGTGAACTATTGCTGGTGAGCAAAATTTAAATGTATAAAGGTAACATCTTTTGTTAAGCCTGCCCCCACTTCTTCTGTTTCTTTTGCTATTCAAATGAAGATGTTTTCCTGCCTGCACCTCTATGCAGGTTTAAACAGATTCTAGATATGTTTCTTGTTTTTTGAATAAATGCAACTTTATTTTTATTGCAAAAGACTAGTTTATTTTTTGATCTCTCAATGCAAGCTTCTAAAACTCTGACTTCTCAAATAAAAATTAATATACATGCACCTTTCTTCATCTCCATCCCTTTCAGTGATTCACTGCATGATTATCTTTGGCAATGGAAAACCAGTGATTGATCCCCACAAGTCAAGAATGGAAATTATGGAAAGGCATGTAGCATACCTTTGTAGAGCTCACATGGATTCCATCTGGATTTGTGGGGAAAGTTAGAAACATTAGCAAGTATCTTGTCCCTAGGTGCCATACAACACATTAAAAAGGGGCCCTTCAGCTGGGTGGTTGCAGTCACTATCTTGACTTTTGGACACCATCTGCAGATGTTCCTGCTTGTCCCTTCATGTCTACTGAATTCTCTTTTGAGACATTTGGATATGTTAAATTTGTATTCTATATTCTGCTGTTCCACCAAGTACTGTAAAAATGACAAACAGTGGGAAAATATTATGTCTAAAGATAAATTAAAAAATAATAATTGTAAAACCAATAAAAACCAGTTTGCAATATCTGTGGTGGCTATAACAGTCAATGTATGAAACCAAAAGTACCATATCAGTTTCTTTGCTAGTTGCCCTTCAGTTTGTCTCTTATGCAAACTTTGGAAAAAGTATTAATTTTATAGATTATATCTAACTTGTTCTATTTTAAAAATATTGAAGTGAATTAAATCTTTTCCTTTCTATTTCTATTCATTTCTAAATAAGGACACAGTTCTACTTTCTAACACCTGAAGGATATTTGGGGCTGGTCCAATGAGTCAAATTCACCTAGCCCTAAGACATAGGGCAGTATTACCCTGTGTAGCAGTTCTTCCAAATTTCAGCTCCAAAAATCTAGAAAACCATGAAAAGGCAGCAAGGATATACAAAAAAACTGACTCTTGCTTCCATCTAGTTGGTTGTTCAGAGTTTTGCAATTCAGATGAGTTGTTACCTGCTACAGTCAAGTGGTTTACAATAGTGTCCAATACATTAAAATGGCCACACGTACAAAATACACAAAAAACATCTATGGTGAAGAAAAAATAAACACTGATGAGTAAATAACTAAATTGTCTCTCAAAGACAAGGACACTATCTTCTCTTTAGAAAGTCAATAGATATGAGTAGTATTTTGTGACTGTCTTTCTCAGTGTTGTGGGCTAACAAGGGCCAACATAACATTTCCTTACAACTGCCTTGTAACATGATCTTGCATGGGGCAAAACAATGCTTTCTAAAGAGTCCAGAACACCATTGCGTCTTGCTTTCAAGACACATTGGGGTTGCAGCCCTGAGAGCTGGAAGTGTATTTCCTAAAAAAAGCATTTCACCATTTAAGCCAAGTACCTGTCTAATTTCTCAGAAGACCTTTACACCTGATTTGTAGTTTCCAGTATTGGCTTAAAGAAGATGTATGCATCTGTGTGAGTTTTTAATTTTTCTGCCTTCTTTTACTCTTTGGTTGATTTCCCTCTTTTTAAAACTCTAAGGAATTGCTAAATTGACTCCAGTTATTTGGTCTCCAATTATTAGTATGTCATTTTCTATTTGAGCCCTGAACTTGGAGATACTTGAAGAAAATATGGGTTTTCTGCTTTATTAATGACACCATGCTATTTTATCAATTTTATTTATTAACCTTTAGGCGGTAACTAGTATTTAAGTCTACTTCAAAGTTTGGAAGGCTCCAATACAATGCTTGATGATCTATTTGTTCAGAACAATATAAGACATCTCTTTATATCCTAACTTTTAATTGAAATTAGTACTGTGAATACAGTGTTAAAGATCTGGGCTGCAAAATCCAGACAGCCACTAAATTGCAGCAAAGATGTGCAGAAAATTATTGCTCTCTGCAGTCATCTTTTAGTCACTGGGAATTTTGTGGTCCAGCGTTCTGCGCGCGTCATGCCGGCCACATGACTGTGGAAGCCTCTTCGGACAACGCTGGCTCTTCAGCTAACAAATGGAGATGAGCACCGGCCCCTAGAGTCGGACACGATTGTGCAGGGGAAACCTTTACCTTTAGTCTAAAGTTGGAATACAGAGCAACCAAAAGGTTTGGTTCAGGTTACAGTTTGGTGCCTTGCTAAATAATCTGATTAGCACTCAAAACGTTTGGATGGCACCCAGTTCAATTTAGGGATCTATGCTCAATCTCAGTTCAGAAATCAGAGGTTTCAGGCCTCTCACTGGTTCTTCCTGGAATTCAGCAAATGGCCATAACCCACTTTCCATTTTACAAAACTGGATGCAATCTGAAGGAACAGTAGATTCCTATGAGTCAGTGAAGTCTACAAATTAGTGCATGATATTTAAAAGCACACCTTTAATATCTGTTTTTTAAACTATTAAGAAGTCAGTCCAAGGAATATAATCTCAGCTGGATCTTGATCACATAAATAGACCCCAAATATATATGGAGTCTATATAAAAGATAAAGATGCCAAAGAATCAAATTCAACTCCTAATGATTATCTAGATAGATCCGTGATGTTTTCTTGTCAACAAAACATAAACTGTTTTCATTGCCTTCTTCTGGGATGTTTCTTCTACTTTCCAGTTTAACCTATAGCTTTGGAATTCCCCAGCAGTTTCCCATTTATGTATTAATTAGGCTCAACTCTCCTTAAATTCTGAATGAGGTAGAACTGTAATTTACATGTTCCAAAAATAAATAATTTTCATGGATCACCTTTTACCAACCTAAGTGGTATATGCAGTTAGGACCTTAATGGAGAACAAAATTCTATTGTCCCTTCAATCCTCACTTTAGGGTTCAAATGTGAATCAGGCAACCCATATTTATTCTTAACTAAAAAGAAAAAATGTGTTACAAGAAATAAAAGTTTGGGAGAAATGGATGTGTGGAATTTGAACCTGAGGAAAATGTGGACATGCATTGGAGGATGAAAAACAAAGAAGCCAGCAGACCAGATTGGATACCAGCTACCAGAGAGAAGAGTTGCCATGCATAAGGAAATAATCCATCACCGCTAAAGCAGGTCTGGAAGGACAGCTACCAAAGATAAGAACTGCCATGCAGCAGATCATGTAAGGATCAATGAAAGCCTAAGGTGATGTGAAAAAGAATGCGTGACAGATGCTGTTGGCAAATGATGAAAAGGAAAGCTGTAAGGGACTTCATTTTGAGAGACTTTGCCACTCATACATATTACCACCTGATTTTGGTGCCTAGTCTCTCCCAAAACCCCTTACAAATTTGGCCAATTTGTAGTGGTAAATATGAGTATGAATATCCTTGTGTATGAGTCTGTGTGACACTTTAGCGAATAAAAGTTTTGTGGGTGAATAGTGATGTTACATGAACTGAGTTTCCACTTATTGCATAAGATCCTGAATCTTGTATCTCCACTGAAAGCATGTGAATGAATTCCCCAATGAACTCAATTTCCCCAAGATGTTATGCTATGATCTGTAGCTTGAATCATGTCAACTGGATTTCTATTTTCTCAGTGGAAACGTTTCGCTCCTTATCCAAGAAGCTTCTTCAGTCTGAGCAAAGTTTGTAAGGGAATCCTTAAATATGTTTCTAGGGTGGCTGTGTGACCTTGCACCTGGGGCTAGGTCATGGTTATTTGAGATGTTTATTTCTAAGTCCTTTATCATCCAAAGGAGGATCGTTAAGATTACCTTGCTGTTGTACAAAGGTTGTTTGGTACAGGAGGATGGCCCAACACAGGAGGAGTAACACCACAGGACCAGAGTCAGCAGTTTACCTTCAACTAAAGGAAGAAGGACACTCATTTGAGGACATTAATGTTCACATTTTAGACAGGGAAGATAAGTGGTTTGAAAGAGGGGTCAAGGAATCCATTTATGCCAACTTGGAAAATCCTTCTTTGAATAGAGGTGGGGGCCTCAGGCACAATCTTTCCCCTATTTTCCTTCCTGCTTTGTCTTCTGTGCCTAGGAAGATTAAGACCATTTCACAATCTCAACAACAAAAAAAAATCACTAAAGAACAAGTGATTTCACTTGAACAGTTTTAGTCCTAATTCAATTGCTACTGATGGGTGTATTAAACATCTAGAGCACCCTGAGTCCAGCATTGCTAACCCCAAAAACTGTTCCCTCCCATCCAAAGTTTCGAGTTTTACCTGGACTTGCATTGTAGGGCAATTGCCGCTCATCACCAGGTCGTTGCGCCCGTTGTTAAAGGCCTGTCCCATGGCGCAGTTTAGGGCAGACTGTTAGCGTTTCCCGCCAGCACAAATTCCACGTCCGTTGACTCTTCCGTGGTGGATTCTGCCTCTATGTATTTACATCGTTCAGTGGCTGCCTTTGCTATAGTTTGTTTATATGTGGTAGTTTTGTGGGGTTTCTCTCCTGTTTTATTTTTCTCCGCTTGTTGTGTGCACTCGTGTATTCGATGGCCTTCCCTTCCACATTTAAAACAGAGTCTATTTTTTGCTCTTCTCTCTTTTTCCTCTGCCCAAGGTTTCCGGTCATAGTCTCTCTTGGGAGAATATTAATTATTGTACGCTGTTTTCCCCGTGTGGTGTAATTGGCGATAGGAGCGTATTCGGAGTTTTGTGCTTTCCACTTTTCCCGCGAGTTGGATCCATTCATCCAACGTGTCCGTATCCCCCCGTGCTGCAGCCATGTCCAACAGTTCTGGGCGTAATCCCATTTGGAAATACTCTACCTGGAAGGATTCCGGCCAGTTAGGTAAGCGGCTTGTTAATTTCTTAAATTCTAAGGCATACTCGGCTACAGTCCGGGTCCCTTGTCGCAGCCTCTGTATTTCCGCTTTCGCTGACATACGAGACAAGGTGTCTTCAAACCTTTTTCTTACCGCCTTCATAAAAGCATTAAAATTGTACAGTTCTTTAGACTTAGTCTCGTGTAACATAGCCAGCCACTTTGCGGCTTCTCCTATGAGGAAGTTTGAGACGTATCTCACCTTTGCTTCCTCATTTAGGAAGAATTTTTCGGATTCTTCCATGAACCCCCGGACATGGTTTAGAAAACATGCCAATTTCTCCTGGTCCCCATCAAATCTTGTTTTCAACTTAGTGACTATGATGGGTTTATTCGATGGGTAAAGCGGGAAATTACTCACTTGGTGTGTTTGTGGGAGAAACTCTTCTGCTCTTTCTATCTCCCCCTCCCCCTCTTGTTCGCTTTCTTCCGTGCTCTCATCCTCCGTGGAGGTGGTGGGAGAGCTGTCTTCTCTTGTTGTGCCCTGGTTTTTCCCTTGCTGTTGGGGCTTTTGTAACAGCTGTTCCAATGCAGCTTGTATGGCCATCAATTTCATGTCCATATTCTCCAGTCCCGACTCTATGCGAGAGGCTCTGACCTCTAGCACAGCTATCCTTTGGGACTGGGAAATCCTAGACTTAGCCGCTTGCTTTGCTGGCCCTAGGTTCACGCCGCTCCCGACTCCTAGTGACCACTCAGCCATCTGGTTCTGGGTACATGGTGCGGGGGTTTGGGGGGGGTTCATTTACCTCCTTTCCTCTGGTTTTCTTCGCCCTCCTTCTCTCTGTGACCTCGGTGGGGACCTCCGTCGCTTGGTGCGATGCTCCTGCCGCCTGTTCCGAGGACGTGCTGGGTACGGCGTCGTCTATGGTCATCATTGATGCTCTGGCTTTTTCCATGTTTTGGTTCGTTGAGCTTGAACTACGAACACCCGACGTTGTTGAGCCGATCGTCGACCATGAGACCCTCTGGTGTGTGCCGGTGCGGTCCTGGGAAAATCAGCGTTTGATGATTCAAGTCTTTATTTGAGGTGCTCCGCTCCGTTGTCCTAACAAATGTTTCTCTTAAGCAAACCGACAGACACGCATTTGCTAAGCAGTAAAAAGTTTATTACGGTACACAAAGCTTGACACGAAAGAAAGACTTGAATGATTTAATACAGCATGGTTCAGCAATTTAAACATTACTAGCCCAGTGTCTTTTCCCCTCCCCATTGTCCATTTTCCCGGACTCGTGTTTCCGGGTACTCAGACAGCCATCATCATTTTGTAATTTTATAAAATTTGTGATCAGAGTTATGGAAAAACCAAGAGATAAGTTTGTAGTAAAAATGTTGCTTTATTTAAAAACAAAAACATAGGAACAAACCTTGAATCTTCTTCTTTAGCCAAAGCATGGCATGGTTGATTAGCATAGCCATTTACATTTTGATAGCAGAGCACTTAGCAGAGGACAAAAGAACAAAAGGCATCTACATTTTAAACCTTTACCTGACCAGCATCTGAGTGGACAGGATCCAGCATGTGACCAAAACACCTAGGCAACAGATTCCCAATATGGGCAAAGCTCTAACAGCTAATTCTGATTGGTCAGGATTGGACTCCAGGCTTGGCTGCCAGCTCGACCAGTCAGATTTCTCAGAGAAGCTGACTGAATTTCCCTTGCTTGCGTGGATTGCAGAAGTTGTGGTCCACTGAAGTTTTTTTTTCCCCTGGAGAAGGGGAGACCAGAAGATTACTCGTGGGGCCATTGGGATTGCCTACCCTTGTTTTTTCTGTAGTTTTCCACCGCGGAAGGAACAGGGTAAGTGCAAGGCAATGGCCGAGATATATCAGGCTCTCGCAGGGGAAACAAGTCTCTTTGAAGAGACACAAGAGCGCCCAGCCGCTTTTAGATCACTTTAGGAATGTTTTTTTTTAGATTAAAATATTTTTGAAATCTAAGATCGATTTTTTGGACTTTGTTGAAAATGTTGGCTAACTTTGTGCTTTCTTTGCTATAACTGATTCTGGTGGAAGTTTGATGGACTCTATATTTGCAACATAATGAAACGTCTGCATTTTTTTTTTTACTTCTCTTTTGTATTAGAGGGATTTAAGAGACTCTGTTTGTAATTCTTCGCTTGATAAACTAAATGACTATTCATTTTTTGAGAAACTCTTTGTTTGGATTAAGCAGTTTGCAGCTTGAAGAACGAAAGCTCGCAGTTTGAAGAATAAAAACACAGGGTAACGTGTTTTTTTTCCTTGTCGTCTTTTTCTACATCCTCCCTGGTTGGATTTTGCTTCATTTGGAATATATTTTTTATTTCTCCTTCTATAAACTGTTTAAAATATTATTCTCTCCTGTATTTTGGATTATTGGAACTTTCTTTTTTCTTTTGACTTTAAATTCTGATTGGTCAGAACCCCCAGACTGGCCGGCACCTGAAGCAAATTAACAATCCTGAGTGGGGGTGAACATGTGCTCCTGAGCCCAAACAGGAAAAAAAGTTTTGAGGCCTGGCTTTTTAAAAACTCAGCCACATATTCTACAGACATAAAAAATATATACAACACTCCGCTTTTTTTATGACTAGAAAGAATATGGAAACAAACCCAGCTTGGAAATTAACTCATTGTGCCTACTGGCAACCAGAGGCTTGGTTAAGATATCAGCCAACATTAATTTAGTATCACAGTATTTCAAAATAACCTTTTTCTTGGCTAGAAAATCTTTAACAAGATGAAAACGCACATCAATGTGCTTTGTGCGATTTCTGGAACTTTCAGATAAAGCCAAATGGATACAGGCTTGATTGTCTTCATGAATTGTGACAGGCTGGCTTAAAATGACTCCAATGTCTTGCAACAATTGTGTAAACCAAATTACTTCATTGCACAGTTGTGCTAAAGCATAAAATTCGGCTTCAGCTGTGCTGATGGCTACTACAGTCTGCTTTCTGGAAAACCATGCAATAGTGGAATTTGCAAATTGAATTACACTTCCAGAAGTAGACTTCCTATCAGTGAGATCTCCAGCCCAATCTGAATCACACCAGCATTCTAACTTTTCTTCTGTGTCTGTAGCAGACAACCTTAAGCAAAAATCTTTGGTGCCTTGCAAATAACGAAACAGCCTTTTTAACCCAGACTTTGCAGCAGATGTGGAATTTTCCACAAACCTGCTCAAAATGGACACACTGTTAGCAATGTCCGGACGGCTGTTGTTTGCAATGTAAAGAAGACTGCCAATGGCTGATCTGAAACTATCTCCTTCAGATAACTCACCATCCCCCTTCACCCCCTCCTCTTTTAGAAACTCGGGAAGCATGGGGGAGGAGACAGACTTGCAGTCCTGCATTTTAAAATCCTCCAGCAGTTTCTTAATTTTGCTACTCTGACTTATGAGAAAACTGCCATCTTTTTCCCTCTGAATTTCTAATCCTAAGTAATTGTTGACTGCTCCAAGACATTTCAATGTGAAATTGTTTTTCATACAAACCTCAAAGGAATGCTTCTGTTCATCAGATGAAGTGAGCAGCAACAAATCATCCACATACAAGCACAAGTACATTACACCTTGCTTATCATTTTTTACATACACACAAGGATCAGCAATTCCCTTTTGAAACCCAAAATTTTGCAAAATATTATCCATTTTAATATTCCAACAACGCGCGGCCTGCTTTAATCCATAGATGGATTTCTGCAATTCACACACAAGATGTTTTTCTTTTTCATAACCAGGAGGTTGTTGCATAAACAATTTTTCCTCCAAGTCACCATACAGAAAAGCAGTTTGAATATCATAGTGATAAACAGACAGTTTCTTCATGGCAGCAACCTTTAAAAGCAACCTGATAGATTCAGCTTTTGTCACTGGAGCAAAAGTTTTGTCATAATCCACATTTTTTCTTTGAGCAAAACCTTTTGCTACCAACCTTGCTTTGTACTTCTGAATTTTACCATCAGAATCTTTTTTCAGTTTGAACACCCACCTACAACCTAGAACCTTCTGATTAGGAGGCAAACTTACTAGTTTCCAAGTTTTATTTTCCTTTAAGGAATCCAACTCTTGCTGCATGGCTTCATGCCAACACTTAGCTATTTCAGCTGGCATTTCTTTAATTTCTTCCAGAGACTCAGGCTCTGTGTGAATGTGAAAAGCCTTCACAACATCTACTTGATAACGATCAGGAGGAACTCCCTTATTAATCCTTTCAGACCTGCGAGGTAGGACAGGACTTACACTCTGTTTCCCACCATTGTCCTCAGAAACCTCTGACTTTCCAGACAAGTCAGCTTCCTGCTCATTGACTTCACTGGGTGATTCCTGCAAATCACCATCAGCAAGACTTTGCTGCTCCCCCATGGATAAATCAACTGAAGAACTAGAGTTTATTTTATCCCAATTCTGCTCAGCAAAAGAAGCACTTTTACTAATTATCAGTTGATTATCCAGTATGAACCTGTAGCTCCTCTGACTCTGTTCATACCCTACAAAGATTGCTTTCTTTGTTCTGGAAGCCCCCTTGCACCTCAGCTGTTTGGGAATGTGGACCCAAGCTGTGCTTCCAAACACCCTGAGGTGGCTTACTTTAGGCTTGACACCATAGAACAAATGAAAAGGCACATCCTGAATTGCACTGCTAAACAGCCTGTTCTGCACATAACACGCTGTAGTAACAGCTTCTCCCCAATACCTAAAAGGTAAACCAGCATCCTTCAGCAAACACATCATTGCTTCCTGCAATGTTCTGCCTTTTCTCTCTGCAACAGAATTCTGTTCTGGAGTGTAAGGGTTAGCTAAAATGTGTTCTATCCCTTTTTCTAACAAAAAGCTTTTAAACTTTGAGGATAGATACTCGCCACCTCGATCTGATTGCAAAGCAGACACTGGCCTTTGGAATTTTCCATTCGCCCAAGCCACAAAAGCCTTAAATTTATCAAAGACCTCATCTTTGTGTTTCAGCAAATAAATGAATGTGTACCTGGAAAAATCATCTATGAAGGTCAAAATGTACCTTGCTCCCCCAAGACTAGGAGAAAAGGGGCCTATAACATCAGAATGAATGATCTCTAGAGGCCTAGAGGTGGACCTATCAGAAAACTTCTTCACAGGAGCTCTAGTGGTTTTATTCTCCTTGCAAACTGCACAGTCCAGATATTTATCACAAGACTTCAATTTTAAATCAGCAGAATAACTAGGCATTTGAGAAATGTACTTAAAATTAGCATGAGCAAATCTTCTATGCATTAAATGGATGCACTGATCGTGTATGGGCTTATTTTCAAAAACAGCCTTGGCTTTAGCAATTTGCTGCTTTTCAGCCTTCTGCACAATGTACAGAGAATCTTTCTGCAAACACTTTGCAACTACTCTGCCAGCCTTTCTAATTTCACAACCCTCTTTTTAAAAAGTTATAACATAACCTGAGGCTACTAGCTGCCCCACAGACAAGAGATTGCTTTGAAAATTAGGCACGAACAAAACATTTTTAACAGTTTCCCCCAAACATGGAAGATTGATCTCACCTTCACCCACGATCTTGGATACAGATCCATCTGCTAAGGAAACTTTTTGTTTGTTAGTTTTAGACAAAGACAGAAAGGAATCTTTATTGTGACAAATGTGAGAATTGGCCCCACTGTCAAGAATCCACAAATCTTTATTATCAGAGTTCTCAACAACTGTTGCATGAAGAATCTTCTTTCCAGAAGTCTCTTCTTTCTTCTTTGAAGTCTTCTTCTTTTGAACACAGTCCTTTTGCAGATGAGCAGGGGATCCACAGGTAAAGCATCGCCTGCTGGATAATGCAGAAACTTGAAATTCAGAGCTCTTCTGCTCCCTCTGCTGGCCACGAGAAGACTTTATTGTAGAAATGGAGGCAGCTTTTTCTTGTCTTTTCTCCCACTCAGCAAGCAGTCGGGTAGACACGACCAATGGAGATAGATCAGCTTCAGGGATTCCCTCCATGGAGCAAATTAAAGTGTCCCAGGACTCATTCAACGAAGAAAGCATAATGTAGGCTTTCATCAGGGGGGTAAATTCCATCCCACGCTCCTGAAGTTCCACAAAATAATTCTGAAGCTTGTGGAGATGATCAGGCAAATTTCCATTCTCAGGCAAGTGAGCCTTGTACAGTTTTTTTGTTAAAATAACCTTGCTGCCTGGACTAGTTTTCACATATAAATCACGCAAATAGTCCCATAAGTCTTTGGAAGTTTCTTTGCCTCTCACGTGAATAAGCTGATCATCCTGAACAGCCAAAATAATGGAGGCTTTGCATTTTTCATCTTTCCTCAACCAGGCTTGATCTGGATTCTGAGGAATTTGTTCAGAAATTGCAGACCATAAATTTTCTCTCCTCAAGAAACTTTCCATTTTCAAAGACCAGTTCAAATAATTAGAATTAGAAAGCCTTTCCAGGAGCATACCTTGAAAATTTGAAGCTGTAGCAGCAGCCATGGCTCCTTCTCTCCCCTGTTGTAGTAATCCAAAAAACACCACGAGGCTTGCAAACACGAGGCAAAACTCCGCCTCCGATAGAAACTTCCTGTAACTGCCGGCAAGTTTCAAAAAACAAAAGAAGCCTCTCCAAATGCAGACTAAAACAGGTCAGCTTTCTACTCTCTTTTATTTTTCCATAAGTTTTGTCTCTGATCCAGAAGCAGTTGCTGGGCCCATAACCTTTTGTAATTTTATAAAATTTGTGATCAGAGTTATGGAAAAACCAAGAGATAAGTTTGTAGTAAAAATGTTGCTTTATTTAAAAACAAAAACATAGGAACAAACCTTGAATCTTCTTCTTTAGCCAAAGCATGGCATGGTTGATTAGCATAGCCATTTACATTTTGATAGCAGAGCACTTAGCAGAGGACAAAAGAACAAAAGGCATCTACATTTTAAACCTTTACCTGACCAGCATCTGAGTGGACAGGATCCAGCATGTGACCAAAACACCTAGGCAACAGATTCCCAATATGGGCAAAGCTCTAACAGCTAATTCTGATTGGTCAGAACCCTCAGACTGGCCGGCACCTGAAGCAAATTAACAATCCTGAGTGGGGGTGAACATGTGCTCCTGAGCCCAAACAGGAAAAAAAGTTTTGAGGCCTGGCTTTTTAAAAACTCAGCCACATATTCTACAGACATAAAAAATATATACAACACATCACTGATGTGTAGTTGAGTGTTCAGGGTTGGTGTTAATGGGTCTCTGTCCTGGATAAGTTGTCTCGTTCGTGTCAGTTTCTTTTCCCCCCTAATCCACATAATCGTCTGTTGTGATGGCAGGACTCTGCCAGAGTTCTGACACCCAAGAGGCCTATGTTTGATAATGGTTAAACAATTTCCTTTCTTTTAGTTCTAACAGTTTCTTTTGTCTGAATAATGTAGCAGTGGAGGAACTGTGCATCCTCCAGACAGGCTGAAGGTAAAATAAAAAGTGCATGCAGGTAAGAGGAAATCAGAACGCCTATGACATTGACAGAACTCTAGCATCTTTCTCCTGGGCCATATAAACTGCCCCAAAAAAAGGTAAAGGTAAAGGTTCCCCCCACACATTTGTGCAGTCGTGTCCGACTCTAGGGGCCGGTGCTCATCTCCGTTTGTTAGCCAAAGAGCCAGCGTTGTCCGAAGACGCTTCCACGGTCATGTGGCCGCATGACGCATGTGGAACGCTGTTACCTACCCACCAAAGTGGTACCTATTCATCTACTTGCATTTGCATGCTTTCGAATTGCTAGGTTGGCAAGAGCTGGAGCTAGTGCGGGAGCTCACTCCGCACGCAGGGCTAGGGATTTGAACCTTCGAACTTGCGATCTTCCGATTGACAAGCCTGGCATCTTACCCACTGAGCCACCACGCCCCTCTATATAAACTGCCCAACGTACATTTAATTAACATTTAGAAATCTCTTTGAAGTTGAAAAGCAATGATCATTATTACTACTCACTATGGGTGTGTGCCACACAAAAAGCTGGAAAACAGGGAACATGACTGTGAAGAAAGTGATGACAAGGCTGTGCCTATAATGCATTTACCCAAGACACACTTTTGTGTCTGATAAAAACTCAGCCCAGATTTAAGTTCTCATTTAAAAATGTTTACATAAGCAAGTGCTTTAGATACTGCTACTACTGCTACTACTACTACTACTACTAATAATAATAGTAATAATTCAAAGTACAGACTCCATTGGTTTGGAAATTTTGTTTGGGGAAATGGGGGGGGGAATGTTTGGTTTGAATACCATCCACTTCTTTGAAGGAAATAATGCTTGATTCCTATTACTTCTGGACTTGGCAAATGTGTATTTTTTTCTCAAGAGCAGAAATTTGTGGTGTGTGGTTAAAGGATGGCTCATCATTAGGCATTTTAGGGAAAACTATCACAGGTGGCTAATAATTGTTATGTTATGCATGGGGCATAGCTGCTAAATTTATGGTGCTCCATGCCTGGCTACAAAATTAAAGCATGTTCATTGTGAAATACATTCGGTCTTAGTGATTTTATTGCTTCTGGTATATCAGAGGCTGTAAGAGAGGAAGTTAGGAGGGATTTTTTTTTGGTTTTGGTTCTTGTAAACTGCAATGGCTAAGCCAAAACCAAACAAATCACATTGTCTTTTAGATGTTGTGTGAACACAGTTATTGTGGTTTGTTAACCAGGGTTGATGGTATAGTTTGCTGTGTAAACACAGACACACAGTTGGAAAGCATCAGAGAAGGAATCTTTGTCCTCCTTATTTACATCTACTTTCCTAGTGTGCACTCCTGAATAAAATGGTGTGAACCAGTTCTTTGATCTTTGGCATGAAAGTTGCATCATTTGGGATTTCCAGGATGATGTTTCTGGCTTTGAATTTCTTTGATATGAATGCAAGTAATTTTTCTGCCTTTCCCCATTGACTCCCAGAAAGACTTTTTAATGCAGTTCAGGCAGAATTCTGCTGGTGTGAAATGGTGCTTATTTATCTCATAGTTAATTTGAGAATAAAAAAAACAAAACAAAACAATTTCAGTGAAATAGTGATAGAAGATGCTGGCAAAATAATTGTTGCTAAGTCATGTTTTGTCCTTGTTATGTCCCCCTCCCCTCAATATCTTCTCAATCCCTTCTCCAGCCCTGAATGGTTGCTTTTTGTTGTTGTTGTTCAGTCGTTTAGTCGTGTCCGACTCTTCGTGACCTCATGGACCATAGCACGCCAGGCCTTCCTGTCCTCCACTGTTTACTCAAATTCATGTTCATTACATCGGTGATGCTATCTAACCATCTCATCCTCTGCCGTCCCCTTCTCCTTTTGCCTTCAGTCTTTCCCAGCATCAGGGTCTTTTCCAGTGAGTCCTCTCTTCGCATTAGGTGGCCAAAGTATTTGAGCTTCAGCTTCAGCATCTGTCCTTCCAATGAGCAGTCAGGGTTGATTTCCTTTAGGATTGACTGATTTGACCTCCTTGCAGTCTAAGGGACTCTTAAGAGTCTTCTCCAGCACCACAGTTCGAAAGCATCAATTCTTCGGTGCTCAGCCTTCCTTATGGTCCAACTCTCACAGCCATACATTACTACTGGGAAAACCATAGCTTTAACTATATGTACCTTCGTCGGCAAGGTGATGTCTCTGCTTTTTAATATGCTGTCTAGGTTTACCATAGCTTTCCTCCCAAGGAACAAGCGTCTTTTAATTTCATGGCTGCAGTCACCGTCTGCGGTGATCTTGGAACCCAAGAAAATAAAATCTGTCACTGCTTCCATTTCTTCCCCTCTATTTGCCAGGAGGTGATGGGACCAGATGCCATGATCTGGGTTTTTTTAATGTTGAGTTTCAAGCCAGCTTTTGCACTCTCCTCTTTCACCCTCATCAAGAGGCTCTTTAGTTCCTCTTCACTTTCTGCCATTAGGGTGGTATCGTCTGCATATCTGAGGTTGTTGATATTTCTCCCGGCAATCTTAACTCCGGGTTGTGATTCATCCAGCCCGGCATTTCTCATGATGTACTCTGCATATAAGTTAAATAAGCAGGGTGATAATATACAGCCTTGTCGTACTCCTTTAGCCAATTGCTGACCAATCTATATATGCTCTGGAGAAGCTTTCATGCTCGTCTTCTTTGGAAGAATGCCTGAAAATGGGCGACCTTGGCTTCATTTGGCAGGCTGGAGGTTGAAAAACAGCCAGCTCTGTCATAAGGCCAAAGGAAGTAGCTGACTCAGGCAGCAGGCATTGAGGGACAATAATGGGGCTCTGAAGGGCAGAAATAAGGGTGTTTTCCAACCTGCCATTTATTATTTATTTAATTTTTATCCCACCTTTATAATTTTTATAAATAACTCAAGGGGGCGAACATACCTAACACTCCTTCCTCCTCCTATTTTCCCCACAACAACAAACCTGTAAGGTGAGTTGCGCTGAGAGAGAGTGACTGGCCCAAGGTCACCCAGCCGGTTTTCATGCCTAAGGCGGGACTAGAACTCCCAGACTACTGGTTTCTAGCCCAGCACCTTAACCACTAGACCAGACTGGTTTTCAGATGGTATTGGTTTCAACTTTCTATCACTCTGGTCAGCTTATATACCTGGAATGAACTACTTTATTCTTCACCTTAGAGGGCAAAGTATCTTGGGCTTGTCCAGATGAAAAATACATTATGACTACACTAATACTCCTATTTTATCTTGGAGGTAGATTATACTAAGCCACAGCGTGGAGCATACTTCATAGATTAGGGCTTCCACTAATTGAGTGTGGCTGACACCTTATGTTTTGGAAAAGGCAAATAACATATTATGGTAGGGCTGCAAAAGCAGCTTCCTTTTTTGCAAGTGAGAACATAGACATTGCACAATCTTTCAGTGGGGGGCGAGAATGCAAATAAGGGGGATGGATTGTTGAATTTATACATGATAAAACCTGTTTCAGTTGTCAGAGGGATGGTAGTGCTTATATGCACACACTTTGTTGTTTCTATTCCTTGCCTATCAAACCTATGAGATACCCCCCACAAATACAGGTGCACTGCTTAAAGTGCCCTTGTAATAAAACATTCACAGCAAGCTGGATTGACCCTGAATGGCAACAGGGAGAAGAACCAGTCAGGAACCAGTGGCCTAGTGAACCAAATTGTTTATATTCACTGACCATACCTCAAAGATACTGTAGTATAGCAAGCATGCTGACCTAGTAGGAAGGGATAAATAATAAGGCCATCCAGATGGGTTTATCTAAAACATTCCAATGTTATGCTGTAATTTACACTGCCTTTCCCTTGTCTTTGTAGAGTAGTAGGCCAAAGGTATATCAGCTGTGGCCCTGCTTTTGTTCAGGGCTGCTCCGCAAGCTGCCATTGCTCTACTGGGAGTTCGATGTGCACTGTAGGTGTTTGCATGCTTAATAAATTTATGCTGTGCCTTTGAAGTGATTTGGTCATTTTAAGTGAGCCAGGTTTTGGCCACAACACTGGATACACAAGAAATACAGTAAAGCCTCAATTTAATGGACCCCGATTTAGGGGAATCAGATGCTATTGGCAAAATATCAGTCCAGACATCCTCCTGAAATAATGGGCAAACCCATTGCATCTGAAGTAGTCTGAAAGAGGAACTTAAAATTACATTAAATTACATTATATTTATGACATTGCATCCATTACACAAATAAGATAAATGGACACCAATGACATCTAATATAATGACATTATTATGCAAATGTTGTAAAGTGCCATGGATGATATACACCCCAATTTAGCAGACATCCAGGAGTAATGGACTCTCCTTCAGTCTCCTGAGAGCAAGTTTGACCGAGTGGTTAAGGTGCTGGGCTAGAAACCAGGAGTCTGTGAGTTCTAGTCCCACCTTAGGCATGAAAGCCGGCTGGGTGACCTTGGGCCAGTCCCTCTCTCTCAGCCCCACTCACCTCACAGGGTTGTTGTTGTGGGGAAAATAGGAGGAGGAAGGAGTATTAGGTATGTTCTTCCCCTTGAGTTATTTATAAAAATAATGAAGACGGGATAAAAATCAAATAGATAGATAGATGATAGATAGATAGATAGATAGATAGATAGATGTTTTAATTAAACTTTTACTGTATACACAAATAACATGTGCAAGAGTTATGGGTGCAAATAGATGTGTTGTTTATTTATTTATTATTTGTTCATATTTATTTGTTATTTTTCTGTGTCAAGGTTCTGGTTCTTCACCATTTCCCCCCTTCCAACATTACTGACATTGACTTAAATTCATTGTCCGCCCCCCCCCTAAGAAACAGATCCTTTGACCTCAGCATGCCATGATGGCAGCTCACCTCATGAAGTATCCTAAGGAAAGTGGAATATAACTGGTATTTACCTTCCAAAGGATCTGATAGGATTCTTATATATTATCTTATAGAATGTTAAGGGCTTAAGTACTCTCAAGAGCAATTCAGGAGTTCTCCCCCGCCCCCCCAAAAAAAAAAAGAAAAAAGAAAAGAAAAGATAAACAACCAAGTTGGGCAATTAGAAAACATAAATCCCTCTGCACTCTCTCTGGACAAGGATGGAAAAAAGATTCCAGAAATATTGTAATACAGAAGTAGCCATTTGCTTCCCTAGTCCAGGGTTTCTGGCAACAAGAGACATGATTAATATTATTTCTAGTGGCATCCTCCATTTAATAGGGCTATCAGATCTGGGCTGCAAACATTTGTTTCTTTGTTTTGCTTTCATATACAGAAATAAAGAAAAAAAGAGGGTGCTAAAAAGGACAACAAAAAGCAACAGGAAAAGAAAAGAAAAAGGGCAAAAACACATTAAACAACGGCTCCATTTTTAAGTGTCAAGTTTCACCTCACAGGCAGGAATGAAGCAGTAGCAAGCTTACAAGAATCCAAGAACTACAGATAAGTAAGATTTATTGAAGAAAGTCAGAAGCCAGAACCAAGAATTTCAGCAACTATATTGATTCTAGAATAAGCCCTATATAGAGTTGTAATGTTCAAACCCTGTTAAGCTTTGTTTTCCTTCCAACCCTCCTTAATGTTCTATTTTGTCTCCTTTTGGGGCAAAGTGGCTTGCTGCTGTCTGTCCTTTGTTTCTGTATCTGTCTGATTTGCTATCATGTTGTTTTTCCCTGACTGAGTGAAAACAAACTCTCACACAAGCATTAAACCTTGACCACACTGAGAAATATTAGTCAGTCTTTCCATTACATCAACAGAAAGTCAGTTCATAAGCTGAAAGCAAACACACAGCAAAAATGCAGAATTGTACGTCCAAGCTGGCATTGCCTTTCCATTATAAAAGAATAATCTTGACCAATGGTTTTTGAAGCCATAGCCAATGCTTTTGAAGCCATCATTGATTATAAAACCAAAATAGGATGGTGAATAAAGGTCCCTTCCATCATTTTATACTTTCAGAATGATGGAATTGTCACACACGCCTTTTAAAAAATTCTCTGAGGTGTCCAATAAACCTGGGGAAAAAAAAACTTTTGTTAAATTAACTTCACCTTAAGAGCCTAAGATACATACCTAATATTTTTTAAGACCCTTAGCTATTAATTTGTAAATTTGGGGTATTCCAACTCTTTATTCCAAAATTCGTGCAAATTACTAATATCTATCTTAACAATATTCTTTAAAACTAGATTTGGAATCATCAAGAATTTGAGTGGTAATAGTAGCTCAGGAGTTTTAGATGCTGATAATACATCTGCATTAAACTGAGAAATTTTTTAATTGAATATACTGCCCTTCTGCAGTATTAAACAATTCAGATTTCTCTTGCAATAATCAAAATGATTTAAAAGCATGATTATCAATTATCTAATCTAAATAATTAACTCCATTAGCCCATCACAAAGAAAAGGAAGAAAGGAAGGATGACCCCCAAATGAAAGTTAATCACATAAAGGATATACCCCAAATGAAAGTTTATCATAAGAATAAGGGTCAAAGTTAAATGGTGGTTCCAACATCTTCCAAATATGCTTTTCAATTTTAATATTATAATAGAATCCTGAATAAAGAAGGGAACTAGGCCCTTAATAACTAGGCCTTAATAACTTCCTGAATATCATCAGGGTGGGAGCCACCCATATTATTCAATTACATTCAGTTTTACAATAGTTATATTTCTCCATCTCCAGCAAAGGGGATCGTTACCTTGTCATGGTGCTGGAGCTTGAGCACCTCAATGACACCATGAGCTAAACCGTGAAGGGACACCCAAGATGGGAAGGTCATGGCAGAGAGGTCAGACTAAATATGATCCCTGGGGAAGGTAACGGCAACCCACCCCAGTATTCTTGCCGTGAAAACTAAATGGATCAGTACAACCATAGATATGTTGGTATACCATCGGAAGATGGGACTCCCAGGTCAGAAGATGGTCAAAATGCTACTGGGGAGGAACAGAGGATAAGTTCAACTAGCCCCAGATGTGATGATGCAGCTAGCTCAAAGCCGAAAGGATGGCTAGCAGCCGACGGTGCTGGTGGTGAAGGACGAATCCAATGTTCTAAAGATCAACACACCATAGGAACCTGGAATGTAAGATCTATGAGCCAGGGCAAATTGGATGTGGTTATTGGTGAGATGTCAAGATTAAATATAGACATTTTGGGTGTCAGTGAACTGAACTGGACTGGAATGGGCCACTTCACATCAGATGACCACCAGATCTACTACTGTGGACAAGAGGACCACAGAAGAAATGGAGTAGCCTTCATAATTAATAATAAAGTGGCTAAAGCAGTGCTTGGATACAATCCAAAAAATGATAGAATGATCTCAATTCGAATTCAGGGTAAGCCATTTAACATCACAGTGATCCAAATATACGCCCCAACCACAGATGCTGAAGAAGCAGAAGTAGATCAGTTCTATGAGGATCTGCAGCACCTACTGGATAATACAACAAAAAGAGATGTTATTTTCATTACAGAAGACTGGAATGCTAAGGTGGGTAGTCAAATGACACCTGGAATGGTCTGGGAGAACAAAATGAAGCAGGATATAGGTTGATAGAATTTTGCCAAGACAACTCACTGTGCATAACAAACACTCTCTTCCAACAACCTAAAAGACGACTTTATACATGGACTTCACCAGATGGTCGACACCGAAATCAGATTGACTACATCCTTTGCAGCCAAAGGTGGCGGACATCTATACAGTCAGTAAAAACAAGACCTGGAGCTGACTGTAGTTCAGATCACGAACTTCTTATTGCAAAATTTAGAATCAGACTAAAGAGAATAGGGAAGACCCACAGATCAGTTAGATATGAGCTCACTAATATTCCTAAGGAATATGCAGTGGAGGTGAAGAATAGATTTAAGGGACTAGATTTAGTAGATAGGGTCCCGGAAGACCTATGGACAGAAGTTTGCAACATTATTCAGCAGGCAGCAACAAAAAACGTCCCAAAGAAAAAGAAAACCAAGAAGGCAAGATGGCTGTCTGCTGAAACACTGGAAGTAGCCCAAGAAAGGAGGAAAGCAAAAGGCAACTGTGATAGGGGGAGAAATGCCCAATTAAAAGCAAAATTCCAGAGGTTAGCCAGAAGAGATAAGGAATTATTTTTAAACAAGCAATGCACGGAAGTGGAAGTGGAAGAAGACAATAGAATAGGAAGGACAAGAGACCTCTTCCAGAAAATTAGAAACATCGGAGGTAAATTCCAGGCAAAAATGGGTATGATCAAAAACAAAGATGGTAAGGACCTAACAGAAGCAGAAGAGATCAAGAAAAGGTGGCAAGAATATACGGAAGATCTGTATATGAAGGATAATAATATTGGAGATAGCTTTGATGGTGTGGTCAGTGAGTTAGAGCCAGACATCCTGAAGAGTGAGGTTGAATGGGCCTTAAGAAGCATTGCTAATAACAAGGCAGCAGGAGACGATGGTGTCCCAGCTGAACTGTTTAAAATCTTGCAAGATCATGCTGTCCAGGTGATGCATGCCATATGCCAGCAAATTTGGAAAACACAAGAATGGCCATAGATTTGAAAAAATCAACTTATATCCCCATACCAAAAAAAGGGAAACACTAAAGAACGTTCAAACTATTGAACAGTGGCACTTATTTCACATGCCAGTAAGGTAATGCTCAAGATCCTGCAAGGTAGACTCCAGCAATTCATGGAGCGAGAATTGCCAGATATACAAGCTGGGTTTAGAAAAGGCAGAGGAACTAGAGACCAAATTGCCAATATCTGCTGGATAATGGAGAAAGCAAGGAAGTTTCAGAAAAACATCTATTTCTGTTTTATTGACTATTCTAAAGCCTTTGACTGTGTGGATCATAACAAATTGTGGCAAGTTCTTGGTGGTATGGGGATACCAAGTCATCTTGTCTGCCTCCTGAGGAATTTGTATAACGACCAAGTAGCAACGGTAAGAACAGACCACAGAACAACGGACTGGTTTAAGATTGGGAAAGGAGTATGGCAGGGTTGTATACTCTCACCCTACCTATTCAACTGGTATGCAGAACACATCATGCAATGTGCTGGGCTTGATGAATCCAAGGCTTGAGTTAAAATCACTGGAAGAAACATTAACAATCTCAGATAGGCAGATGATACCACTTTGATGGCTGAAAGCGAGGACGAGCTGAGGAGCCTTATGACGAAGGTGAAAGAAGAAAGTGAAAAAGCTGGGTTGCAGTTAAACCTCAAAAAAACCGAGATTATGGCAACCAGCTTGATTGATAACTGGCAAATAGAGGGAGAAAACGTGGAGGCAGTGACAGATTTTGTACTTCTAGGTGCAAAGATTACTGCAGACGCTGACTGCAGCCAGGAAATCAGAAGACGTCTACTTCTTGGGAGGAGAGCAATGGCAAATCTTGATAAAATGGTTAAGAGCAGAGAAATCACACTCACAACAAAGGTCCACATAGTTAAAGCAATGGTATTCCCCGTAGTAACCTATGGCTGTGAGAGCTGGACCATAAGGAAGGCTGAGTGAAGGAAGATAGATGCTTTTGAACTGTGGTGTTGGAGGAAAATTCTGAGAGTGCCTTGGACTGCAAGAAGATCAAACCAGTCCATACTCCAGGAAATAAAGCCAGACTGCTCACTTGAGGGAATGATATGAAAGGCAAAACTGAAGTACTTTGGCCACATAATGAGAAGTCAGAATACCCCGGCGAAGATGCTGATCCTAGGGAAAGTGGAAGGCAAAAGGAAGAGGGCCCGACCAAGGGCAAGATGGATGGATGATATTCTGGAGGTGATGGACTCGACTGTGGGGGATCTGGGGATGGCGACAGCCAACAGGAAGCTCTGGCGTGGGCTGGTCCATGAAGTCACAAAGAGTTGGAAGCGACTGAATGAATAAACAACATATTTCTCCATAAACTCATTTGTATTGCATTTATCTATTTACTTCAGTATTAATCTGAGATAAACAGTTTTAAATATTTACTCTATAAATAAATGTGTTTTCTTAGGATAATTATTCCAAGATAGGAATTCAAATATGAAGTAAAGTCCTGTTTTTAAAAATATTTCCATAAATACATTAGAAGCTATATCAAATATATGACTTGCTCCAATTAATTGAGCAACCTGATAATGTACAAAAAATGTTTGCAGTATATCAAATAAAGTTTGTTATGGAACATTAATCATTTTCAATGTGACTCATTTGTATCTCTTTGCTCCATCAAGTGGTCATCCAGAGCTTTCCAACCTCAATATAGTAAAGCCTCATCCCATCTTTAATATTTATTTCACCCTGCCTTCTCCTCCATTAAACTATAAACAGTTCCACTGCAGTGATGTTCAGTTTAATACTATTAAATAAGAGCTACCAGCAGAGGGAACTCAATACATTTTGCTGATTAAGATTAAGGATGCAATGGTACCTTCTCCATTCCACATACAGTAATTAACTAGAATGATCACTGTTATCCTGAGGGTAGAAGATGCTCAAGATATGACATAGTTCAGTTCTCCAAACATCTCTGCTACTACCCACTTTTTTCCACATGAAGGTATTGCCTCACTTTGCCTAATGATTTGGGCTGACCCAGCTTACTAATTTGAATAGGAACGTATTCGTTTAGGAGTAAGAAACCTGAGTCCATCCAATATTGCTGAACTGCAATGTAGCATACCATTAGGCATTCCAGCTGGGTCTGCTAGAACTTGAAGTTCAACAAAATCTGAAGGGATGAAATGGAAGTGGTCTCTCATGAGATTAATGGTCTGGCCTCCCCTCCTTTGTTACAGCTTGATAGAATGGCAACTAAATAACGACAAGTCATGTTGGAACTTGATAGAGTAAGTCTCTTCATAGAACTAATGGGGGTTCTATGCATTTCCTTGTCTCCAGCATCTGTGTGGGACACACAGACATGGTGTTACTACAGACAAACCTGGTATTTACCAGCAACTCCTTAAGGCCAGAAACTCTAAGAAGCTGGTCACCAGGTCTCCAGGATGGGGAAACTGAGTCAGAAAAGGTCACCACCAAATTGGAGATTACCCTTCCTCTGAAACGGCTTACCTAGTACCCCCTCCCCCCAACTATGTCTCCCTTGATTTAACATCACTGGGATACAACAGCAAAGTTCCCCATCCCCCCCATCCCAATCTTCCTGCTCACTCAACATGGGTATCACTTCAAATCACACTCTCCTCCCTACAACCTGATTGCTCCCTATAGCCACTATAGCCCTATAGTTGGGAGGTTGGCAATTTGGTGAAGCACTCATGCTAGCCTCCTACCCTATCACAAACCACTTTTTCTTTTCCTTTTTTGTGCCTTCGAGTCTGAGTTAACTCCTGGCGATTGCCTGGATAAGTCCCTGCAGTTTTCTTGGCAAGATTTTGGAAGTGGCTGGCTATTGCCTACTTCCCAGGGCTGAGAGAGAGTGACTGGCCCAGGGCCACCCAGCTGGCTTTGTGCCCAAGGTGGGACTAGAAATCTCATCTCCTGGTTTCTAGCCTGGTGCCTTAACCACTACATCAAACTGGCTCTCTATCACAAACCATATACGAGTAGATAATTGCAGAAGACTTATTAGTAGATAATTGCAGAAGAGCAATTAATTAATTTCTGTAAAATATGTTCTATTAAAATGCCACCAGTTAATATTCATATATCCCACTAATCCATTATTTGGAGCAATTGCATAAAACCAGTCTGCAGATTCTAAAAAAAGACTGGTTTTGCCTGTGGGTAGTGGAATTATTCTTTCAAGAGAAAGAAATGCTGTGGGGGTGGGGTGGGGTGGGGGAATAACTTGACTCATGCTGAGCTTCATTGTGATGAATGCCAGAGCTACTACTATATCTATCAATGTATTATGCAATGACTGGGGGGCAGGGAAAATGGCTTTAACATGAACATATCACAACATTCAGTTAAGATAGTAATGTAAAGTATAATTATATCTGAAAGACTGGTGTACTTAGTTGTAAAGTGATCTAACTTGAAGCATTTTTCAAGGAGGTTATTTAAATCCTTGTTTTAATAAACAACAGTTGTCTTTTTTTTAAAAAAACAGCTAATGCATTTTAAAAGTGTCCAACTGCACTTCTTGAATCTTCTTTCCTGTTGCAATATGAGCATATTCCCAAAGGAAGTTAACTCTGAATGTCGCTGGGGGAGGGGGGAAGTTAATAGATGTTTAAATTGAATAGGGTTAAATCCTCATATTATGTACCATTTTATTAATGACCACTTTGTACTGAAATAGCACATGACAGAGAAGGATCTCAAGGTAATGCTGAAATATTAAGTACTTGTACATCTCTAAAATTGTTAAGATGTCTGCAGTAACAAAACAACCAGTCCTACCTACCTATTCACACCTGAGATTGCCTACAACTGTCTCCATGAAAGTAGTAGAGAAGATTGGAGGAACAGGACAGATGAGGTTTTACAAGTCCTTGAGTATTCTATGTCAGTCAACTCTGGTACTGGAACTACGAGTAAACTCCATTTCTTTTACCATCTCTGTTGTAAAGCTGTGCTTTCTTTCTTCTGGAAAAACGTCAGTGAATAGATTTAAAAAAAATAATTTAAATACTTTCCAGGGTTCTGAGGAAAATATTGGAGCTTCTTCCATAATCTTTCTTATTCTACATATTCTGTTTCCATTATAAGAACCTAGTTCACTTTGATCACAAAGCAATCAACCTGTAAGCACTTCAGAAATATTGTATTGATTTCTTGAAGTTAGTGTGGATTTGTAGAAAACAAGTCTTGAAGATCAATCTTATGTTTTCAGCAGGTAACATCTTTGCTCGATTACGAGAATATTGTAGATACAATATTTCAACAGAGCATTTGAAAACATATACCATGCTAATCTGATTAGCAAATAGGCTATTAGCAGATCTAAAGTTGAGTTGAAATCCATACTCAAAGGATATTCCTCAGTGGTTTCTCAATGTATTGCAAGGAGACAGGAATTGGGGTACCCAGGATTTGGTCCTGGGTTCGATGCTGTTCTAATGGTTTAGAAGACAGAAACAAAACACAAAATGATCTTGATGGTTTAGTGAAGTGGATGGAAAATAACAGAATGAAATTTAGCCACTTCGCAATAGTACTTGTGAAAATGATCTTGAATTGCAGTTCATCACACACTGAATACAAGCCAGCAGTGTGATAAGGCTGCACAAAAAGGCAAGCACAATTATAGGCTATATTAATAGAAGTACGGTTCCCAAATTATGGAACATAACATTTCTACTCTATTCCACATTAATAAGATTCCACCCAAGTATTACGCCGAGTTCAGGATAACACAGGTCAGCTAGAGAAGCTAGATCAGATCCAATGTAGCATAACAAAGTTTAACAGATGACTGAAAACTAAGTTCTATGAAGAAAGGTTGAGGAGATGGGTATATTTAGCCTTGAGAAAAGATGGCATGAGGAGGAACATGCTAGCACTCTTCAAATACTTGAAGGGATGTCAACAAGGGTATTTGAGTTTCTCCAGCATCTCAGAGAACAATGATAATACATTAAAAGGACTTTAAAAGTGGAGCCTAGAGAAACCTAGAGAAGCAGTGGGTTTCTCCTTTGATCAATGTGTATAGACATCCATCAGGAATTGTGGCTTGAATCATGTCAACTGGATTTCTATTTTCTCAGTAGAAACGTTTCACTCCTTATCCAAGGAGCTTCTTCAGTCCTTGGATAAGGAGTGAAACGTTTCTACTGAGAAAATAGAAATCCAGTTGACATGATTCAAGCCACAGACTGTTCCACCTGGATGACTGAGAACCTTCATCGACATATCCATCAGGAATGCTTTAATCTGGATTCCTACACTGAGCAAGGTGTTAAATGTCATGGCCTAAATGGCCTCTTTCAGTTCTATGATGGATCTACGTCCACATTTGGACTCTTGAATCCAAATGTTCACTCTTTGTTCTCTCTTTTGAGCAGTCTTTCAAAGATGGATGGGTAGTGGCCTACAGTGGGAAACTGGGAAGCAGGCTGTGAGCATGTGTGATTATACTCACAATAAAAACGTGTGTATGTTGCAGGACACATTTTTGGGCCCACGGTATAACACTCAAATACAGCAGATGGCAGTGCCTAACTGATATTGCCTGATCTCAAAAATGGCTGACCGAGGCTGGTTATTTCTGGTATTTCTGGTTAACCTGATCTCCTGCAGCAAGGCGCGGAAAGAACTCTGAGTTCGGTGGGGTTTAATCCCAGATTTATAGGTACGGGAATACCAGTTTATACATATTTTAATGGTATTTTTTAAAGTAGTATTTCTTTTTATAATCGGGTTAGCAAACCAGGTAACCTCCATGTATTTTGGGTTACAGCTCCCACACTCCCTTGTGGTAGACGTGTTATCTTGGAATTATGGAAGTTTTTATTTATCATATTTAGTTGTTGACCCGTTTATAATTTCTATAGCAACAATGCCAACAAAGAATCTTGCAGCTTCTTAAAGACTAACAGAATATGGCCTAAATGTCAGTGGACTACAAATAGCTTTCTTTCTTTCTGCTTTTTTTAAAAAAAATGCCTTTGAATCAATCTTGACTCAAGTCCATGGAGTTTTCTTGGCAACATTTTCAGAAGTGGTTTGCTGAGAAAGAGTGATTGGCTTCCATGCCTAAGGCAGGACTAGAACTTGGGTTCCCCTGTTCCTAGTGCAGTGGCTTAACTACTAGACCAGTGTTTCTCAACTTCAATAACTTAAGATGTATGGACTTCAGTTTCCAGAATTCCCCACCTAGCATGTTGGCTGGGGAATTCTGGGAGTTGAAGTCCACACATCTTCAAGTTGCCAAAGTTGAGAAACACTGCCTTAGAAGCTCTGAACAAGAATTATAACTTTCTTTCTATGGATCTGTTCATGTTGAAGAGATTTATAGCCTACAAGTGAGAGGCTGCTGAATGGAGGAGTCTTTCACCCAGATAGAGCAGAAGAGTTATAGTAAAAGAATTTACAAGAAATAAAATAAGAGCAAGTTTAATTACAAACAAATTTAGCTTAAGTAGCCTTAAGACATTGAGGAGAAAACACAGTGGGAATAGAACCTGATGGAGTCAAATAGCGTAAACTCTTCAGGCTGCATTTCAATAAAATACTGCAAATGTAAAAGTCAAACCAGTGCGGCATTGTGGATTCATTTGTTTTAAATAACAAGATTTTCTAAAAACATTTGCTCAGGGCAGCTGCAGAATCTATCACAGTTACAAATAGAGGGCAGAGTAGACCACAGATTGCCATGGTTCTTCTTTACTTGCCAGATAAAGAAAGGCAGTGTGGGGCTTGGTGGGACCACCCTGGGAAGTAAATTTCACAGAATAGAGGAAGTCCCAAGCCCCTGCCTTCCAGATGTTTTAGGAATACAATTCCCTGACTATCCAGAGAGTATTAAAGTCCCAATATCTCTGGAGGATGTCCAATTAGAGAAGGCTGGAAGGAAAGGAAAGGTTCCCTTGTGCAAGCACCGAGTCATGTGACTCCTGGGGAGATGCCGCTTTCACTACATGTTCCTGGCAGACTATAGAGTGGGGTGGTTTGCCATTGCCTTCCCCAGTCATAATTACCTTTCCCCCAGCAAGCTGGGTACTCATTTTATCGACCTCAGAAGGATGGAAGGCTGAGTCGACCTGAGAAGGCTGTGTTGTGGGTAATTTCCAGTTTACTTTGACCTAGCACACTCCCAGACAATCTCCATATTTAGATCAGAGCAAGCACAGATACCACTCAGTTCAGCTAGCAAAAAATAGCTCGATGTTAATTTATTAGATATTACCAAACATTAAAAAAATAACTGGCAAAATAGGATAAAAAGCAGTCAAAAACAGGGGGAGAGAGAGAGATGAACAAGATATAAGAGGTAAAAAAGAAGACTTAATAACAACAATCTACCTTATATCTTTGTATCTATATCTATCAAAAGGCACAGAACTTTCCAGAGCACTGGAAACAATACTGTGGGTAATTAGTATGGACAAGGGAGTGGCCTCTGGTTATTCCAGCCTTGACTTTTTAATGTACATAACAATAGAGATGGAAAGTAGGACACCAGGTGATTCCTCTTCTATTTTGCACCATTAGAGAAACAATTTGGTGGATGGGGATGATGTATCCAAAAGGCTGGGCCAAATACTAAATGTGTTCAACAATCTGATATAGTTCTCAACCTTGTGTCCCCAGATCTTGTTGGGTTACTCTTTGTATCACCCTGACCACTGTTTGTGCCAGCTGGGGGTGATAGGTGTTACAATTCAACAACTTCTCAGGGCCAATGCTTGAGAAACACTGCTCTAATGAGAGGCTTCTATCCTGTTCCCATGCAAGTCCCATTTTGCTGGGATTAAATTAGACCTAAATGTCTAACTTCATAGATGGTGAGGCTGTCATTGACAAAGCGGTGATATCAGACCTCATTGTAGCATAGCCATGATACATGGGCATCTGATTCATTACCCTTCTCGCTTCTTCTGTTCAGAAATTTTCAGCAGTCTTTTTCTTCTTTCATTATCAAAAAGACACAGTTGCCTTGCCCTGCATTCACTTGTTGAGCTATTTTGGCCAAACCACTCACTGCATCACTGTCACTGAAGTGGGAGCCTTAGCAAAGGAGCACTCATATTGCTTAGAGTAAATTTACTTAACACCTATAAGAAGAGATCTGGGTATAGCTCTGAAATGGAATAAGGCAATGCTTTAAAAGACCCTCTGGATATCTTCATGCCTATCTGTGATGCTTGCTCATATGTAATTTTTCTCTTTTCCAACATGCAGCCATAGATTCTGCCATCACAGGGAAGACTGGCAGAGGGGAGCTGATCCTTAACTCTTTTTTTCCAAAATGAATTTTAGTAGGCTCTTCAAGTGACTCACACCATAGAGCTCAAGATTAGGAAGCAGCAGTTTGAACTCTTCCATGGAGAAGAGGGTGAGTATCATTGTTGGTGTAGCTCAGGGATAGAGTATATGCTTTGTATGCATATTTTCTCAGGCACCATTTTTGATATTAGGGTGGGAAAACCCTGGAGAGCTACCAGTCTTTCCCAGCCTGGGTGCCCCAAAGTGGCTATCAATGAGAATTCTCTGAGTTGATGTCCACACATCTAGAAGTTGCCAAGGCCAACACGGTTTTAGGCAATAATGAACTACTCAGACTAGTGATTTAACTCAATGTTTTAGGGCAGCTTTGTATGTTGTGATGTACATTCCCCTGCCATTTCTGATGTGGGGGAGAAAGCAAGTTCAGGATGGGGGAATAGGACCTTTCAGTGGAGAAAAAAGAGAAAGAGAGAGAGAGAGAGAGAGAGAGAGAGAGCCCACACGAAAGATTATAAAAACATCAACCTCTCATCTGTCCCAAAGCTTTTCTCTACTCTAAAAATTAAATGGGTTCATTTTGTAAAATATATAATTCTTGGGACAGAAGATAACTAGCATCACATGTAGGTTGGCCCATAGGAGATAGAAGATTGACTGGTAGGGTTGTAGCTTCTGATCTCAAGGACTCTTTTGATGTTAATAACTGACTGGCAGGGCACAGCACCCAGCGTCAGGTCAGACATTTGCCATCTTACAGATGCGAAAATGTGTTATGAATACAAAGGGTTCCAAGTGGTGAAGGGAAAGTAGATGAGGGCAGTTGTTTATAAGTTTCCAAAATAACAGAACCATGATATATTTGAGTGCAAGGGCCAGTATATGTATTCTGAAACACTTTTTAAAAGCTTTTACAGAATCATGTTACTTTGTTTTTAATTTTTTTAAATTTTGGGGGGCCTTCAAGTTAGTTTTGACTCCTGGCAATTGCTTGGACAAGTCCCTGCAGTTTTCTTGGCAAGATTTCAGAGTGGTTTGCCCTTGCCTCCTTCCTAGGGCTGAGAGAGAGTGACTGGCCCAAGGTCACCCAGCTGGCTTTGTGCCTAAGGCAGGACTAGAACTCAGTGTCTCCCGGCCTGATGCCACTACACCAAACTGGCTCTCTTACTTCATATTACAGGAAGAATATTGTTTCTTACTGCTCCTTGATGTAAAAACAAAAAAGCAAACAAACATTTTAAAAGCTCTCTGCAATAGGGCTTTGGTGTACAATTTGGGAATAGATACTGTATGTTGTTTAATACTGCTGAATGTATAAAGGGACCTTAGCATAGGCTGACCATACGTCCCATTTTGAATGGGACAGTCCCATTTTTTAAGCATTTTTCAACCATCGTTTTCATAAAAATCTCAATTTTGTCCTGTTTTTCAAACCCGGCGGGAATGGCATGGAAGGAGGATTTGAGCCAGAGTGCGGACTGGGGGGTAGGGTTTGCAGGCGGGAGCCAATCGCGTGGACCAGGGGTGGGGTTTGCAGGCGGGAGCCAATCACGTGGACCAGGGGTGGGGTTTGCAGGCGGGAGCCAATCGCGTGGACCAGGGGTGGGGTTTGCAGGCGGGAGCCAATCGCGTGGACCAGGGGTGGGGTTTGCAGGCGGGAGCCAATTGCATGGACCGGGGGGCGGGGACCCCTGTATTTTTCATGAATACGGAATATTACATAAGTCCCTGTCCCATTTTGCTATCCTGAAATATGGTCAGCCTACCTTAGCAGGCAATGGGGTGGGGTGGGGGAATATAATAGTATCTCTTTCTGAAATAGAAAATATTTTCACCTGTGACACATTTTGCACCAGGTCAGCCATTGTCACAGGGAGCGCGCGGAGATGGAGCGGCCTGCCTCTCTCCTAGGCACCAGTGATCCAAGTACTATGCAGTAAATAGACTCCAAACAGAAGTTATATCAAATATCCTATTTACTTTATATACATACGTATTTACAGATCACTTCCACAGGTAACAAATGATACACCATCAACGATACAGCTTTCACGAGGTAAAATGGGAATAAAATGGAATACAGAATATCTCTGCATTTATAGTCAAACTGACCAATCACATTATAGGTCAATCTCGTTAACTACCACACCCAACTTAACTCTAAGCACCTGTTGAATGAGTCACACATGACACATCATTCCTACAACAATGGCTGCTAATTGGGTGACTGTGCAGAATATTTCACCTTTAACCTAGAAATCAAGCCTCTCTGTATAATTTATATCTAGAAGTAAATTCCTGGGTTTATCAAACCCTAACACCCCTTCAATTTACAATAGATATTACATTCACATATACAGAATAGAAGACATACACATTTGAGATATACACATCCTATGTCTATCTATGCTTAGAGGCTTAGTCATCACATCTGCTACATTACACTCAGATGGACAATATTGCAAATCAATCAAATACAATACAATTCCAATACAATACAATAAACTTCCAATTATTGACTGATCACATATACATACAGACATGGGTCAGCTATACTACACTTGAATCCCATTCTTTGTAATTCCTTATCTAAAGTTAGATTCCAGCAACATGCTGACTGCTTGAGTCCATACAATGGCTTTCATTTCCACATCCATAGCAGCTTTCCATCTACTCTGCTCGGGTTGTGGCAACTTCAATATGTCCCTGTAATTACGAGGTTCATAATCAATAAAACACACTTTTACATCACCTGGTGTATAACGCTGAGGTGGTATGCCCTTGTTAACTCTCTCAGATCTACGCAATACTGTAGCATCCTGCATCATTGGCACACTAGGAGTTAATTCCTCTTCCTTCTTAATCACATCAGTGGCCTCTGTCCGCTCTGAAAACTCAAAACTGCTCTGACTAGGAAGATAAACCTCACTACTCCTGTGTAATCTCTGCCAATTGCTGTGCTCACTAAAACTTGCTGACCTAGAGATAACAACTTTCCTGCCATCAGTAAACCTATATCCTTTGGTCCCTGGCTCATACCCCACAAACGTCAGCTTCTGTGCTTTTGCCTGTCCTTTCCTACATACCTCCTTATGCACGTGAACATAGGCAGTGCACCCAAACACCTTCAAATGAGCTAATGGTGGCTTCTTGCCATATAACATATAATATGGAGTTTGGTTTACAGACACACTCCATAACCTGTTAATTAAATAATTAGCAGTTAATATTGCCTCTCCCCAGTATCCTCTTGATAACCCTGAGTCAGCAATGAGTGAATCCTTCACTGTCTGCAATGCCAAATTCCTACGTTCAGCCACGCCATTCTCAGCTGAACTATGTGGGTTAGTTCTCCTATGCACAATGCCCCTTCTACGGAGCCATTGCTGAAAACTCCCACTCAGAAACTCTGTACCCCGGTCAGTTTGTAAACTACACACCTTTGTGCTATACCTACGTTCTACAAACTGCACCCAGTTTCTAAACTTTTCAAATGTTTGGCTTTTAGCTTTCAATAGGTAACAGAACCCAAATCTAGTGTAATCATCTACAATGACTAAAACATATTTAGCACCCCCTATTGAAGCTGGTAATGGACCAATTAAGTCAGTGTGAACTAATTCAAAACATTTATGTGACTTCCTATCACTGAATTTGCTCACAGGAAACACCTTTGACTTTGCAACCTTACAAGCTGTGCAATCCAGATACACTTGGCACTTTTTCAATTCCATTCCAGAACTTGCTTCTGACATCTTTTCAATCACTTTGAAACTCGGATGTCCAAGCCTCCTGTGCCACAGATGCGCACACGAATCATGTGTTGGCTTATTAATCGTAGCTAAACCATGATGGCTGCTGCTTGTCCTGGCTTGTACAATTTCATAAAGACAGTTTTGCAAAATACCTTTGCCACAAACATTGTTATCTTTCATAACAATACATTCATTATTACCAAACTGTACAGTATAACCCTGTTTATCCAATTGTGACACACTAATTATATTGTACTCCAGTTCAGGTACACACAACATTGATAATTCAATATTTAACCCTGGTACATATACAAATCCTTTACCAGTCACAGATGCAATGCTTCCATTAGCTAGAGTAACATGATCTCTATCAGCTTGCCTAAAACTCTTAAACATCTGTCTGTTATTTCCTATATGCTGACAAGCCCCACTGTCAATTAAAAATGGTCCCTTTAAATTTTGTTCTTCACTTGAACTAATTAAAGACAGCTGTGCAGCGTCTCCAGGCTTGGAAATTTTCAGCTTAGCCTTCGGCTTCTGTTTCTTATCACAATGTTTCAACAAATGCCTTTTCGACCCACAGTTAAAACATTTTCGTACATGCAAAACATTCTCAGAATATTCCTTAACACAAACACTGTTTTGCTTAGCACTAATTACATTAGAACACTGCTGCCTCCTTTGTTCTTCTTCTAAAAGCCTGCTAGATAAGTATCTTATGGTTAAATCCTCCTCAGATAACGACCCGAAGCTCATTGCCAAAGTATCCCACGTTTCATTTAAAGAACTGAGAATTATATACACTTTGTTAGCTTCTGTAAATTGCATATCTCTCTGAGCCAATTCCTGGAACAACCCTGTCATAAAATGCAGGTGATCCCTTATATTATCAGATACCCCTAATCTAGTGTGATAAAGTTTTCGTGTTAGTAAAACCTTACATAACAGTGAGCTTCTTAGATAAACATTCTTTAAAGCTTCCCAACACTTATAGGCTAACTGACAGTCTCTAACATAACACAACTGGCTATCTTCCAGACATAAAATTATGCTTGCCAATGCTCTATCGTCCTTTAGAGCAACTTCTTCATCTTCCAGGTCTGGTTCAGGGCAAAGTACACTCCTCCAAAGCCCTTCATGCCGAAGATACATTTCCATTTTATATGACCATGACGAATAATTACTGTCATTCAGTCTCTCCAGAGGAAATCCTCCCCCGACTGCAGGCAACATCTTCGCTGTGCTCATCTGTCTTCAGCCCCTTCTGGGCAGACACCGATGATTAAAGACACAGACCTTATCAGAACGTCCTCCAGCTGCAAAACAAGCGTAGGAGAAAAAACACACACGCAGACACGGAGCCTGTTAAAGCACCAAATCACTCCAAATAGCCACACGACTCCTGGATAGGCTTCCAAAGCTGCCAGCTCACAGACTGCACACGATCCACCGATCCACAGCCAGTGCAAAGCCTTCCGTCGTCTATGGCGTCTCTGCCGCCTCTGGGCCCGTAACCCTGTCAGATAGGGGCGCGCGGAGATGGAGCGGCCTGCCTCTCTCCTAGGCACCAGTGATCCAAGTACTATGCAGTAAATAGACTCCAAACAGAAGTTATATCAAATATCCTATTTACTTTGTATACATACGTATTTACAGATCACTTCCACAGGTAACAAATGATACACCATCAACGATACAGCTTTCACGAGGTAAAATGGGAATAAAATGGAATACAGAATATCTCTGCATTTATAGTCAAACTGACCAATCACATTATAGGTCAATCTCGTTAACTACCACACCCAACTTAACTCTAAGCACCTGTTGAATGAGTCACACATGACACATCATTCCTACAACAATGGCTGCTGATTGGGTGACTGTGCAGAATATTTCACCTTTTACCTAGAAATCAAGCCTCTCTGTATAATTTATATCTAGAAGTAAATTCCTGGGTTTATCAAACCCTAACAGCCATCCTCCAAATGCACACCTTTCATGCATATTGAATCACAACTCCCAACAATCCCAGCAATTCTCTGCCTGTGGGTGATGAGAATTTCAGAGCAGATGTGCATTTTCTGCAGTGGGCCACTCAACACTTCTGAGTGCAGGAATGGATTATGTTGTCTTCCTCCCACTGAACTGAAACTCTCATCACCCACAGGAAGAGAATTGCTGGGATTGTTGGGAGTTGCGATTCAACAAATGTATCCCGGGCCTGCGTTTCCCAGCTTCAGTTCAAAACTGCTCTTTTCTGACCTGAGCTGTCTTTAGTCCTTCTGTCAGCCCAACAAGGTAGACCAGACTAAGAAACCAATGCCATGTAGGTCAGGACCACTTTTATTGGAACAGCTAAAGTAACAGAATCTTTCAAGTCTGAATGTGTTTCTCCCTCCCTCCCTTTATCTTTGTGTGAACTAGGGAGGGGCTTCTCTGAGATGTTTTCTCAAGTTACTTTCTTAGCCTGGGCTCAAGCCTCTCTTATCTGACCATTGCCTTGGTTGCGGCTTTTCCTCCTATCTTTTGAGGCCATTCCTTATTCCCTCTACACCTTCAGAGCAGATGGTCTCCAGCAACCTTAGAAGCTCCTGCTCCATTCAACCCTTATATGTCCCACTGGGCACCTTTTGATTTCTCTCTAGGCTGGGCAAAGCATGATCCTCTTGCTTTCCTACCATCTGCCCACAATACTGCAAAGCTTCCCTTTCTTTTCCTACAATTTAAAAACATCTTTAAGATGCAATATAGGGATATTGCTACTTTGTTTCTATGAATCAATTCTTCCTTGTTGCAAAGTTTCCATGGACCTTCAGAGCAAGGTAGGAACCAAAGAACAGCCTGTTGTCCTGTTGCTTTGATTATTGTAGCATCAGAGCAACAATAAGGGGAAAAAAGAAAAAGGAAAGGGTCTGCTTCAGTGTCAAAGGAGATAATATGGGAAGGTGGTATGTAGGCATCCATATGTGCAAACATCTGGAAAAACAAAGGAAAGGCCCAGGGACTAGTGAAAAAGGAACAACCCCTAAAAGGAAAAAGTAGGCACTGATAGACCAGTGCCCACAGCAAGAGAAGCTTATCTTCCCTACACAAATGGGAAGAGCAAGAAGCAGGGGAAGACCAGCCAGATCTTGTGGTGGCCATAGTCCAAACTGAGTACCAGCCTGACCTTGTTGCCAACCCACTGCAATCCAGACTGGAATTTCAGAAGTTGGCTTATAAAACCAGTGTGAGCACAGCATGGGAGACAAACTGTTCAGGCTGCAGTGTGGAACTGCCCTTAGATCAATATATGGTGAGTACCTGGAAGAAACTGCTGGTGTAGGCTATTTTAAAGGCCAGAAATAAATGAAAGCTACATAATGTTTACTTTGGTCAGTGACTGATAAAACAAACTATATATAAACAAGGTACAGCAGAAACCATCCAGACAGATGTCACAGATTTGAACGTAAGAAAATAGGTAATACAGTGCTATTAATGAATGGGGGAAAAAAACAAGTGAATGCTCAAAGAAAAGTTTACAATGTGAGTATAAATGTACTACAGATCCTAATAGTCCTAGACATTGAAATACTTACTAGAATAAGATATTAGAGTGATGGGAGTTGATATTTAATTCCTACATAATGGAAGATAAGTAGACCAGGTATGGGAAGTCAATCATGTGAAGAAATAGATTTGTGCACATTCACAGCAGCTACACAGAACTCTGCTGCATTAAGAGTGATAAAACTTTTCTTATCTGCTAAGAGGAAATTAATGTGAAGTTCTTCAGAATAGCTTGGCACTTGTAGCAAAAGAGGGAAGATGAGTCTTCTTTGGATATCCTTGTAAAAGGAGCAGTGCAACAGCACATGAATATTAGATTCAACTGAGCCATCACCACAAAGACAGGTTCAACTAACCATGGGGATTTTGTTAAATCTCTCATATAAAAGTGTTGAGGGTAGTCTATTATATCTGGCTCTGAAGAAGAATCTTTGTTGGACTGGAGAGATGACTGAGTTAATGTAGTTGGTGGTTTCTACCTGGCATGGTTGAACTGAATTTGGGCAGAGTTTGAGATGAGTCCCCTTTTGTTCTGAGATTCAGTGTCTAAAACCCTTTCTCTGATAACTCTTCTAGCCTGAATAAATTCAATGGAGAATCAATTGAATTTCATTGGCCACATGACTGAAATTTTGCACGTATTGTTTGAATCCAGGAAAAAAAAGGTAAAGGTTCCCCCCGCACATTTGTGCAGTCGTGCAGGCCCCAACTCTAGGGGCCGGGGCTCATCTCCGTTTGTTAGCCAAAGAGCTAGCATTGTCCGAAGACGCTTCCGCGGTCATGTGGCTGGCATGATGCACACGGAATGCTGTTACCTACCCACCGAAGTTGTACCTATTCATCTACAGTACTTGCATTTGCATGCTTTTGAATTGATAGATTGGCAAGAGCTGGGGTTAGTGCGGGAACTCACTTTGTCATGCGGGACTAGGGATTCTAACCTCCAAACTTGCAATCTTCCAATCGACAAGCCTGGCATCTTACCCGCTGAGACACCATGCCCCCATTTTGAATCCAGGAAGGAATTTATTAAACAGAAGATATGGAATAATATGGATAATATTTCCAAGATGGCAACCGTGAGCAGATGCTGTCCACTGCTCTAAGGGGGTGAGCTCTAATCTTTTTAGAGACTTCTGAAAAATCTCTTTTAGACTCTTGCTTCCATCCCTACCCCCAACCTTGGCTGCTGTTGAGGTTTTTTGGGGTGCATAATTCCCATACCTTATGAGCTGGTGTGGAGGTGGATGGAGCCCCCTGGATGGAGTGGCAGAAGGCGGCGGGCCATGGTGGGGCTTGAGGCTTGAGGCTGGAATGGCTTGGCCAGCACTGGAGTCCTTCTCTACTGGAACTGTTGTGGTGGGAGCTGTTGCTGGAGCTGCTGCCGGAAACCCCCGGACGAATTGGTGGGTGTTAATATATCTCGGCGGTTGCGGGGCATGGCAGATGCTACTAGACACCGGCGGCGTAGCAAATCTGGAGCCGCCACTGGAGCTGTTGCCAGAATTGTTCCCGGAGCCTTTGCTGGAGCCCCCCGGACAGTGGGGGTTATTAAATTAACTCAACAGTGGCGGGTCGCGATGGGTACTGGTGGATACTGGCAGCACAGTAAGAACAAGTGGCGAGACGATTCCCAGCACAGGGAGTCAATCCCGGTGGTGCGGCAGATTTGTGTGGGCCGACTGGCAACGGAGGGAGGCTCGCGGTTGCAGAGCAGTCATGGAGCAGTTTCAGAGTGGTAATTGAGGGAGCCTTGTGGTTGCAGAGCAGCCTCGATGATGACACGGTGGGCCTGTGCAATAGATTGCCTTTTGCGCTGCACCCCAGGGTGACGGTTAGATGACCCAGCTTTGGCGTCTTGATGGGCCTAGACAGCCCGGAGACTTGTGGCATGACAGTGTGGCCTGGACTGGCCCTGGACAAGGGACCGGTTTGGTGCCTGACGGACTTCAGAAAAAACTGGACTGTGGGCGGAGTAGAACTTAAGATCTAAGACTAGCTATCCCTTCCCAACCGTTCTAGATATCAAGCTTATTAGGGTCCCTCCAAGGTGAATGGGGTACTCCTTCTCAGGTGTGAGAGGCATGGGAGGGAGTATGTGTTACGCATTGCGAGTTAGGGTTGAATGTATGAGAACACTCACCCCCTAAGTGAGAAGCAGGGGGTGAGGAGTAGTGGATGGAGTGTCCCTCCCCTTGGCCAGTGAGAGTGACTGAGGAGGGGCACAGTGATTGAGTGTGTGGGCAGTGGTTCGGCCCTGACAGTGCTGAGAGTGCGAGCTGGTGCGCTCGAAGGACCCACCATTGCCTTGTAACTGATTGAGAGTATATGTGATTGTATGAATGAATGGAGGGATCCCTATTTTTAACCAGGGATCTTTTGAGTCCACGATTGGGGGCTAATGGACATGGAGACTCTGGGGGTTGTAGGGAGAAGCAGGTGATCGAGGTGGTGATGGGTCACGGATGTTATGGCGAGAGCCGGAGGGCAGGCCATCAGTGAGGAATACACCCCCAGTGTTTATTACCAGTGGCATGTTCCGGCCCTCCATGCTCAGACCCAGGCCCTGGTCAGCAGACTATTGGGGGCCCTGACCTCCGGCTGCTGCTATGTAACACCAGATCAGTTAACAACAAGGCCCCCATCATTCATGATTTGATCACAGAGGAGGGGGCGAACCTGGTGTGTATTACCGAAACCTGGCTGGGCCTGGAGGGAGGAGTGGCTTTGTCAGAGATGTGCCCAGCTGGGTTTCGAGTATGGCACCAGCCGAGATCTCAGGGCTGGGGAGGAGGGGAGGATGTTGTCATCCGAGAATCTCTAGTGGCCTTCAGGAACCCTGCTCCACAAGTGGCTGGATGTGAGAACTTGTTGTTCAAGTTGAGTTCCTGAGAACAGTTGGGGGTGCTGCTACTGTACCAGCCTCCCTGCTGCATAGCTACCTCCCTGCCTGAGCTGCTGGAGGCCATCTCGGGGTTGGCAGTGGAGTTTCCTAGGCTTATGGTTCTGGGGGACTTCAATCTGCCATCCCTGGGGTGTGCCTCAAAGGTGGCTTGGAAGTTCATGACCACCATGGTAGCCATGGGCCTGTTTCAGATTATTTGGGACCTGACTCGAGACAGTGGCCTCACACCAGACTTAGTTTTCTTGTCGGAGCAGTGGCAATGTGATCTGAGGGGAGAACTACATCATTCCCCTCTGTCATGGTCAGATGACGCCCTGGTAACCTTGAGGTTCTCTTATGTCACCCCCCTTCACAGGGAGGCAGGACCCATTCTATTGGTCTGTCCCTGGCGACTGATGGACCCGGTTGGGTTCCAGAGGGAGCTGGGGGTTATACCTGAGGATCTGCTGCACGGTCCAGCAGAAGCTCTGGCTACTACCTGGAATAGGGTGGTGGCCAAGGCCTTGGACAGGATCGCGCCTATGCGGCCTCTCTCATCCTCTCGAACCCGACACTCCCCGTGGTTTACGGAGGAGCTGAGGGTCCTGAAGAGGATTAAGAGATGTCTAGAGCACCACTGGAGAAAGACAAAGACTGAATCTGACCTAACACAAGCTAGAGCCACTATTAAGGCCTACCTTGTGGCGGTAAGAGCGGCGAAACATCAGTATTTCTCCTCTCTTATTGCATCTGCAGAATGCCACCTGGTGGCCCTGTTTAAAATCACCCGGTCCCTACTGGGGAAAGGGGATACTGAGATCCATCTGCAGGGCCGTGCTGAGGAGTTTTCAGGGCATCTGCATGATAAAATCGCTCGGATTCATTCCAAGTTGGACTCTGAGCGTGAAACAGGGTCTGAGGAGATAACCAGGGAGCGTACTTGCCCTGTTATCTGGAAACGGTTTGATCCTGTTGGGCCCGAGGAAGTGGACAGGATCCTCCGGACTGTAAACGCCACCACTTGCCAATCAGATCCATGTCTCTCCTGGCTGGTGAAAGCAGCTTGGGGGGTGACATGTGGCTGAGTCCAGGTGAAGGTAAATTCATCCTTGAGGGAGGGGGTATTTCCAGCGGCCTTTAAGGAGGTGCTGGTATGCCCCCTCCTCAAGAAACCATCCCTGGACCCGACAGAACTGGATGATTTTTGTCCAGTCTCCCACCTCACCTTTTTGGGGAAGGTGGTTGAGAAAGTGGTGGTGTTGCAGCTCCAAAGGACTCTGGATGAAATGGATTATCTAGACCCCTTTCAGTCAGGTTTCAGGCCCAGTTATGGGACAGAAACAGCATTGATCACACTTATGGATGATCTCTGGCGGGGGCGGGATGGGGTCAGTGCATCCACCCTGGCCCTTCTTGACCTCTCAGCAGCTTTTGATACCATTGACCATGGTATCCTTTTGGGCCGACTCAGGGGGTTGGGGGTGGGTGGCAAGGTTCTACACTGGTTCGCCTCCTTCCTCCAGGGCCGGTCCCAATCGGTGTTGATTGGGAGTGAGAGATCTGGGCCACGGCCCCTTCTTTGTGGGGTGCTGCTGGGCTCAGTACTCTCTCCATTCCTTTTTAACATCTACATGAAACCTCTGGGCAAGATCATCCGTCACCACGGGATGAGGTATCATCAGTATGCTGATGACACTCAATTGTAGATCTCCATCCTGGGTGAAGTAAGTGATGCCATGACCACCCTTTCCAGGTGCCTGGGGGCTGTGGGGTCCTGGATGGGGAACAACAGGCTGCAACTGAACCCTGAGTGGCTGTGGATTAATGGCTCCTCGGGATCTGGGAAATTGTCATCTTTAGTTCTGGTTGGGGTTGCACTGCTCCAGACAGACCCGGTTTTTAACTTGGGGGTCCTCTTGGACTCACGACTCCTGCTCAAAGAGCAGGTGGCAGTCATGGCCAGGAGGGCCTTTGCTCAACTTTGTGTTGTGCGCCAGTTACGCCCTTTCCTAGACCAAGAGGCCCTTTGAACGGTCACTCATGCCCTGGGTATCTCACATATAGACTACTGTAATGCGTTCTACATGGGGATACCCTTGAAGAGTATCCGGAAGCTTCACCTGATCCAGAATGCGGCCTCATGGACGATCTTGGAACTCCCTTATCGGACACATGTAACACCTTTGTTACGCGAGCTGCACTGGGTTCCAGTTTCTTCCAGGTCCAATTCAAGGTGTTGGTTATCACCTTTAAAGCCCTACATGACATGGGGCCAGGTTACCTGAGGGACCATCTCATCCCTATTACATCGTCCCGTCCCACCTGGTCATGCAAAGAGGGCATGCTACGGACCCTGTCTGTAAAAGAATTCCATCTGACAGGGTCTTGGAAGCGGGCCTTCTCTTCAGTAGCAGCCACCCTCTGGAACATTCTTCCCCCAGAGGTGAGACAGGCCCCCTCGCTCCTGGACTTTCGTAAAAAGCTGAAAACCTGGCTCTGCCAGTTGGCCTGGAACGGTAGGGGGAACAGTAATTCCTGGGGATGGCTAGTGCCCTAGAATGACCTGGAATAACCCCTAAGCTCGCACACTAAGATCTTTAGCCATCTAGATTTTATTTCATCCATATTTTTATTGTTATTGTTATTTATATTTATATTTTGATATTGTATTTGTAATGGGTATTGAATTTTAATAATGATCTTATTGTCCCCCCCTTGGGAGGAGATGGGTGGTGATAAAATCCAATAAATAAATAAATAAATCAGCCAACTGGAAAATAATGGCATTTAAGCCACTTATTAAAGATTAATGTCCATGCTCAACCCTTGATCCCTCATCTGGCCATGTTCTAGCCTCAAAATTGCATTAGATATGTGCTTTGGGGCTTGGAGCACTGCTCTTATAAACTTGATTTCAGAAATAAATGAAGGATTATTCCATTGAGTAATTATTAACATATATTACTGGGAATACAATCCAATTCCAACTATTTTTCTAATTTCTGGAGTTATTATAAGATACTAACAGTGAATCACTAAGGACAAAGAATTAGAAATATTCCTATAGGAGCTAACCATTGTTTTGTGTTTCTAATAAAATCCTACTAAAAAAAGGTATTGTTTCCCCCAAGAAATCTGTTGTTTCCCAAACATCAGGTAAAAACAAGAGAAATAAAGAAAATGACCCAAGATCTAAAAAGAGACAAAATCCCCAAAGGGAATAGAAAAGGTATAAAGGAGAACCAGCTTTAATGTCCAGATGAGGCTAGATTTATCTTATCCTTGCATGGGTAAAATGCATGGGTAAAACATGCATTTTCCTGATGGCCTTTGACTTTTCTTGCTAAGGACTTTCTCTTACTTCCACAATTCTAGGTCAAATATCAGTGGGAGCAAACTTCTATAGCACCATCACTTGGATGCTGAGAGTTGCTCTTTATTGAGTCATCAGCTAACCGTGGTTTTTCTTGTGATATAGTTGCATTCTTTCTGCAGGTCTCCAATTGCCTTTGTTCCTTTGACTGGCAGCAGCTACATTTTGCCAGCTCCCCCCAGTGCTGAGTACTATGTACCAGAAAACACGGACCAGTTGGTCTTACACAACTCTTGGCAGTGTGCTTTAACTGTAGAGAAAATGTGTTGGTCTCACACAAAAAAGCAAATAGGAGGGGAAACAGAATGGTGTATTTGAAAGAGGTGCAGATAGAATGAACAGGAAACCCGCACACTGCATTAGTCATGGTCTTAACATAGCTTTCTAGTTTCTTTAGTTAGAGAAATACTATTCCTTCCTTTCTCTCTTTATGAATTGAAACTAACGTTAAAAAATATTTTTTTCCTTTATGAATTGAAACTGACCTTTTAAAAAAAATCTCATTTTGGGACAAAAGAGGGTCATTTGCCTAAAAAATAACATCAGAAGATGGCAGCAGAGATTCCTATGTAATTTTTGTCTAACAGAAACAATACTTCATGTAAAAAAGCATAGGCTAATAGTCCTTTGAAGAACATATTGATTTCATTCCCAAAAGATAAATTCAGGGAATGGAAAAATAAATTTGTTCCTTTTTTATTTTGATCTGGAAACATTGTAATATGTTAACGCCAGGTCTGTTAACAACAAGGCCCCCCTCATATGTGACCTGATCACGGAGGAGGGGACAGACCTGGCGTGTATTACTGAGACCTGGCTCAGCGCAGAGGGGGGAGTGGCACTCTCGGAGATGTGCCCAGCTGGGTTTCAGGTGTGGCATCAGCCAAGACTCCGGGGCAGGGGAGGAGGGGTGGCGGTTGTCATCCGGGAATCTCTGGTGGCCTTCAGGGGCGCTGCTCCACAAGTGGCCGGGTGTGAGACCCTGTTTTTCAAGTTGGGTTCTCGAGAGCAGTTGGGAGTGTTGTTGCTGTACCAGCCTCCCTGCTGCGTAGCAACCTCCCTGCCCAAGCTGCTGGAGGCTGTCTTGGGTTTGGCAGTGGAGTTCCCTAGGCTTATAGTTCTGGGGGACTTCAATCTGCCTTCCCTGGGACGTGCCTCAGAGACGGCTCAGGAGTTCATGGCTACCATGGCAGCCATGGGCCTCTCTCAGATTATTCGAGACCCGACTCAAGACAGTGGCCTCACTAAGGACTTAGTGTTCTTGTCGGAGCAGTGGCAAGGTGATCTGAAGGGAGAGTTAGATCTTTCCCCACTGTCATGGTCAGACCATGCCCTGGTGGCCTTGAGATTCTCATATGCCACCCCACTCCGCAGGGAGGCAGGACCCGTTCGATTGGTCCGCCCCCGGCGACTAATGGACCCAATGAGGTTCCAGAAGGAGCTGGGGGGTATACCCGAGGATCTACTGGACGGTCCAGCGGAGGTCCTGGCCACAGCCTGGAATAGGGAGGTGGCCGGGGCCTTGGACAGGATCACGCCTGTGCGGCCTCTCTTGCCACATCTGACCCGATACTCCCCGTGGTTCACGGCACCTCTGCTGCACCAGCTGCACTGGGTGCCAGTGTGCTTCCGGGTGCAATTCAAGGTGTTGGTTATGACCTTTAAAGCCCTACATGGCATGGGACCAGGCTACTTGAGGGACCGTCTCATCCCCATAACTTCAAACCGTCCCACTCGTTCATGTAGAGAGGGCATGCTTCGTACTCCGTCGTCAAGGGAGTTTCATTTGGTGGGGTCCAGAAGGCGGGCCTTTTCCGTGGTGGCACCTACTCTCTGGAACATTCTGCCCCCGGAGGTGAGGCAGGCCCCATCGCTCCTGTCCTTCCGGAAGAATTTAAAGACCTGGTGTTGCCGCCTCGCATGGGATGGGAATGGGAACAGTTCCTCCTGGGGATGGCTGGTGCCATAGAGCCCTTTTAAAATAACATCTATCGCCTACTGGATTTTATATTTAATTTATTAGTATTGTAACAGTTAGAATTGTATTTTATATTGTAGTTATATTTATAAATTTTAATTGTTGTATTGTAAACCGCCCAGAGTCCTCTTGGGGGAGATGGTGCGGTGATAAATGTTGAAGGATAAATAAATAAATAAAAAATATTCTGTGGAGGATGTACAGTACTTTTAATTTTCAGATGGTTTAAAAAAAAACAAACAAGAAAACTACCAAATTACTGAAGGAAAATTTTGGGGGTACTTATGCTAGGTGCCATCAAGTTGCGAAAAGAACTATAAGGTATTTGCCTTCCCTTCCCATTACACCTTTTTGTATATTTCTGAGAATACCATGATGAGGCCAAGGGTCAGCAGGCTTTTGCCACAGCATCACCTAGCAACCACAGTTGAAGCCCATGTCCCTTCTTCCCTTCCTTTTTAATTATGTCCTAGCAATATGCTCCTAGTTTTCATACTAAAAATAAAGTTTCCACCTGAGAGTTATAATGATTTCTGTTTTTTATTTTTGCTTTAGTGCTGTGATCCTATACAACTTACAGGTGATTGTACTGTATACCAGCACAGATGAGTTCTGCATTTTCTTCCAGCATGGCCCAGAACAAGAGGGAAAACCACTGAAATAACATAAATCACAGTTTATTTGTTCATTGGGATTTTCATTCTCTCTCCCTCTCCACCCCAGAAGCATTTCTGATACTTATTTTTGAGGCAGCATATAAACACACTTGTCAAATGAATAGTGTGAGGTTAGCAGAGGCACTGAGCGCTGGGGCAAGAAAGTTTCATAGCCAAATATTGTTTCCTTTAGCTAATATTGCTTTCTACTGCATTTCACCTTTGGGAGAAACCTATAGCCCAGAAAATTTGTAATCATGCAGGTATAGGTCAGAACGCACACAGTATTATGTGAAGTACTGAGCCCTGACTCCTTGGTCCTGCAGCCTCCAATCTATAAGGCATGCTATATTTCCTCTTTATGCCTGTAAGAGAAGATGCTACTTCTACTGAACTCTGCCTTAATCCTTGTAGGCAACTGGCAGCCCACATCTTTCCAAATATGAGCTTATTTGGTTGCTTTGGAAAATTAAACTTTAGCTGACATTGAAAGATGTTGGGTATCTACTGAGCATAAAGAGGGAACAGGTGATGCTTGTATTGTTGCCCCAGTCCAATAAATTGATTGGAACAGGAATGGGTCTTTCAGTTCCTCATGGACAGATTTTCCTTCCAACTATTTTTATCACAGTGGGGTTTGCTGCAGGAAGCTCAGCAGTAGATCTTCCTGTCAAGAAGACAGTGGGGCATAATAATCTGGTATTCTGCAACACTGGCAATTAAGCAAAAGGGCATATCCTCATCCTAAATAGGTAGGTGGGATTGCAATACATGTTTGCTTAGCTTACGGTTCAGAAGAGCATCAACCACTTAAAGAAATATTCAGCCTGTGAACAAGGAATTTTGGCTTCTTTTATTTTCTACTGTGCTTTCATTGCAACAGATAGGGAAAGGCTGATGCTCACAGATAGAACACATGCCTTGCATACAGAATGTCCCGGTAAGGCAGTTCCAGAAGAAGCATTGCAAAACTGTCTTTTCAGAAGTTGCTTTGGAGCAACAGTTGAATCAACTGTTAATAGTTTGCTGGTGAAAATCTCCAGAAGCTCCAAGGTCTCATGGGACCTGGGGTATGGCACTGATCCCAGTCTGGTGCAGTCTTTGGATGTGGAACAGCCTAAATAGGAGTTTCTTATGATCCTATGCAATTTGTTTAGCCAAGCTGTTGGCTGCCTGTTGACCTGTTTACTGAATCGACCACGACTACCTAAGACCAGGAATAGGTAAGCATTCTGGATGACCCAAGGTGAGTTTGGGAAAACATGTGATATTCTTACAAAATGCCAACCACAGGAGAGTTGCCAGTTTACAAAATGATTGCCATGGTGGACATGGACTGTCAGAAAACATTTTCAGAAAGGAAATAGGTGAGGTTGCTTCCTAATACTGCCCCCCCCCAGCTCCTCTCTACTATCTAGTTTACTTCTATTTATTTTTCTTGGCAGGTGGAGACATTTCCTAACAAAGCTATGCACTATTTTTATTTTGTAAGATGCCTATTTCACTTTGAGAAATAAAAATAATACTGGAGGAGGGGGTATTATGGCCAGCCAGCTGCATAGATATATGGTGCCTACAAGCATCAGATTGGTGCTGCTTTAGAACAGTGATGGAAATCCCATTCCTTGGGCTGCATGTAGCCCTCAGCCATCTTTTTTTTTTTTTTTTGGTGATCATCAGAGCTACCTCTGCCTGTAGTTGCTGAAAATTGATGGCATAGTTTCTTGCCATGTTGAAATGGGAAACTGTCAATAGTAATGTAATATCTAAAAGAGGTGTAATGCAGTTTATGAAATGAACAAGAAAAAAACTTGCAAGCTACCAATCAAACCAAGCAGGGATTCCATATATCCATTAGAGTACACGTGAAATTCTAATGTGATTTTTTTCCCATGTCTGAATTTTGAAAACATCAAGTTCCTCTCCCATCTGAAAACTCTTTTGTTTTGTTTTGTTTCAAAACACAAGCCAAAGCAAATTCTACTGCACCCGTAGTCATTTTTTGTTGATGTTACTGAAAAAAGTTGTGTCAGAAATGCTTGCTGGAAAAGTATTCTTAATAGGTAGGAACAAAAGTTATTATTCTGGGACCACAACTTTCTGGAGAACTGTAATTTTTCCATTTTGCCTGTGAACTAGATTGATCTAATGGTTATCTAGCAGTTAATCTTCCAAATTGAAAGCAGTTTGTGCAGTTCTAGATGTGGTGGGCCAGATCAGACAGACCTGTTTGGGAACCAGAACATGTCTGGTGTACTGTAAAGCACTTCCTGTTGTTGTTTATTCGTTCAGTTGCTTCCAACTCTTGTTGACTTCATGGACCAGCCCACGCCAGAGCTTCCTGTCGGCCCTCACCATCCCCAGCTCCCCCACGGTTGAGTCCGTCACCTCCAGAAGCACTTCCTGAACAACCATTAATCCATTTCTGGAATGTCTGGATCATCAGTATGATTTAAAAATGAATCAGAAGATTCTAAAGTTCTCCAAAGTATTCCATTTCTGGAATAGTATGTTTTGCATGTTTTACATATCCCTAATCCTGAACTGAGAGCCACTTTGGTGTGGTGGTTAAGGCATCAGGCTAGAAACTGGGAGACCGTGAGTTCTAGTCCCGCCTTAGACACAAAGCCAGCTGGGTGACCTTGGGTAGTCACTTTCTCTCAGCCCTAGGAAGAAGGCAAAAAAAAAAAACTGCATGGATTTGTCCAGGCAGTCTCTGAGAATCAGACACAATTGAAGGGGGGGGGGAATCCTGAACTGCCTTCTACCAGATTTGCAGAGACCATACAATCTGATTTGGAGTGGGCAAACCACTACAAATGGTACAGACTGGGTTCCTCACAAAGCGGTCCAATCCAAAATGATGTCAGATTTGAAGTAAGAAGAATGGAGTTCTGTTCTCCCGTAATATACCATGAGAAAAACACAAATGGTGATGATTCTTTTTACAGAATAGGATGATATTTACAGAAGAACAAGAGCAAAAGGGTTAGTCTGCCAAATTTAGTTGAAACTGTTGCAGTTTTTAAACTGATGCTAATGTAAATGTGATTTTTTAAAAAATGCCTGTTATGTTTACTGGCTTCATACAGAATGTGATGAAATTTGCAGCAATAATAGCCCCTACAATGGAGAATGCCAATGCTAGATTTGAGACAGATACAATTAAGGGAGTTATGCAAAAGGAAGGGATGCTCAGTTCTGTCTACCATGCAAGTTAATGCAAATGAATGCAAATTTATTTAGGTCAATGAAATATGATCTTGTTTACCCAATTCTACCTCATGTTCCAATACATTTGTTTTGTTCTCACTTGCAATCTGTGTGTTATAGTTCTCCTTCATAATTCTTTATGTTTTCTTTTAAAAAGCTATTACATTATACAGGATAAAATGTTTAATATATAGCTGGAATATATTAATATTATCAGACATCAAAAATTCTGTTAAGGCATTTGATACTGAATCTGCATAGGTCTGATTTGCTAAAAAGGAAGCCAACTCTTTAAGTGCATTTGGGCGTAAGATATTGATGAGAGAGGTACCATGAATTTTAGACTTATCTATCATTTAGAATGATTGCAAAGGTACCTCTGATTGGATTTTTGGTCTTCAGTAGCACAGGGAAGAAAAGTGCCATTCTGATGTTGAATGTATCTCCCATTTATACGGTTCTATCAATATACTGTGCAGTTTCATTTAGTTTTTAATTCTCAGTGTCAGCTCTGATAAAGATGCACTTGCTATTATTGGAAGAGAATTTCCTACCCCCTTTTGTTTTTAAGCCCATTTTAAGCTGCTACTAGCAGGGAAGATAGATCTAAACCCTGAGAATTTATTAGATGTGCTTCCTCAACACAGTTTACATGCATTTTGCTCATTTTTCAATGATCATTCACCAGGGGTCTGCTCTGAAAACTCTACAGTAGCTCCAAAGCTCCACCCAGTTGGTATTAAAAGCAGCATAGAATGTAGCTTTACTATGTAAGGAGTGATCCCATTATGTAATGTCTTGTTCCAACTAAGACTCGACACAGGAAGCGATGAGTAAACAATCCTTTTATTTATCAGCAAAATATACAATAAATTCACGCCGGTTGATAGCTCACTCTCATGCAGTCGTGGCAATGTGCAGCGACGGGCATGGCGCAGAAAGGCGGTCCACGTGGCAGCAAGGTGAGGTCCAGAGTGAGGCTGGCACGGCCACCAGGCAGGGCTTGGAATTGGAGTCTGATACAGTAACAAGGCAGGGCACAGGAGAGCAGTCCTGCATGGCAGCAAGGCAAGGCTTGGAAGCGGGGTCCGGCGTGGCAACAAGATGAGGCGTGGAGAGGCAGTCCTACATGGCAGCAAGGCAAGGCTTAGATGCAGAATCCGGTGCAGCAACAGGGCAAGACACGGGAGGGAGGTCCGGCGTGGCAGCAAGGCAAGGCTCAGAGGTGGGGTCTGGCACGGTCACCAGGCAAGGCACGGGAGCGAAGTCCGATGTGGTGGCAGGGCGAAGCTCGTAAGTCAGTCAGACTCGGGATTTCAGCTCCCCTTGGCGGGGACAGGCATTGGCGTACTTCTGCATGAATGGTTGTCTCTGGCAACCTGTTCTGGCTTCTGGCGCCTTTAACCTTTTGATTTTCCCACCGTCCTCGCATATAGGCCAATCGTGCCTCTCAATGCTCAGCCTGTCTCTCCGCCCTCCTTTCTCACACACTGATAGGTGGTGGTGAATCCGCCCCCTCGCTTTCTCCAATCAGCAGCTTTGAATCTTGCCGCCCGAAGTTCTGTGTTGTCTCTTCCTCTTGTTCAATTTTCGCGACTTCCCCACTCTTTCCCGCCTTTTCAATGGTCGGCTCCCCCTCCTCCCCCTCGGACTCAGCCTCCATCCTGACATGTAAGGAGTGATTCCTTACATCTCATTATAACAGTATTATACTATTATAATAGCATAATGGAGAGAGCCAGTGTAGTGCAGCAGTTAAGGTGTTGGGCTAGGACCAGGGAATTTGAGGTTCAAATCCAATGAGATATTCAATGGTGACTGTATGCCAGTTATTTTCTTTCAGCCCAATTTACTTCATAATGTTGTTGTAGGATAAAATTGAAGGCAAGAGTGCTAGGTACGTTATTTTGAGCTCCTGGAGGAAAAGTACAATATAAATGTGATGAATAAATAAATAAATAAATAAACAAACAAACAAACAAAGGAAAGGCTGGAAAATTCATAGCGATTATGTTATATAGATTGATAAGGTACCATGAAGAAGAAAATGGATCATGGAAAATGTAACATGTATGCACTGCCTCTATTCTTTTGTTATATATCTATAGGTAGCAAATAATTTTACTTAATATTTATTCATTTATTTGTAAAATTTATGAATACATTTATATTAATATAGTGCTAAAATCTGTTTTTTAATTTTCTGAAAGCTTTCTTGACTTGCAAAGAATTGGTGATGGTCTGGAATTTATTATTTGCAAAGAATCCCTCCAGGGATTCCGGAGGTCCAGGATTGGGGGGAAATGGCAGTAGAGACTATGGGGGATTTAGGGTGGGCTATGCTATTCAGGTGCTGACGGGGCGGGGATGTCATGATGGGAGTCAGAGGGCGGGCCATCTTGGGGGAAGACACCCCCAGTGTTTGATACCTGTGGCATGTTCTGGGCCTCTGCGCTCAGACCTAGACCCTGGATAGCAGACTCATGGGGGCCCTGGCCTCTGGCTGTTGCTTCTTAATGCCAGGTTGGTTAACAACAAGGCCCCCCTCATATGTGATCTGATCACTGAGGAGGGGACAGACCTGGCGTGTATTACCAAGACCTGGCTGGGCCCTGAAGGGGGGGTACCCCTTTCGGAGATGTGCCCAGCTGGGTTTATGGTATGGCACCAGCTGAGACCCCAGGGCAGGGGAGGAGGGGTAGCTGTTGTCATCTGGGAATCTCTGTTGGCCTTCAGGGACACTGCTCCACAAGTGGCTGGTTGTGAGACTCTTTTTTTGAAGTTGAGCTCCCGAGAACAGTTGGGATTGTTGCTGTTGTACCAGCCTCCCTGCTGCGTAGCAACCTCCCTGCCTGAGCTACTGGAGGCCGTCTTGGGGATGGTGGTGGATTTCCCCAGACATATGGTTATGGGGGACTTCAATCTGCCATCCCTGGGGCATGCCTCGGAGGTGGCTCGGGAATTCATGGCTACCATGGCAGCCATGGCCTGTCCCAGATTATTTGGGACCCAACTTGGGACAGTGGCCTCACTCCAGACTTGGTTTTCTTGTCAGAGCAGTGGCAATGTGATCTGAAGGGAGAGTTACATCTGTCCCCTCTGTCATGGTCAGATCACGCCCTGGTGGCCTTGAGTTTCTCCTATGCTGCCCCCCTCTGCAGGGAGGCAGGACCTGTTTGATTGTTCCACCCCTGGCGACTGATGGACCCAATGGGGTTCCAAAGGGAACTGTGGGCTATACCCAAGGATCTGCTGCACGGTCCAGCAGAGGCCCTGTCTGCCACCTGGAATAGGGAGGCAACCAGGGCCTTGGACAGGATCGCACCCATGCAACCTCTCTTGCCCCATCAAACCCGATACTCACTGTGGTTTACGGAGGAGCTGAGGGTTCTGAAGAGGATTAAGAGATGTCTAGAGAGCTGCTGGAGGAAAACAAGGACCGAATCCGACCAAATACAAGCTAGAGCTGCTATTAAGGCCTACCTTGTGGCGGTAAGAGCAGCAAAACGTCAATATCTCTCCGCTCTTATTGCATCTGTAGGATGCCACCCAGCAGCCCTGTTTAAGGTCACTCAATCCCTTTTGGGAAAGGTAGGCCCAGTGACCCACCTTCACGCAGAGGAGTTTTCTGGGAATCTGCAGGATAAAATCGCTCGGATTCGTTCCAAGTTGGATTTTGTGCATGAGGCATGGTCTATGGAGATCCCTGGGGAATGTACTTACCCGGTTACCTGGGAACGGTTTGATCCTGCTGGGCCCAAGAAAGTGGACAGGGTCCTCCAGACTATAAATGCCACCACTTGTCAATTAGATCCATGCCCCTCCTGGCTGGTGAAGGCAGCTCAGGAGGTGATGTGTGGTTGGGTCCATGGGATGGTGAAGTCATCCTTCAGAGAGTGGGTGTTTTCGGCAGGCTTTAAGGAGGCACTGGTCACCCCCTCCTCAAGAAACCATCGCTGGACCCTACCGTGCTGGACAACATTCGTCCAGTCTCCCACCTCCCCTTTCTAGGGAAGGTGGTTGAGAAAGTGGTGGTGTTGCAACTCCGGAGGATTCTGGATGAAATGGATTATCTGGACCCCTTCCAGTCAGGTTTCAGGCCTATGGGATGGAAACAGCATTGATCGCAATTATGGATGATATCTGGCGGGAGCGGGATGGGGGCAGTACATCCATCCTTGCTCTTCTTGACCTCTCAGCGGCTTTCAATACCATTGACCATGGTATCCTTTTGGGTTGTCTCGGGGAGTTGGAGGTGGGCAGTGTGGTTTTGCACTGGTTCACCTCCTTCCTCCGGGGCCGGTCCCAATTGGTGTTGATAGGGAGCAAGAGATCCGTCCCATGGCCCCTCCTTTGTGGGGTGCCGCAGAGCTCAGTACTCTCCCCGCTCCTTTTTAACATCTACATGAAACCACTGGGTGAGATCATCCGTCACCATGGGATGAGGTATCATCAATATGCAGAAGATACCCAACTATACATCTCTGTCCTAGGTGATGTAAATAATGCTGTGACCACGCCTGGAGGGTGTGGGGGTCTGGATGGGGAACAACAGGCTCCACCTGAATCCTGGTAAGACGGAGTGGCTGTGGGTTGGGGGCTCCTCTGTATCCGGGAACTTACCATCTTTAGATCTGGATGGGGTTGCACTGCCCCAGACAGACCCGGTGCGGAATCTAGGGGTCCTCCAGTTTCATGACTCCTGCTCGAAGAGCAAGTGGCAGTCGTGGCCAGGAGGTCCTTTGCTCAACTCCATGTTGTGCGCCAGTTATGCCCTTTCCTGGATTGAGAGGCCCTCTGGTCAGTCACTCATGCCCTGGTCAACTCCCGTATAGACTACTGCAATGCACTCTACATGGAGCTACCCTTGAAGAATATCCAGAAGCTACAACTGGTTCAGAATATGGCCACGTGGGCAGTCTTGGGTGCACCATGAATGGCACACATAACACCTTTGCTGCGTGAGCTGCATTGGTGCCAGTTTGCTTCTGGGTCCAATTCAAGGTGTTGGTTATCACCTTTAAAGCCCTACATGGCATGGGTCTAGGTTACCTGAGGGACCGTCTCATCCCCATTACATCGACTCGTCCCACCCGGTCATGCAGAGAGGGCATGTTACAGACCCGTCCATGAGAGAATGTCGATTTGTGGGATCCAGGAAGGAGGCCTTCTCTTCTGTGGCCCCTGCCCTTTGAAACACTCTTCCCCCAGAGGTGAGGAAAGCCCCCTCTCTCCTGACCTTCTGGAAGAAGTTAAGGACCTGGCTCTGCCATCTCGCTTGGGGCAGGAAGGGGGATAGTCAGTCCTGGGGGTGGCTAGTGCCTTAAAGTGGTCCATATTTATTTATGTATCGATGAATCTGAATCAGAACTTTAATTGCCATCCTGGATGTTATTTTATATGTAATATATTTTGTTTTTATTGTATTTTAATGTTTTTAACTTTATTGTAAACTGCCCAGAGTCCCTCTTTTGGGGGAGATGGGCGGTGATGAAATTTGATAAATAAATAAATAAATACATACATACATAGGTAAAGGTAAAGGTCCCCTCCGCACATTTGTGCAGTCGTGTCTGACTCTAGGGGCCGGTGCTCATCTCCGTTTGTTAGCTGAAGAGCCGGCGTTGTCCGAAGACACTTCCATGGTCATGTGGCCGCATGACGCACATGGAATGCTGTTACCTACCCACCGAAGTGGTACCTATTAATCTACTTGCATTTGCATGCTTTCGAATTGCTAGGTTGGCAAGAGCTGGAGCTAGTGCGGGAGCTCACTCCGCACGCAGGGCTAGGGATTCGAACCTCCGAACTTGCGATCTTCCGATAAACAAGCCTGGCGTCTTACCCGCTGAGCCACCATGCCCCTGCTACATACATACTGTACATACATACAAATAAAGAGCAGTGTGGATGAAGGAAGTCATTCCAGGATATAGGGAATAAACAACTAGGAGATAGTCATGCAGACAAGAGACCATTTCATCTCTGTTTATAGTAGATTAGTAATGTTTTTGTCTCTGACTACTAGAAATCACAGTTTTTAGTAAACTGGATATCGATTTATACAAGTGAAAAAAGGTCATCCATAGCCTACTATGGGCTGCACAAATCTGCATAACCACTAGATGGCAGCACAGAAACCTATACTTTGTTGCCCCCACCCCCACCCCCCACCCCTGATTATCTGAATTTTTGCAGGCCAGATTTAGTATATTATTCATGGCCAGGTTTGGTAGGCAAACTAACTACACCTTTTGAGCCACCATTTTGCTATTTCCTGTAGCCTATGAATCATGGAAGTCTAATTTTAAAAAACTAATTCAAAGAAAGCAAAACAAAATATATCTCACAAGCTAAAAGTATGTTCTATCCTGCCCTGTGTCTAGCATAAAATTGAAGTGGGCAAGAAGAATACATCTCTAATCTCTACTTTCAAGACACATCTGTGGGGAAGGCCAAGCTGTATGCAAATATATTAATTAAATACACACACATAGGAACATTTATTTTCATTTGTGCTTACATTTGTGCTTCACCTGCCTTCTTATCCTCACAGATTTTTGCCTTTCTGGCTTTGAATTTCTGAATTTTAGTTCCCAGTTGTCCCACTGGCTCTAAAACAGTGAAAAAGCCACAACCTTATTGATACATGCCTTTGTAAATTCCAAACCTGTCAAAAAAGATGGCACAAAATCTAACATTTGTCTGCCAAATGTAGAGAAGGAAATAGAAGATGGTGGCTGGGGTTCATGACTTCCACCCCCAAACTGTTAAAGTATTAATGTTGTTAAGCTATTTTACAGTATTCATAAAAGCTATTAAACTGTGAATGATCATGTATTACCAGACACAGAGTAGAAGCAACATGGTTAATGGTAACTTAAGCTTTCTCATATCATTTTACTATAAACCTAAACGTCTATTGTAAGAGACTCAAGGGAAGAGTTGTAAGAGTAGAGGTGTTAGCTGAATCTTCTAGTCAAATTCCAGTCATAATTATTTCTGGCTAACCTACTTATCCTCAATATATTACAGCAATATGTGCTGCAACTGGGTAACATTCTTTTATTTTTGTCCCAAACTACTCTGTTAAGTAATTATTATCAAGTCTAGCTTTTTCTCCAAGAAGCATGCCAGACAGAAAAAAAAGTGTGTCTCTCTGTGTGTGTGCACATGTGGCAATGCAGAGATAGATTTGGAAATTTAAGGATGATAGTTACTTAGAGCAGACACAGCTCTGTTAAAGTGAGCTTCTGCAGGACAAAAAAAGAAAGATAAAAGAAAATCTATTTTGGAACAAATATTGTGGCCCTTCGGAAGTGAAACAGTGTTCAGAGTCAGAATTACTAGGATTTGAGAAGAGAGAAAGCTTTTGTATCCATATATCATTTAAGATAGAAGACTCTTGAAAGAGATCAGCCAATATATTGACCTCAAAGAGGAATTTGGGAAGGATGAAGCCTTAGCTTTCCTAAGCTGCCTCACCACTCTAATTGAAAATATTCTAACTTCCACTTACGATAAATCAAATATTAGCCATCACTAGACCAGTATTTTTCAAGTAAAGTTTTTTGGCAACTTTAAAATTTGTGGACCAACTCCCAGAAGGCTGGCTGGGGAATTCTGGGAGTTGAAGTCCACACATCTTAAAGTTGCCAAGTTTGAAAAAAAACTGCACAAGACCAGTGATAGGCAACCTCAAAGGGTATGGCTCGCACAATTTTGATGTCAACCAGGTAGATGAGACTGAAATTTCCCACCTTTTTTCTCCTGGCTTTATTTTCCTTTGCCAGGAAAGGCATAAGGGTGAAACTAGTGGTTTAAACCTTGCTGGGAAAAACTTAACAAAAGCATAAAACACTCTTTTTTCACTTTAACCGCCCATCTCAAATAGGGGGAAAAAATGGCCTAGTTTAATCTGGAGAAGATTTAAAGGGAATCTTAACTCACCCACTGTCACTTAATTCCCAACTTCCCATAATAATAATAATAATAATAATAATAATAATAATAATAATAATAATGATCTGACACATTTGGGGAAAATCTGGCAGCTTCAAATGGAGTGCAGGGGCAGCATTAGTTGCACAGTTTGTCCCTCTTGCCCTAGACCAGTGTTTTTCAAACTTGGCAACTTTAAGATGTGTGGACTTCAACTCCCAGAATTCCAGCATGCTGCTGGGGAATTCTGGGAGTTGAATTCTGGGAGTTGAAGTCCACACATCTAAAAGTTGTCAAGTTTGAAAAAACACTGCCCTAGACCATAAGTGCATGTTTCTTTTATTCCCCTTCTCCCAATGCCCTCAATTTATTTGTGTAATTTAGTAGCCACAAAACCTGTTCTAATAAGAACATAGCAGGGTACTCTGAGCCTCTTAAAGAGAAGCATATTCAGGGGGAAAAACAATGTTCCACTGTCTACCTCAATTGCTTGAGTTTGGGACTTTCTTTAAGCAGAAACTTACATTACTGTACATGCTTAAGGTATTAGCCACCATTTTATGAGGTAGAAAAAAAATTCTTTAAGAGTTGACTCTGATTTTTCCAGGATTTGATTTAGCCTTCATTAAGAAACACATGAGCTGAAGCCTGCAATCCTATTTCGTTGCTTTTGTGCTTCCTGGTTCTTTCTTTCTTTCTCTGATTGTCCACTGGGGCAATACTGTTTCTGGGTTAATCACTGCACTGGTTGCTCTTTCACTTGTGAAACATCTAGCAAAGGGTTGGGTTTGCAGAGTGTTTGCTTTGGATAAATAAATGAAATAAGCTGATGAAAGGCGGATGCTTTAGGCCATTAGTTCTGTTCATATGGATGTTCGCATGATTGAGATTTTTAAAAGAAAAAAAGAAAGAAAATGGTTTCGCTTGAGGGGAAGATTACCATATGCTTGAATTTCTTCATGCGTACTTCACTCTCTCTGATGAATAGCAAGGTCTTCTCCAGAGTAGAAGTAAGATTTGGGCAGTAATATTTGAAAAAAGAAGAAAAATGCCACTGGATAAAATGCTCTGTGACCTATCTGAGCTCAGTTAGGTCAGACAGATTATGCTTAGCCTGACATTTAGAGAAGGGAGATTTACTGATTGTATTATGCATAGACAATAAAGAAATATACAGGATGGCCCAGAATTTCAGAGCACATTTTTTTTCCACCCCAAAGACTGTATCACAGAAATGTCTGCATTTTCTGGAGACTCAACCTGTTTTAACTACTGTAGCTGGGTTGTGTTATCTAAATGGCACTGTTTCAGGCCCTGGGAATATATCATTTAAATCATCTGATGTTGGACAATATCTTTGCCTGTTCTAACTCTACTACTTGGATTTCTTAAAAAGCATTCTCTTTCAAATTAGTTTAACAACAGTTCTGAAATATGCAGGTTTTTAGATTACTTTGCAAAAGTTTCTTAGAAGTTCTGCCAAAGACAATGAGGTGATCCAAATAAACAGGATGTTCTTTGCATATCTGTTGACATACCATATAGAAATAAGGATGGTATGAATCAATCTGTGTCTGGTCTATCTCAATGTTGAATGCATGTGATCTATTCTGTTAAATTTCTGCATCACTCTGTAAAGATTGAAAACTGCAGGAATAGTAGCAACAACAATTTTAAATAAAGTAAACCCTTGGTGGGCCTTAATGGACCTCCCTTCAATGTCTTTGGATACAGTGGACAATTTTCTTTTGTTTGGACTTCACCCCCATTTAAATTGAGAGTTTGCCTATTAAACTGAGGTTTTACTGCATATGACACCAAGAGTCAGTTATGTGAATTGATGTGAAAATGGAATTTTGGACATTCAGATTTAACAGATCCCCCTGAATGGCCCATTAAATCATGGTTTCATTGTAATTATACTAATTTTCATGCACACATTTCCTTCATACATCATGTGTGCATCTTTCCTACTATAGCTATTTTAGTATGTATGTATGTATGTATGTATTTATTTATTTATTTATTATTTATTTATTATTTCAATTTATTCCCCGCCCATCTCCCTTGCAAGGGACTCTGGGCGGGTTACAACAATTGAAAGTTTAAAAACTATACAAAAACAATATCTAAAAACAATATCTAAAATACATCCAATAATAATAATAATAAATTACATAAAATCCAAGATGGAATGGGGACCGTAGGATGGATCGTATTACTACGGGGCCAGCCAACCCCAGGAGGCACTGCCGCCTCTGTCGTCCCCGGCCCGGCGGCAGAGCCAGGTCTTAAGGGCCTTCCGAAAGGCCAGGAGTGAAGGGGCCAGCCTCACCTCTGGGGGCAAGATATTCCATAAGGCGGGCGCTGTCGCAGAGAAGGCATGTCTCCTGGACCCCGTTAGATGGAATTCTCTTGTTGAGGGGGGTCCGAAGCATGCCCTCTCTGCATGCACGGGTGGGGCGGGCCGACGTTATCGGGACGAGACGGTCCCTCAGGTACCCTGGCCCTATGCCATATAGGGCTTTAAAGGTAATCAACAACACCTTGAATTGGACCCGGAAGCAAACTGGTAGCCAATGCAGCTCGCGTAGCAGAGGTGTTACATGTGCCGATCTCATGGCACCCATAACTGCTTGCGCCGCTGCATTCTGCACCAGCTGAAGCTTCCGGATACTCTTCAGGGGTAGCCCCATGTAGAGCGCATTACAGTAATCTATACGGGAGATGACAAGGGCGTGAGTGACTGTTCAGAGGGCCTCCCGATCCAGGAAAGGGCGCACCACACAAAGTTGTGCAAAGGCCCTCCTGGCCGTGACTGACACCTGCTCTTCGAGCAGGAGTCGCGAGTCCAGGAGGACCCCCAGATTCCGCACTGGATCCGAGCGAGGTAGTGCCACCCCACCCAGAACCAAAGATGACAACTTTCCGGATCTAGGGGGGCCATCAATCCACAGCCTTACCAGGGTTCAGTTGAAGCTTGTTGTTCCCCATCCAGACCCCCACAGCCTCCAGACACTGAGATAAGGCATCGACCGCATCACCTACTTCACCCGGGATGGAGATGTATAACTGGGTATCATCAGCATATTGGTGATACCTCATCCCGTGGTGACGGATGATCTCGCCCAGCGGCTTCATGTAGATGTTGAACAGGAGAGGAGAGAGAACCGACCCCTGTGGCACCCCACAAGTCAGGGGCCGCGGGTCAGCCCTCTCTTCCCCTATAACACTGACTGGGAATGGCCCTGGAGGAAGGAGGTGAACCAGCGCAAAACTACGCCGCCCACCCCCAACTCCCTGAGCTGTCCCAAAAGTATACCGTGGTCGACGGTATCGAAAGCCACTGAGAGATCTAAGAGAGCTAGGATGGACGCACTCCCTCCATCCCGCTCTCGCCAGAGATCATCGATAAGCGCGACCAATGCGGTCTCCGTCCCATATCCCGGCCTGAAACCTTACTGGAAGGGGTCTAGATAATCCATTTCCTCCAGAATCCTCTGGAGTTGCCACGCCACCACCTTCTCAACCACCTTTCCCAAAAAGGGAAGGTGGGAGACTGGGCGAAAATTGCCCAGGATGGTAAGGTCCAGGGACGGCTTCTTGAGGAGGGGGTGCACCAGCGCCTCCTTAAAGGCCTCCGGGAACACCCCCTCAGTCAAGGACAAATTAATCATCGCCTGGACCCATCCACATGTCACCTCACTGGCCGATTTCACCTGCCAGGAGGGACAAGGGTCAAGCTGGCATGTGGTGGCGTTCACAGTCCGGAGGATCCTGTCTACTTCCTCAGGCGCAACAGGATCAAACTGTTTCCAGATAACATTGTAAGTACGAGCCCCTGGCATCTCCACAGATCCTGTCTCACGCTTGGAGTCCAACTTTGAATGAATCTGAGCGATTTTATCCTGCAGATGCTCAGAAAACTCTTCCGATCGGCCCTGTAGGTGGGTCTCCCTCTGCTCCCGACCCAACAGTGATCTTGTAATTTTAAAAAGGGCCATCGGGTGGCATTCTGCGGACACAATAAGAGCGGAGAAATATTCACGTTTTGCCGCTCTTACCGCCACAAGGTAGGCCTTAACTGCGGCTCTAAATTGTGTTCAGTCAGATTCAGTCTTCGTCTTTCTCCAGCGGCGCTCTAGATGTCTCTTAACCCTCTTCAAGGCCCTTAACTCTTCGGTAAACAACGGAGAGTGGCGGGCCAAGCAGGGCCGGAGAGGTCGCATAGGCGTGATCTTGTCCAGGGCTCCGGCCGCGGCCCTATTCCAGGCCGCGGCCAGGAGCTCGACTGGACCGTGAAGCAAGTCCTCGGGAATAACCCCCAGCTCCTTCTGAAACCTCACTGGGTCCATCAGTCGCCGGGGGCGGACCAGTCGAATAGGTCCCGCCTCCCTGTGGAGTGGGGCAGCACAAGAGAGTCTAAGGGTTACCAGGGCGTGGTCTGACCATGACAATGGGGAAAGATGTAACTCTCCCCTCAGATCACATTGCCACTGCTCAGACAAGAAAACTAAGTCCGGGGTGAGACCACTGTCCCGAGTCGGGTCACGAATAATCTGAGACAGGCCCATAGCTGCCATGGTAGCTATGAACTCCCGAGCCGCCTCCGAGTCCCGTCCCAGAGATGGCAGATTGAAGTCCCCCAGAACCATAAGTCTGGAGAACTCTACTGCCAACCCCGAGACAGCCTCGAGCAGCTCAGGCAGAGAGGTTGCTACACAGCAGGGAGGCTGGTACAGCAGCAACACTCCCAACTGTTCTCGTGAATCCAACTTGAAAAACAGGGTCTCACAACCGGCCACTTGTGGAGCAGCGCCCCTGAAAGCCACAAGAGACTCTCGGATGACCACTGCCACCCCTCGTCCCCTGCCCCTGTGTCTCGGCTGATGCCAGACCTGAAACCCGGCTGGGCACATTTCCGAGAGGGCCACTCCCCCCTCTGGTGCCAGCCAGGTCTCGGTAATACACACCAGGTCGGCCCCCTCATCCGTGATCAAGTCACTTATAAGGGGGGCTTTGTTGTTCACCGACCTGGCGTTCAACAGCAGGAGCCGGAGACCGGAGCCCACGAGGATCTGCTTACGAGGGCCTGGGTGTGAACACGGGGGGCCGGAACGCACCACCAGTAACAAACACTGGGGGCGCCTTCCCCAAAGATGGCTTGCCCTCCAGTTCCCATCATACCGTCCCCTGCCCGTCACCACCCGAATCAAATGGCTCACCATATAGCCCCCAGAGATTCCCGGTTCTGACCCAGTAGCCTCCACTCCCAGGCCTCTGGAATACTTAGGCTTAATTAAGAGTCCCTTATCCCAACCATCCATCATGCACTCCCACACACTCTTGGGCAGTGGTAAGACCCCCCAGTGCACCAGCTCTCGCTCTCGGCACTGGTAGGGTCTAGCACCACCCCACTCACACCCTGCACCTCTTCCCCAACTTCTCTCACTGGTTGGGGAGAGGTACCAACACTCACCACAATCACTCCTGCCCCACCTGACTCTCACCCAGGGGGTACTCTTCCACACTCATACAATCTTACCCCCCTCCCTCGTCTCTCACCTGGGGGGGGTCCACATTCACACCAAGGGACTCCTACAAGTTCTCTGCCGCCTTAGCTCAATGGTGTTAGTCCGAGCAATTGTTATTATTCTTATGCCCTGATCAACAGGGCTATCGGTCCGGCCTCCGTCCCATCCGCGTCTTCCAGGGCCGCCAGGTTCGCCACCAGTTCCAAACAGCTCCCACATCAGGAGCCTCCGGGCCCTCTCAGAAAGTGGCCTGGGAAAAAGACCAGATAGTCTGTAGCGGGGGGCCACCTCGTCCGTCTCCCACTCCACTCCGTAGCCTCTGGCAGCCCTTGATAGTCTCCGGAAGCTCCGAGGGCTTCACTGCATCCGCTGGACTCCCTTCTGAGCCGCCCCAGGTCTGCTAGGCCCACACCAACTCCACCGGCCTAGCTCACCTCCGACGGCCTCCAGGCTCCAGCGGTCGATTTCGGCGGCTTCCAAAAGCCTCTAGCAGCTCTCAGAAGTCACCAGCCCCCGCAAGCCCCGCTGGTCCAACTCGAAGCCTCGCATTCAGAGTCTTCCGACCTTTAGTGGACTCCAGTTCTTGCTAGTCCCGCCGGTCTAGGTCGCACCCGACAGCCCCTTGCAGACCTCGGCAGCCTACAGCTGTCTCCGGCAACTCACTGGGTCCCGTTTGTATGCAAGTTTTGAACTGAGAACTGCAGCAACACATTTCGAAAAATATGCAATTTGAGGATACATTCACAAAAAATTATCCCACATTCCTCTTCTGTATAATATCAAAACATTTGATTGTATCTATTTGCCAACAGAAGAGAGACTCCTGGCAGAGTGGATTATTTCCTTCCACTTCCCAGGCCTGCAACTAGGGTCTGTGTCACCCGGGGCAAACATGGATTCCATTCCCCCCCATGGATTTCACACCCCCCCACAGGGTTGAGTCCCCCCCATACCCCCAATGCAGACCCCCCTCCATGAAGCAGTGCAGGGCTCCCTCGGTACAAGTGCCCCGCTCCTGGCTGCGATCTCTCGTGTGTCCCTGGCTCCAGGGGAAGGACCCGCTGTGCTCTCGTCTGCCCATCCGGGCTGGGCATTGCAAGCTGCCCACTGCCGCGCTCCCAAGCAGGACGGTCTGGAGCGGCGCCGGTGGGGGGGGCACGGCCATGCGGTCACCCCAGAGCCTGCAGCCAGCCCTGGGGAGCGGACGAGCCCAGACACGCAATGCCCCGGTGGGCCTCTTCGCAGGTGGCAGCAGTGACAGGAGCATGGGCCTCCCTCAGGGCTGGCCATCGAAAGAGGCATTTTGGTGACCCCCAGCACAGCGCCCGGGGCACATGACCCACTTGCCCCCCCCCCCCTAGTTGCAGCCCTGCCACTTCCTATGCACTCTCCATTTTTTCCCTCTCTTCTGATGCCTTGGGCACAGATTTAGATTATGTGCACCATATCAAATTCAAAGTATCCTTTCCTAGCACGATCCAGTTGTCTATATCAAGTGATCTTGTGATATATTGACTTTTCACAGATGCATGGCATCTAGACACTCCTACAACAAATAAATATTTCATAAAATGTCCTATTTAGCCTGGGATACTTTTTCCAATTAGTGCTATAATGCCCTCTATGTCAATCTTTTAGTTGAAAGCCTTCCAAAGTTTCTGTTGGTCCAGAATACTGCTGCCAAAACATTATCTGGGGCTGGCTAATTAGAACATGTAGCTCTAGTTGCATGCTTTTTGAGTTTCACACACACACACACACACACACACAAAGCTACTTGCTGGCAGTTGAAGCATTCTCTCTCCCGCCCTCCCTCCCTCCCTCCCTCCCTCCCTCCCTCCCTCCCACCTAGCACACTACATCCTACCAGGTACAGAGTCCAGGTTGGTTAACAACTTTTTCAGACAATTATGACTTCATTCAATGGATACTTTCTGTATGAGGAACGTTGGCTAATTAGCAGAGAATTGACACACACCATGGAAGCTGTTCTCCATCTTTCCAGACAATATCATAGGAACTCTAATGAACTGATGTGCTTTTAGTGTGATAGCTTATTGAAAGTGAAGACTCCAAATGTTTCACAGATGGTAACAAGCATGCTAATAGATCCCTTCCTGGAAGCAGCTCATACATTATATACTACAATGTATATTTAAGAATGCTTGATATATAAGAATCTGTGCCTCCATGTGATTATAAGTTTATCCCTAAGTATCATTCAGTCCAATGTCCATGCATTTTAATATATGCATGAAAAATTGTCTTTTCAGCTAGCATTGGAAATTAAGGGAGATAATAATGATCTGCAGCAAAAATGAACTAAAAAGATCACAGATATATCTAATTACAACACCGGAAAAGGAAAATAAAGTCTACTTCTGTCAAAGTACATGTCAAATTTGTAGATAAAGGGATTGTGGCCAGGTATCCTCTAGTCATGCATACATAAACTCATGTGTCTGGACAGAGACCAGAACAAGAAATCTTAGCAAAGAAGTGTGGCACGCAGATATATCCACTGATATAATGTTAATTTGAAGAATAGCTAATTTATAATTCGCAGAATCATTAGTTCATATTTTTATGCAAATATACAGGTGATGGGGGAATGTGTGCTCAAACACTCATATTCAAGAGCAGCAGAGAATGATTCATTCAGGCAAGAATAAGATGTCCACATACAGAGAATTATGGTGAAGCAATTTTTCAAATATGGAAAATAGAGTTGCTGAATCAGTATGACCACTCTGCAGCATTTGGACTGGGACAGCATTTTTAAATATTACAGATAGAAATAAGATAGGAAATATAATATTATAGATGGAGGAGAATGGGAATGTCAAGGATGTGATGGGGTTAGGCTGCTATCAGGATCATGGCAATTCAGTTCCTACTGAAAATAGGGCTACTATCCTGGGAAGAGAAATCATGGAGAGGAAGAAAAAAGAGACAAGAGTGATTAGTAATTATCCATTTCAGGTAATTCTAGAAGTTGTCCTGTGGAATATGAGGATTTGGATCCAGATGAATATACTGTAAGGTCAACAACTCAAAACCTAAATTTGGACAGAATCCACAAAGAAGTCAAGAAAACAATTTATAAATGTCAGGCTCTAAAGGGAATGATGGTGAGATCCAATGGAAACTAAGCTATTATTAGTAACCTCCAAACCACAACAGTTTAGATAAATACATTATAAAATAGTCATAGTCTATTTTAGACTATTAGATAAATACACTATAAAATAGTCATAGTCAACATCTTAGGTAGAATTTTTTTTCAGGTGCTACATTCCCTGTTTGTTTACCACAACTCTTGTCTTCTAAGTCAGAACCTCACATGGAAGATACAGTTTGTCTTGGCTGCTGAAATGACTACTGATAATTCTGGCAGTGAAAATCTTGCTATACATGAAACAAGGTTTGGATTCAATAGATGATTTAATAAGGTAATACAATAGGATGGAGAAAGAAGTGAAGCCCTTGTAATAGTGTTTTTTCATTAGAGCAGAGTGGAAATAGTAGGACTCATAAGGACGGATTCAGGAGCCCAAGTAAACCTTACGTCACTTTCTTGTGCAGAGATTCTAAGTAAGATTCCTAAGTAAGGACAAAGACCTGGGAAGTTGCTGGCACATTGTTTGAAGCAACAAAATCAGCAGAGCTTAATTTCTGAAATAGTTATTAAGGATGACCAGACAGTGTTTGATTCTGCTGCTATTAATAATCAGTTTTTATTTTTCTACAAGTCAATTTATAGTTTGGATGAGAAGAGGGATCATTATGAGATTAATCAATTGCTGAGTCAGATGGATATTCAATTGTTATTGTTAGAGAATATTGGTATGCCGAAAGCGCCTCTGTCACTCCAGGAACTATTAGATTCTATTCAATTATTGCCAAGTGTGAAAGCTCCTGGCCCAGATGGCTTTTCAGTGGAATGGTATAAGGCATTTATAGGTCTGTTGGCTCCTATTCTTTTGGAGGTGTACAATGAATTTTTTAAGGATGGTAAATTGCCACCATCATTCTATGATGAATATATAGGATTGATTATAAAACCAGATAAGGATCCTAAATTTTGTGCCGGTTATAGACTTATTTCATTAATTAATGTGGACACCAAGCTCTTAACTACCATACTGGTTAGTCACTTGCAGAAGGTCTTACCAGATATAATTCATCCCTCCCAGTCTGGGCTTATTGAAAATCATCAGGCATCAGATAATTTATGGTTACCAATTAACATAATGGTATAGCCAACAATAGAATGGACTGTGTAGTATTAGTATCTTTAGATGCAGAAAAAGCCTTTGATTTAGTTCTTAAAGCAAGTGATTCTTAAAGCAAGCGATTATTAGATGTGGCTTTCCACAGGATTTTGTCCAGTGGATTGAGATTTACTATTTGCAACCTTGTGCCAGACTTATAACAAATTGAATGATCTCAGACACATTTTTGTTACAAAGTGATACCCAGCAGGGCTGCCCACTTTCTCTCTTACTATTTAATTTGATTCTTGAACCTTTGGCCACCATGGTAAGGCCATGGTGAGCCATTAACGGTATTACATTGGCAGGGTGTGAGTATAAATTATTTCTGCATGCTGACAATATTTTGGCAATTTGGGATCAATACTCTACTCCTTTGCCTAATTTTATAAAGGTTGTGGAGTATTTTGGAAAGTATTCTGGTTATAAGATAAATTGGGATAATTCTAGTTTGCTTTCCCTGGGTCCTAATATATCAATACAGTGTAAAAAGATGAGATTTGTGATTTCTACTGATTATATTAAACATTTGAAGCTGTATATACCCAAAGATATTTCTAAATATGTGGAAATAAATATGTTGCAACTTTTAGAAAGGGTTGAAATAGAAGTTAATATATGGCTTAAAATTCCTTTAAGCCTGTGGGGCAAAGTTAATGTTATTAAAATGAACATTGTCCCTTGTTTGATTTATGTTCTTATAGGTATTCCTATGTTAATATTGAATAAATATTTCATTTTGATTGATAAGTTATTTACGAAATTTATTTGGGAAAGTGGACCACCAAGGTTTGCCTTAGCTAAATTGAGATTACTATTTGAGGAAGGTGGTTTTAACTTATCTGATCTGCAAAATACCATTCGGCCAATATTTTATCAGCCACCTGCTGGTGGAATGAAAATATAATAGAATATTATCCCTTATGGACTAAGTTGGAAAGTTATTGTCTATTTCCTTTGTGATCATGGCAAGGGCTTGGAACAACACATAGTAGAAAAAAGGTGTTTTATTTCCAGGAGTATGAGTGGTGAGAAATCTTTGGCTATATTGGGATGTAAATTGAGTTTTGATAATAAGACTCATGAATATCTAACACTTTGAAATTCTACTTTGAAAATTGGTGGTAAATCATTTTATTGAAAAGCTTGGGTAGAAGCTGGGATTAAAACTTTAAATCAACTTCTATGTAATGACTATTTTAAGGATTTTTCCCAACTTGAAATTGAATTTTGTCTTCCCAATTCACAACAGTGGAGGTATCTTCAGCTTACAAATGTTCTAACGGATCAATATGGACCAGATGCTTTGGCTGCCTCGAAGGCACCTGAGTTGCTTTCTTGCCTGACGGAATCCATTACAGAAATAAATCCTATAGCATATATCTATCAAAAGCTCAATAATATTTTTAAAGTGGACATATCTGGGATATTTCATACATGGACTAAAGTACTGGAATTTCTGATAAAGCTACAGCAATGGCTTCAGGTCCTTAAAATGTTTAAATGATATCTGCAGATTTGAGATTAAGGTTGATTAATCAAAAAATGTATTTAGGATGTACTGGGTACTGCTACCAATTAATGTATTTGAAAGGATGGGCATCAGATTTTTTATGCTTGAGGTGTAAGAAATTTGAGGGCTCACTGACCCACGTGATATGGTCATGTGATCATTTAGTTTCTTGGGATAGTGTATTAATGTACAGTATATTAGTAGATTTATGAGAAAATCTTTAAATGTTAAATACGTTAATGTAATGTTGAATTATATACCAAAGCTTTGGAATTTGACTGTTTACCATGCATTGTGGTTGTATCGAGCATAGGGGGTGGCAAAAAGAATTATAGTAAGAAATTGGAAAAGTGATATTATTCTAGATGTCAAGGAATGGTTGTTGGAAATCTGTGATCTACCTGATTTGGGAAAGGCAATATTTTCTACCAATCAAAAGGTAGAATGCAAAGGGATGCAGCAATATGTGTTACTATGGCAGAGATTCTGGAATATTTTATAATAATATCTTGTACTGTTCATATTACAATAGTGAATTCATTGGTAAACTAGTGACTATTTTTTCTTTTCCTTCTAAGTTTGTATTTTTAGTTTCTACTTTTAATTTTTTTTAAGTTTCTTTTTTTAAGATTAAAGATTGTTTTTTTTTTTTGCAATTTTTTAAAAAAGTAAAGCAGGAGAACAATGAAGAATGAACAGAAAAATAGAAATGGTGGTTGAATTCAAAGGCAGTGATAGAGTGGTTCATGAACTTGATGGGGTATATGCTGGCTTAAAGGGGAAAAACCCGAGGCTTGAGAATAAACAGACAAGAATGCAGCTTTTTAGGGCTAACAGTGTTTACTGTTTAGCATAGGGCAATAATGCAGATACAGTACATTATCGCAACAATGAAAAAGATGAATATACAAGATACATCATTGTAAAAGGAAAAACAAAACAAACTTATAAGCAGAGTTCCGTGTATTGATCCCAGGGCCAGAGTTCCTGCCACGGCCTATACCCAAAGCCAGGCATAGCTCACTCTGCCCAGTCCACAGGAAGTGAACACGTGAAGAACTACATGACTAAGAGACACTAGAAATCAAGAAGACATAGAACACCATTTTGCTTGGTTGTATATTCAGTTCTTCTAGCATTCTGATTGGCTGGAAGTTAGCTGTTACACACACTAGGCCTCAAAGCACACAGCATTGGCCTGCTGCATCTAAGCACTGAGTTCCCCCCCTCCTTGCTCAGGGGGGGCTTGGGGAAGGCTTCCCACAGAAGGATATCAGGAGGCTTCACTTTCATGGGAAGATCCATTGCTAGCCATAACAATGGTACCTTCTCGCTTCCTATCTGTTGAGGACGTAAACAAAGCCAAGGCTTCTCTGTTATCCAGCCACCTGGCATTCACGTCATCATGAGAATGCTTTTGCTTTGTACAGGAATAATTCGCCAGGGCAACACAAGAACTCTAACACCCCTCCTGAATTATTTTTGTACAATGGGAGTAACAAACGTTTTTACAGAAACAAGAAAAACAAAGGTTAATACATGTAATAATCACACTATTCAAGTTACAGTTTTTACAACCAATAGTATCAACACTAGAAAATGGTTTAAAAACACTTGTTACACATATGTATAATGCACAATATACACTTCATGCAATGTTTTATTGAGATACATACAAATACATAATAATACAAATTATGCAGGAACAGAAACAGTACAGAGAAACAGAAAAACATTGCCCTCAAACGTCCTGTCCCCTCCTTTGCAAAAAATCGCAGCCAGCATAGATAAGGAATTCCAATCCTGCTAGCTGCTCTGTGTTTGAAAATCGCAGGGCTGTTTCAACCCTTTGCAAGCTCACATCGAGGGCTAAACCATTTTGCAAGCTTGGTACCCTATCTGGGCAAAACTAATTCAGGGCATGTCCACTGCGTTACTGCAGAGTGATATACTGTACAACAAATTAAGGATAAACTTTCCTTTACACAAATGACACTCTGTAGGAAACCAAGAACCATCTCTGTTCTGGGCTCTTGTAACTTCAACACCAAGATAAATGTTTGAATTTGTGCCTTAACTTCCTCAGCTGGCAATTCTATTTCAGCTGACTGACAAATTCTTATTCAAGGTGGAAAACTTCAGTTTCTAAGCAGAAAACCAACTACATAAGTACGAAGTCCTACACAAACTTCTATACTTTCTTATGTACACATAGAAAACAGCACGTTTTCTACACATCCCAGTTAGCATCTGCACCATGCTATCAATGACTGGCCTGCTTTAAAATCCATAAAGCACCCTGTTAAGTCAATGAATTGTTTGAGAACTGCCACACATGCAGAGCCACAACGCTTGCCTTACACACACTGTTTCAGGGAGATCTACATTCAAATATGCTGTGCCAACATCACAATATGTAAATGGACACCTGTTTCCATGCTACGCAACCAGAAAACGCACCACACGTAAATATTCTGGCCTAGCTGTGGGTGCATACACTAGATCCACAATTCACAAACTCCTTCTTGTGAACAAATCCCTGGGCAACACTGGCTTTACACTGCAGAGTATTATCAGAAAGAAATGTCTTTCTGAACACTCATCTGGAACCTACAGCTTACTAAAACAAAGGATAGGTTGGTTAATTTTAACACTTCACCAAAACTCTAACTGACTATCCACAGCTGTGTTCCAATGTTCTTCTTGCCTCTCCAAAGGCAGGAGCAACACATCTAGCAAAGACTGGGTTTTCTCAGGCAACTTGACACACTGTCACCTGCTAAATCTCAAATCTGTCAGGCTTCACACCCTGGAATAAGAGGACCCATGAGGAATGACCACTGTACTTCCTCCATCAACGTCTCTTTTCCCTAATACCTGACTCCCCCTCCAGGCCCTGCAACTGCTCAGGTGAAATTTCCACTCCTTCACCTGAGGGGCCCTTTTCACACTTGGAGACTGGGGAACAGAAGAAACCTGAACTGGTTTTTGCCCATCTACTGAACCATGGACAGTGGGTTTTCCACTAGCAATGCAGCAACCTTAGTATACAACCTTTCCAAACCAGTAGGCTGCTTAAAAATAAAGCACTTCTGGAGATTTGGATTTGACCATGGCTTAATGAAACAACGATAAGCCTTGGATTTTAATCAACAACCAACAACCAACAACCTGAAGCACTCTGCTTCCTTGGTTCTTCCTTCTCTGTGACCTGGGGTTGTGAACACATGCAAATGTTTCACAGACATGCAGGTACTTCAGTGACGGGCGCTTGCCATACCAAAGAAAAATAATTTCTTTCTACAGTTGAATTCTATACCCTGTTAGTTAGAAACACACACTGCAATCAAGGCAGCCTCTCCCCAGACATGGGATGGCACCTGAGCAACTAACAGCAGGCTATATTTTTAATGTTATTCACAACACCAATACTCAGCTAGAATTCCAACATTGGCAAGTCTTTGGGAGAATATGTTCCTACAAAGCCAATTTTGGAACACATGGCTCAGGAACACTCCACTACAATCTGACTGGAACTGACCATATTCTCTTCCTACCCTTGCTA